>CM048755.1:391267422-391892422 GCA_026315105.1 Locusta migratoria
ATTGGCTCCCATTCTAATCCATCTTATCGAGTTGGTCTTAACAAGTAGTATATTCCCAGATCTCCTTAAATTTACTATTGTGAAACTATGTATAAAAAGGGACCCAGAACCAATGTTCAAAATTTTAGACCGATATCACTTACATCCATTTTCAGTAAATTAATAGAGAAATTTCTTGTTCTTAAACTTGATGATAATTTTACCACTAGAGGACTTTTGGCTGATTTCCGACATGGCTTTCGACAAGGTAGAAGCACAATATCTGCTGGTGTGCATTTTGTCCATGATGCTCTGGATAAGCTCGATTATGGTTGTAAGCTGGCTGGTCTGTTTCTTGATTTATCTAAGGCCTTTGACTGTGTTAACCATGTAATTCTTTTGCACAAACTAATGGCATATATGATGTACCTCGATGGATATTAAAACTTATTTATTCCTTTATGAAAAATAGAATCCAGTGCACAGAAATTCAATTTTACAATGGAAAGGCTTTGAGGGGGGTGCAATCGGGTAAACATATGGATGGTTCTGGAGTTCCTCAAGGTTCCCATCTCGGTCCCTGTCTCTATATTTATTATGTTAATGCATTCCCATCTGTTAGGAATGTTTCCACCTGAATGTATGCAGATGACATTTCAGGGCTGTGTTGCGCAATTAGTAACAGAGAATTAAAGGCAGTTATTACAAACTTTGTCGAGGTTGCATGTGATTTTTTTTTCAAGAAATTGATTTCAAAGTTAACATGAGCAAAACTGTGTTGGTGAATTTTGGCATAGGAAACCATTTTCCTGCTATATCTGTTGTAAAGAATACTATAATTTTTTAGAGTAATGAGTTTTGTAAATTTTTAGGTATGTTCTTTGATAAAAACTTTGTGTGGCAGAAGCATATTGACTATGTGTGCTCCAAGATGTTAAGTGGCACTTATCTGTTATCTGGACTCACACACTTTAAGGATTGTTTATTTTGGAGTTATTTACCCCTACATGGCATATTGCTTGTTACCGTGGGGAGGTACCTACCAAAGCTACTTAAACAGAGCTTTCTTGCTACAGAAAAGAGCAGTCAGACTTGTGGCCAAGGCGGATGCAAGATCATCTTGTAAAGACTTATTTATAAGCTGCTCAATTTATATACACTATATGCTTATCAGGTTATCATACTGGTAAAAGAGAACCACAAATATACACATGTGAATGACCAAATGTATGAATATAAGACAAAAGCATGAATGTTTTAGAATACAAAGAAATTTTTACAGAACTGAAAATAGCCCTTAGGTGAAAGGAGCTATCCTTTATAATAAAATAGCTACTTGAAGGAACTAAAAGGATCTAAATTTAAAAATAAACTCAAGAACTGGCTTATATCTAAATGCCCTTACAGTCTAGATGATCTCTAATAACTTGTACTTGTACATCAAAGATACTTGCTTGTATTGTTTTGTTGTATGGCATGACTATTTCATTCTATATGTATATATATGTGTGTGTGTATGTGTATATATTTTTCCATATATTATTATGTATGTTATTTCGATTCCTTTTTTAAATCAGACACAATGTATGTTGGCAAATTTAGTATGTAATTTTATTTTGCTTGTCTGCTTTCTAGTACTGTTTTAAGGCTCGGCATGGCATATCACAGCATTTTTAGCTATCATTTTTATACTGCGATGCATGTCACTTCATTTTATATTGCACTGCATTCTCTTTTTTATCTGATCTTTTACATGTACTGTTTTAAGGTATGTCTATACCCCAAATAGCTTTTAATCTTTTACTCTTGTATAGTTACTGTTTTTGCTTTCATACGAAGCAGATTATGATCTTGGAATGATTTTTAGCTGTATTATATCCATTTTTAATTTCTGCTTCTTTTTTTTCTTTTTGCATGGTCTAACATTATATTTCATCCCATGCATGTTTTGTTTTAATGCATGGCATGATTTCTTTATTGTACCTTATTTACCTGATTTCACTCCATTATGTTGCAAAATATGACATATTGTAATGCATGGAACACATGTTTTACATAACAACGTTAAAGTTAAGTTGGAAAAGTTAAAGATTCTGGAATTTGCGTTTTCATTTCTCATACATAGGCCTACTTGCTACATGGATTTTAGAAAGGAAGTAACAAGCTTCATGTTGTAATTTCTGATTGAGTGTATCTATTAATTAAGGGAATGAACTGTATTGCAGTTGTACAAAGCATAACCTCAAAAATCGATATAAATTAGAAAGTCGTCGTATTAACTGTGGGCAAGTGTAGGTAGCTACATTAGGTTTCAAATAAGTCAATTACATTGTAAATAGCATCCAGAACATTACATCCCAGAACACTGAACTTGTTTTGATGACAAGATATCAAGTTTGAAGTGATGACAAGTAATGGTCAGATGCCAAATATCACAATGACACTTATTTTATCACTTGATCAAGTACTGTGTTTGTAATGTTGATATCAGATTTTCTTACAGAGCTTGATAAGCAGATCCCAATCGAAATTTACTTTTTTTTTATTCGTAATTGGTTCAGTAATAGAGGTTTGTTTACATGTGCTACTTGGTTTACACCTGTCTTTAATATATGAGTGTTGTTTATATGCAAAATACATTTCCAGACAACAACATTTCCACTTTATTTCCCTCTAATTGTAGTCTTTTATCAATTCTAATACGATAACCTAAATGACCACACCAATGTCTGTTCGAAAAATCTAAGCTGACGCCATGTTGGCAGCCATGCAACCAGGATTCTGACAGCAGCGAGTGGAAACGGCTGTGACAGCACCACTTCTATATAAGCCGTAATGCCACATGCTATGGTGCCATTTTTGTGGCCAGTGTCAATGTACCTTAATGTATCTCAAACAGATCACCCTTATCACTGAATGTCAGCTAATAACCCCTTCAACAAGATAAACCTTTAACAAATTTAATAATAATGCAAAAAAAGAAAGAAATCGTCCCTTGATAGTATAATGAGTAGAGTCATAGGCTACAGGTATGAAGGTGGAAACTTCGCACTCCAATGGCTCCTCTCATTTTTAAAGACATTCTAACTACTTCTTGTGTAACAACATTACTGCTATATCCCTTGTTGACTGTATGCTTTTTGTGTGAATTATAATCTAAGCTTTATGATTGAATTTTAGTTACAGCAGCAGTGGCATAGTGTGCTGATGTGGACAATGACCATTTCATATTCTCTTAAAATTCAGTCACACAAAATAAGGTGCATAATCTTTTATGTTGGACATGAAACATGTTGTTAATGCTGTTCCTGCTTTATGCTAGCCGGCCGCGGTGGCCGAGGTGACTGAGGCGCTCCAGTCATGGTCAGCACGGCCACTACGGTCGGGGGTTCGAATCCCCCCTCGGGCATGGATATTTGTGCCGTCCTAGTTCGTAAGTAGTTCATAAGTAGTTTGTAAGTTTAGGGACTGATGACCCCGTAGTTAAGTCCCATAAGCTTAACAAACATTTGAACATTTGCTTTATGCTTGACAGGTTCTTGTACATACAATTTTCCAGTTAGTAAATTAATTATCCTTCTAAGACAAACATTTCATTCCTAATAATAGCATACTAAGCTGCTGTTGTCATGAGTAAAATTTAACCCTTTTAATGTATCTGTTTGTAAACAATTTAGGTAGTAAGCCTTGTTGCCATTTACATATAATTGTTATTGCAATTGACAGTTGCTACATCCTAGTGTAGAGGAAAGGGTTATACTTTGGGACATTTTTTACATTTTAATATTTTGTACTATAAATTTTTTACAAGAAATTTGAAAATTTACCCCATCACAGGATCCAGTTTTAAGTAATGTAGAACGAACAGCAGTTTAGTCTAGCTTCAATATTTGCACAATTATTCACCAATAAAACTGAGTAAGGTGGCACAGTGGTAAGACAGTGGACTCGCATTCAGAAGGATGGTGGTTCAAATCCACCTCCACCCATCCAGATTTAGTTTTTCCATGATTTCCCTAATTCACTCCAGGCCATTGCCAGAATGGTTCCTTTCAAAGGACATGGCCGATTTCCTTCCCCATCCTTCCACACAGGACATGGTAACATGTTTCAGTTTCTTAATTTTATGAATGAAAAAATCATATTGGAATTAGGTAGAACATGTTTATTTGTTAGTCTAAATAAAAAGTTATTTTACTTTAAAACAAGAGATGATGGGAATAAAATGTTAAATGAATGAAAACCATGACGCACCACTGGAAATAGTAGTTTTTTTACTATATTACTGCCAATAACAGTGCTTATGTCCTCAACATTAGGGAATACAAAATGGATCCTTTTCTTCCTTAAGAATTTCACAGTTACATCTTGTTCTGTGCTTTCTAAAACTAATCCAGCATAGTAAACATGAGATCTGCCACTGCTGTGTTGCAGATCCTGTACGAGCCTTTCTGGCCACATCTACATCTACATAGATACTCTGCAAATCACATTCAAGTGCCTGTGCAGAGGGTTCATTAACCACTTTCATAACTTTTTTCTAGCGTTCCAGTCTCTAATAGTGCGTGGGAAGAAAGAACACCTAAATCGTTCCGTTTTCGATCTGATTTATCTTTTTTTATTGGGATGGTCATGTCTTCCTAAGTAGGTGGGTGCTAGCAAAATATTTTCACATTCAGAAGTAAAAGTCAGTGATTGAAACATCGCAAACAGATCACCCTGCAATGAATAACGTCTTTCTTTTAATGATTTCCGCCCCAATTCGTGCAACATTTCCGTGACGCTTCCCCCTCCCCTCCGTAACATCATAAGACAAAACGAGCTGCCCTTCTCTGAACCTTCTCAATGTCTTCTGTCAGTCCCACCTGGTGAGGGTCCCACAAGGGGCAACAGTAATCCAGGAGAGGACGCCCAAGTGTGATGTAGACAGTCTCTTTGGTGGAACTGGTGCATCTTCGAAGCATTCTGCCGATAAAACGTAACCTTTGGCTCGCCTTCCCCACAATATTTTCTATGCGTTCTCTCCAGTCAAAGTTGTTTGTAATTGTAACTCCTAGGTATTTGGTAGAATCTACGACCTTAAGGTTTGACTGATTTATCACATAATTGAAGTTCAGCGGATTTCTTTTAGTGATCATGTGTATTACTTCACACTTTTCTTTATTTAGTGTCAATTGCCAATTTTCGCACCATGGAGAAATTTTTTCTAAATCGCTTTGCAGTTGCTTTTGATCCTCTGTTGACTTCACTAACTAATAAACGACAGCATCATCCGCGAACAGTCTAAGGGAGCTATTCAGATTGTCTCCTAAATCGTTTATAAACATGAGGAAGAGTAGGGGACCTATAACGCTTCCCCGTGGAACCCCAGATATCACTTTTGTTTTACTCGATGACTTACCGTCAATTACAATGAACTGTGTTCTTTCTGATAGGAAATCGTGAATCCAACCACACAATTGGGGAGATATTCCAAAAGCACGGAATTTCATAAGAAGCCGCTTGTGGGGTACAGTGTCAAAAGCCTTCCTGAAATCCAGAAATATGGAATCGATTTGAGATCCCTTGTCGATGGCACTTAACACTTCATGTGAATAAAGGGCAAGCTGTGTTTCGCAAGAGTGATACTTTCTGAATCCGTGTTGACTACTGGTTAATAGGTCGTTCTCTTCGAGGTAGTTCATAATATTCGAACAAAGAACATGTTCCAAAATCCTACTGCAAATCGACGTCAATGAGATAGGCCCGTAATTTTGGGGATCACTCCTATTGCCTTTCTTGAATATTGGAGTAACTTGGGCAACTTACCAGTCTTTGGGTACAGATCTTTCGCTGAGTGACCGGTTGTAAATCATAGCTAAGTACGGAGCTATTGCATCAGCATACTCTGAGAGGAATCTAGTTGGTATACAATCTGGCCTGGAAGATTTATTTTTGTTTAGTGACTTAAGATGTTTTACTACTCCAGGAACATCTACTTCTAAGTTTCGCATGCTGGCAGCTGTTCTTGGATTGAATACTGGATTGTTCACTTCGTCTTTGGTGAACAAATTTCGGAAAGCTATGTTTAGTAATCCTGCCTTAGCAGTACTGTCATCGGTAGTATTACCATTGCTATCGCGTAGTGAAGATATTGTTTCTGTTTTGCCGCTAGTGTACTTCACATATGACCAGAATTTCTTTGGATTTTCTGCAAGATTACGAGACAGGATTTCGTTGTGGTAACTACCATAGGCTTCTCGCATTGAAGTCCGCGCTAGGTTGCGAGTTTCAGTAAAAGATTGCCAGTCTTGTGGATTCTGTGTCTTTTTAAATTTTGCATGCTTTTTTTTTTTTTTTTTCTGCAACAGTGCTCTGACCTGTTTTGTGTACCACGGGGGTCAGCCCCCTCTTTTATTAATTTATTTGGTATAAATCTCTCGATTGCGACTGATATTATGTCTTTGAAAGTAAGCCACAACTGATCTACACTCGCAGTTTTAGTTTTGAAAGACTGGAGACTATCACTCAGGAAAGCGTGAAGCGAATTTTTATCTGCTGTATTGAATAGATATATTTTTCGTTTATTTTTGGTGCATTTGGGCATTTCGACATTTAGTCTCGCAACTACTACTCGATGTTCGCTAATCCCTGTATCTGTTTTGATGCTCTTTACTAGCTCAGGATTATTTGTTGCCAGGAGATCAAGGGTATTTTCGCAACCACTTTCTATTCTAGTGGGTTCATGAACTAAATGTTCGAAGTAGTTTTCAGAAAAAGCATTCAGGACTAGTTCGGACGATGTTTTATATTTGCCGCCGGTTTTGAATACGCAATTATGCCAATATATCAAGGCTAAATTAAAGTCGCCAACGATTATATCAGTATGCTTTGGATACCTATTTGAAATGTGATTCAAGCTTTCTTTGAACATTTTGGCAACCGCATTGTCTAAGTCGTCCAATAAAAAGATCCAATTATTAATTTATTCCGGTTGTCAGGTATAAACTCTACCCAGACCAACTCACAGGAAGTATCTGTCTCAATTTTGCTGCAGGATAAACCCTTAGTAACAGGAATAAACACGCCACCCCTTTTTTATTTATTCTATCCTTTCTGAAGACCATTTGGCCCTTTGAAAAAATTTCGACTGAACTTATATCAGGTGTCAGCCAGCTTTCAGAACCTATAACGATTTGTGCCTCAGTACTTTCTATCAGCGCTTGGAGCTCTGGAACTTTTCCAATACAGCTACGACAATTTACAACAGTTATACCAATGGTTTCTAGATTTGCTTTCTTCCTGTGTCTGACCTGCCCCCTTTGAGACTGAAACCCATTTTGTGTATTCCCGAGGCCCTCTAACCTAAAAAAAAAAAACCGCCCAGTCCACGCCACACAGCCCCCGCTACCCATGTAGCCGCTTTCTGAGTATAGTGGGCTCCTGACCTATTTAGCGGAACCCGAAAACCCACCACCCTTTGACGCAAGTCGAGGAATCTGCAACCCACATGGTTGCAGAACCGTCTGAGCCTCTGATTCAGACCCTCCACTCAGCTTTGAACCAAAGGTCTGCAGTCAGTCCTGTCGATAATGCTGCAGATGGTGAGCTCTGCTTTTATTTTGCAAGCAAGACTAGCAGTCTTTACCACTTCTGATAGCCGCTCAAAACCAGAGAGGATCTCTTCCGATCCAAAGCGACACACATCATTGGTCCCGACATGAGCCACCACCTGCAGTTGGCTGCACCCTGTGCTCTTCATGGCATCCGGAAGGACCCGTTCCACATCTGGAATGACTCCCCCCGGTATGCACACGGAGTGCACATTGGATTTCTTCCCCTCCCTAGCAGTCATTTTCCTAAGGAGCTCCATCACCCGCCTAACGTTGGAGCTCCCCACTACTAAAAAACCCACCCTCTGTGAGTGCGCAGATCTTGAAGGCAGGGGGGCGAGTACAAGACAAGCGACAAGTTCAGCACCTTCGCCCTTTTATTTAATATTGTTTTTCGCAAGTGCTGAGAACAAGCTCAGATGCAATTTTTCTTATGTCTAAATTCTGTTGCACCATAAATGTTTTCTTAGCAACCTTTCTAAGATAACTTTAATTGTTGTGGCTTGCTTATTAATGTCTGTGAGTAGAAATGTGTGAGCTGCTATGTATATTGACCACTGTAGTATTAACTGAAACGAGTCAGTTCTCAGTTTGGGCCAGGGAACAAGGCTTTGTAGCAGGGAGTACCCAGTAGTTCACACGGACCTTATTTGCTAATTTTACTGATAAAACAAAGATCTTGTTATGTACAGTGGTCGACTTTTAACCTAAACATTTCAGTAATATACTCACTTCCATGTGAACTCCAATGAGTTGTGTAGCATGCAATATATTACAAGCTTTGTGACTCTAACTCTGTCAGTGGTGCTTTCAGAGCTTTTCGTTCAGTAGATGGTCGACTTTTAATGTACAAATGGTTATATTATCATCGATATTTAGATATCCAGAAAACTTTTAATTCTGATATGTCATTAACTAAAATTTAATAATAAGATAAGATTTTCTATCTATGCTGATGTGTTTTTGATAAATAAAAAAATTGTTAGTTGCTTTTAGATTCATTAGAGTTGCATTCAGAATCGTAGAAAGTGCAATAATGTGTTCGAGTTCTGCTTTCACCCAGTTCTGATTGAATATGACTGACAATAAGCTATTAGAGTTGTGGCCTGCTGTGCGGGAATAGCAGTGCCCTCCAAGGCACTATGTAATGGACAGTGCAGCCGCTCCCACTGGAGGTTTGGCTCCTCATTTGGGCATATGTGTGTGTTTGTTTGTTGTGTGTGTGTGTGTGTGTGTGTGTGTGTGTGTGTGTGTGTGTGTGTGTTGTGCTTCGTGTAAGTTAATTTAATTAGTGTGTAGGCTTAGTGACAGATTACCCTTGTAGTTTGGTCCAGGAAAACTATACACATATTGGAAATATACGTTGTGGCCTTTGGAGAGAATTTTGACTTGCCTGTAAGAGGATTTCAGTTCACTCCCAAACGTTTAATAACCTTGCTCTGAAGAGGTAAGTCCGCTCATAAGCAAAGCCTTTTGTTTCGTTGGTTATTCATTGAAGAAATAAAATGCTAAATTCTGGCTATTGTTTATATGGGAGTATATTGCAACATGATGAAAATTTAATACATCACAGAAAAATCCGTTTCCCTCAAGGGATTTTTCTGCAGAAAGCTGTTGCTTATATGAATCCACGGATATCCAAAATAAGAGGTACTCACTTTGAAAATTAACTCAATTTTTTATTTGTCAAACAAGAAACGGATCACAAAATCCAGTAACTGTGGGTAACATATTACCTGTGTTACTGTAAATGACATACACACTTTCACTTGATTGACTTTAGACGGAAGGTGCCAGAGGTAGGAAAATGCATGCTCTACTGTTACACACATATTTGTGAAACTAAAATAAATTCCGGATTCAACACCTCATGAAGCTATATGCTAAAAAGTGTGGATAAGTAAATGTGCTTCTTAATACCCTCTTACGAAACATCTGATATATACACTAACGTGAAACATTTGCCAAATGTTTTGCTCAGAATTATAACTGCACTACCAGTGATTAACCTGCGTTAAAAAGCCTGCTCCCTGCAAAGAAAAAGTCAGTAGGTGGCAATGTGCTTCTCATTAGCTGTGCCATTTTAAATTTGAATGGCTTTTATATTCTTTTCCACTGGCTTGTAACAATCATTTTTCGTTAACATATGTGATATCACTTGCACCAGCCATATGTATCTACACTGTACATACTGCAGACAACTACACTAATTATAATTTTTAGTAAAATCAGACCATGTCAAGCATTGGTTATATTTGGGATTAACAAAAAAACTGACAATAAATATCAGATAATGAGTACCAATCAGAAGAAAAATTTATGAAACCAAATAAATGAGAGACTCTTATTAAACCTGTCATATTCATATAATCAAAATATTGAATGTAAAACCGGATGTTAAAGATGAAACTGGTGTGTGGAATTATTCAGCTTTATTTAATATTTTCACTTAATTTCATTCATTGTATTTGTCGGTTTTGGAAATCCATTAAGTAAATAAGAAATGCTGCACGAATAAAATATGTTTTCATGCTTAGTATGACGCATTTTGAGAACTTCTCATTGTCAAGAGCAAATGGTTACAGATGTATTTTGTGTGCTGTAGTGCCTCCTTCGCATAGTAGTCAGCGTAAGCTTTAAAAGTAGCGTGCCTCCTCCATTATGCATAAGCAACACACTCACACAAACCATCTCTACTATTGTTTAGGAAATTTCAGTATGTGTGTTTTTTGTCGTCTAATGGAGGAGGCAGAGTACCTCACAGCATGAAAAAGATGACACAGCACAGAATATCGTAAGCAGAACACCACATATGTGACGTCCCATAAGATGGGTAAATATTTGCATTTAATAATGCAATAAATTCTGAAAACGCATAGTGCTGAACATAAAGAAAGCGTTACTGGTGCAGTGTTTCGTTGTTGACGTCATAAACGTTTCACCAACGTAGAGAGAGCAAAGGTGTCAACTAGTGCTACTAGTAGCCTAACCACGAAACATGTAAAACAAGCGTTTGAGTTGCCACAGGATTTGTGACTCTTTGAAGAGTTGCAAACACAGTAAAGGTAGTTTCAAAACCATTCTAATTGGTTATATTCGGTCAACTGGAATGAGCCTGTTGTTAGAAAACGTTGTAAGGGTATAACGGAAAGGGAATGGTTGGCTTGGTTGGCTGCATAGGGCATTAAAATAATTCGATGGTGACCAGTGAATCTGTGCCGGGATTCCAATCTGGGGCTCCTGCTTTCAGCCAGAAATCAACAATTTGTTCCTCTCGTACATCTGTTCCATGTGGACGCTGGTTGGTTTTGTTGCATGTTCATCGATGAGTTGTTGGTTCAGTTTTTTTTATTACAGAGAGTGGCAAACGCTCTGAGCCAACCGCACTGGCTTCAGCTATACGTAACACAGTTCGCAGGACAATGGGCAAAGTATCGTGAGGCCCTTGTCAATTACAACCTTGCCATCAGACGGGCAAAGGAGGCATCCTGGAAGGTATTCTGTGAGAAAGTGGAGGGCACGTCTGCTCAAGCGAGACTTCATAAAATCCTCACTAGGGTACCAACTAATCCAGGAGGAACATTGAGGAAGGAGGATGGGGAGTATACAAAGACAGCACATGAAACGCTGGAACTGCTCCTCAAGACTCACTTTCCTCAATATACTCTGGGGGATAACACAGACCAGAATGCGATTTCTGAGAGATAACGGTTCTCAGGTATTCGCAAAGAGGACTGGGATTTGGCCAAGGAGTGTGTCGATTTCAGTAAGGTCTGATGGGCGGTGGGAACATTTCAACCGTTCAAGTCACCTGGCCCTGATGGAATCTTTCCAGCTCTCCTGCAACAAGTGGGAGAAAATCTTATTAGATTCCTATGCAGGTTATTCAGGGTTAGCCTAGCAGCAGGAATCATTGCCAATGCCTGGAGGGCAGTGAAGGTTGTCTTCATTCCAAAACCAGGGAGAATTGATCATACCAAGGCCAAGGATATGAGACCAATCAGCCTGTCCTTCATTTTTAAGACATTCGAAAAGCTGGTTAATGTGCATGTTGGAGAAATGAGGTTAAGTAGAGCTCCTCTACATTCAAACCAACATGCATATCAGCCAGGTAAATCATGTGAGACAGCTCCCCGCCAACTCGTTGGGGAGGTGGAGAAAGCACTACACATTCAGGAAATAGCCCTCTGTATCTTCCTGGACATTGAGGGGGCTTTTAGCAACACGACCTACGATTCCATGGTTAGGGCAGCAGAGGTGCATGACCTAGGGACCACTATATGTAGGTGCACTAGGGCCATGCTCAGTGGAAGAAAGGCAGAGGCTACCATGATGAATGAAAAAATGGTAATCAACACCACTAGGGGTTGCCCGCAAGGAGGAGTTCTTTCCCCTTTATTGTGGAATCTAGTGGTGAATGATCTCATTGGAGAATTAAACTCTAGGCAGTACTTTTGCCAAGGATACGCAGATGATCTTGTCATATTAATACTTGGCAAATTTGCTGACACAGTAAAGAATATGGCACAAGGTGCGTTGGACATTGTGCAAGACTGGTGCAGAAAACAGGATCTGGGGGTTAGTCCTAAGAAGACTGTTGTTGTACCAATCACAAAGAATCATATCCAACATTGAAGTTGGAATATAAAGCTTTTTAATGAAGCGCTACCTGTGAAGGGGACAGTGAAATATCTAGGGGTTACCTTAGATGAGAAACTGACATGGACCCCTCACATTAGGAATATTTGCTCCAAGGCAACAGGTACTCTAGTAAGTACCAGGAGAGCTTGTGGCAAAAATTGGGGCCTGAGCCCCAAGGGTATGCACTGCATATACACCACGGTGATTAGACCCAGGATCACCTATGGGGCGGTCGTGTAGTGGAAGAAGGTAGAACAGCAGGTTGCTGCTAAGGACCTTGGTAAGGTGCAGAGATTAGCCTCCTTAGCCATAACAGGCGGAATTAGCAGTACACCAAGTGCTGGGATGGAAACCATGCTGGATATGCCCCCATTACACCTTTGGGTCAAGATGGAGGCAGCGGCTTGTGCATATAGACTCAAAACTGGCAAAAACTGGAACTCTTTGGGATATCCAGAATCACACACTAAAATAGTGAGTGAGGTAAATATAGGAAAGGTTGGGGAAATACCAGATGAGTATGTTATAACCCCATACTGCTTTAACAAGCCTTTCAATATAACAATTGGAAGTATGGAGCAGTGGGAGAAAATAGTTCGACACCGTATGGGGGATATTGTCTAGTTCACTGACGGGTCAAAATCAGACCAATGCATTGGGGCTGGGGTATACGGGGTGCAGCCAAGACTGGAGGGCGTCATCTCTCTAGGGAATCTGGCTTCAGTATTCCAGGCCGAAATCACTGCCATCAGGGTGTGTGTGGGGGAGAATTTGCATAGGTGCTACAAAGACCATAGCATCTATATCTATTCAAACAGCCAGGCAGCCCTGAGATCACTGGCAGCTCCTGCAACAAGGTCTAAAATTGTTGCAGAATGTCACAGGGTTCTGGTGGAGCTAGGGGAAAGCAATAGAGTAAACCTATTGTGGGTCCCTGGCCACTCGGGGATCAGTGGCAACGAACATGCCGACAAATTAGCCAGGATGGGGGCAGAGACTCCATTTATTGGACCGGAACCTGTCGTGACAATCACCAAGGCAATGATCAATTTGGAGCTACGTAACTGGCTCATAAGACAGCACGTAGAATATTGGACCAAAGTCCATCAACAAAAATATGGCAAGGTAATGATGCCAAAGCCATGTTTTAAAACAAGCTCTGCAATCCTGGGTCTGAACAGGAGAGCGATTAGACTCATGGTTGGATTGCTGACAGGCCAAGGAAATTTCAAAAAACACCTACATACAATGGGAATAACAGAAGAGGACCCTAAATGTAGGATCTGTGATGACGGTGATGAAACTGCATCACATCTAATCTTCGAATGCATTGCATTGGAGAGTAAAAGGCACAGAACATTTGGGACAACCAGACCCGAAGAAATTGTGTCTAATATAGAACTGGTAAAGGGACTCCTTGCACTGTTCAAGGGCATTGGTTGGCTTTACTAGATATACAGGGAGTGATACCGCACAATAAATTTAGTTTCGGTGCGGGCAGTGGCGGGTTGGACAGAGACTGTTTTGGCTTCCCTGAGAAAATCAAATCAAATCACATCAAGGGTATAACGGAAAGGGAATGGCTGGCTTGGTTGGCTGCATAGGGCATTAAAATAATTCGATGGTGACGAGTGAATTTGTGCCGGGATTCCAACCTGGGCTTCCTGCTTTCAGCCAGAAGTCAACAATTTGTTCCTCTCGTACATCTGTTCCATGTAGACGCTGTTTGGTTTTGTTGCATGTTCATCGACGAGTTGTTGGTTCAGTTTTTTTTATTACAGAAAGTGGCAAGCACTCTGAGCCTATGGCGTGGAACTGAGCTCACCCCACTGCATCATGTGACTATGTATGTCACCCCCACCCCTACCACACGACCACCACTGAGCAATGGGGAGCACAGCACGTGACCACCCCCTCCCCCACACTACCACGTGACCATTCCCAACCGATATTCTGCAGTTATTCAGGCGCAGAGTGTCGGAGGGACAGCAGCAGCATAGAAAGGATGCAATTACGGTAGTTACATTTGACTTCCATAGTTAGGAGGTTCCTGGTACAACCACAAATTGGCGGGAAGACCAATTCTTGGTTGCCTTGGAAGGCTTTCGTACCTCCAATCTGGTGGGGCACGAGACACTGCACCTGTTTCTATATAGGCCTATAAAATCAAATCTGTGCATTCTGTTCGGTAACATGATAAAAAGAACCTTAATTAGAGCTCATATCGCATCCAAAATTAGATGTGCACATAGATGGATCATATAGAAGATCAACTGTAATGCCATACATATGTACTCCCATTACTCTAGTAATTATATAGAATTTTTAATCCATGGTCATTGAAATCAGCTGCCAGACTGTCTCACTGAAAGCAGCAGTTCCAATTGCTGACAACAGATGACTCTGATCCCATCTCTCCCCCCACACAGTGCCTATACAATGAAGCCACATGTGCATTCTCCTCTGGAGCTGACCGCCGGACCCCTGTATTGTGTCTCACTTCGCCGGCCGTAGCTGCTGCGACCGCTTCAGTCGGCCGACAGCAGAGATGTGACACACAGGCCACCTGCCCACTCACCCAGCTTCAGTCCCCAGACAGTCATGTACTTGTGTACATACGCAAAGAAACTTACGGAGCCCGCCGCGGTGCACAAGCAACTTTTCTGGTCGACCCCAGCGCGCCGCCGGCCGGGAATTAAAACACTGTGCCTCGCACCTCGCAAAAGAATTGCCGCGGAGCCCACACTGAAAATTATTATTTAAGCGCACCACTCCCCGTCCACAGCGACGCGGACACACAACGATGTGCAACACTACATAAACCAGCGGCCTCCAGCAGCACTTAGCGCTGTTATTATTAATTGCCCTACACCTAACTGAAATGAGCTCTGTTTTTCATAGGAACCACTCTAACGGCTAATACTAAATAGCACCACTCCCCCGCATACACAAGACCGCGCCAAAATGCTACATAATGATCACTACAATGTCTCTCGCTCTCTCTCCGAGGCGACGCACGCAAGAAAACAATTGAGCAATGGGGGCACAGCACGAAGAGACGAGTGGTATACTATAAAATCGTAATACATAACAGCTGCGGATCTTGCGTGTACTAGTGCTGGAAGTTATACACACGCCGCAGCACAGCCGGAGCTGCAGGTCCTGCCTGGTCCGTGGCCGGAGATAAAAACGCTGCACCCCGCACCTCGCGCGCCGTAAGGGAAAAGTATTTAACCCTAGAAAGGTCGGGCTGGGTCTGTGAGACCCACTAGTTTCTATTTCAATGAATTTATATGCTTATAGTCGCTGATCTGACTCGAGCGCTCTGCTAGCTTCCTGAAACATGTAAGAGAAAGCGTTAACATCACGAATAAGGTTTTAAATTGTTTAGACAATGTTCGGCAGTTCTCCAAAAATCGGGAGGGTCTGTCAGACCCAGCCCGACCGTTTACGTTATTGATTTCTACCAGTGCGGGTCTATTTTTATTTGGTGTCTCTTCCAGTTTCAAATTACTTTGTGAACTATTTCTGATGTCAATAATTTAAAATATAAAATTTCAAGAGAAAGTGTTTCATACTGTGAAATTGGCAACATTTAATACGATGATGATAATGAAATTGACGATTCTGACGCGGATCCAGACTTCGAAATAAACAGTGATCATGACAGCAATAGTGAAATAAGTAGGGATGAAGGGGAAGATGCTATAAGTGAAAGGACAGCAAAACTAAATACTTCTGCAAAATTTGCAAAATGTAGTTGTGCTTGGTGCATGCAGAAATGGTTTGTGTCGTCTGTTACGAAAAGTGATGATTTTAGAGGACGATATCACAGAAACTACTCATTATATGCACAATTTCGATTTATATAACAAAAATTCAACAAGTCTGATTCTAAGTTCTACAAATTATTCTCATTTATATTTGTATTTCAATGCAATTTACTTGTACTTCCAGTGTGGTTACATTTATTACTACTAAGAAGTATATTTTCTATTTTTTTTATTTTACAGCAATCAGTGTGGTTACATTTATTACTACTAAGAAGTATATTTTCTAATTTTTTTATTTTACAGCAATTGTGAAATTCAGAACGTTGAAACAATGTCCCTACAGCATTCGGTAGAACCTAAACAATATAAAAACTCGTCATTTGATGTAAATACGCTGTTTTGGCACTTGTCACAAGCGTTTTAATTTTTGGGTCCCACAGACCCAGCCCGACCGTTCCTGAAACTATTTTTCGGCCGACCGTCCAAGGGTTAAGCGCGTCGGGAGCACAGTCCGACCCTTACACCATGATCCGACCACCCCGGTTATTATTTTATTTTGCTTTACAAGTTTTTTCTACGAAAGTTATAGCTCCTTGTACTGCCTCCACACCAGCGTCTGTGAGGTTCTACAGTGATTTTATTTGCAGTGGAACAGTCCGCATACAGGAAAACAATTTGCTGTATCTCTCCTGGCGAGAAAATCAGAACTCAAGACAGTGCAGACCTCTGACAAAAGTGGCCGTCCTCTCTATTCCACCCCTTGCTGATACCTGCTTCCCCCCCACCCTCCAGTCTCAGCCTTTCAAAACAACACACGCGGCCGCAACGCTAGCCGGCAGGTGGCGGTGAATCACATACGTGCCGAGCCGACCAATAAGCAAATAGCTCCACTCCATACGCACGAAGAAGCGCTCATCGCTGCACTCTGCAAACAAATCTTAAAATGTATCAAACGTATTTTGCTTCACAAAGACAGTGACAGCAATGACCGAATCATGCTTATCTATAACCATTATTATTTTTTACGAACCTCTCTCTCTCTCTCCTTTTCCTGTTCCCAACAAATGGCCTAAAATAAACAAATGCACAGCACAAGTAAAACAATCCAGCAGATAATGCGAGACATATGTTTTAATGTAGCTTATGTCGTCCTTTCTGGAACCAGTATTATGTAGGAAAACTCATCATGCCTATGAAAGATACGCATACGTGACATTCCAATACACACACACACACATACACACACACACGTGACCCCATTTATTTATTATTATTACGCACTGCATCTAGGTTACAAGTTCTCTGATCTGCACACTGCAGTTACAGTAATCCCGTTTGGAAATATTACTTTTTTTTTCTTCTGCAGGAAGGGATGGTCGGAATCCATTGCAAAAGAATACTTTCGCCTACTGCATACACAGAATTCTAACAGCACTCGTCTATTAGAGCTCAAATCACCCGTACTTTGCGACAACACATGCAATATCTTACAGAAAATGAGAATTTTTTTTCTCTCTCTGCAGTTGATCTGTCCATTCTTAAACCTAGATCAATGCATCGCTATCTCCCAACCAGTTCTACGCCTTCCAACAATATTCTTCTTTTAAACACTCTGGTATTTCAACCGTACCCATTTATTCCTGGTTATAACACTCTGCATGTACGCCACCGACTCTTATGTTACCCGCAATTCCATATGGAACACTAGGTTATGCATAAAACGACCGCTTGCTAACTGTCCATCGCCTTTTTTCACCTTTGCAAATGCTTGCCCTAAAATTTGGATACAATGTAGCCCTTCTCCAAATGGGGGAATGTAACACGTTTGACGTGTGTTCCGCTAATTTTGGTCAATACAACGACGCGAGACCAATCCCCCTGGCTGTTTAGTGTAAAAGCAATTTTTTTTTTTAAAGACGTTATCGTAGCTAGATTTCTCCACACTATCTGTTTAAACCGGGATTGCACATATGCAATAGCATCCTTTAAAGCCTGTGTCTTCGCCATATAACCCACTTTTCGTTTACCCTTCTTCTTAGGAGTTGTGGAATAATGTAGGCGATATCTACGTCTGTGGAGAATAAAGTCCTGGAATCCTAAAAAATATAGCTCCTTGCTCAACTCACCAAGTAATTTACAGGTAGGCAGTTGAAACTTAAAAAACATAATGTATAAGCTTTTCTCGGTCCGAGAGAGCGGTCAATTTTCGGGTAAACTTAATTCCCGAGTAATCAAATCTAAAAGCGTATGGATGGGAGCGATGCACAGTACAACGGCGCACTTTGTTTAAGTGTTCTAAAAGAGAAGATACGGTATTTCTACAGTGTTCTTGCACAAATCCATAACCACAATCCTCCTTTCTGGTAATGCCATCTTCTCGACCCAGCGAAAAAATAAAAGTCCTCACAATCGCCCGCCTGGACACTTTATAAAACCAATAACTTTGCTTACACCAGGGCTCGTAATTTGATAAATTTGTTATTATTTATTTTGATTCTACAATTCGACGCCAACCACGTTAAGCAGTCGTTTCCAATTGTCTTATCCTTGCCCGCAACCATGTTGCTGTTGCTCCTTCCATCCTACAGTCAAGGTCGGTTAAAAAAAAAATCCCTTCGAAATCTTGTGTGTTGTCTAAATCCAGTAGATAGAAGCCATCTACACGAAGCTTCTGCTGTAGTATAGATCCATTAAAAAAACATCGATTAGTTGCACGTTATAAGATATATACCCATAGGACGTACATATTTCCCCCTGTATTCCAGAAATAGTAACTTCGTCTTATCTCCAGCGTTTGCAGTATCAAACATGTTGAATTTACTACGCAGGTAGATCCGTACATCTGTAACAATACTTCACCACACACAAAGCTAGAATGTATTTACACAGAGTTCATACACCGCCACATGATCACAAAAGGTTTTAACATACCAGGCCATTATCAAACTGCAACTAGAATCACACACACCGTGTTTATCTATTGGAAATCACTGAATTGAAAAACGAGAACACATTTCCGCACACGATCGGAGAAAATATTCCAAAAAATGATTCTAAGTTCATGAGTCTAAGGTTAACATGCTACACAATGAAACGCTACCATCTCATGGATACAGAAAGGAGAACCAACCTTACCTCACCAAAAGACCAGCACAGTATGAACAGCCGAACGGCCACGGGGGTGCGAAAAGCTACCGGAAGCTGGAAACCCCAAGAAACAGCGGTGGTGGGGACGGAGAGCGAGTAGTCTCACACTGAGGGAAAGCTCACTACTAGTTCGCAACCAAAGGGTGTGGAAACCTCTGTGGTAGCATGATCAGCTATCGACTCTGAGCCAGAGAGGACGATGCAAAGCGAGCTATCACTCCCCACATTCAGACAGCCATACATTCTCGCACATCCAAGTAAAAGTTAAACAACTGCACATTCTCACAGGGACAGTGGCGTAGCGGAGAATCAGCACAGATTTAGGAAACATCGTTCATGTGAAACTCGTTGTTGTTGTTATGGTCTTCAGTCCGGAGACTGGTTTGATGCAGCTCTCCACCCTACCCTATCCTGAGCAAGCCTTTTCATCTCCTCATAAGAACGACAACCCCTCATCCATTTGAATCTGCTTACTATACGCGTCTCTGGGTCTCCCTCTGCGATTTTTACCCCACACACTTCCCTCCAATGCTAAATTTACGATTCCCCGATGTCTAAGAATGTGCCCTACCAAGCGATCCCTTCTTTTAGTCAGGGTATGCCAAAAATTCCTTTTCTCACCAATTCTGTTCAGTACCTCTTTATTAGTTATGCAATCTACCCACCTAATCTTCAGCATTCTTCTGTAGCACCACACTTCAAAAGCCTCTATTCTCTTCCTGCCCGCACTGCTTATCGTCCATGTTTCACTCCCGTACAAGGCAACACTCCACACAAATGCCTTCAGAAAAGACTTCCTTACACTTAAATTAATATTCGATGTTAGCAAATTTCTCTTTTTCATAAATGCTTTTCTACCCATTGCCATTCTGCATTTTATATCCTCTGTACTACGACCACCGCATGTTATTTTACTACCCAAGTAACAAAACTCATCTACCACCTTCATTGTTTCGTTACCTAATCTAATTCCTTCAGCATCGCCTGATTTTCTAAGACCGCATTCCATTATTTTTGTTTTGCTCTTGTTAATGTTCATTTTATATGCTCTCTCCAACACACTGTCCATTCCATTCAACTGCTCTTCCAGGTCCTTTGCTGTCTCTGACAGAATTACAATGTCATCAGCAAAACGAAATGTTTTTATTTCTTCCCCCTGAACTTTAATCCCTGTTCCAAATTTTTCCTTGCTTTCCTTCACCGCCTGCTCGATGTACAAATTGAATAACATCGGAGAAAGGCTACAACCCTGTCTTACTCCCTTCCCAACTGATGCTTCCCTTTCATGCCTTTCGAGTCTAATAACTGCGGCCTGGCTCTTGTACAAGTTGTAAATAACTCTCTTTTCCCTATATTTTACACCTGCTGACTTCAGAATTTGAAAGAGTGTATTCCAGTCAACATTCTCAAATGCTTTCTCTAAATCTACAAAAGCTAAAAATGTAGGTTTGCCTTTCCTTAATCTATCTTCTAAGATAAGACGTAAAGTGAGTATTGCCTCCCGGGTTCCTGTGTTCCTCCTGAATCCAAACTGATCTTCCCCGAGGTCAGCTTCTACCAGCTTTTCCATTCTCCTGTAGATAATTCGTGTTAAAATTTTGCAACCATGACTTATTAAACTGATGGTTCTGTAATTTTCACACCTGTCTGCGCCTGATTTCTTTGGAATGGGGATTATTATATTTTTCTTAAAGTCTGAGGGTATTTCGCCTGTCTCATACATCCTACACACCAGTTCAAATAGTCTTGTCATGGCTGGCTCTCCCAGAGACTTTAATAGCTCTGAGGGTATGTCATCTACTCCTGGGGCCTTGTTCCGACCTAGGTCTTTCAAGGCTCTGTCAAATTCATCTCTCAGTATAGTATCTCCTATTTCATCTTGATCTACTTCCTCTTCCCTTCCTACAACATCGTCTCCAAGTTCATTTCCTTTGTAGAGCTGCTCTATGTACTCTTTCCACCTTTCAGCTTTCCCTTCTTTGCTGAGAACTGGTTTCCCATCTGAGTTCTTGATATTCGTAGAGTTGCTTTTCTTGTCCCCAAATGTCTCTTTTATTTTCCTGTAGGCGGTATCTACTTTTCCCCTTCTTATACATTCTTCTACGGATTTGCATTTGGCTTCTAGCCACTCCTGCTTAGCCATTTTGCACTTCCTGACAATCTCATTTTTTAGTCGTCTGTACTCCATTTTGCCTGTTTCATTTACTGCATTTTTAAATTTTCTCCTTTCATCAATTAAATTTAGTATTTCCTGTGATATCCAAGGATTTTTTGTAGGTCTTGCCTTCCTACCTATTTTGTCCTCTGCTGCCTTCACTACTTCATCTCTCAATGCTACCCATTCCTCTTCAACTGTTTTATTTCCCCCTGTTTCTGTCAATTGTTGCCTAAATCTCCCTCTGAAACTCTCCAGAACTTCACTTTCCTTCAATTTATCTAAGTCCCATCTCCTAATTTTCCTACCTTTCTGCAGTTTTTTCAGTTTCAGCCTACAGTTCATGACTAACAAGTTATGGTCAGAGTCTATATCTGCCCCTGGGTATGTCTTGCAGTTTATAACCTGGTTCCGGAATCTATGTCTTACCATTATAAAATCTATCTGATACCTTCCGGTGTCTCCTGGTCTCTTCCACGTATACAACCTTCTTTTGTGATTCTTAAACCACGTGTTTGTTACGATTAAATCATGTTCCGTGAAAAATTCTACCAGGCGACTTCCTCTTTCATTCCTCCTGCCCAGTCCATATTCACCTACTATTTTTCCTTCTCTTCCTTTTCCTACTACCGAATTCCAGTCCCCCATCATAATTAAGTTTTCCTCTCCCTTAACTGTCTGAATAATTTCCTTTAGCTCCTCATATATTTCTTCGATCTCCTCATCATCGGCAGAGCTAGTTGGCATATAAACCTGTACTACTGTTGTCGGTGTTGGCTTCGTATCTATCTTGACAATGATAATGCGATCACTGTGCTGCTCATAGTAGTTTACCCGCATTCCTATTTTCTTATTCATTATCAGTCCTACTCCTGTGATACCCCCGACTGATTTTGTATTTATAATCCTGTACTCACCTGACCAGAAATCCTGTTGATCCTGTCACCGAACTTCACTAATCCCCACTATATCTAACTTCACCCTATCAATTTCCCTTTTTAAATTTTCTAATTTTCCTACCCGATTAAGGGATCTAACATTCCACGCTCCGATCCGTAGAATGCCAGTATTGTCTTTCCTGATGATCACATCCTCCTGAGTAGTCCCCGCCCGGAGATCCGAATGGGGGACTATTTTACCTCCGGAATATTTTACCCGAGAGGATGCCATCATCATATGTTCATACAGTAGAGCTGCATGTCCTCGGGAAAAGTAACGGCTGTAGTTTCCCCTTGCTTTCAGCCGTTCGCAGTAGCTGTGTGGTAAAGCCATATTAGCTGATGTTACAAGGCCAGATCAGTCAATCATCCAGACTGTTGCCCCTGTAACTACTGAAAAGGCTGCTGCCCCTCTGCAGGAACCACACGTTTGTCTGACCTCTCCACAGATACCCCTCCGCTGTGGTTGCACCTACGGTACGGCTATCTGCATCGTTGAGGCACGCAAGCCACCCCACCTCGGCAATGTCTGTGGTTCATGGGGGTGGATGTGAAACTCAGCTTGCCCTTTTCTCACATGACATCTTGCGAGCCATGGATGAAGGGCAATAGGCGGATTGTGTTTTTATCGACTTCAAAAAGGCGTTCGACGCGGTACCACACTGCAGACTGCTAACGAAGATACCAGCTTATGGAATAGGTTCACAGATTTGTGACTGCCTGGAAGACTTCCTAAGTAATAGAACGCAGAACGTTGTTCTCGACGGCGAGTGTTCATCAGAGACGAGTGTATCGTCAGGCGTGCCCCAGGGGAGTGTGATAGGATCGCTATTATTTTCTATCTACATAAATGATCTGATGGACAGCGTAAGTTGTACCTTGCGGCTGTTTGCTAACGATGCTGTGGTGTATGGGAGGCTGTCGTCTTTAACTGACTGTAATAGTATACAGGGTGACTTAGATAAAATTTCTAGTTGGTGCGAAGAATGGCAGCTAGCTCTCAATGTAGAAAAATGTAAGGTGATGCGCATTAGTACGAAAAACAATCCCATAATGTTCGAATACAGCATTAGTAGTGAGCTTCTTGATGCTGTCGCGTCGTTCAAATATCTAGGCGTAACATTGCAGAGCGATATGAAATGGAACGAACATGTAAGGACAGTTGTGAGTAAGGCGGACAGCCGACTTCGGTTGATTGGGAGAATTTTGTGAAGATGTACTTCACCTGTAAAGGAGACCACGTATAAAACGCTTTTACGACCACATCTTGAGTATTGCTCAAGTTTTTGGGACCTGCAGCAGAACAGTTTAAAGGAAGACATAGAGGCAGTTCAGAGGCGAGCAGCTAGGTTTGTTACTGGTAGGTTCAACCAATGCGCTAGTGTCACGGAAATGCTCTGGCAACTCAATTGGGGATCGCTAGAGGAAAGACGACGTTCTTTTCGTGAATTTCTGTTGAGGAAATTTAGAGGGCCGGAATTTGAAGCTGAGTGTAGTACGATCTTGCTGCCGCCTACTTACATTTCGCGTGGTGATCACAAAGACAAGATAAGAGTAATTAGGGCTCGTACGGAGGCATATAGGCATTCTTTTTTTCCTCGTTCTATTTGGGAGTGGAATAGGAAAGGAAATGCCTAGTAGTGGTACAGACTACCCACCTCCACGCACCTTACGGTGAATTGCGGAGTATGTATGTAGATGTAGAAGCCATACTTATGCCACATTAATTAATATAATAATAAATTATTAACATAATGAAATAAGAAAAACCTGGCAATATTTACTAATATTTTAACACATGAAATAAAAATGCTGTTACTTAAGCCTTGAAAAGAGTGGGGTTCTATTTTAACAAAATGATAATCTAGCGACGTTAAATAAATTATAACATTACAGAAATATACAAAAAATATAAGGAAGACGACAGACGGTCGTCTTTCAAGGTCACTGACTGAGCAGTGTAATGCTTGCCTGTCTTTTAAAAGTGCAGTGGGAACAAATTTTCTAAACAGAATTAAATGAAGCGAAGAAACATTAACAAAAATAAATCGTTACTGAGTAGCATCAGAAGTCATATCAGTTTTCTCTCTTGTCTAGTGTGTCTTGGTAGAGCTATCACCAATTCCTAAGCTGTCGTTACTGAGTAGCATCAGAAGTCATATCAGTTTTCTCTCTTGTCTAGTGTGTCTTGGTAGAGCTATCACCAATTCCTAAGCTGTCGTTGTCTTAGCTTCCTGAATTCTCTACACTAATCTAAAATGTTCAAGTGTTCAGCTTAGGGAACTTAACTGCGAGTTCATCAATCCCTAAACTTACAAACTACTTACGAACTACCTTATACTAAAAATAGCACAAACATCCTAGCCCAAGGTGGAATTCGAACCCCCGACTGGGCAATCACTACTCTCCTAATCAATATTTATTACTGTATTTCCTTAATTATTTCTAATGAGTGTATTTGTAATGTTTACCTCATTGTGTTGTTTTGAAACCATGTTAAACTTCTTAAAAACTGTATGTTTGAAAGTGTTTAAATTATTACTAAAAATTAGATTTTTATAATTATATTACTTTATAGTGAGTATTTTTGGCGTATTTGCTACGTTAACCAATGCTGTTGTGTTAACCCCTTTAGTGCCTGAATGAATATCTACTGCAAGAAAAAAATAATAAATCGTCTCTTTGTGTTTAGTATTAGGATGTCACATGATTAAAACATGTTATATGTAGTTGGTATACCCTCTTAAATTTGTGACAACAGGTATTTGAGAAATAAAAGGCTTACAACTCTTCATTGATGGAAATTTTTTATTGAACTTTCTTATAAGAATAGAAAAAAATAATTAACATATGTTTGAATTATGTTTGCTTATGTCAAAACCTAATTCATCAGATAAAGGTTACTTTGCTGATGAAATCACTTGAAACAATTTGAGTATTTGTTTCCAAGGGTGAAGCTATTCAGGGGTTTGAGTCCCCCTCGGGCATGGATATTTGTGCCGTCTTCAGCATTAGCTAAATCATAAATAGTTCGTAAGTTTAGGGACTAATGACCTCGTAATTACGTCCCATAAGCTCTACAAACGTTTGAACATTTTTTGGTGGAGCTTGCATATTGTACACATAACGAATCTGCCCTCTACAGCTGGATCTTTTGTATCTTTGCCTTCCTGTTACAGAGGATCAATGATCTACCCCATTAATAAGGGGAGACTAACCTGGGGCTGGTTTTGTTGGAGCCCAACGTTTCTTGTATTGAAAACTGCAAAAACGTCAATCACAAACGAAATATGGCAATGAAATCTGTTAGCACCAAAGATGAATAGAAATTTTCGTACTTTATGCATTTTATTTTATCTCTTGCATGTGCCTATAAAGATGTGTAAGTGCCTTATGTTGGTATTTTACATAAACATTACTTTCATGTCCACTGAAAGTTTTATCTACCTTATCACATCTAAAAGTGAACTGCAACACCTAACAAAACAAAATATTTTCAGATTGAAACTTCCCTACGTATTTAGGTTTATCTCACAAAGAATGAACACAAACTCGGCTCTTTGTTTGCAACACGATCACTATAAATGAGGAAATGCATACTGTAAACAATCAGCTGTTTATTATTCTTCAAACTTCTACCGGTTTCGGTTATAAACCATCTTCACGGAAGACTATTAAATAAAAATACAGAAACAGAATTGTACACAAGCTGAAGTAAAATACATAATATAAACCAGTATTTTCATATAGTAAGTACTTATGAACTAGACAGACTAATTAAAAAGGTGCATTATCTGCCTCCTTATGCATACTGGCATGCATGTCACACAATAAAAATAAATAAGACGTCACTAGGCATCAATCTTGATTGAAAACATAAAAGCAATCCCAATATGTCAGTGAGAGACCAGTTATGGTCTTTCAGTTATATCATTAGTATATCTTATGTAATACATATGCACCTTTTCTATTTACTATGTCTGTATATGTTACAACCTATTGTCTCCTCAATGCTGATTCTCATCCCTATGTATTCATACCCATGATGTGTTAATTTGTATTATCTCAAGATTTTATTATCATATGCATCCCTACCTATCATTCTTAGATAGATCTCATCCGTTAGTGTTAGCAGCCTAGATACTTATTCTTAATAATGCATGACCATATTGGTCTAAACAGATTTTACAGTTGCTTAACCTGTATAATAAGCCAATGACTTATATGACCAGATGTATATACATTTGTATCGTCATACTTCCCTACTGCTATATCATGTTCCTTATCTATTCATATGCAACCCTATGGCTAATTACATACTATGTTAATAAATCTTCCTATGTACCTCTGTTCTGTTATATATGTGCCAATACATATATTGTCATATACACTTAATCGTGTGTACTACATGCTTAAGGTCTACACGCCAAATTAATGCACTTGTTTTTTGACATAATTGTATTACATTTTTATCTGACTGGATCCTATATCCATATTTAATACAATCGTTTACACCCTGAACTACGTAGTTGTGACACCCTGTCCCTTTTATGCTTTAGCTATTATGTTACGTAGCCTAAGGTTTACATGTTTACTTCATTTAATGTTACTTTGTTCTTGTTCATAATATGTTAGATCTTGTTCATTGAAAGATGTATCCATACGTATTATAATGTTGACATATTGTGTTATCCACTATGCTCATTAGTAGCCTCTGGTCTACCTCTACATAAACTAATTACAATTTTACGATCCTCTTATTGGGTTAGGTTTGCTTTATTTCTTAACATTAGGTCTTTGATGTATACTGTGTTCACTTATTTTTATACTTTGACAGATAATTGTTGTTGTTACACATTTGTATTGTTTTCATAATCCATCCTGTTATTTTCGTAATGTTTGCATACTGCTTTCTGTAACATGTCGCCATGACACCTTGTCAAAGATATAACCTATGATGGTTGCCTAAGATATATCATTTTCACACCATGTATACTTTGATCGGCGCTAATTTTATCTCATTTGACTGATGTGTTCAATAGTTGTGTTAGGTTCTCTTGTAATAGACCTTGGTTCACCATCACACAGCCTGGCATTGCTTTTATGTTTTTAATCAAGACTTGATGCCTAGTGATGTCTTATTTATCTTTATTGTGTGACATGCATGTCAGTATGCATAAAGAGGCATATAATGCACCTGTTTAATCAGTCTGTCTAGTTCGTAAGTACTTACTATATGAAAATACTGGTTTATATTATCTAATTTACTTCAGCTTGTGTACAATTCTGTTTCTGTATTTTTATTTAACAGTCTTCCGTGAAGATGGTTTATAACCGAAACCGGTAGAAGTTTGAAAAAATAATAATCAGCTGATGGTTTACAGTATGCATTTCTTCAAATATGTTACGGCTGTTGAACGACATCTCAATAAAAATTTGAACACTATAAATGAGTCTCGTCGTACAAATACAATCAGCGTTCAGTTAATGGCAGCACATTCCATACGCACTGGTCCAGTTCGTGTAGAATCTGCTTCAGTCGGCACTGGCTCTCGAACATACTTCTTCTTCCACATATAAAGATTACAATGGTATGATTTGAATATGCGACAATCGGAAATAAAGGATTAAAAACAACGTAAAATCTTCTTTAAAAATGACTGCTATATTTGGAGTTGGGGCCCGATCTTGCTTCCTGCCATAGGTCCGGTGCTGGCTCTCAGTAGCCCTGCTGCCTATAGTCTCAAAGTCTTTGTCCGCCTCAGCGACTGACCGCTGACTATGGGCGCCATTCTTTTATGGTACTGTAGACAGGACTCTTTGACGTCTAAAAGTTAACTCACTGTAATTATGACCAGAAATATTTTGGAGAATTTGTAAGTAGAAAATATCGGAAAGTTTCAGATATGGTATCAGGGTCTACCATTTTGTTTTTCAATGTTTTCTATTTAAGTTCTTTCTAAGCCTGCAGCCAGACGAGCGGATTGTTTCCATAACAGACGACATCCTGTTTCAAACATGAGCCTTCTAGCTACGCGGTTAGCTGTGGAACGAAATGTTGAGAGCCATGTATCGAGTTGTCTATTGTGTGTCTGAAAAAATAGTTTTATGTAAAGGAAGTAAAGTTACATTCCTCTGTATCCAGTACTTGTCAGTAAAATCTTTAGTTTTCACGCAAAAAATTAAAAACCAAAAATCAAATGTTTGTGAAGGTTAAGAGACGTAACTGTGGGGTCATCAGTTCCTAAAATTACAAACTACTTATGAACTACCTTATTCTAAAGACGACACAAACATCCATGCACGAGGGGGGATTCGAACCCCCGATGGGGAATGGCCTCGCGCATAGGAGCAAAGCGCCTCAATGTGCTTGGCCACTCCGCTGCGGCAATTAAAAACCGTAATATTGGGATTCATATGTGTTCTGCTTCGTATTTCATATTTTGAAACATATGCAGTGTAAAATGTACTCGCTGACCAGTTTACGTTTCGTACATTTAGGTCCTACATTACTGCGTATGAAATAAAGTCAACATTGAAATTGTCCTGAGTGAACTTGTAGTTACATTTTGTGCTTGGGCGTTAGGGGCTACGACATCTCATACTCAATGTTATGGCCATTCACTGTGTGGCAGGAAGAGAGGAAGATTTGGGTTTAACGTTCTGTCAACAGTGTGGTCTTTACAGACGGAAATCGCGCTCGCATTGTTGCGTAAGGATGGGGAAGGATATCGGTTGTGCCCCGTTTAAAGAACTTTCTTGGCATTTTTGTGGAGTGATTTAGGGATGGCTGGAGGTGGATTTGAACTGTCGTCCATTTTGGGGAGTTGTTCCTTCTTTCTCTTTCGTTTATGAAGGCGGTCACAAACATACTTCTTGATATTAACATTGCAGTAAAAGTTGCAAATTTAAAATGAGTCCACAAACGTAATTTCTCTTGCTACCAGCACTAGTTTTACTGAGAAATATTGTCAACTATTGTCCTAATCAGTGTTTAACAAATTACGAAAGCCGGCCGCGTTGGCCGAGGGGACTGAGGCGCTCCAGTCACGGTCTGCACGGTCACTACGGTCGGGGGTTCGAATCACCCTCGGGCATGGATATTTGTGCCGTCCTTAATATAAGGTAGATCATAAGTAGTTTGTAAGTTTAGGGACTGATGTCCCCGTAGTTAAGTCCCATAAGCTATACAAACATTTGAACATTTTAAATTACGAAAGTCGGCTTGAAAACACTTTATCTTGTGATTAAATGACAACAGAAGACACAAATGGAAATATATAGTTTTTATTCTACTAGAATGAGGTATGTTTTGAGGCTAAAGTTCAGTTCATGCAATCGACAAGGCCTAAAAAGTAAACTGAATTTTTCACTTTATTTATTTATTTTTTGTTCTAGTAGTTTAGATGCTGCACAGGGTGCAGTAGTGACGTTGTTGGAGTTAATAATATTTATAAAAGAGGAAAATACACCGAATGTAATTGTTACAACGCGAATATTCCATTTTGTTTGATGAGTTACGACAAGAAATGTTTTTCAAATATTTCACAATGTCTCTCTTAAGCTCCAGTGAATTGAGGTATATTGCACGCTTATAATTTATAAACACTTTGCAAAATGAAACACGAACCTGAGACTCCATATACCTTCTATGGAGATGTTCCCTATTACCTTAAGGTACGCGTCATCAATCGCGTGAACCAGTTCTTCTGTAACCACAGGTGCACGCCCACTTCGTTCTTCATCGTGCACATCACTACGCCCGCCATTGAACTGTCGGTTGGTCCGTAAACATCGCAAATTTGCCGATAAATTTCACTTGGTTTCACTTTCTTCGCATTCAGAAACCGAATCACCGACCTGATTTCACAGGCGGCGGGATTTTCAATCAACGCCGACATTTTAAACAAAGCCAACAAAGCGTACGTAACTGACAGCGATCTCTAAATGGCGCACGTTCTTCTTCTTGATACACATCGTCTACAGCGCATGTGCGGAACTGCAATCGCAGCGCTGCAGTGGAGATAAAATGAAACGGAACTTCCTTTCTGGACGCGCCTCGTATACGACAGTCTCTCCGTTCTGGATTCGTTCGTCTCTAATGTCTCAGGTATCATGTCAAACAGAAAGCAACGAAATCAAATAAACTTGCGCTATTGATATAAAATTTAAGAACATTTGTTCTATAAGCGTGTAATAACATTGATTATTTGTAATCTCCCTTTGCTTTATATATAAAATTTGTTGCGGCCGCCGAGACAATTCACTGATATTGCCTCAATCTTCTTTGTCATACCACACACGAGCGATTTTGAAAGCAATTGCAATTATTATGCTGAACACCTCTGTGTCACGAAATTCTGGCATGAACTGCCATGTTAAAGAGTGGTTGCATTAAGTTCAGTATGTTGTTGAATAATATGGAAAGAAAATCATTTAACTTGTTTTGGAATGCTTTCATTCCGAATTAGGCTATCTTACACAATAAATTGGTTCTTAAATTGACATCAAGTGTGTCATGTGCATTTTTACAATCTGTATTTGCGAAATAAAATTCTGGGAACCTCTTACTTGTTTTTAAGCAAACTGAGTAAATAACTGATATGACCTTGGTGAAGACTCCCTGAAAATATGTATGAAGTGCGCGCCACGTACTTACGCCGCGCGCCGCCATGCACGCACGGCGCGGCGTTCTTACGACGTCAGCCACGAGCGCCCTCTGCTGCAACTCCGCTCGTGGCCACGACTGCTGCATCGGCCACTTGGGACTGAAATAGGAACCAGTTAACACTTGGGAATCATTTAGGCACCAGTTAAGACTTGGCTATCGGATAGGCACTAGGAATCATCAGTAGGCAGGCCTCTATCTAATCTATGTATCAGCATTCTGCAGTCAAGAACTATTTAAAAGTTAAGTATTACTAAGTCTTTATGAAATATATATCTCGTTCTAATTTACTCTAGTGTTTCTAGTTTCTGCTGTTCCACTGGCTGGTCACCTCCGTACCTGCACACGTGTGCATCCTTTATTCCTGTGTCGGTCTCTTTCTACTCGGCCACCGACACCTACGACAACCGGCGGACGAGACACAAAAGCGGCGACGAGGCTGGGACACAAAAGTGGCGACGAGGATGGGATACAAAACTTTTTACAGATTATTTTCTCCCAGGAATGAATATTAAAGCGTTCTGATTTCAACAGGATTGACTTATTTAGAAGTACGAACGCCACGAAAAGTATTGGGGAAGCTTAAAAATAGTATATCTGAATGCAACATAATAAATACATGTTTTAATTTCCCATTAGGGTCGGGGGTTCGAATCCCCCCGTCGGGCATGGATATTTGTGCCGTCCTTAGTCTTAGCTAGCCGAGTGGCTATTCCCTGGGGCACGGCCCACTGTCTCATGATCACCAGCCAGTCAGCTATGCTGTCGTAGCCTCCGCCCCCTAAACTTTGAACGGTTGTAGCTCCCAAACTAACAGTGATAGGAATGTAGTTTAAATTGATTTGGACGCAGCTGGCTTCAAAGAATCCAATGCACAATAGAAAAAAAAACTATTGTTCCATTTAAAAAATTATATCTTTGTGGTGTAACTCTTTGGAAGATGATACAATAAACTATGTTCATAGCTCCGCAGAAAGTGTAACATTTCTTGTGTTGACCTACCGCATTAAAATTTCCCGTCACCTATTATTTTATACGTTACAGAGGCAAACACACTTAGTGAAACACTATATATATATATATATATATATATATATATATATATATATATCCTCTTGCTTCCTAAAAGGCTTTCGCACACTCTTGTTAACTGAACACAACTATATTCTGCAAGATTCATAATTGGTCAAAGGTAACGACGCTTTCTCTGAAAAGTACATTTGTTCTGCTTCGAGAACATGTCGTGAAATACATAGCAACGAATTGTAAACATAGACTTCTTTATCACATGTACATAAACTGGGGAGATACTGTTAAAATGACTGTTGTAAATATAACAAATAACTTTGTATATATGTTAAGTACTAGAGTTATGTGGAATTCAGTATTACCACACTTATTCCGTTTGTGATTTTAGCTGTAAAAGAAAACGTAATCACGGTTTGAAATAGAATATTTGCTATTTATTTTACAGAGTAACATGAACGAAGTCATATCTGAACTACAGGAAAGGTAATAAAATCTACGTTAAAACCGTCCGTAGCAACCATGTCAAACATTTTAGTAGATGCAGTGATTCTAATTAATGACTTTCAATATATTCCATAAATATTGAATAAACGCTTAGAAAAAAATAAGGAACTACACTTGCCACAGAAATCTAGAACTTCCTTTATATATACGAAACTACCTGTATCAGCACGTTGTTCAGAATGTTCATTATTACAGTTTACGGGCATATTATTCAGAAGAACATTGTTCAATTCGTTGTTATGTATTTCTCGGCATGTTCACGAAATAGCAGAAACACGGAATTTAGAGGGAGCATTTTTTCATATGCACAACGCTAAACATTGAAGAACATAGCTCTATTTAATTAATAAGGATGCCCGAAACCCTTTTAGGAAAAAAGGAGAAAAAGTTTTTTTCTGGGTAGTGGTAGGTTTTTTTCTTTTTTTTCTTTTTCTTTCTTTCATCTGGGAGATCTATGGTTCGCGGTCGTTCGTTCAGGGTTGCTCGGTAAATGGTTGAGTCAGCTTTTTTGTTACAGAGGGCATTCAGCCCCCTCACCGTGCGCGCTGAGCCACGACGCCCGGCACCGAACCGCTGACCATGAGCATTACAGTCCAACACGCTATCCACTACACCACAGGCAACAACTGGAGTACGCTACTTTCATTCTTGTACTATTAATGGAAGTTAACTGATACTTATATGGCAGTTTTAGACACTAGATTATCGTTTATCGTACGAAGAACGACACGTTTTTGTTAATTCTTCAGTGTGCTAGAAATGACAACGTACAAGTTACAATAAGAAAATCATCGTATACGCAACGCAAGGTGGCGTATGCCAGAGAGAGTTCTGGGCGAGGAATGTCACGTGACGTTTCCGAACGGCTGGTTTTCGTTAATTCAATAGCGGGTGTCAAATCTCCGTTATTTTTGCAAATATCTCTTAAACGATACGAGATATGAAAAAAACATAAAAGAGCAAAGTTGTAGAAAATTTTCTCCTCTATGAAATCGATTATTCAATATTCGAGTTAGATGAACAGTTTATTTTCAATTAAAATTACATTACAAACGGATTTTCAAAAAGTTATTATCGTATTTTCTGCCCGAAATATTTGAATAAGCGAGGTTCTGGTCTCTGGTGACCAACAATTACGTCTGCAAACTTTGGTGCCGATCGATTGAATGTTTAGACCTAAAATGTAGGAACACGTTACAGACAAACATCGTCAAATCGCCGTTATTTTTGCAAATATCTCTGCAACGATGCAAGATATGAAAAAAAAAAAAAAAACGCGTGAGAGCGAAGTGTAGAGAACTTTCCCCTCTACAAATTAGGTTATTCAATTTTCGTGTCAGATGAACGGTTCGTTTGCAATTCCAATTCCAATTACATTACAAACTGCTTTTTTGGGTGTAACTAACGTATTTTTTGTCCGAAAATTTGAAAAAGGAAGGTTCTGGTCTCTGTCGGCCTACAATTATGTCTATAAAATTTGGTGCCGATCGGTTGAACGGTTCGACTTAAAAAGTGGGAAAACCTTACGGACAGACAGACAGACAGACATCACAAAATGACCGATATTTTTGCAAATATCTCTGAAACGATACGAGATATGAAAAAACATAACAGAGTAAAGTTGTGGAGAATTTTCTCCTCTACAAATCAGGTTATTCAATTTTCATGTCAGATGAACGGTTAAGCCGTTATTTTCATTTAAATTTCGAGCTGTCAAAAGACGATCGCAAAGGCCCACTTTTAGTGTTACTACCGTAACTTAAAGTGGGCCAAAAAGTTGCTGCAGAGGGGATTGGTGGTGACTTGTGTTTATTCTACCAACCGAATTACACTGGCAGTTGCGTTCAGATAGTGAGTGAGCAGGTAGTGCAATACAATAACAACATGTCAGGCTTGATTCCATATTGGGTGCTCCACGACTGTATCTGATTTGTGGTAATTATTCAGCAATCAGTCGTCATAAATATAAATTCTTTATTTGTTGGCAAATCCGGATTTCGACCACTGTGTGGTCATTATCAATGCTAAAATAAATACAAAAGGGCCAGTTAGAATAACATGCATGTCAGATTATAAGCTAATTGTACAAGTTTCAGTTATAGTCAATGATAAAAATGCATACCATAAAATAAATTAAAAAACTTAAAATATCTCGACCTCCATGTAGGAGGTTGCGTTTGTACTGACGCATCTGTTACAATCCTTACACAGTTGACGTCAGCATGGGTCATTTGTGACTAAGGCGCCCTCTTTAAAGTTTCATATAAATAACAAATTTATATGATGTATATTTATGGTAGAGAAAGTTACATTTTATTGTAATTTTAGTAGGCATTTTAACTTTAAACTGTTCTTTATTAATGAGTCTCGTTTACTGTTTATATATAATTGGTAGTAAAAATATGTACTAATTGGTGTTTTACAATATATATATATATACAGCAACTCTTTTAAAATATCTTACATAAAACTGATGATCTGTTGATAATTTGTTCACAGTCAAAATCATAAAATCAAATGATGTCAATTTTAAAAATCAAATGATGTCAATTTTAAAAAAATAGCTGTAGTAGTAAGTACAGCCGTCAGATGGTGCTAAACAGCGTCTATCCCAAACTGGCTTAGAGCGTTTATATTATAAAACATGCTTGTCTGTTAGGGTTCTCATTAAAACATGTAACAAATGTTGTAGTCTAGTGCTAAAAGTACTGTATATTCCTATTGTATACATAAAAATATTTGATGGGTACAATATTTGTCACTGTATGAAAGGTACTCGCATGTGACAGGTGGGAAGTTTAGATGTAAATATCGGCCGACCAGTGAATGTGTTGGTTTCAGCTTTATGTAGCTGGACTCAACTGATTTTTGAATAGTTCCCAGAAATAGGAACTTTTCGATATCGTTTGCTCATTGAGCAGTGTCACTTTATTAGAGATCTGATGGCGATAGATCTCGAATTCTGAAACCAACACTGGTCGGCCGATATTTACATCTAACCTTCCCACCTGTCACATGCGAGTACCTTTCATACAGTGACAAATATTGTACCCATCAAATATTTTTATGTATACAATAGGAATATACAGTACTTTTAGCACTAGACTACAACATTTGTTACATGTTTTAATGAGAACCCTAACAGACAAGCATGTTTTATAATATAAACGCTCTAAGCCAGTTTGGGATAGACGCTGTTTAGCACCATCTGACGGCTGTACTTACTACTACAGCTATTTTTTTAAAATTGACATCATTTGATTTTTAAAATTGACATCATTTGATTTTATGATTTTGACTGTGAACAAATTATCAACAGATCATCAGTTTTATGTAAGATATTTTAAAAGAGTTGCTGTATATATATATATATTGTAAAACACCAATTAGTACATATTTTTACTACCAATTATATATAAACAGTAAACGAGACTCATTAATAAAGAACAGTTTAAAGTTAAAATGCCTACTAAAATTACAATAAAATGTAACTTTCTCTACCATAAATATACATCATATAAATTTGTTATTTATATGAAACTTTAAAGAGGGCGCCTTAGTCACAAATGACTCATGCTGACGTCAACTGTGTAAGGATTGTAACAGCTGCGTCAGTACAAACGCAACCTCCTACATGGAGGTCGAGATATTTTAAGTTTTTTAATTTATTTTATGGTATGCATTTTTATCATTGACTATAACTGAAACTTGTACAATTAGCTTATAATCTGACATGCATGTTATTCTAACTGGCCCTTTTGTATTTATTTTAGCATTGATAATGACCACACAGTGGTCGAAATCCGGATTTGCCAACAAATAAAGAATTTATATTTATGACGACTGATTGCTGAATAATTACCACAAATAACAACATGATTTAACTGAAACTATGGCTTGGAGAGCCGTAGATAGAAAATGGGACAAACACAGAGGGAGGTGGCTGCAGCTATTCAAGTGTTACAAAGTGTAATTTCCAGCACCTGGAGACGATATCGTAAAGCGATTAAAAAAAAAAAAAAAAAAAAAAAAAAAAAAAAAAAAAAAGGGAACATTAGCAAGAGATGACCGTTATCTCCAGTTAACAGCCCGTCGAGACAGGAGGCCGAATGCAACTCAGCTGCAATGCACCCTCCAGGCAGCAAGAAGATGCGCAATATCAACACAAACAGTCCGAAATCGTCTTCAGGAATGTGCCTTCTACGCACGGAGGCCTATGGTGTGTGTCTCATTAAAACCACGACACTGTTTAGTCCGGAGAAACTGGGAGGAGGAACGTCAGGATTGGAGTCATAACGAATGGCGCCAGGTTCTGTTCACAGATGACTCAAGATTTTATGTTCAGCCGGACAATCGTGGTTCCTTTTTCTGGAGAGAACACGGAACTCGGAACAATCCTGCTTATGTGCAGGAAACATATCTATATCATGGTGGTGGACAAATGGTGTGGTCAGGAGTCAGTATTAGCGAATGTACGGACCTCTATGTCGTTCAGAATGGCGCTTTAACTACTGAGTGGTGCAGAGACGAGATCCAGACCTTTTCTTGTGCCTTACGCTGGTGCCATAGGAGATGGGTTCCTTCTGGTGGACGATAACGCTCGTCCCCACAGAGCTGCACTGGTGGACATCATGCTTGAACATGAGGGAATTGAATTGCAGCCAGACCAGCACCTCCCACATCGGCTGAAGAGCTGGATATTGCGCTCCTGGCCAAATATCCCTCAGGAGCAGATTGGTAACCTCATGCTGACGATGCCACGCAAGTGTTCAACTGTACTGGGCGTCCGAGGTGATCGCATGCCATATTAAAGGGCAACAACAATAACTTTTTCGCGATTATGAAAACTTCATGGTGCCTTGCTCTAAGTAAACGCCATGTAAACCTCAAGTAAAGAGTTGAGACAGCAAAATCTCGCACGGTATCACACACAGATTACAATTGTAACCAATAGTTGAATATGATATCTCGCCTGATCCCCTTCTTGTTTTGAGCAGTGTATCGGCTGCGGTCATGCATTCATAATCTGCATACTGAATGTTGTAGACGTTAACAGACACGATTTCATTCCGTTTCAGCAAAACGTGTATATGTCTCAGCTCCGCAGGGAGGGGTATGTTTGCAAAGTTCAATTCGGTTTCATATTCCAGATATTTAAACGCATTGATAAGTGAATTTTTTCTTCTTCTTCTATCACTTTCGGCAGTTCGGATGGCATGGAACAAAAAAAAAAAAAAGTTCAAATGTTTGTATAGTTTATGGGACTTAACTACGGGGTCATCAGTCCCTAAACTTACAAACTACTTATGACCTAGCTAATACTAAGGAAGGTACAAATATCCATGCCCGAGGGAGGATTCGAACCCCCAGACAGTGACTGGAGCGCCTCAGTCCCCTCGGCCACCGCGGCCGGCGGCATGGAACCGCCATTCTTTGGAAACAGGTGCATTTTTCTACATTTCTTTTTGAGGCAAGACGAACTTGCAAAGCAGTGCACAATTAATATTTAGGTGCTAGTTAATCTGACGAACAATATTAGCAGAAACTGGAGACATGCCTCCAAGAAATGATTGGCTCCATTGTTTATTTGGCCTGCACATATACTTTTTTGAAGGTAGTTTTAATGTCTAAAAAATGTTCATATGTTTGTAAATCTATCGGACCAAACTGCGTGGTCATCAGTCCGCAGCTTACAAACTACTTAAACTAAGGTAAACTAACCAAAGGACGACACATACACCCATGCCCCAGGGAGGACTCGAAACTCCGACGGCGAGAAATCGCGCGCTCCGCAGCGAGACGCCTTAGACCGCTCGGCTACTCCACCGCGGCAGTTTTAATGTTTCACCATTGCAGATGTTACTCTCCTGGATGCTGCACTGCTGGTGGTGGTGGATACCAGTCTGATGGTCCAGTTTGTGGTGACGATGATGGTGTAGCTGCCTGGCGTCCCAGCCCCACTGGCGGTGGTTCTAGCTGGGGTGGCTCCAGTACACCTGCGCAGACTCAAGGGACAAGCTTGATAAGTATCGGAATTGTCAAACAAAATAAGCACATTGTTATTTGTTTTCCCTACTAGAAAACGAATAATAATTTACAGTGTGATCCAACAGCATCAGCATGCAATGATAAAGAAGACGGTGCAGGTTGTGGGTCTACAGTTAACCAATTTGATGATGACGTGGGTTGCAATAATCCTACACAGGCAAAGGTGTACAATCAATTAGTACTGTAATGATAAAGAATAATGTTGCAACAATCAGTCAATTTATATCACCGTCCTTTAACGTTTGCAGAGATACACTTGTTATTCAACTACTTATGTTATGGGCGAAAAAGTTATTTTACCCAAACGTCATCATCAACATCATTGCACTTTTCTGTTTAAAGTGCAGATATTCTAGCTTCTAATTCACGCTCATCATGTGCAGCCGACTTCAGTGCCAGCAAAGAGCGCATTCGAGAAAGTGCAGAGTTTCAGTTATTTCAGCAATCGCAGCAACCATCTACATGCACTAGATCATTACTATTGTGGAATATTCTCGATGCAAACGTCTTGTGGGAAATGTATTCCTTTCACATTATAGGCTCCTTGAATTGAACTGGTAATGTTATCTCCAGGGGCGATACCATCTCGTAGTTTAGGTCCTATTGTTTAGAGGAAATCGTAATTCTCACATGTTATCTCGTAGCCCTTCTGCTGTGAAGTGATGCACTGATGACTGCGAGTCAATAATTTATGAAATAAATCGCAATTTGCGATGTTATGGCTTCGCTGTATTAGGTTTAGATGGAATACCAAACTCTGGCGAATGAAAATTTGTGCCCGGCCGGGATTGGAACACGGAATCTCCTGATTACTAGGCAGACGCATTGACCACTCCGCCACCGAGGACACAGTGACCAGCCCGACTGCAGAGGACTCTTCCCTGCACGTCTCCCGCCACACACAAATCTCCATTCGCCACGCTGTCTCTTTCCTATACCACAGCCTATTTATTCTATAATGCTCGCAGCCACAATACTGTATTCCCGCATCAGGGAGAACAGACCATGAGGTATCGAGACACAATGAATTGTCGTCAGGAGCCCAGCCTCGGCTTGTGTACAATTATACATATTTTTGACGAATTACAGCGTTCAAATGAATGCGTTACAGCGTTTCATTCATTTGAACGCTGTAATTCGTCAAAAATATATATAATTGTCAATAATTTATGTCTTATCACTATATTTTTCGCAAGTGAAGTCGTAAACTAACTTCGTCATCATGGAACTCCACAACTTTGTCGTTATGGTCTACTGTACGATACGCTAGATAATCTAATGGCTGCACAATCACTTGGGATGTATATTGGAGTAACGGGTGCCTCAATTATTATATATCCTCTGGCGACTTTGGGGGAAAACTCAAACATTGTATGTTTTAACTCTTATTGAGGTACGAGTTTTTGGCAATATTGCATTTAAAGTGAATAGCGTTCATAGGCTGAATGTCATATGCATACTTTGACTCATAAACGTTATCAGGGCTCTTTTACAGATATTGCGTTTTTGATAATGCCAGTAACGAGTCAAGTGACTCTTCTTGGCCGGCCGTGGTGGCCGAGCGGTCTGCGGCGCACCAGTCACGTTCTGCACGGCCACTACGGTCGGGGGTTCAAATCCCCCCCCCCCCCGGGCATGGATATTTGTGCCGTCCTTAGTCTTAGCTAGTTCATAAGTAGTTTGTAAGTTTAGGGACTGATGACCCCGTAGTTAAGTCCCATAAGCTCTACAAACATTTGACTCTTCTTGGCTAAAGTCAATGGAATGTTCAGTTGTTGTAATCCCAGTCCTAAATGTGTTAATGCTTGCATGTAGCTCAGTGTCTTATACGGACTGTGCTATATGTTTCATGGTATTTTTTTCTGTCTCGTGGTTCTGAGTAGTAAGTAAGGATTTCTCTGCTCTGTTTAAGAATGCTCTGTAAGCAGTGGGTTTACGCGAATTGGGGTATTTGAAGGATTTTTTGATCACAGTGTCTGTATTTATAAGGGTTCTGAGCACATCAATGTTCATGGCCTTGTCTGCGTTTGTTATTGTCATATCCAAAAAAATTGTCTTTCGGAAGTTCAATGGTAAATTGGATGTTTTTGTATAAGCTACTGAATCTCCTTAGCAAAGCGTCTATTTTCTCTTCGGTTTCATCATGTATCATGAACGTGTCGTCCACTTACCTGCAATAGTGGGCATTTTTCTGAGTGATACTATCATCACTTTTCAGAAGATTATTTTCAAGTTGGTTGATGAAAAATTCTGCAACAATTCCACTGATAGAGATTGCTAGGCCTACATCCTGTTTATACATTTTATTGTTAAATATGAAACAGTAGTGCGAAAGAACAAGCTTTTGTAATTCTATTACTTCAACTACTTCAGCTGTGGACATAGTTCGGTTTCAGTGATATGACTTTAAATTTAGACAGTACTGATACAAATGCGGTACTGAAATGTTCAGCGAATCACACTCATGTACCGCGGTGGAGTAGTCGTGCGGTCTAAGGCGCCTCGTTGCGGAGCGCGCGGTTGCTCGCCGTCGGAGGTTCGAGTCCTCCCAGGGGCATGGGTGTTTGTGTTTGTTCTTAGGTTAGTTTACCTACGTTTAAGTAGTTTGTAAGCTACGGACTGATGACCACTCAGTTTGGCCCGATAGATTTACGAACATCACACTCATGTAAACTGTAAACTCCATACTACAGGCCTACCGGGTACCATGGCATGCTCCGCCCAAAGACGTTAATGGATGGTCAGCAGTGCCCCACATTCCCAGCCGTTGCCTCTTCTCAATTAAGTAGCTCCTCAATTAGCTTCACAAGGACTGCATCCCCCTTGCCAACAACGCTCTGCGGACCAGGACGGTGACCCATCCGACTGCTAGCCAAGCCCGAGTGTTCTGAACTTCGGTGATATGATGGGAACGGTTGTAAGCACTGCAGCACTGGCTCTTGCATGAATCACACCCATAAAGGATGTGTTATGGTTGTCTTTACTTGGCACAATTGTCTCGATACTAACAGATGAGTAAAGTGCTTCGAATTCTAGAAAAAAAAAAAAAAAAAAAAAAAAAAAAAAAACTGTTCCAGTGACTGTAACAATGGAACATCGGGTAGTGCATGAGTTTGGTAATTATACTTCACGTTTAGCATATCTGACCAGCGTGGCACAGCTTCAAGCGCCATACCACGCATCTCTAGGGCCTAGGGCGACCAACCATCACTTTCATCTTAGGATAGCATGTCACATCACAAGTACGCACCAGACAACAAATGACACAACACTTTCTGCTTGCTGGGAAGGCGACTGACTTCATCAAAACATTATGCCCTACGTGAAAATCTTGGTAGTTATCCTATTCCATCTCTCTGCAATTTACATTAATTTTATCTAGTACCAGTGAGACTTCTTTGGGGTGTCATAGCTGGAAAGTTAATCATATACCGAATATGATTAGCCGATTTCTTTGCCATCAGTATCTTGATTGTTGGTAGTGAAGTGAATTCATAGTAGCTCTTATTAAGAACACCCTGAAAATCCTGAAGATAAATATCTCATCAGTTATGCTGTCTGGCACTGGCATAATACACTTTACACCATTAACAAGCTCCTACATAATTCCATATGAGGTTTGAAGATGGGTGTATGACGAAATGTACTCAGGCTAAATGCGTTGGTTTGTCAATTTTTTTTTTTACTTACTTAACGGTGTGTCATATTTAAAAGAAGTTAGCATGCTCGAAAATTACTATTCTCGAGTAACCAATAAGATATTTAGTAGATAGTTTGCACATATAGAAGTCCATCCAGTCATGCTCTAAAGATGAACGAGATGATGGAAAACGTTAAAAAATAGGACCAGACTCCTTTCTCTATATCCAGAAGCCACAATATAGATGATAGACTGGTCATGTTGGCCCTACAACACGTCTTTAGTGACCAATTCAATGCCTTGAAAGACGACCATCTCTCGTATTCCATATATTTTTTGCATATTTATGTAAAGTTATGTTTTATTTAATGTCGATATTTTATAATTTTGTTAAAACTTGAACCCCACTCTTTTCAAGGCTTGAGGAATAGCGTTTATATTTCATGCGTTAAAATATTAGTTAGTATTGCTAGGTTTTTCTTATTTTCTTATGTTAATAGTTTATTATTATATTAATTAATGTGGTATAAATGTGATTTCTCTGCTACGCCACTGTCCCTGTGAGAATGTGTACTTGTCTTACTTTTAAGTGGCTGTGCGAGAATCTATGGCTGTCTGAATGTGCGGGGTGATAGCTCACTTTGCATCATTCTCTCTGGCTCAGAGTCGATAGCTGTTGAGGCTACCAAAGAGGTTTCTACACAGTTTGGTTACAGACCAGTCGTCTAGCCTACTCTAGGACGAGTCTCTCCGTCCCCACCACCGCTGATCTTGGAGTTTCCGGCTTCCGGTAGCTTCCCGCGTCTTGTGGCCGCTCGGTCTGGTCATTCTATACTGGGTGTCTGGCGAGGTACGGTTGATTCTTCTCTTGTATCTCTGGTAGCAATAATGGCCCATCTGTGGTTTGGGGAAGAATTCTTCTTCATGCTCAAAAATCTATTTAACAATGCCAAATCGAGGGTAAAGATAAGCGGACATCTCACAAAACCAATCCTCACAGAGAAATCCGTACGACAAGGCTGTCCTTTGTCAATTACTCTCTTTGTCATTGCTATCGATCCACCACTTAGGAGACTCAGCCAACGGCTCCAAGATATGAACATCTACGGAAGCACTCTCAAATGCATCGCGTATGCGGATGACGTGAGAGTCGTTCTTACTAACGCACAGGAGCTGCGTGACGTGCAGTTGGTAGTTGGCTTGTTTGAACAGACTTCAGGATCCAAATTGAACATACGGAAAACGAAATTACTGCCACTAGAAATAGGATTCCCAGAGAATAAGGTAGAAGACTACGTGCGTACCGACTCCCTGAAACTCCTCAGAATAAACATGCATAATTGTCCTCTGAGAACAACGGCTGCAACTTGGAAGGACATTTTAAATTTGACGAGAGCATGTCTCCGACAGAATTACGGTCGTATGAAAAATTTGCTTTAAAGAGTTCACTTCGTTAACACCAAAATCCTATCGAAAATTTGGTACTTAGGCCAAATCCTTCCGGTCAATGCAACAATAGCCGGCAGAGTGATGGCGGCGGTAGGTTGGTATCTATCGCGAGGCGGTATCTTTAAAGTCGGAATAGATGTAACGACACTCGCGCCCAGGGAAGGAGGACTTGGTGTAATGGATGTTGGCACCAAATGCAGAGCACTACTGATAAGACGAACTCTCCAAATTTATGACAAACAATCACACAGCGCTCTCCGAGCAGTCATCAATGCATACAGACCACTTAGCTTAGAGGCTCCGGTTAACCTTAGTGCCGTACCGCACGAACTCGCTCATATTCGCCAGTTCTTTCTTGAAGGCAGAGCAACACCAACATAAATAAAACAACAGCAGAGATATACAAGTTTATGAATGACAACGGGAGGAAGAACAGACTGGAAACCAAATATGCACACATAATGTGGCCCACAGAGTGGAAGAACATCAACAGCAAGACAATCGACACAGACATCAGATCAACATGGTACAGAGTCGTAAACGAAACTATAGCCACGAAGGAAAAACTTCACAGAATACAGCTGGCTAAAACTCCTATGTGCAAGGGTTGCGACCTCATCGACACACTACAACACAGGTGTGTATGCGGGGAGAACACGAAGATATGGGAATGGTGTCGGAGGAAACTTGCTCTGATAGGCAGAACGACCACCAAAGAAATAACAATTGGAACCATGCTACAGCCTGATTTCAACTACTTCCCAATGACGAAACAAAACATATGGACCTGGATAGTCGGCCACACATTACATTATATAATTACTAAACCGGCGGAAGGCACCTACCACGATTTTCGACTCTATAGTATAAATCAGGCTATGAAACTCCTCAACAATCCACGACAAAAAACATTATTTGCAAAGTACCCAGTGGCGCTAGAATTGACGCAGATATGAAAAACGAAGAGCAACGAACGATAATTGAAAAAAAAAAAAGTTTAAGGTGAACCCGACGACACTACTGAAACATTGGAAAGAGGATATCAAAGAAGCATGACGCATGGTCCTTTAGGTGCGTGGCGCTATCGGAGTTAAGAGAGGATAAAAGTAAAACAGATTCAAAATGGCAGAGATTAGTGGTTTATACGAAAAGAAGATTGAACCCCAACGGAAATCAACCAAACACAGTTTACGAGAAGACGAACTCTGGTAGTAGACAGTGCTCTGAAAATGACATGTGAAGACAGAAGTGTCAGTTTCTTTATCATATTCCTCCAGTTATTCTTATTCTTATTTCTTATTATATATCATTTTTATTATTTTCATGTGACAGAAGTTGTCGATGTATTTTTTTTCCTACTGGATGAAGTACCACACTTACCTGCGGAGGACTTCCAAGACGGAAAGAGATCCACTACCTTAACGTGCAGAAGAAGAGTACATTGCTTTAGTCAAAGGCCGATGAAGCCGACGCCGATGAAAGCGAATTTGGTGAGCAGAAGGACGGGTTGTAGGGGAGGAAGGTTATTTATTTATTTCTCATTTATAATCCTGCTACCAAATAATATAAAGCAGGACGTACATTTGTAGTTTTACATGTTATACATTAGTTCATTAATGTTCCATAATTTGAGTATTTAAGATAAATAGAGATAAGAAAAAATAAATAAAATAAAAGCAAAGAGAAAATACATATATACAAGTGCTTACATTTGTTGCTACAATTATAATATAGCAAATTACAATTCGTGCATTTTACAATAATTAGATGGATTGGAGAACATAAAAACATGATTGTAGAAATTCAATGTATTCTGAAATTTGTTAATTTTAATTTTGGGCTAAACAATATAATAGGAAAGTAAGAAATTATATCTTAAAAATATATAGGGGGTTTTCTGTCCTTATGGTTAGCTGCATTGTACTGTGCTGGGCGTTGAGTACCTTGGCATGTTTCCTTAAAGCCACTGATCACCCAGCACAGTTTCCATGGTTTTGGTGATATTAACCTCTTTTCTTTATATTGTTCTTTCTTGTGTCTCAGGTGTTAGTATCCACATTAATGTATGAAGGTCTGGTTTGGGTTGATGACAGTGGGAGATGGCTCCCTGTCAATGTTGAGTCTCATCGGTGTCACTTCCTTCATTTGTGAAAGTTTCATTGCCTTCTTCCTCGGCTGTTTGTTCCCAACTATACCTGTCCACTCTGTGGGGCATATGGGCACGCCTCCTGTAGGGCCTTGTCCTTTTGTATTCTTCGTAGGTTGCACTGGATATCTTGTCTGCTAGTGTGTTCAGTTGTGTCCATTTTTGTTCGTCTCTTATTGTGTCATATATCGTATAGTCTCTTGTAAAGCCAAGCTGCTGTGTCTCTGACATGTGTGTATCGTCCGCACAGTAAGACGATGTGTTCAGGGGAGCCTTCGGTGTTTTGGCAGTTGCAAGTGTTGGTGTCGCCCAGTCCCATGCGGAACAGGTGAGTGGGATATGGACCATGTCCTGTAAGGAAGTGAACCATACCGCGGCTGTGGTCGATATGCTTCATCCTTTTTCTTTCCCTAATGTCTGGTAGCAATGAATATAGTCTACGTCCCGTTTCGCGGACCTCCCGTTCCTGTTGCCATGTGTCCGTTCGCCATGTTGTCAGTTGGCGATTTGTTACGATATGTGTGCCCGTTATTTCGCGCACTTTGTCTAGATTTCCCATTTTAAGCCAGTGCGCTGCAGCTCTATATCTTATTGTGATGTCAACTGGGCAGAACCGAGAAGGACGCATAGCGTTTCTATCGGTGTTGATTTGAATGCACATGTAAGTTGTAATAACACACTTCTCTGCCCACGTCTCACAATTGTTTTGTTGGTTACTAAGCTCAATATTTGAGCATAGGTACTAGCTGCAAAGCATAATACTGACTCGAAGAGAGAACAGTGATATGTTCGTATAGTTGACAGAGGCAGTCTGTATGTGCTTCAATTAAGCCTTGACAACTTGTGTAGTACTTTCTCTGCTTTGTCTGTGGTTATCTTAATGTGTTCGTGGAAATTCTGTCTTTCATCATTGTGGACACCTAGATAGCGTGTGACTACTGTTCGTTTTATGTTTGTGTTGTCTAATTTTACTGATGGGTTTCTTTGTAATGACCCTTTGAGTAGAGTGTATGTCGTTTTGTTGGTTGGTATCTTGAGTTTGTTGTATTTGCACCATTGTGTTATTGTTGTCAGTGTTTCACGTGCCTTCTCCTCTAGCTGGGCCCTGTTGTTGGCGGAGACAACCACTAGAGGGTCATCTGCATATGCGACAACTCCGTCAACCCAGACATCCTCATCCAGTAGATGCAGGAGCGGTTCAGTCGCCAGGTCCCAGAAAATGGGGCCACAGATTGATCCTTGTGGACATCCTTTCGTTATTTTCTTTATAACCTTTTGGCTATCTGTCCTTCATTCCACTACCCTACTTCTGCAGTAGTCTAATAGACTGTGATACAGAGACTCTGGAACCTGCAGTTGTTTCAACCTCCAGAACATGGCGGGACACCAAAGATTATCAAAGGCGCCCGCTATGTCAATCATTATTGCAATAATATATTTATTATCCGAGTTATTTACAATTTCCAGTGCCTGGTTAATGGCGTCATCTTTCTTTTCCCAGGTCTGAATCCGTATTGATTTTCATTTAGGCCGTGCAAAAAACCTGAGTTCCTGTAATCGTTTACAGAGCAATTTCTCTCGTATCTTGGCGAGTGTGTTTATTAAGCATATTGGCCTGCACGTTTTGGGATCCGCTGGGTCCCGGTCAGCTCCTTTTTTAATGATGACAGCCTTGGAGGTTTTCCACAACAGAGGCACCCTGCCCAGCCGTAGGGCGTCAATGAGAAGTGTCATTAGGAATGGCGTAATCTGTGGTACTATTTGTTTGAATGTTTCGTTATGTATCCCTTCTGGACCAGGTGCTTTTTTCTTTTTCAAATCAATTAAGGCCTTCGCGACTTCTTCTTGAACAAAGGGACTTGTTATGGCATCTGTGGTGTATGGTGCACTCATTTCACCCCTGAGCTGTTTGTGTTCTTGGGTGTCTAAGTGTGTCGTCGTCTGGAAGCAGTTTGTTCAGCAAAAATTCTGCTGTTTGCCTCCATCCCACGGTCATGTCACCATTGTCTTTGCGTAAAGTGCCAAGAACCAGTGGGTTTTTGATTTTATCTGTTACCTTATAAGGCTCACCCCATGTGTTGTGTTCTGTGTGAGCAGCGACAAACCTGTCCCAATATCTCTGTCTGGTGTCTTTTAGGTTTTGTTTGTAGATATCTTTGGCGTGCCTATATGCCGCTAGTCGGATTTGTTTGTCTCGCTCGATTGTCGTTCTCTGGTATAGCTTTCTTTTACGTCTTACGTCTTGTTTCAGTCTTGTCAGTTCGTCGTTACAAGGCATTTGTTGCGATTTAGGGTCGTTGGCCGTTGGTATTGCCATTTTTTGGGCTCTACTAATGATGTCCGTTAGCATGTGAGCTCTTTAGTCAACAAACACTACCTTGTATGTTGTTAATGTTGTATCTGTCAATAGTTGATCTCAATTTGTTCCAGTCTGCTCTATGGAAAAGTAGTCTTTTGTTAACATTCGTGTTAGTTATATTGAGTTGATTGTGTAGTTTCAAGGTAATTACGTTGTGGTCACTTAATGTAATTCTATCATGTACGGTCCATTGGTGTATCCAGCTAATGACTGATTTGTTAGCGATTGTGACGTCGATATTACTGGTCGATCCGTCATGTCCAATGCGGGTCGGTATGTGGCCTTCAATGCTTGCTATTTGTAGTTGGCATTCATGTAAGATGCCATTTACGTAACGTCCTCTGTCACAGATCCTGTCAAAGTTCCACAGAGTGGACCTGGCATTTATGTCTGCACAGATTAGTTTTTTCCTAGCTGCGTAGTTCGTTAAGTCTTTGATGTAGTTGGCATACGGTTCGATTCTGTGACTATATTGCGTATAGAGGGAGGCAATCACCCACGTGTCTCCTCTGTATGACATCTCTACAGATACAAGATGTTGATTACAAAATTCAGAGATTTTCAGAATGAAACTTTCACTCTGCAGCGGAGTGTGCGCTGATATGAAACTTCCTGGCAGATTAAAATTGTGTGCCGCAACCGGGACTCGAACCTGGGACCTTTGCCTTTCGCGGGCAAGCGCACTACCGACTGTGCTATCCCGACACGACTCACGATGCCGCCTCACAACTTTACTTCCGCCAGTACCTCGCCTCCTACTTTCCAAACTTCACAGAAGCTCTCCTGCGAACCATGCAAGACTAGCACTCCTGGAAGAAAGGATATGGTGGAGACACGGCTTAGCCACAGCCTAAGGGATGTTTCCAGAATGAAACTTTCACTCTGCAGAGGAGTGTGCGCTGATATAAAACTTCCTGGCAGATTAAAATTGTGTGCCGGGATAGCACAGTCGGTAGTGCGCTTGCCCGCGAAAGGCAAAGGTCCCAGGTTTGAGTCCGGGTCTGACACACAATTTTAATCTGCCAGGAAGTTTCATTTCAGAGATTTTGATTACATTAACATTTCCATTTCAAATTATAATAGCTGGTTTGCAGTCAGTACTTCCTGTTATGACAACTGCATCCCTGGGGAGACCCGGCAGCTTTCCACGTTTTGTATAGGGTTCTTGTAAAGCAAATTATATCAGGTTTCTGTTCTACAATGACATTGGGGAGTTCTTCACTGACTGGTTTACAGTGAATTGCATTTAGTTGGAGAATCTGCATAATGTTTAAGGATGTTTAACAAATACTAAGTATTTACTACCATTTTGGCTATAGTCGAAATATATTCTCTCGTGTGCTTTAACATGGTCTTTGTATAATTGCTCTAGATCGAACTGCATTGATCTGAGTGTTGCTACTTGCTGAACTAGGTTTAGTAGTTCGTTGGGTTCAGTTGGAATGTTTTCTCAGCTACGAGTTACCGGTCAGTTTGTTCTGTTGTGGGAAAGCATACCGACCTGCCCCAAGGATGTAGCTGTCTAACATCCGTTGTGCTGCTTGGAAAATATCTTTTCTTTCTAATCTACTTAGTTTTAGCATTTTACCCATGTTTTCGTAATCTAGTTTGTATATGTTTGTGTCTGGATTCTCTATCCGGCTCTTGAGATTGGCTGTTACTGGTTTCTGCATTCCTGCAGCTGGTACAGGTGTCGTTGTTGATGTTGTGGTTTGTCGAGGTGTCAGTATTAGATTTTGCTTTATTTTTATTTACGGCTTTATGGGCGTCATTTGCAGTACTGTCCCAGTCTCGATTTGAGCCAACTTCTTCACTAACATTCCCTAGTTTGGTTTTGGTAACAATATGAGGGTGTTCGTCGTGATCAGACTGAGCCTATTTCACATTTTTCGCCGTCGGAGTCATCACTTTTGGATAGCGTTTGGTATGATTAATTTTTTTCTTTTTCTCTTCATTGTTTCGTGAGATGGTGCTTGTGGGATATAGAATTCCTCCAGAGACAAAATTTACAGGTTTAATATAAGATCTACATTTTGTAGTGTCGTATGTCCTGGTTAGTTGTGTGTTATTGTTTAACAGGGTTGGCATTGTGTTCTCTCTTTGACTTTCTAGTTAGAGATTCGTGAGTTCATCCTCCAATTCATCCAGTCGTTGTACCAGTGCTGATTGAAAATGCAGCCAATAGGCTATTTGCTTTTAACTTTTTTTGCTACAATAAAATTATGGTGGATCGTGCCTTCTAGCACCATTTCGTCAATATATTGATTGGTATGAATGTAAGTCTCGATGAATGTTGTGTTTGTGTTAGTGATGGGATATGATCGCCGTCAGTGAAGTCACTGGGTAACAGGCCCATTTGTCTGCGCCAAGAGATAGCTCTTCTCAAGTTTCTGTTGATTGTGGAAGGAGATTTGTATTGTCTGGTACAATTCTGTGATGCGTATTTGTTCTTAAAAGTGTTTTTAGTTTCCATAATCTGTTGGATCTATGAGCCTATCCTTGAGTTGTTTGTGAGTTTGACACTCTTCTCCTCTCATGGTGTTACAAATTTTCCCTCTGTTTTCACATGGTATACACGCCATTCTATCGTTTGACCTACAATGGCTACGAATGTGCCCTGATTGGCCGCAGGTGGCACAGACTGGGTCTTTTTTGGACAGTTTTTGGTTGAATGGCCGAGGTCGCAGCATTTATAGCACTGTTTGACTACTGTGTGGTATTTGACTGAAAGGGCTTCAAAGTCGATGAAGACCTTCTGTAGCCTAGTTAGGGATCTGTATAAGCGGGGAGAAACCTCTAAAACTTAGTGATTGAAACCTTTCCCTTTCGGTCCGGTTCTGAATTTAATTTTAACATCATGTTCAAATTCCTCTTTGGAGATTTCGTTGGTCAAATTTTGCTCGTACAGGCAATCCAAGAAATCATCATCTGCAATTGTGTCAGGAACCCTATATACTATTACTAATGGTTTTATCTTTCTCGGCCCCTCACAAATTAACGATTCTATGTTTTTGTTTTGTCCATCGACAATCTTCCTGGGTAGCAGTTTCTATAATGACTGCAGTTTTTGTTGTTATCATATATTTGATATGTAAGCTTTCTTTTTCGGGGTTAATATTACGCGCAAGAGTTTGTTGAATTGCTGCAGGCTTTAGGTTATTAGTTGACTTGATAAAGAGGGTCGTTGCTTGTTTGGCCTTGGCCTGTTCTGTGCGTTTATCGTCTCTTTTGCTGGGGGAGGTTGTGAGAGCGGCTGCATAGTTGGTGTTTGCGCCTGTGTCTCGGCCTGGCTGGTGAGTTTCGTTGTGAGTTCTTTGATTTGTGCGCCTAGTTCCTGATTTTCATTTTGTAGTTGTTCATTGTCCTGCTCTAGTTTGGTATTTTTGTCTTTTAGGTATGAGATTTCAAGGACTTTTGTCGAACCATTTGATTTTGGAATTTCATTCCACAATCGTCGGTTTTCGCTTTGTAGCAGTTCTACCTTTGCCTCGGCAGCGGTTAGCTGAAAAGCCAGGGGAAAGATTTTTTGTTTAAAAGGATGCTAGAATTGCTGTCGATTGGTGTTTTGATTTTAGCTCTGATGACTTCAATGACCGCCATTTTTTGACTGGGGATCATAGGTGTGTACCCATCTTCAGACTCCATGGTGTTGTTCTGTTGTGTTTCTAGCTTGCCCAATTTTTTGGTTCTGTCCGATGTGGTGGGTGTTGTGTCGCTGTTGCTGCGCTCCCGGGTCACGATAGAGCATAACCCATCCCTTCGCTGCGCCTGCCAGGCGCCGACTGACGCGCAAGTGCACGCTGTCTCCTCTTTGCTGTTGACTATGTCGTTCGCAAGGCGACCGAGAGATGGCAGGGTGGTGGAGCCCGGGAGGTGCTGCGCTCTGCGGCCGACGGTCCTCTATGTGCCAAACTAACTGCTCCTCCGTTAGGCCCACGTGACAGTCAGCTGTCTGTTGACTGTGTCGTTCACAAGGTGACCGAGAGATGGCAGGGTGGCGGAGCCCGGGAGGTGCTGCGCTCTGCGGCCGGCGGCTATGTGCCAAACTAACTGCTCCTCCGTTAGGCCCACATGACAGTCATCTGTAAAACGTGCGCGTGATGACCCACTATTTGGAGTTGGTTCGCGTAAACTCGCGGACGACATGTACAAACAGAAGGGTACTGATTATCACGTTTAGTCTTTTATAAATCTAAATGCACAGTGGGGGCAGTCCCTAAGCGATTTTTGTGTTGTTGTTACTTCTTTTCGCGTAATTAAGCCGTAACATATGGTGTCCTGCTTCTGACCCAGTTTATCTACAGACGTCTAAAAACTCGGGTTTTATCTGAGATGTATTAGTCTGGATTTTTATTCGCCACACGCATATCTCTATGGGTTCTTAGTGCAGTAATGAAAGTTCTCACTCACTTTAATTAGAGATCCACTTGCTACTGTGACCAGCTACACAAATCACTCACGTTTTTCCACACGAAAGTCGTTCACATCACATGCACTTGTCAATATTGATGTTCGGGATGTGGTGGCGATGTGTAAAGTGGCATTCACGAAGTTTATCGTCACGAAAAGTTTTTTGATCGGGAGCGATCGCGGACGCGTCTGCACGGTAGCTCACTGAGAGGGGGGAGAGGGGGGGGGGCATGGGGTAGGGACACGAAGGCCATCCGGCCACCCCGTAAATATTATCACACGACAAATCCGGGTTTAACAAAGCCGACCCTGCATGTGTGCTGGAACTTGGCCAAACAGAAAGAAAGAATTTGAAATCAGGCTGATTGATTGGAGTGAGTACAAAATATTTTTATGAACCCTTATACGGACATGTCATCTAGTGACGCTATAAACACTTTTTTTTTATCTTTGACGATTTGAATCAAATGTCTTCTACTGCAAAAGATTTGATTTCCATATTCTGGAAGGAGGCAGTATTGACCAAAATCAACACAATGTCTCACAAACATGGGCTCTAAAATTCAAATGTTGTAGAGTCTATGGAACTTAACTACGGGGTCCCTAAACTTACAAACTACTTATGAACTACTTACAACTAAGGACGGCACAAATATCCATGCCCGAGGGGAGATTCGAACCCCCGACCGTAGTGGGGCTCTAAAATGCCTTAAGAACAATGAGCATGTCTTCGTCTTCGATGTTGCGAACACGTGTTTCCTGTTAGTCAACTACTCATAGCACAGTGCTTAATTTGTTAAATTATTCGGGCCGGAACACCCAAAATTCAATTATACAACTTCTCTCCCCCCCTCCCCCACACACACACAGCCATAAAAATCACACGTTTTGATCTTTGAAAAATGGTTATAAATACTTTTATGACATAATGTTTTTAACGTCAGGTTATTCTTATAATCAAATCAATAAAAACATGAGATTTAATATTAAAAAACTAATGCTACCGTTTGTCCCCACAGATGCGTTACTTTCGTTCTGGATCTGGCAGATACATATCGTTAGAAGTTGGTAGTCTTCGCAACTATGACGTCTTGTTTTTAACTGCTGCCAAATATGTTCAGATGTGTATGAAGCTTAAGGGACTTACCTGCTGGGTCATCAGTCCCTAAACTTACAAACTACTTGTGAACTACCTTATACTAAAGACCACACAAACATCCATGCCCGAGAGTGGATTCGAACCCCCGACCCTAGCGGCCTTACAAATTGTGACTGGCGCGCTGCAGACCGCTCGGCCACTGCGGCCGGCTAACTGCTGCCAGCCGCAACGTTCAGCTGCACTGTATCTCCTCTGTGAATGTCTCATCAGTACGAATTAATGAAGTGAAGCAGCTTGAGCCTTCAGCTGCACACGTCAAACTGTATTTCCCAAGCGATTTATTACAAACATCATCACCGGAGCAAAATCCGTACAACGAAGAATAAAAACGATGTTACCATCAAATTTGACTTGATAGTAACGTCGTTTAGAATCTTCTTTCTGCAGCTTTTCCAACAGTAATTACGCTTGTAATAAGAGAACCCTAAAGGTGCTTTACTTCCAATGTCTCACGGCTGTAAACAGTTGCCTTTATAAAGTTCTGAATTAATAAACTATTCATCGATGAATGACGATGAATATATACCTAGCCCATCAGGGCCACGTGCAATACCGACTACTGAAAGATTTACGAAAAACAGAACACAATGTGACATGAAACGCGGAGTAAGATGTATAGTGAATGTTTAAAACGCCATTTGTCGTCTACTGATGGAGTTGTCTTACAACCGAATTGCCGGCCGCGGTGGCCGAGGGGACTGAGGCGCTCCAGTCACGGTCTGCACGGACACTACGGTCGGGGGTTCGAATCCCCCCTCGTGTATGGATATTTGTGTGGCCCTTAGTATTAGCTAGTTTGTAAGTAGTTTGTATGTTTAGGGACTGATGACCCCGTAGTTAAATCCCATAAGCTATACAAACATTTGAACATTTTACAACCGAATTAAGTTCATATTCGTTACTGCCAATAAGCAAAATATTTCAGCATGTACGTTCATATAATAAGTCATAACGAAACGTCAAGCCGCGGTGGAGTAGCCGAGCGGTCTAAGGCACGTCTGTGCGGAGCACGCGGTTGCTCGCCATCAGAGGTTCGAGTCCTCCCAGGGGCATGTGTGTGTGTGTGTGTGTGTGTGTGTGTGTGTTGTCTTTAGGTTAGTTTACTTTAGTTAAAGTAGTTTGTAAGACACGGACTGATGACCACGCAGTCTGGTCCGATAGAATTACAAACATTTGAACATTCGAATTGTCCATTTCTTCTGCCATCTGTACTCCAGCGGGCTTATTCATGTGTGGTACCTGAGTTGGCAAAATTGTCACGTTTACAGGTGTTGACGCGGCGGAAAATTAGAGTTACGACGCGATTTAATACACGTGTACTATTTTAAATCTACTGAGGCGTTGTGTTCCAGCGAGTTAAAAAAACCCGCACTGGCGTGTTTTACGGCCCACTTTAGATTTGTAGTTTTATAAGTTTTTGCAAACATTTTGGACCAAAATAATAATCTAAATAATAAAAAATTAATTAATAAGAGTGTCTGAAACCCTTTTAGAAAAAAAAATTAAGTATTGGAGGGCTCCGAACCACTGCCCTTCAGCGTCACAACCCAACGCATTGCCCACTACACTACGGCTAATAGTGAGGATTTGTGTTCTTTAATCTCGTACTATTGGTGGCCGTTGTTAACTGATGCTAATATGGCATTTGTAGACACTACATTGTCATTTATCGTAAGAAGAACGGCGTGGTTTTGTTAATTCTTCAGTGCTCCATTGCATTTAAATGACAAAATGTAAGTTACAATAAGAAAATTATCAAGCCCCAGTGAATGTGATCCATCACCTTTGTAGTGCAGCACGACCGTAATTTTTTGTCTGTTATACAGGGCGGAACTATTAGGAACTATTCAATACCATTCGATGAAATTCCAACGTGATTCGAAGCGGGAACATGTGTTTATGGTTTCTGGTCTTTCGTGCTCTTCTATCGATGATCAAGTGACGGTGCAAAGTTGCATAGTAAAGTGGCAAAGAGTTCCCTGTGAATCCTTGAGTTCAGGAAAACCCTTGGTGCCATTCGCGCACCTCTGTCGAGCTCTTTAGAAACCTAACTGTAAGCGATCTCGGCACCCTGTTACTGCACTAGCGCCTTACAGTACACAGTCCCATCAACATGAAAAACGGGTAGCTTGCCTACAAGCAGGCGCTAATAAAATTTCAGAGTACTTGGAGCACGCGCTCGATGTGATAATTACTAAGGGTGGGAAAGAAACCATTCCTGCATTTGCCTAGAGTGATTTACGAAAATCTCGGGAAACCTAAATCAGAACGGGCGGAGGCAGGTTTGAAACGGCAGCCTCCCGAATACGAGTCCAGTGTGTTACCACTGCACCACCTCGCTCGGTTTCGGCGCACAGTTCAGATAAATGGATGTCGAAGTCATTTACAGATAGGTTCGTAAAGAACTCGACAAAGGCTTGTAGGTGGCACCGATAGTGTTTCTCGTCTAGCGGTTCTTAGAAGAACCCTTTTCCGTTCTATGTCTTAACCTTGCAACCTCACATGATCACCCAGCAGAAGAGTGCGAAACTGCGAGGCTACAAAACCATAAACCCGTTTCCTACCTTGGATCATGTTCAAATTTCGACAACTGGTTTAAACAGTACCTAGTCGTTTCGCAATGTTTAACACAGCAAAATTGTAATCGTGCTACACTTGAAAGGGGTTCGATCACATACTTTGGTGTTGCAGTTCCAAGATGTCCTTAGAGAAGGGTTGATTCGTCCAGTGGGTGTGAGAAGTGTAATGTGAGATTTCTCATTCTGATTGTACATGATCTCCCAACGATGGAGGTCTTGTGGTTCATGCGAGGGAGTTATAAGCTGTACTCACAATCTTACATTCATTAAGTTGTTTGAAGCTCTTTTTTTTTATCTCCGTAGCGCAACTGACAGCATTTTCTTCTTCTTTATTTTTCAGTTAAAATATTCGCCACTGTGTCTGGTCTGGTGAGTCTCGTTTCCAACTGTATGGTGCGAATGTGCGTCTAAGGGTATGGAGACAACCTTATGGAGCCATGAACCTTGCATGTTAACAGGGGACTGTTCAATCTGGTGGAGGCTCTTTAATGGCGTGGGGTATGTGCAGTTGGAGTGATATGGGAGTCCTGATACGTTTGGATACGATTCTGAAAGATCGTCTGCATCCATTCATGTCCATTGTGCATTCTGACGGTCTGACAATGAGAAGCCCACACGTCCAGAATTGCTACAGATTGGCTCCAGAAACAGCCTTCTGATTACTTTCACTCACTTATGACGTACGGCATTGTTTTTTGGGGTAACTCGCCTGATGCAAAAAGGATATTTCTGGCTCAAAAACGGGCGGTTCGAGCAATTTCTGGTGTAAGTTCGCGAACGTCATGTCGACCCCTTTTCAGTAGTCTGGGAATTTTGACTCTGGCGTCACAATACGTTTTTTCTTTAATGTCGTTTGTTGTTAATAATATCAGCTTATTCCCACGAGTTAGTAGCTTTCACTCGGTGAATACTAGACAGATGTCTAATCTACATTTGCACCGCACCACCTTAACACTTGTGCAGAAAGGGGTGCAGTATTCTGCGGCATCCATTTTCAATAAGCTGCCACAAGAACTTAAGAATCTTAGCACTAATCCACATGCTTTCAAATCTAAATTGAAGAGTTACCTCGTGGCTCACTCCTTTTATTCTGTCGAGGAACTCCTAGAAAAGTTAAACAATTAAGCTAATTTATTTTTTCTTTATTGATTCTTTTCACTTTTTCTATTACCATTATTGTGTAACAATTAATGTATTGACTTGTTCCATGACCATGGAGTCTTACTCCTGAAGTGGGTCCTATGGAACAGAATAAATAAATAAAATAAAAAAAACCAGCAGGACAATGAGAAGCCCACACGTCCAGAATTGCTACAGATTGTCTCCAGAAACAGCCTTCTGATTTTAAACAGCCCCCCCCCCCCCTATTTCACCAAACTCCCCAGACATGAACATTATTAAGCATATCTGAGATGCCTTGCAACGTGCTGTTCAGATGAGATTTCCAACCCCTTGTACACCTGCGGAATGCATGCTTTGAATTCCCTCCAGCTCTACTACAGACATTAGTCAAGTCCATTCCACGTTTTGTTGCTGCGCTTTTGCGTGCTCGTAGGGGCTCTAGACTATATTAGACAGGTGTACCAGTTTCTTTGGCTCTTAAGCGTATATAGTAGTGTCCGTTAGTTTGTATGTACGATTGTAATGCATACAGTTCTGTTCCGATCTTCATTAAATTTTGCACACTTGATCTTCAAAAGAAAAGGAAGTTTACTGTATACGTAAAATTTTTATGGTGCATGGGAGAGGGTACTTTACCTACGCACTTCGACCAAATCTCCGGTTTTATTCCGGTATTGAAATTTTACGTGCTTAACCTTCTGAACACGAGGAACATCACCGTCTACTTAAAATTTCGCACGGTACGTGGTGGAGGGTACCCTTCAGTTAACTTGCTCACCAATTTACCGATCACCCTAACGTTAACAGTTATATAATTTTTCACAGATAATAAGGCATCAAAGCAGATGCAGAGAAGTAAATGGAGCTACAGCGACAGTTATTGTGGAAAGTGAAGTTGAATGTGGGAGACGAGGATGTATCGCAGGTGACCTCCAAAAGTAGAGATTTAGTGAAGGACAGAAGATGCCGGGCAATGATCCTTAATGGAATCTACTCTGGTTGGATTAGACTTTTATTCCGTAACAGTTACAGAAGTGGAGTCAGAGGAGGAGTGATGACAATGGCCGTTGTAGCCTAGTCTGGTGCAGCGTGTCAGATTCAGCAGTTATTTCGTAGTAAAGGCATGCGCTTACGACGTGACAGGTATAGTTGAGTCGCAGTATGTCCGTCACAGCAGATTCATGCATTTATTTCCGCCAGTCGTGTAATACGAGTTTGTAAATGTGTCTGTGGCAACTTTTAACACATCTTCATTTCCCGGTTTCGTTTCATAAACCCTGGCTTTGATACATCCCCACAATAAAAAAATCCAAAGGAATTAACTCAAACGATTTCACTTGCCACCGAATGAAACTTCTACAACCTATCCAGCGTTTAGTGTACACACTGTTTAGATATTCGACAAACCCCCTTTAATAATGCGGTGATGCAACATCGTCCTGAAACTATTGCCTCATAGATTACTGGAGCTGAATGTCTTCTGTTTCATTGTTTTCAACCCTTTTTAATATGCGACTCCATTCCCCTAACCGCGAAACAACTATGTGTGTGATTTCAAATGCAATAAATTTAACTCGCTTTTGTTTATACTACTTTCTTGTAAGAAAAAAATCGCACTGGCGTGTTTTACGACCCACTTTAGATTTGTAGTTTTATAAGTTTTTGCAAACATTTTGTACCAAAACAATAATCTAAATAATAAAAAAATTAATTAATAAAAGTTTTTGAAACCCTCTTACGAAAGAAGAATTGAGGTACGGGAGAGTACCGAACCACCAACCTCTAACGTCATAGTCCAACGCCTTGCCCACTGCGCTACGGCTATCAATCGGAAGATCAGTCCTTTAATCTCATACTATAGATGGCCGTTGTTAACTGATGCTAATATGGCATTTGTAGACACTAGATTATAATTTATCGTACGAAGAACGATGTGTTTTTGTTAATTCTTCAGTGCGCCATTGCTTTGAAATGACAACGTGTAAGTTACAATAAGAAAATCATCAAATACGCAACGCAAGATGGCGTATGCCAGAGAGTTCTGGGCGAGGAATGTCACGTGACATCTCCGAACGGCTGGTTTCCGTTAATTCAATCATGGAGGTAAAAAGAGGGGAGATGGCACTACGGACGTCTGCTGTACTTCTGTTTGAAGCCGGTAGGCGTGGCCGGCAGCCATGTTTATTTGATCAAAACACTCACAGGCCCTTAGCTAGGACTGCTGTTTTTTTTATGTTTATCGTCCTGTCCACGCAACAATTTCGGACACTGTTGAATGTTATACTACAACCGTGCATTACGGAACCTAAGTAACGGCATTTTTGTTTTTAAAATGCGTATTTGATCAGCAATACAACGTGTTTGGTCTCGACGAAATGCAGTGTTTGGTTTGGTTACAGACTTCAAATAAAGAAAAAGTATTAGTGTACATAGGAATAAGCTCTTTCGAAATTACGTAAAACCACGTCGTACTATATCTGCGTCGATGTAACCTAAAAACACGAAATGACAGTGATAACTGGTTGACAAATTGTTTGTTGTTTCTACCCTGTCGCATTTTCACACTTACGTTATTGTACGGTATTTTATTGCTCACATTTTTAAGTATAATACCCGTGTATAGTTTCCATGTCAGCCCACAAAATTTTAATATTAGAATATGCATAAAGAAATAGGCATATTGTCACGCATATTTGTCATCACAGTAAGATTGCCCTGCCAGTACACAGGATCTGAATACGTACCTGTTGTATATTGTTCTGTGTGCTGTCAGTAAAAGCACAATAGACTGACACACTTGCCAGATACAACAAATAAATGAGCAGATTTTTTCTTTAATTTGCAGTGAACGAATATTAGTAAGGGGAAGTATTTTCTTTTTCTCATTTGCAAATATAATCATTTTTTGTGGTTTCTGTCTCCATAAAGTTATAAAATTAGATAATGGATACTTAAATATAGGTACTATATGGGTGATTTTCAGATAACTGGCCAAAACAAGATTCCTAATTCGTGATTTTTTTCCGTGTTACTTTCCTTCAAATGTCTGACGAAAAGTATACATTAGAATATTCTCTTGTATTAAGAAAAAACATGCAAGCTGTAAAGTTTCCGTAAAAAGTATTTTCTTAACAAAAACGTTAAAAAAATCTCATTTAGGTAATGTGCATAAAACTAGTTGCAGTAGGCTTACCTATGGTTTTCATACTAAACGTATTGACAGTTATTATTAGAAACTTGAATATAAGAAAATATTGCATTTTTTTTTTTTTTTTCAAAATTTTACTCTGACGTTTTGGCCCGTTACCTGAAAATACATACCTGCCGGTTTTGTGATTGTCAATACAGCAAAACTGTCCTGTCAGTAAACACAATCTGAATAAATACCTATGATATGGTGTGTGTGCCATTAAAAGTACAATAGACAGACTGTCATATATGAAGAATAGATTAGCAAAGTTGCCTTTGGTGTGCAATCAAGAAAGTCAGTAAGGGGCAATATTCTCTTCCATTTGCGGTTTTGTCTCCAAAAAATTTGTACAATTGGAAAATCGACGTAGAACTATGCATAGTGCTTTTGTGATTGTCAACACAAGAAAATTGTCATGCCGGTATACACAAACAGGATTTTCAGTACAATTTCAGAATCTGAAGACAATGAAATGGTACTGATATGCTGTTCTGCATGTGATTATTAATAGCAGAATAGACCGATATGTCTGGTATGAGAAATAGAAGCTTTCCATTAGGGTACAAGTCAGTAAATGTCAGTAAGTAGTAGTATCTTACTGCACCACATTCGAAAATACAACTCCCAGTTGCAGTCTGTGCCACTAGGGACAAGTGGGGTAATGATGAAACAAATTTTAGATCTTTTGCTATAGTTATTTACACCTTGACTTAAATTTTCTGAAAAATGCATGACTATCACACAGAAGGCAATTCCTTTTCAATGTCAACATCATTTCTAGTGTGCATTTATTGGGAAAAGCATGAAAAATTGAAATAAGTGTCTCTCAGTTACCCGGCATATGGGGCAATGATGAGACAGCCATGGGGTAATTATAAGACAGGCATAGGCGAAGGAGCACAGGTGTGACAGCAGCACAAATAAATAGAACACACACACATAAAAAAACCACAAAAACAAGCTTTCGCAACCCAGTTACTTCTTCAGGCAGAAGGGAAGGAGAGGGAAAAGGAAATGATGAGGGTTTTAAGGAAGGGGGTAAGGAGCCATTCCAATCCCGGGAGAGGAAAGACTTACCTTGGGGGAAGAAAAGGATGGTAAACAAATACACACACACCCATACATTTACACAGACGCAATTTGTTTACCTTCCTTTTCTTCCCCCAAGGTAAGTCTTTCCTGTCCCGGGATTGGAATGGCTCCTTACCCCCTTCCTTAAAACCCTCATCATTTCCTTTTCCCTCTTCTTGCTTCCTGCCTGAAGAAGCAACTGGGTTGTGAAAGCTTGTGTTCTGTCTACAGTATGTCTGCCTAGGTGTACTTGCGTCTTTGTATATGTGTGGGTGTATTTTTGTACCCTCCTTTTTTGCCCCCAAGGTAAGTCTTTCCTGTCCCGGGATTGGAATGACTCCTTACCCACTCCTTTAAACCTCATCATTTCCTTTTCCCTCTCCTTTCCTTCTGCCTGACGAAGCAGCTAGGCTGCGAAAGCTAGCGTTTGTGTGTTTTATTTGTGCTACTATCACCACCTGTGCTCCTTCGCCTGGTGAGTAATCTTCGTCTATATATATGGGATGGGAACCATTAGACAGATCAGGGTCTGTTCTGTAAGGTTACATCTATTAGAGGGGGAAAAAAAATTCCCAGTGTGATGGTTCTTTAATACAATAATTTGGACTTTGGTACACAACCATAATTGAACCAAATCTTTGCTCAGCAAGATAAATGTAAATAATGTGCATTTATGATGATGAACTACACAAAAAAAATTGTGATACCCTCTCAAGTTATAGCATATACAAACAATATAAAATGGAAAAAAGATATCTACACCTACAGCTCATACATATCAACAGGCTTCGTAAATGTGTACTTCAGCCTATCACCAGCCTGATCAATTTTTGGTACAGGTACTTTGCCTAGAATATCCTTCATATTCACAACTGACACATTTTCTTTCATTTTAAAAGTATCCTTTCCTGCATCAACACTTCTCATTGCCATCACTTGTACTTCATTGTCAAAATTGCCTTTTCCCACCCTTGAAGCACACCAGAACATAATCACCACAGCTATATGACTACAAGTTTTCCATTTGTGTAAAGTTGTCTTTTTGTTCTCCGATAATGTCGACATCATTTGTGACAACTGTGGTGACTCATATTTACCCCAAAAGTTTCAACAGCTATTTCTCTACTCTAAAAATGTCAGGGTATTTTTATTGCACTATTTCAATCAATGAATATCCCTGATTTAAATTATAGCTTTGCCATTATTCTCAATGACACAATTGTGGAGTAGCAGTAAAAGTTTCGAAGGGAAAGGGAAAAAAAAAAAAAAAAAAAAAAAAAGTAGTTTTTGGTGCGAAAACAGCAGAGGTGTAGGGAGAAAATATTTCTTTCCTTGTATTTGTACCAGATTCATTCAATGGTAATTGCTATGTGAAGTAGACATGTGCAGACATATTTATTAATTATAAAACCTTATTTTGTGCAAATATGACCCTGAAACTTTGTGCTGTCTCATTATTACCCCACTTGGCACTACACAAAATTGTATGATAAGAAAATGGATACAAAAATACCCTAGTGCTTTTTGTCCCTGCTGTTTGATCCCTTTAACACTCCCTAATCAGTCATAGTGCTTTTGCGTTTGTCAACACACTAAAAACTGTACCCAGTACACACTATCTGAAATCATAGGTATGATGTAATGTTGTGTGTGCAATTGTCAAAGGCACTATCACTCCATGAAATTGTACAAATAGAAAACAAGTAGGCACAATGTAGTGCTTGTGTGAATATCAGCACAGCATAACTCTCTTTCCAGTACATGATCTAAACTCTTACTTGTGATGTGTTCTTGTGTGAGATTGTTAAAAATCACAAAAGCCCTACATATATGCCAGACAATAAAGAATTACCAAACTTTCCTTTGGGGTAAAATTCAGTTTATGTCAATAACTAGCAATATTTTATTCTTCAATGCTTTAAATACAAATGTAATTTGTGCTTATTACATCACCCCATGAAATTGCATAATTAGTTAGAAAACATACCAGAATAATCATAATATAGTGCTTTTGTAATTGCCAACTCAGCATAATTGTTTCAACAGTACAGACAATAGGATTTTCAGTAGAATTATAAGTTTAAACGTCTAGACACAAAGAAATCTTAACTGTGACGTGTTATTCAGTGTGATTATTAACAGCACAATGGATCTACATTCTAGGTATGATCAATCACCAATAATTAAACATTGTCTCAACTTTCAAGTCATGTTCAATACTTGCCAATGGTAGGTGCTTAATTACATGCAACCACCTCTGAAAAGTCACTGCAAAGAATAAAATGTAAGAGCACACTTCAATATTTTGTACAGTTCAGCTCTCTAAAATAACTTTATGTAAAAATTATAGCACTGTGTTTTTGCAGAATCATACTCTCAGTGTTTCAGTCTCATAACTTACCCATTTACATTTGCCAAAAGCTTACATGCCAAGTGTGCCTAGTAGCATTTATGGGAAAGGTATAAATAATTTTGACAAACACATTCCTTCACTTTGCAAGCACAATTTGTGACAGTGCTAATTCATATTTTATTAATAAAATGATACAAATACAGAAAAAACTGACCAGTACAATAAACAAATTACTTGAGACAGCATAATTGAGTAAGGAAAAGCTGCCTACACTGAGAATAGCATTTTATTTATCAACCAATAAATTTTAGATAGCATAAGAGGGATTTAGCAGTCTTCAATATGTACCATTCACTTTGATCTGTCACGCCTTGTTATAAATATACTATTACCTTTATTTACAATACAAACTGATCTTTATGTTCACCCATCTACCTACCAAGCTCCTTGATTGAATTCACACTGATTATTCCTTACCATGTTTGTCACAAATTTTGTGCACCAGAGGTCAAAGCCAACGCTGCATAACGAAGAATCAACGTAATCTCTATACCAGAATTCCAATCAAAATCTGAAGCGTCAATGTTGACAGTAAAGTGTAAAAATAAAACTATCTTTTTCCACCCCGTTAACTTAGCATGATAATGTTGGCAACTGATGCTGAATGTACAAAAACTAATGAAAACAGTATGTGGTTTGGATTTCTATGAATATTAACATCTTGGCAAAGGTTTTATACTGTATTGTTGATGTCACCAACAATCATGAGGGGCTGCCAGGATAGGAAGTAAAATTTTGCCAAAATCTCTCTTGAATAATGTTAAAATACTTTTTGCTGATTCAGTGTGCACATTTGAAAGGAGAAGATTTTTTCATGATGTAGGCAAGTATACAGCACACTTAAGAATAAACAAATGTTGTAAGACTGATCAGTATGTGTAAAATGTTCCGATTTCTACAAAGTTTGACAAACTACCAAGGAAAAATAATAATAATAATAATAAAATAAAAATAAAATAAAAAATTTAAATCTAAAAATCAGAACCTACGAGAATTTTTTTCAATGGATCACATAGTCATATGAAAGGAATAGCAACTTGAAACAATGAAACAGCTGACTGGCAGGAATGACTGAAGTCTAGAGTGTTGCCAATGTGCTGTCTTAGTTCTCTGTGTAATGGAATTGTTGGCAACACTACAGTTGTTGAGGTGACAGTCTGAATTTTAGTGTAGCCCAAGTTGAGGCTAGGATGGGAGGCAAAAGTTTTGTTGTGAGTCGGGTAAGCTGATGAATGTTTGTGTAAAAAAAAAAAGTGCTTATGGTTTTCGTTAATATAAAAGGATAGTTTACAACTCACAAAGATGTAATAACTAACTGCAACAGGCATATAAAATATGACACACACATCCAAGCTACTTTATGTGACTGTTGCAGCTTGTCATTACGTCTTCATGGTGAGTTGTAAACTATCCTTTTATATTATTGAAATACTACCTGGAGTTTCCATTATTAGAAAGTGCTTATGGTGACAGACTGATCTGTAGCATAGCCCTTAGTACAAATATGATACATGTCAAGTTAAAATGCATTATTTGTATCACTTCTGACACCAAAACATTGTTCTTATTGGCTATAGAAATGTGCTGTTTCCCATAATCATTTGCGGCAACGTTGCCAACATATGCACTTCTGCAGATGATTTTGCTGTACTTTCAGAAAGTGTGCCAGAAGCAGTTATTCTAATAAATCTTTAGGAGGGGAAATATATAACAAAGATGGTCTTAAAATTACAGCTGCGAAAACAAATTCATGAAAAAAATTTAAAAACTGCTGAAATTCACAGCCGCACGTACAGGTGAAATAGTAAATTTAAAACATCTTTGAGAAACATGCAATAGAATGTACTAGAAAAATTTGCAATACTATCTAACAGTGAATAGAATGGAAATAGCACATGGTTTTACAAACAATATTTACAACAAAAAATGCACATCTAGAAAAACAAAACAAGAATACTAAATCACAGTGGTACAACCAGAATATTTCTTCTTAAAACTGATTATTAGACAAATACTGAGACCAATACAAACAACAGTGTTGGAAAATCTCAAATAATACAGAACTGTACAAAAACACAGTGCCTTCTTGAAAAGATGAAACATCAACCACCATAACACACAACTGCTGCCGCCCCCCTCCCCCCGCACACATTCTAGCAAATGCAAAAGAATTAAAAGACAGGCATACTGAAAAGAGAAAAAATAGAGGGGGGAGGTCAAGTTTACAAATTCATTGGCCTTTAAAAAGCACCAGTTTGGTATATGCAGTTCTCAACTTTTTTTCATGGAGTGAATCTGACACACATTTTGCTGCATGTTTTTGTCGTGTCAATAGGTACCTTTTTGCAATAGCTTTAATTAACAATATCACATGATTGTCTAATGGGTGTTGATCTTTCATGTGTTCATCCAATTCCCTGAACACAGGTTTGAAGAAGAAGTTGCCAAGCACCTCTGAGACACATTTCAAATGAATCTGTTTGTCAGGAACCCTCATATTTCCAGCACTGTACTTTCTAAACACTTTCTCTGAACATAAACAAATGTCCACAACATCATCTGATGGTGAAATCAAGCCACCTCTACTCTTTCTGTGGATAAGAGAATAAGCAGTATGATTTCCTTCCCCCCGCAATACCGACAAGCATGATTCACACTGTAATGTTCTTTCTAAGTGACGGACCACAAATCCTGCTATATAAACAACAATGTGAGTTGCCACTTCAGAGAGAATCATTTCTGCTTCAATGTAATCATGGTCATGGCTGACCAAATGGCTCTCTCTGTCCATTAACTGCCAGCGTTCAGAAGTCAAATTTATTTGTTCTTCTACATTTCGACCACTGTAAGTCAAAATTGGAATCTCTTCCAGGGCTACACAGTTGCCCCTCTCAGATTCGCGAATCTCACTGTGTATCAGAAGTCTCTTATACGCTGACACAAACTGACGAGCACTTGGATTATTGTTCCACCCCCCGCGACTACGTAGTGCACTAAAAAACATCTCCAGATGATCCTGGCTACATTTATAAACAGGAAGGAACTTTAACAAAGGTGCACATGATTGTGGATCTACAAGATGTGCATACAGATGTAACACGCTGTGTATACCCACAAGGAAGCCAATAAAGCCTGTCTTCCTATTACACTCCACAACTTTTTGTCCGTGGCGCATTGGAGACACACTAAGTGTTTTTATATATTCTTGTGTATTCAATAAAAATTCTCTCACCATTCTGACATTACGAGAATTCAACGGCTGCTTCCACTTACTCTGTAGAAGGCTTCTAGAATTCAGAATATCAAACAGACAATTGAATGTTCTTATAAATTTTATTGAAGCACAGGCATCTTCAAAACCCGGGATTTTTCTACTACAGCAGTACTGCATTGCATCTGCCACAGAGTTGCTCAGCAGCTGGGCTGCTAACTTCACCTTCATTTTGTTATTAACAAAATTAATGTGACTACTTGTAAGTTTATTGCCAATATGGAGTCCCTCCTTTACCTGCAGTTTGTGAAGCAGCTCAAAGAAATGCCATGAAATAATATTGGCTTGTCCATCCCAAAAATACTTTTTCTCTCCTAATGCATTTCGCACAAGTTTCAACATGTGGGGTGGATCAAGCAGAAAAGCAATGTCAAAATTGTTACTTTCAACAACAAAGGTGGTCTTTAGCCTATCAACTTCAAGGTTGCACCCCAAGCATTTGGCCATTGACAAATTGGAGGCACAACCGTCACACGATAGAGACACTACCTGGACGCCACTGGAATTTGCAAGGCTAACACATTGCTTGACCAACTGAGCTTTCTGCTCACCAGTTACACCATACGTCAGAAAGTATCCCACTGGTAACTTCCATGAGCCATTGATGGCAACTAACATGAAGACAAATGCCTCTTTTGCTACAGGCAAATTATCCATAGCAACAGAGGAACCCATGTCAACATAACCATAATACTTTGTCCCGTCAAATTCTACATGCTGTCTTATTGCAACCTCGTCAACCAACAAGCTGCATAAAATTGGACTGCTATGTCCCTGATGTGATGATTTTGCTTTAATAATAGCAAATGCTTCTGTGGTAAAACCAGGTGCCCCATCCACACACTGATACCACTTTGACAAAGTTCTCGGATGTGGCAAACACGTGTTGTAACATCGCCTTACATACTTATACGCTCTGGGTGAGTAGAAATTAAGTGTCAAAGCAAATGAACGGAGCTCAGGGCTATACGTTCTAGGGACACCATGACCGTTAGTCTTTGCCACCTGACGTCGTAACAGGTCCTTATGCACTCCAGGTATGCTTGTGAGTACAGTAAGTGTTTCATCATCAACTAAATTTTTTTTTCTTTAGTTCTGCAATTACTGCACTCAAAGATGCCACTTTCTTTTGTAAACGCCGCTTTGACTGCTGAAGCACTTTCACTTTTTTTCTGTACTGATCATTTTTTGTCTGCAGAACAGATATTCTACGTTTAAGGTTCTTCACTATTTCCGTTTCTTCCGGATTAACACAGGAAACTGGTGAAGGGGCAGAATGGAAAAAAGTGTCATCCTGAGCTCCACTGGCAGCAGCTTCTTGAGCTCCACTGGCAGCAGCTTCTTGAGCATTAATAATTGGTTCCCTCCGTCTCAGTGGCTGTCTCTTCCTCTCTTTCTACAGAAAACAAAGATTGAAAACAAATCAAAATCTATTCCTTTAAATATCACAACCTAGTTAATAAAAGACAAATTACAGACAATTCTATGCAATACTTGTAGAATTTGATTTAACTTAATATTTATTTGCAGTTTTATTATGCAACAGTAAGGTAGGGGGCTAAGAAGGTAGACTGTTTTATCAAGCTCCATTTTATTGGCAAGTGGGGGAGGGGGGTAGTAGGTACTATCCATAATGTATTACATTTGTTCAGTATTGAATCCACCCTGTGCTTTGAAATAATAGCAATTTACAGTTTTACATGTGATTAATTCTACAAACTATACTTTTTGCAACTCTTACAAAAAAAAAAAAAAAAAAAAAAAAAAAAACAATTCCTTGTAGTACGATAATTTGTCACTGAACACAATCTGAATAAATGCTGTGTTATTATTGGAGAATTTATCTAGGCTAATGTTCTTTCACTATTAATGCAAATGCTTGTTGGTCTGAAAACGGGTTGATTTTCTGAACTGGAGTAGAGCTCAGAAGCAAGTAGCCTAAAATAAACACAAGGAGGAACAGCAAGATGATGGTTATAATTTAAAGCCCGAAATATTAATATCCCGTGCTAATATGGCACGAATACACATTTATTTTGTCCAACACACAAGGGCAGTGTCAAACAAGTGTTTTATTGTAAATGATGTAATCGCAAACAGCGGAAAAAAATACCCCTATATGTGAAAAAAGTGTGCAGATATCGTTATATGCATTTTCAATGCCATAATCTCAACGTCTTTGGCAATGGATAGAATAACCACTGAAACTTTAATTCAAACATTCTTCCAGTCCGGTATTGTGCTCATTTCCTAATTTTACACTAATTACAAATGAAAACCCGGAATTCACTTCGCATACCTTTTGTAAGTGAGGTGGATAAGCAGGAAATATCGATGGCACGGCATTTTCCCTTATGCGAACAGTCGAGATTGAAGTTCTGTCAACATCTTCTTCCCGAAAATGCTGAGAACACACTTTGCTCCATTTCGTTGGTTTCCAGTTCAGTCTTCTCACAGCATGAACCCAGAGAGCTCGGCGAGTTTCATTGACTGGAAATCTAAAATGAAAAAGGCAAGTACAAACAATTCAACGCAATAAAACACCACCACAAATTTCAGGTATAAACGCGATAAAATTACATGAACAGGGTTCACTTACGAATGGAAAGTGATTCCTTTTGACTTATAATTGCCGTCAGAACGGTTAGTGCAACCATAAACAACGCACACGGGCATTATCAATCACAAAACTTCGTTAACTCTACACAACAGGAAGGAAGAAAACTCGTGTTTTGATCAAACTGTAATGGCGGAGCTAGATTTCGGCTGCAACATGGGTTGGCTTCAGTTCTGTGACGTCATGCCCTCTCCCCTCTTTTTACCTCCATGAATTCAATGGAGGGTGTCAAATCTCCGTTATTTTTGCAAATATGTCTCAAACGATACGAGATATGAAAGAAACAACGGAGCTAAGTTGTAGAGAATTTTCTTCTCTACCAATTAGGTTATTCAGTTTCCCTGTCAGATGAACGGTTCGTTTGTAATTACAATTGTATTACAAACGGACTTTTTTTGGGTGTGTTACTACCGTATTTTTTGTCCGAAAAATTTGAAAAAGGGAAGTTCTGGTCTCTGGCGCCCTTCAATCATGTCTGTAAAATTTTGTGCTGATCGGTTGAACGGTTAGTCTTAAAAACAGGGAACACGTTACGACGAGACAGACAGACGGACGGACAGACAGACATCCCAAAATCGCCGTTATTTTTGCAAATATCTCTGAAACGATACGAGATACTGAAAAAAACATAAGCGAGCAAAGTTGTAGAGAATTTTCTCCTCTACAAATTCGGTTATTCAATTTTCGTGTCAGATGAATAGTTAAGCCGTTATTTGCATTTAAATTTCGAGCTGTCAAAAGACGATCGCAAAGGTCCACCTTTAGTGTTACTACCGTAACCTAAAGTGGGCCAATACAGTATTATATATTACAGGATTAATTTTTTATTTATTTTTCGGAATGGAACACGTCCTAATTTCAGATTAATTCCGACAGAAAAATTGCATAACGAGTGTTAAGCGTTCCAGGAAAGACGCAGAATCGAAATATTCTACTGTAGAGTCAATTTCTAAGAAGTGATTTCTCAAAAGTACTGACTATATTAATGGGAGGGATGTAATGGCGTACATAATACTAATAATATTTATTATATTAAAATTATTATTATACGTATGAGCCATAATAAAACCTAAATAAAATAGCACGCTAATATTGTTCTTTATACTAGACTATTGTTACACATTATTTTCATTCAAGCTGTGCTTATGGTGCTTGGGAAGAGCTCCAAAATACTTTCCGGGCCACATCAGGTAGATTGATCTTTCCACGACACGGTTCTCCTGGAAAGCATCCTTGGTTCTTAAACTTATCTCTGTACGTCTAAAAACGTGCGCAGAGGTAGACATCGTGTTCTGAACACAGCCTTCGGGCGTCAGCCACATTCGGTGCGTCTCCCTATACTTCAGTATCGTATCTTTGTAGTCTTCGCTAGTGCACATTGCAGTTGTCACCTGTCGGGTTGCATTTTTTGACTCGAACTGCGAACACACGACCACGCGAAATCAGGAGGCAAACGCAGGCAGATGGCGCGCAGCTGAGTGGAGGTTGGCCTGTACGTGCACTTCCCCTTTGGACGGCAGCAACCCTTCTTGTACTAACGTAAAACTACGGAGGACTGCGTGCGTGGCCCAGTACTATTACCATCAGTCCACCTTCATTTCAACATTCTCCTGAAACACCAAACCGCAAACCGCTTCTATTACCTCCTTTTCCAGATTCCCCAGAGTCCATTATGCAATTACACGCAGTTCTGTGCTCCATTCGAACTTTCTTAGAAATTTCTTCCGCAAACGAACGCCGATGTTTGATACTAGTCGACGTCCATTAGGCAGAATTTCCCTGTTCGCATGTGCCAGTCTTCTTTTAACGTCCGCCTTGCTTCGTCCTTATTTTGATCCAGTTTAATTGATTTTCACTTGGGCTGTTGCTAAACAATTGCAGTGAGAATTTGATGCGAGCATCGGTAGCGGAGCAGAGGGAGGGGAGGCAGCGCGCCTCACTCGATTGCCGGCCGGAAGTGTGTCTCTCCGCGTTCCGACTCAGACCTGTCGCCGCCATATTGATCGACCGGCCCATGTCTCTGCAAGCGACGACGGCTGTCTTGGCGCTGAACTGTTTCTCCATTTAAATCGCGACACAGCCCTCGCGTCGTTCATCTAGAAGAGTACGCAGTACTCCTATTAGGAATTACGAGAGTAACCGTTGCCAGAATGTCCCCTGTGGATGCTTGTTTCTCGTATTCTGTCATAACTAACTCGGGACTTGTAATGTGCTATGATCAAAGCTTTTATTGGCCCACTTTAGGTTACGGTAGTAATACTAAAAGTGGGCCTTTGCGATCGCCTCGAAATTTAAATGAAAATAACAGCTTAACCATTCATCTGACACGAAAATTGAAAACCCGAATTTGTAGAGGAGAATATTCTCTACAACTTTGCTCGCTTATTTTTTTTTTTTTTTTTTTTTTTTTTTCATATCTTGCGTCGTAGCAGAGATATTTGCAAAATTAACGGCGATTTGACGATGTCTGTCTCGCTGTAACGTGTTCCCACTTTTTAGGTCGAACCGTTCAAACGATCGGGACCAAATTTTAAAGACATAATTGTTGGCTACCAGAACATTTTGAAATATTTCGGATGAGAAATACGTTAGTAATACTAAAAAAAGCCGTTTGTAATGTAATTTTAATTGCAAATAAACCGTTCATCTGACGCGAAAATTGAATAAACGAATTTGTAGAGAAAAAAATTCTCTACTACTTTGTTCAAATGTTCAAATGTTTGTACAACTTATGGGACTTAACTACGGGGTCATCAGTCCCTAAGCTTACCAACTACTTATGGACTAGCTAACACTAAATACGGCACAAATATCCATGCCCGAGGGTTGATTCGAAACCCCCGACCGTAATGGTCGTGGTGACAGTGAGTGGAGCGCCTCAGTCACCTCGGCCACCGCGGCCGGCTACAACTTTGTTCCCTTATGTTTTTTTCTTTCTTTATTTTTTATTTTTATTTTTTTTCATATCTCGTGTCGTTTGAGAGATATTTGCAAAAATAACGTAGTTTTGACACCCTCCATTGAATTAACGAAAACCAGCCGCGCCGGCTGCGGTGGCCGAGGGGACTGCGGCGCACCAGTTACGGTCTGCACGGCCACTACGGTCGGGGGTTCGAATCCCCCCTCGGGCATGGATATTTGTGCCGTCCTTAGTGATAGCTAGTTCATAAGTAGTTTGTAAGTTTAGGGACAGATGACCCCGTAGTTAAGTCCCATAAGCTATACAAACATTTTTTTGAAAACCAGCCGTTCGCAGATGTCAGTGACATTCCTCGCCCAGAACTCTCTGTGGCATACGCCATCTTGCGTTGCGTATTTGATGATTTATTTATTGTAACTTACATGTTTTCATTTCAAAGCAATGGCGCACTGAAGAATTAACAAAAACACGTCGTTCTTCGCACGATAAATGATAATCTAGTGTCTACAAATGCCATATTAGCATCAGTTAACAACGCCCATCAACAGTAAGACATTTAAGAATGCAAGTCCTAACTGTTAGCTGTAGCGTACTGGGCAATGCGTTGGACTGTAAGGTTAAAGGTCAGTGGTTTGGAACTCGCTACTACCTAAATTCTTTTTTCCTAAAAGGGCTTCAGACACTCTTATTTATTATTTTTTATTATTTAGATTATTGTTTTGGTCCAAAATGTTTGCAAAAATTTATAAAACCACAAATCTGAAGTGGGCCGTAAAACACGTCAGTGCGATTTTTTTTTTTTTTTTTTTTAATCTGTAGCGGAGTGCTCGCTGATATGAAACTTCCTGACAGATTAAAACTGTATACTGGTATCGGAATCCGAACCTGGCACCTTTGACTTTCGCGGACAAGAGGAAAACTTTTGTGAAGTTTTGAAAGTGGGAGGCGGCGTACTGGCAGAAGTAAGGTTGTGAGGACGGGCCGTTAAGCGTGTCCGGACAGCTCAGTCGGCAGAGCGCTTTATCGTAAAGGCAAAGGTCCGACGTTCGGATCCCGATACCGGTAAACAGTTTTAATCTGAAACCTTCCGTACCTCCGTTTCTCTTTCATGTACAGAACCGTCTTTCGTAATTGTTGAACCGAGTGTTAGCGATGATTGAATTACGTTGTGCGCAAAATTTTATCACATAGTCTCTTCTTTTATTCCTTTTCGCCGGTTCATTTTCTTATACTAATTCTCCTCCTTTGCCTCCTATGGAATTCGAATCACCGATCACAATCAAGTTTCCCCTCCCTAACTATCTGAGTAATTTATGATAGCTCCTCATACATATTCTCAATAACTTCGTTATCTTCGGTGACAGTTGGCGTTGAAACTTATACTACTGTGGTGAGTTTTGGCTTCGACTCTATCTTGGATACGATTATGCGTTCACTACGCTGTACTTAGAAGCTTATCTACATTCCTGTTTCCTTACTCATTACTAGATCTATTACTGCTTTACCCCTATTTCATATTTATAGCTATGTCCTCACCTGATCAGAAATCATATTCATCTTGCCACCGAACTTCACTAACCCCCATTATATCTAACGTCAAACTATCCCTCTGTCTTTTTAAATTTTTCTAACATAACAATCGGATTAAGGTTCCAACACTTCATGCTCCAACCCCTAGACTGCCAGTTTTGTCTTTCCTGGTCACAACATCTCTGATTAGTTTCCGCCCAGAGATATGAATGTGGACTATTTTACCCCCTGGATAATGTACCCAAGAGTATTGCTTAATTTTTAAAATTTCATATGCTGAAACGCAGTTCTTCATCCATTAAAAACTTGTGAAAAAACAAACTAAGATTTTTTTTTCTTTTTTTTTTTCTTTTTTTTCTGCAATAATTTGTTCTGACATTCAATTTAGTAAAGCATGGTTTTTTTAAATCAATGCAACAAAATCTCAAGATTTAACATAAACAACAGGTTCTACGTTCAAAAAAATTTCGGGCGTGTAGCCCGAAACGTTTTTGAACAGTCATTGCGCCGCGAAAACATGAAGATACACAACAGGTCCTACGATCTGTCCCTGTAGCAGTGTCGCTTTGCTGTCTGATTCTGCCTGATACGTATCGGCACATATCGTTAATCTTCGTGACTATGGCGTCATGTTTTCAAATGTTGCCAGCGGCAACATTCACTTGTTTCAGTGAGATGTTAAAAAAATCCCTGAGAGATGTCGAACGCCATTCCGAAGCATTCCAGCAGAAATTAAGCCCTGCCATCGAGAAAAATAACGTCGTTAGTGTCCCTTGTTTTCAGCCATTTTAAAACTTCACTGACTTTTAAACCGGTATAAAAGCATTAATTTCTACATTTTCACCCACAATCTAGCCTCCAAAAAGCTATCTGAATAAACAAGGTACCATGTTACGACGATCAGAGATACTGACGACTTTTTTATAATTTTTTTTATTTTATTTTATTTTATTTTTTTACAAAGGAGCGTGAGGGGCGGGGAAGAGGATTCCTTTATGTGTGCCGCGGTGGCGTAGCCGAGCGGTCTAAGGCGCCTCGCTGCGGAGCGCGCGGTTGAGGTTAGTTTACCTTAGTTTAAGTAGTTTGTAAGCTACGGACTGATGACCACGCAGTTTGGTCTGATAGAATTGCAAACATTTGAGCCTTTATGTGTGCCTAGCCAACAGAACTGACCAAGAAAGCGGGAACGTTTAGAGCGCACTGACTCTACCATGGGTATTTGACCGGATGCGCAAAACTGTAGGCCTACGCCTCTGATGCGGTCTGTTGTAGAATCTTGTAAAATGCTTCATGCTCGAGTATTATGACATTCTGGACACCGGAAATCCTCTCTGTAGGAATAGCGAAGAATGCGAAACCAGTGATTGTGTGAAACGTAGCTTGTTCTTTTCTTCGACGAGTCAAAAAGCTCCCAGGTAGATGCCGTGTACCTTGACTTTGAAAAGGCGTTCGATAAGGTACCGCACTGTCGCCTAATGAACGAAATACGAACGCTCGGAATATCCGACCATCTGTGTTACTAGACTGAAGAACTTCTAGCAAGCAAAACACATCACTTTATTCTCAGTTGAGACACGTCTCCTCACATGAAAGTAATTTCTGGTGTACCCCAGTGGAGTATTATAGGATCATTACTTTTTCATAGTCTATATTAGTAACCTAGTAGATAACGTCAGAAGTTCCAGAAGACTTTTCGCGGATGATGCTGTAGAATGTCAAAAAGTCGCGACCCCGGTAAATTGTTTGCAGAGTTAGACGCTTGGTGCAAGGAATGGCAACTGACCCTCAACATAAAAGAATGTAATGCATTGCGAATACATAGAACGAAAGAGGCTTTATGCAATTCAAGAACGATCACCGGAAGTACTTACTTCCATAAAAATACTTGGAGTATGCATGCGTAATGCTTTAACGTGGAAACACCACATAGAATTAATCATAAGGCAAATGTCAGACTGTGATTAATTGGAGGAATCTTCAGGATGTGTAGGCCATCAAAAAAGGAAGTAACTTATACAGTTCGATCTACCAGTAATTGTACATTGCTCGCCAGTATTGGATCCGTGCCGGATGAGAATTATAAGGGAGCTAGATAAAATCAAGCGAAGACGAGCTCGCTTCATTTAGCAAGCGTGCAAGTGTCACGCAGATAATTGGGCAACTTCAGTGGCAGACGCTTTAAGAGAGGTGTTCTGTGTCACGGTATGGGCTACTGCCAAAGTTAGAAGAGAGTATGCTTCTCTAAGGGTCATTCAGAGTATTGCTTCCTCTTACATATATCTCGCGAAAGAACCAAGAGTATAAAATTATAGAGATATTGAAGCCCAGTCGTTTCTTTCTGCGAACCATACGCGACTGGAACAGGAGAAGGAGGAAAAGACACTGGTACACACAATACCCTCCACCACGCACCGTGAGGTGTTGCACGATCCATCCAGCTTGGACACTTTGTTAAGTAGGACAGGTGGCGCCGTGTAACAGGGGTACAGTATTTGTAGAGGCGCATGCAAATTGCTGAGCATTGGGCTCCGCAACAGCCAGCACAGGACCGTCAAGGCATGACCGTTCATCAAAATGAACCTCTCGTCTCTTCGGATAACGAATCAAATGTTCAAAAGTTTGTGAATCTAAGGGACCAAACTGCAGAGGCCATCAGTCCCTAGACTTACAAATTACTTAAACTAACTTACGCTAACAATTACATATTTTTACGACATTACAGCGTTCAAAGAATTAAATAAATCGCAATTTGCGATCAGTTATGGCTCTACTGCACTAGGTTTAGATGGAATACCAAAGTGCGGCGAATGAAAATTTGTGCCCGGGCAGGATTCGAACCCTGGATCTCCTGATTACTAGGCAGACGCGTTGACCACTCCGCCACCGAGGACAAAGTGAGCAGCCCGACTGCAGAGGTCTCTTTCCTGCACGTCTCCCGCCACACCTAAGTCTCCATTCGCCACGCTGTCTCTTTCCAATACCACATCCTATTTGTTCTGTAATGTTCGCAGCCACAATACTGTATTCCCGCATCGAGACACAATTACCTGTCGTCAGGAGCCCAGCCTCGGCTTCTAAACAATTATATATTTTTGGTATAGGAAAGAGCGTGGCGAATGGAGATTTGGGTGTGGCGGGAGACGTGCCGGGAAGAGTCCTCTGCAGTCGGGCTGGTCACTGTGTCCTCGGTGGCGGAGTGGTCAACGCGTCTGCCTAATAATCAGGAGATCCTGGGTTCGAATGCCAGCCGGGCAAAAATTTTCATTTGCCGCCCTTTGGTATTCCATCTAAACCTAGTACAGTGGAGCCATAACAGATCGCAAATTGCGATTTATTTCAACTTACGCTAAGGACAGCACACACACTCAGGCCCGAGGAAGGACTCGAACATCCGGCGGGAGCGGCCGCGCAGTTCCTAAAATGGCGCCTATAACCGTAGCGCCATTCCCGCATGGCTCTTCGGATGAATCGCGTTTCTTGTTATAAGAGGTGGACTTCCGTGTACGGATACGCTGTCTTCCAGACCAACAGTTACTAAAAAAGGCATGCGCCAGTAACATAGGTTGGTGGGTCATTATTATCCTATGGCGGACAATCACCCGGGCTTCATCGGGAGCTTTAGTAGTAATCGAAGGCACCAGTAGCTGTTGACTACATGAACATGCATCGCGAGGTGGTTGATGTCTTTTGTGACAGTAATACAGTCGTGATTATACGCGACAGGTATTTGACAACTCCCTATTGGTTTTCGGAGAAATTGCCGTGAATCTAACGACGGAACTTGTGGTGCAGTGGTTAGCGTTGCAGATTTAAATGCTGCCGGTCCCCGATTCAAATCCCACCCCTGACACAAAAATTAGTTTATTTTTATTTAGTATTTCTATAATTTCCTACGTGTTTCTTATATTCGATGTAATTCTAAGTTACAGAAAATTATTTTTATGGGTAAATAGCGGAGTACTCCAACCAGAAAACCGTGCGAGGTGGGTCAGTGGTAAGACACTGGACTCGCATTCGGAAGGACGGTGGTTCAAATCCACCTCCGGCCATCCTGATTTAGGTTTTCCGTGATTTCCCTAAATTACTCCAGGCAAATGCCGGGATGGTTCCTTTGAAAGGGCACGGCCGATTTCCTTCCACATCCTTCCCCAAAAACTCCGAGCGTAAGCTCGTCTCTAATGACCACGCTGTCGACGAGACGTTAAACTCCATGCTTCCTTCTTCTTCTTCCAATCAGAAGTCAGTCTGTTATGAGTGTACGCTTGTGATAGCAATAAACCTGTTACAAGTGTGAAGTGTTGTATTCTAATAACGACCAGCCTTCGAATTCAGTTATGAACTTGACACTATTTGATTTGGTGGAGGCGCTGGGTATTCTGCAATACATCTGTATCATCGTGGCTACCATCAGGCAGCGTAAGAGCCGTCGCCTACACATAAATGAACCGGAATACCTCCGTCCGAAGGTCCGTATAATCAAAATACCCATGGATACCAAACAAAGCGGTTAGCCAGCTGCACATCAGACACCCACCGGTGTCTTCAGGAGACGCTGGACAGGACCCAAACAAATCGCTGAAAGGATTCGACCGAATCGCCAAGTATAATAGGTGGGATCACATCATGTGCTTGGCAAACATATTTTTCTACCTGGATGGGACGGCCCGGCAGTGGTTTGAAAATGACGAGGCCAAGCTCAATAGCTGGGAATAATTCCAGATAGAACTTAAGAAGACGTTTGGAGACCACCAGCAACAAGTCTATTTATCGATAGAGCAATTGAAGAACAGGGACCAACGACATGGTGAGTCTACGCAGTCGAATATACAAAATGTTTTGGCCCTATGTCACGTAGTTAACCTGGATATGACTGTTGCCGATAAAATTTCACACCTGATGAAGGGCATTGCAGAAAAAATGTATCGAACTATTCAGTTAAGACATTTTAACGACACATGAGTTTATCCGATGGTGTCAGAAAATTGAAGAGATGCAACAGAGGAGGGTTGGACGAAAGAAGTATGACATACCCCCAAACTTAGTTACTATGGCCGTTGTGGAAGACAAGTATGACAAATTGTGAGAGAAGAATTACAACAGTGTATGGCAGCCGGGACTGTTGGACCAAGCGACCACAAGATTATGGCCATGGATGTCAGTCTTGTATGTTATAAGGGAGCCAACGCTGCTGAGGAAGAGGTATTTGAAACATTAGCAGTTGTCTGCACCGCCAGTCGCACCCGACGTGAAGAATAGCCTCGTCCTATGACATACGCTGCAGCCGACTAACGGCAGCCTAGGAACCGACTGACGGGGCCACAACCAACTCCCCCGGCAACTATGACGCCTTGCAGGAGGACATAAGACAAGACGCCATTTCGTTTCCACTGTGGGATTCCTGGTCATGTCGTACGATACTAAAGGGAGAGAAGACGATTATTCGACCACACAGTAACCTTTTCAGGATGAAGAGGCACTGGTTGATTTGCGAATGGATTTTCCGTTGCACATATTCGACAATTCTGTGTATTGACATATCCTGTCAGATGGAAGTGGGCTTCGTCTGTACACAAAATGTTCCTCGATCATTCATCGTCAACTTCTATGCGACCAAGAAATTCTAAAGGAAAAGTCTCTCTTGCTGGCAGGTAAATAGGAAGCAATTCGTGCACGTGGATAATTTTGAATGGATACCAAAGAAGGATGTTTCGTAGGATCTTACGCACCCTGCTCACAGGTTTGTCTAATCTTCGTAATCTTCGGGCAATTCTTCGTGCACTACACGTCTGCACATCACCAATCGACTCCTCCTGCATTGCTGTGGCCACTTGTTCCACTAACATCTAATCAATTCGTTTCCTACCTCTACCAGGTTGCACAACAGAGGAACGCGTCTTTTCGAATTTCCGAATCATTCTTCAGACCAATGACAGTAATCGGACCAACTCCTTTTTACAAAGCGTTGAGTGTGCGGAACTTCTGCAGAGCGTCTTGTGCACAGTCAACAGTTTTGTAAAACAGCTTTAGAAGCAGAGCGTGATCTTGCATTGAGACAGTCATGGTGAACGCATCAGACGCCGAAGGGGGAAAAGCCGTGTACCCAGCGCGTTTATACCAGATTCACTGGGTAGTGCGTAAGACAGGTGTTTTCATATGTTCAAATGTTTCTAAAGCTGTGGGACCAAACAGTATTGGTCATAGGTCCCTAGACTTACGCTAAGGACAACACACACACCCATGCCCCATGGAAGACTGAACCTCCGACGGGGAACAGCCATACGCTCCGCAGCAAGGTGCCTTAGAGCGCACAGCCATTCCCACGCGGCACAGCTGTTTTCATTCACATATTATGACACATACTGCACCATCTAATGATAAATTTTCACACTATTTATTTTTCTTTTGCACGGGTTTTCCTCTTTTCTCCGATAATATTCAATTGCATTTTGACGTCATTCTGATCAATGGTGTTATTTTTACAGCGAAGTTTAACTTTAATTGTAATCACCCTGTATATTGGTATTAAACAGAAAGTGATTAACCTGCGAGAACTCGCGCCTATAAAAGTTACGCGAATGATCGCGTTTATAGCATTTTTCTGACAGTCAAAGAACATTTTTTAATGTACTTGATATGTTCAAAAAAGTATTTCTAGTTCCGTTTATATGAAAACACACATATTTTACTATTTAAAATTGGTTAAATGCCGATTGTTTTAAACTTAATGTGAGTAAAATGCTCACGCGCGAGTCCTCGCTGTGAAATACTTCACTGATAAAAAGTTTTCAGATATTAGAGATTTTATGTTGACAATAGCTGCTATTTTTTACCCTTTCTTATGGCTTCCACAACACAGAGATACCACCTCTTAATCATTGTCCCATGGTAGGGAATTTGTCGAAGTTCTTTACGTGATCAACGATAGCGTCTTGTATCCGTGATCGACCAGTCCAAACCCAGATGTTCCTCAAGCCAGAAAGTTTGTGATCCAGAGAATATTCTGTCATGTGACTGTTGTTTTAGGGTAGTACGTCGGGTGGCGGGATTCTGGCAGCACACTAACTAGATTCCACGGAAGCCGCTGTGCGTCGACTTCGGTGCGCGCAGCTCCCGCAAGTTAATTAAGGATTAGCATCTGATTATGCCTGTGACTAGGAGTGCGGTAGGTGATATCAGGTTGAGACAGCTAGCACACGTCCGTGCTGCAGATTATTCTGTATCAGAGCGACGGTAAGACAAGGTACAGTTGTCAGTCACTGATAAACCACCAGCACCGGTAACACGAAAAATCCTGTGTAGGCTAGCACCCAAGAGGGTCACCCGTGTATAGCACAGCACTAAGTCACCATTTCTTTTGGCAATAATTAAATATGTAGCAATGTCTCGGTCGCAATTTTTTTTATTGCGTACTAGCTTAAACCCGCGGCTCCGCTCACGTGTTGGTTGATTATAATAGATGATGCGCGATACGTCAAATTGATTTTTTTAAGGAGATGTATTAAAAGAAACTTTTTAATGCTTTATTTATTTATTCTTATATTTCCTTATTCGTATGCTTATGCCTACAGAGAAAGAGCTGAAGACATTGTAGCACGCATAGACCAAAGATATGGTTTGTGGCATCACGTTTCGCTGTATGTAACCTCCTTGCTACAGAGTCGCAAACGTCATTGCTGGCCTTCAGTCGGAAATTTTTATAATTTGACGACTTTCAACCACCATATCTTCCATCGGCATGGAACTGCTATGGTGTACAACGGGAGACTTCGGACAACAATTATACACGGACCATTCGTTTGCGTTCTGTAGTTTTTGCTGGAGAGCGAAATATTAAAACACAGACACACACACACACACACACACACACACACACACACACATAGAATTTTATATACACCGATAACTTTCCATCCCAATATACTCCTCCCTTTTATCATTATCAACCCGCAAGCAACAATGCAACGAATAAAACCATTTTTCAAAGAGTAAATATAATTTTCAAAGAGTAATTATTGTTCCGCATTTCGCGTTATATTCTTCAAATTACTATATATCTATCAGATCGCTATAAAGCCGTGCCTAAAACCTTCCTCAGGTCTAAATCAGTAATTGTACAAATAAGTCTCTGCGTCTTCTCGTTCGAACGTGATAAGCGTACACTGAACATTCACATTATATAAATCCGATCGCCATAAAACCGTGCCTAAAGCCTTCCCCGGGTAGACATTAGTAACTATACAAATTTTTAGCTCTTTATGTCATGTAGTTCAGACATGATAAACGTACACCGAACAGACAATTACATTTATAGATATAGATAACGCGTTACGGTTCTCAATCGTCTGATACAAACTGTTGAAAGATTTTATAAACAAAATATAAGTACATGAGAGTTCAAACTGGGGTAGATAAGAGATAACAAAAACAACCAAGGCAAAATAACCGTACTTATAAAATACTGGTATAAGGCTAAAAAAGTGAGTAATGAAAAGTGAGTTCTAATTGATAACTGCCTATGTATAGATAGATGTATCATTAAAGGTGACATGATACATCTACCTATACATATGCAGTTAACAATTAGAACTTGTATTTCCTTGCTCACCTTTTTTAGCCTTATACCAGTAATTTATAAGTACGGATATTTTGCCTTGGTTGTTTTTGTTATCTCTTATTCCATCTCAGTTTGATCATTCATGTACTTATATTTTGTTTATAAAATCTTTCCACAGTTTGTATCAGACGATAGAGAATCGAAACGCGTCATAGGCAATAAAATTTTGCTACCAGGACATTGCTACACATTTCATTATTGGCAATACTGAATGGTCGCCTGCCTCAAATATGAATTTCTTGAACCAATTACCTGCCATTGATTTTGTTCGTCTTTCATTGCAGTCATTCCCGTTACGTCACCTGCAAATTGGTATATAATTCTATTGAACTCTCAGTACTTTTTATAAACGCGTGATTGATTGCAGCCACTTGATCTACTCGTAACAGATTTATTTAACGGAAAGTCACCACCTAAATTTTACCAAAATGGCAACTACATAAAATTGCTTGAAATTATTCCTTCCTTTACAAATTGATCTTTTTCTTGTATTTACTTTATCAGTTTTTTTTCTTCTCGTTTGCATTTGGTTTTACGTCTAGGAATTTACCCCAGCTTTACCAACATGTAATGGAAGTCAGGTTAACCTTTTATTCCCAATTACATAAAACTTCCTCTCAGGAAAAGCGCCCATTAATTACTCCTGCAAAGCCTAATACAAAACATAAAATGCATTGTTTCGCTCCCATACACTATATACTGATAACATTTTCTCAGGTTTCTAACTGCGTGAAGTGGCTTCAAATCTAGGAGCTTTCGGCCGAATTCTCTTCGGCCATTATCAGGTGGTGACCGTTGTATATATTACCGGCAGTGTGTGAAATCTGGCATTCTATAGAATGCCTAAAATGGAACGGCAAAGTATGAAATCATTGACACACAATACTTTGCCTAGACATGGTACAATTTACCAAATGGTCTGGCACATTAAAACGCCGAGCCCCGCCATTTGTTTTTCGGCACCAGCTCTGCGGAAGATCAGAAAACACCTCATGTACAAATAACTTAATGAGAGTTGGAGACGTTCCTGACCACAAGATTTCTCTCCGGTCTGCAGCTACCTCTCAATCCACAGGAAGCAGCCAAGGATTCGTCAGGTGAATGTGCTGTACGAAATGCCAAAATATAAGGTTTCCAAAGTCAAATGTTTGTAAATGTAAGGGACTTAACTGCTGTGGTTATGAGTCCCTAGGCTTACAAACAACTTAAACTAACTTATGCTTAAGACAACACACACACACCCATGCCCGACGAAGGACTCGAAACTCCGAGGGCGAGCAACAGCGAATATGAGGCTTTGTGTGAAGAAGAAAATGGAGTTGTAAATCTCACTACATCTACGTCTACATGGGATACTCTGCAAATCACATGTAAGTGCCTGGCAGAGGGTTCATCGAACCACCTTCATACTATTCATCTCCCATTCCATTCTCGAATAGCGCGCGGGAAGAAAGAACATCTGAATCTCAACGTTCGACCTCTGATTTCTCGTATTTTATTCTGATGATCATTCCTACCTATGTACGTGGGAGTCAACAATATATTTTTGCATTCGGAGGAGAATGTTGGCGTTTTGAGTTTCGTAAGTAGCCCATGCCTCAGCGATAAACGCCGTTGTTGTAATGATTCCCATCCCAGTTCCTGTATCATTTCCGAGACGCTGTCTCCCCTGTCACTCTAGCCTTCCTTGCTGTAACAAGTAGATCATACCAGTTCTCCTTTGTGTTTTACTGGTAAAAATATTCTCTTTGCATTCTCCTTTACGTCGTGAAATGTACGAACAAGACAAAATTAAAAAATGTAAAGGTTTTTTTCCGAAGAATAGACGTTAGTTCTTACCGTAACAAGTATTTCAATATCAGATCAGGCTTCATTGTTTGCCAGTAAGAATATCCTGTGCTTTATTTCGTTGTTTTGTTCTTTCAGTTTCATATGCGTTTTAATTACTAATGTTTTCTCATCTTGTGGCCTTTTAACACTTGGCGTAAATGGTACTGGTTATTCTATATAATTTATACAAAGTGAAGTGAAATTCGCGCACTCGAGCTACGCGGCTCCATTCTACATCTACATACACTACTGGCCATTAAAATTGATACACCAAGAAGAAATGCAGATAATAAACGGGTATTAATTGGACAAATATATTATACTAGAACTGACATATGATTACATTTTCACGCTGTTTGGGTGCATAGATCCTGAGAAATCAGTACCCAGAACAACCACCTCTGACCCTAATAAGGGCCTTGATACGCCTGGGCAGTGAGTCAAACACAGCTTGGATGGCGTAGACAGGTACAGATGCCCATGCAGCTTCAACACGATACCACAGTTCATCAAGAGAAGTGACTGGCGTATTGTGACGAGCCAGTTGCTCGGCCACCATCGACCAGACGTTTTTAGTTGGTAGGAGATTTGGTGAATGTGCTGCCCAGGGCAGCATTCGAACATTTTCTGTATCCAGAAAGGCCCGTACAGGACCTGCAACATGCGGTTGTGCATTATTCTGCTGAAATGTAGGGTTCTTCAGGTATCGAATGAAGGGTAGAGCCATGGGTCGTAACACATCTGAAATGTAACGGCCAGTGTTAGAAGTGCTGTCTATGCGAACAAGAGGTGACCGAGACGTGTAACCAATGGCACCCCATACCATCACGCCTGGTGATACGCCAGTATCGCGATGACGAATACACGCTTCCAATGTGCGTTCACCGCGATGTCGCCAAACACAGATGCGACCATCATGATGCCGTAAACAGAACCTGGATTCATCCGAAAAAAGTTGTTTTGCCATTTGTACACCCAGGTTCGTCGTAGCGTACAGCATCACAGGTGTTCCTGTCTGTGATGCAATATCAAGGGTACCCGCAGCCACGATCTCCGAGCTGATAGTCCATCCTGCTGCAAAAACAGTCGAACTGTTCGTGCAGATGGTTGTTGTCTTGTAAACGTCCCCATCTGTTGACACAGGGATCGAGATGTGGCTACACGATCCGTTACAGCCATGCGGATAAGATGCCTGTCATCTCGACTGCTAGTGATACGAGGCAATTGGGATCCAGCACGGCGATCCATATTACCCTCCTAAATCAAATGTTCAAAATGTTCAAATGTTTGTTAAGCTTATGGGACTTAACTACGGGGTCATCAGTCCCTAAACTTACAAACTACTTATGAACTACTTACGAACTAGGACGGCACAAATATCCATGCCCGAGGGGGGATTCGAACCCCCGACCGTAGTGGCCGTGCTGACCGTGACTGGAGCGCCTCAGTCACCTCGGCCACCGCGGCCGGCCCTCCTAAATCCACCGATTCCATATTCTGCTAACAGTCATTGGATCGCGACCAGATGCGAGCAGCAATGTCGCGATACGATAAACCGCAATCGCGACAGGCTACAATCCGACCTTTATCAAAGTCGGAAACGTGATGGTACGCATTTCTCCTCCTTACACGAGGCATCACAACAATGTTTCACCAGGCAACGCCGGTCAACTGCTGTTTGTGTATGAGAAATCGGTTGGAAACTTTCCTCATGTCACCACGTTGTAGGTGTCGCCACCGGCGCCAACCTTGTGTGAATGCTCTTAAAAGCTAATCATTTGCATATCACAGCATCTTCTTCCTGTTGGTTAAATTTCACATCTGTAGCACGTCATCTTCGTGGTGTATCAATTTTAATGGCCAGAAGTGTACATACTCCGCAATCCACCGTAAAGTGCGTGGCGGAGAATACACTGTACCAATACTAGACATTTCCCCTCCTATTTCACTCCCAAACAGAACGAGGGAAAAAAAGGAAGTCTATACATCTGTCCGCGGTGGCCGAGGTGACTGAGGCGCTGCAGTCACGGTCAGCACGGCCACTACGGTCGGGGGTTCGAATCCCCCCTCGGGCATGGATATTTGTGCCGTCCTTAGTTGTAGGTAGTTCATAAGTAGTTTGTAAGCTTAGGGACTGATGACCCCGTAGTTAAGTCCAATAAGTTGTACAAACATTTGAACACATTTATACATCTGTACGAGCGGCCGCGGCCGATTAGACGTGCGCGCTGGGGCGCCGTGCAGCGGAGCGCGCGGCTGTTCGCCGTCGGTGGTTCGAGTCCCCCTCGGGCACTAGTATCCTTATTTTCCTTTGGTTAGTTTAACTTAGTTTAAGTAGTTTGTAACCCAGCAGATAATAACAGCAGCTAATAACCCAGTAGCTGATTCCGACAGATTTACAAGCATTTGAACAAATATTTTCTGTACGAGCTCTAAGTTCTCTTATCTTGTCTCTGTGATAATTACTCGAAATGTAAGTAGGTGGCAGGAACATTGTTCTACACTCAGCTTCAATTTCCTGCGTTCTAAATTTCCTCAACAGAATTTCTCGAAAAGAACGTCGTATTTCCTCCAGCGATCCCCATTCGAGTTCCCGGAGCACTTCCGTGACACTCGCTCATTGGTCGACCCTACCAGTAACGAACTTAGCTGCTCGCTTCTGAACTACCTGTATGTCTTCCTTTAAACTGAGTTATGTTCAGATCCTTCATATTATCGTAATTACTAGCGGATGAATGAAGACGTTTACCAAAAACTGTTGTCGCGTCTGACTCCTTTAATACAAAGGAAAAATAAAGTTATGAGAACTTCTATTTCTGCCCATGAAAGACTGACAGCTACTCTGAGGTTTCTTGCAACGGGTCGATCGTATGAATGTCTCAAATATTCTACTACAACATCACCCTAAGATCTTGGCAAAATAATTCCAGAGTCATGTGATGCCACCTACAATGTGCTGAAAGGAATGTATCTTCAAGTGTGAATAATAAATACACACATTTTTTAAATTCTTTTATACTTAGTAACTCTTTTTACAATTCAAAAGACAAAATTTCAACTGAGGCATAATAATCAATAATACATGAAATTAGAAAATAATTGAAAATTTTGCAGTATTCGTCAATTAAAACCACAGAAAAATTGAAAATGTCCAAAAATCAAATATTATTATAGGTAGCTAAGTAGCTGATCATTGTGGAAGTGGAAGCTCTCGATTAGTTAAGAATTCAGCAGGCGCTGTTTGTTGCGTAAACTGATCACATGAAGTGGCTGCGGTAGGACTTTGTGAGCTCGTCCTTGAGGTGGGACTGGTCAGATATTCGGAGCTGTAGGAACTCGTTGGCACATTAAGCATTTCCATTTCAGCTTCATATAGGAGATCATTGATTCTATTTTCAATAATCAGCCGCTGGCGTTTTTCCAGTGTCCTTATTCTCATTGCAATAGATTTTCCAAGTAGATCATACCTGCCATCTTGGAGCGAAGGCTTTTTAAATTATTTCTCACTGATAGCAGAACGTCATTGGTCAGTTCCACACTTTTTTTTGCCAGATTTGCTCGTGATATCGGGAGTTCATAGGAATTTTGAGAACTCTCATTTTTCTCTAAGGGTGTCTTCACTGCTGGGTGTCTGAGCAAGCAGATGTAACGGACTCCCTCGTCCGCCAATGAGAGCGCGTCTTCCCCGGGGAAGTTGAAACCGGGAACCGTTAGCAAGTTAGGAAGCCATATTAGCAGAGTTGGCGGAACCTTGGACCTGGCTAGACATGGCTGCACAATTTCTGCAATTTGTGGTAAGAAATGCTTGGAATATGATCATTTTAATGTCTTAAAATGATTTGCGGATGGCGATAGTTGTGGTGATAGCAGGCAGAGAGGCTAGAGTCAATTCTTGATTAAAATTTCATTGAAAACTTATACGCACTTGCGTGCTTGTTCAGTTGATCTATTCATTTAGTGTGGAGATCAGGAGTTTTTCTAGGCAATGTAGTGGTACAGTGAGCCACACCGGTGGAGTTACAAAAGCGAGGGCGGTGTGTTTAGTGTTGTCATCCTAGTGGAACAACGAAGTGTAGCAAAAGATAAATGATGTGCTTGCTCCTTTGGAGCGTGCACCATTACGTGAACTATAATGAGTAATAATGCGCCTTTTGCGGGTTTACCACCAACGTGGCTCGTCTGTGAACAAACCAGTGAATTTGAATAAGTTAAAAAAGTGTTCAAATATTTGTATAGTCTATGGGACTTAACTACGGGGTCATCAGTCCCTAAACTTACAAACTACTTATCAACTACTTACGAACTAGGACGGCACAAATATCCATGCCTGAGGGGGGATTCGAACCACCCCCCCCTGAATAAGTTTAATATGTCGCTTTACTGACCACCCTCCCGTGGTAGTGCACTTATTTGAAATTATATTACGATATAATTAATAATTATTAATATTTCTGGCCAGTGCAGCGAGTTGTATCGTGGAGCATGACCAACGTTTAGATTGTGTGTGTGAATGGCGGCATGTGTAACTGAAATTCCTGCCCTCCCTTTCCCAGTATTGACACAGAATTCTTTCAAATATTCATTGAGATGTTTTCTTTCAGAAAGAGACCTATAAATTTGGTAGTTGAATTTTTACGCATAAAGTTTACTGTCCCCCTGTTGCTGGGCCTAACATATGTTTTTTGTTAAATAAAAACACTTTTGTTAAATATAAGTAGCCAAGGTTTCTAGTATGTTAATTATGAGATCCCGCCCTCCTATCCTCCTTATTATGCTAACAAGAAAATATCTATTTCAAATAATTACTAAAAGAATTTCATAACTGTTGGGTAGTACATTCCCTGGGCGTTAAACATCGACGTATCCTTTCCCCTTGAGCAAGCATATTGGTTTCATACCATAAAATTTGCGTTATCCGTTGCGTCATAATTTGCTATTAGATTGAATCTCGGGCGTAATAACAGAGTGTTTCTTTTAACAAATATGGCTGAAACCGATATGGCTGTCAAAACGACAGTGCTCGGGTAGGCGCACGTCCAGAGGAAGTAAGGTTAAATTAAGGTGAATAAAAAATTATATGAGGGAAAATCTTATACGGGTACTTCACAACATGTTCGTTCCATTTCGTATCGCTCTGCAATGTTACGCCTAGATATTTGAAAGACGCGATTGCATCAAGGCGCTCACTACTAATACTGTATTCGAACGTTATGGGATGTTTTTTCCTAGTCACATGCCAGCAATAAAAATAATGTATCTCACAAAATTTCGTCCTGCACATACTTCCGGCAGTAAATGGACCTCGAAGACTGAGATGGACGTGTGTTCCATATGTCCGTGTTTTCAGAATTACAAAATTACGCCAACGAACTTCTAGGGCAGAGGTCGGCAAGTAATCTTAGATAGGGTCCGGATACAATTGAAATTTTTTTGTCGAGGTCCACAAGTAAAATCTCATATTCCTTATTAATATTCTATTTTACTTTTTATTCACAAAATAATATGAAACACAACAGACAGGCATATTTATATTCAAAAATACAGAAAAAGTAATATTCTTCACAATTTTTTTTATTTTTATTTTCACTCTTAAAGTAATATCAAATACAATAGATGTGAAATAGAAACGTTTGAAAAAGAAACTTATGTTATTTTGCAAAGTAGCTTTTGGCTTTCGTTCGTTTGGAGCACAAAATGGTGTTTAAATTGATATGCCCTGATTGCTTAAGTAGAGGTATCAGAGATTGTCAGAGTTGGTATGAAGTGGATTTATACTCGTAGAATTTCCTTGTTCATCAACTTGTGCTGCATTCGTGTGTACAGAACTTTTATGCGGATCACCGGCCAGCTTGCTCCGTTCTGCCGACGCTCTTCAGTGTACTCCCCGGCAATACACATCGTGACAACTACTTTTTAAATCTACCTTTAATAACCATTAAGGGTTCTTATTATTCAGCAGTTAATTGTAAAATTCTAGAAAAATATAAGGGTGGGTCTCATTATTTGTTATCAACAGAAAAGAGGTTTTCTTTTAATAATTTGAGTACGTAACTTATACTTTCAAAATATTTTTGGCGGTCCAGTTTTTGTCCTTCCGCGGTCCACCAGTTGCCGACCGCTGTTCTAGGGGAACAAAATGACAAAGAAACCCATCCCCAGGAACGCCATTCAACGACGCTACATAGAGTCCCAAGTTACAGGCCCTGTCGCTTGCTGCTAGAAATCACCTCCAGCAACGTCGACACTCTGTACCGTCTTTGTTTACGTTACCGGGAATGGGTTTCCATGCTCATTTTGTTCATTAACCCGCATTCTACATCCCCTAGAAATGTTTTGTTGTAATTGTGAACTTCTGGAACATACTGCTGTACGGCACACACATCCATCGCAGTCTTCGACGTCCATTTACTGCCGAAAATAAGCGCAAAACGAAATTTTGTGAGAGAATTTTATTTTTATTGCTGACGTGTTGTGACGTTACAACGACGTACAACAAACTCCCATTTGGAGAGCAAAGCGCGCTAGTTTGACAGCGGAGAGCGTCGAAAGTTGCGACGACTGAATAGGCAATCAGGCGCTGGCAGGAGGTAAGGCTCGTCGCGCTTGGCATCGGCGGGAGGAGAGTAGGTGCAAAGCACGCTGGCGGACGTGACGTCATGCTCAACTGATATTTTGAGATGCTATGCTGACACTATTAGAGTTACAGACTAGTACGGAGAAGCAAATGGAAAACAGCGCGGTTCAGATGATGTGTTGACATCATTTATATTACGAGGCGCGTCCAGAAAGTAAATTCCGTTTGGTTATATAAAACGAACGGGTTCAGATACAGAAAAGATATTGATTGTACAAAAATCTACAACTGTTAAACTACTTTTCTACATATCTTCCGAAATTTTGTAGGCAATTGTCATAGCATGGCACAAGGTTTTGTGTGCCTTTTTCATAGAATGTTGCCGCCTGTGTCTTCAACCATGTGGTAACATGTTCTTTCCGCTCGTCATCATCGTTGAAGTGTTGTCCACCAAGGACAGATTTTAGGTGTAACAAGAGGATTACTGTCAAAAGACTTTTTCCACGATAATGCCTGACCTCACACATCGAATATGAGCAAACAATTCTTACGGAAATTTCAGTGGGACCTGTTTGATCATCCTCCATACAGCTCGGGCCTCTCTCCTAGCGTCTTTCATCTCTTCTTACACCTAAAATCTGTCCTTGGTGGTCAACACTTCAACGATGATAAAGAGCTGTTACCACGTGGTTGAATACACAGGCGGCAACCTTCTGTGAAGGATGCATGCAAAAACTTGTGGCACGCTATGACAAGTGCCTACAAAATTTCGGCAGTTATGTAGAAAAGTAGTTTAAGAGTTGTAGGATTTTGTGCAATAAAAATTTCTTCTGTATCTGTGTACAATTTCATTTTATTACCAAACGGAACTTACTTTCTGGACGCGTCTCGTAATATTATATCAAAAGTTATTCAAAATACTAATATTTTTGCATCTGAAAAATCCAGAGGCTAAACTAACCGAACTACAGTAACGAGCAAGGGCTCATATGAAGTCTTATCGAGACGCAAAGTTTGGTATAACCACATCATCTGCAACTTTTATATCGCGCATAATAATGCACTTTTAAGGAAAAACCAATAATGTTTTGTTAATAACAATTAATACAAGACAGATACACAAACAGCGAGGCAATGATAAGTTGCAGGTATCGTAAACATACATTATGAGCTGTTCAGATTATATTATTTGTTTATTTTAATATGTTGTCTTTGTGTAAACTAAATTATTTTGTTTATCGACCGTAATTCGTTTAAATTTATGAGCACAGTAAATCTGAACAGTGCATTGGAAAGAGGACTGGAAAATCTTCCTGAAAAACACTACCTAAGTGAGTACTTAAATATTCATTGTTCGACGCCCGAAAGACTTATTTAGCGGTCATGCTGAAAATACTCATTTGTTTAAACTCAAGATTTTTGGGGTATTATTAACGTTAGAAATTAAAGTTAGGTGTGTATTTTCATTAGAATTTTAGCACACGTCTAATGATGCCGTCATATTAACATTTCAATCATTATTTAAAGAATTTTGTACACTACTGCGAGAAACACTAAGGGTCGTTAGGTGACTTATTACTGGAATGACGTCACAGATAGTATATAAGTGGCTGCCAGAAGCGGCCGAGAATCAGTCGACGGCAGCTGAACCTCCACGACAGACGTGTGCAGTGAAATCAAGTCAGACGATAGGTGTTGAATATAGCCGCAGCATCCGCCGCGCTGGACTCGGAAATATTTTCGGACGTATGTAGACTTTGATTTTGAACAGTAGTCGGAGCTCAGAAATTTTTCATCGCTTTCTGTCTTGGTTTGTTTTTGGATAGAAAAATGAACTTTAATAGCAATCATTTGAGGAACATTATCCAAATGATTAAATATTCATACAGCTACATTGTTAGCAATATTGGGGGCCCGAGCTAATCATATCAGACGGAGTCTAACGACTTTAGTGGTTCTCGCCAGACATAATCATGCAATGGTCTATGAACAATGTTAGTAAAAACGCAACGCACACGTTGCGGTCAGTTATTTAGTAGATGCCGCCCTAGTTAAAAATTCCTTGACTTTGAAACTGAAAGTTTAGTTTTACAAATAAATGTATACTTGTACGGATAGCAACGAGCCAAGAGTGGCAGGAATAAGTCATCCCCTAAGACAAAGCAAGTTAAATTAAAGGTCCGTACAGTTACAGTGTGAGGAATCGCGCCGCGAAGCCCGTGTGTGCGAATTTAGCTTCACACTGAGTAGAATGCCTAGGAAAAGTATCTAACTCTTCTACAACTAAGTTTCATAGGGTGCCCAAAACCATCAGGCATTCTGTACATTACCCAGTCATTCATTAATTTCATCAACGCCGGTAACAATCACAGTAGATGCTGCTGATGTGTTATATAGCAGCGCTGACTTGTGTAACGTCACTAATGCTCGCTTCAGCAGCAAATATGAGAGAGTGCTCGCTATATTACTGGACCCGTGGCCAAGGATAAATACAGGCCTGCGCGCAGCCGGCCACGGTGGCCGAGGGGACTGCGGTGCGCAAGTCAGTCTGCACGGCCACTACGGTCGGGGGTTCGAATCCCCCCTCGGGCATGGATATTTGTGCCGTCTTTAGTTGTAGCTAGTTCATAACTAGTTTGTAAGTTTAGGGACTGATGACCCCGTAGTTAAGTCCCATAAGCTCTACAATCATTTGAACATTTTGAGCCTGCGCGCAGGCGAATACGTCGCCAGCAGGGAACATCCCGTTAAGCGTCAGACTAAACCTATTCACGCCGCATTGAAAACGAAAGAAGTCCCCTACACAGCATAACACTCTTTGACTGAGTTAAGCAGAAATTAATCGATACACGGCGTCTTTCGTCTACGATACAGTGTGCCTAAGTCATAATGATTTCACGTATGGATTTATAGCAAATAGCTAATAAAAATAATAGCGGAAACTCTTCGCTGAAAGATGCGACGGTAAAGCCTTGTATATAGAAAGTAGCGACAAGCTTTTATGTGCGGATTGCCCACAATTGCGTCTTACCATTGGTCAGTTACACGTCAAGTGGTACTCGACACCCATGTTCAAAATGTTCAAATGTTTGTTAAGCTTATGGGACTTAAGTACGAGGTCATCAGTCCCTAAACTTACAAACTACTTAGCAACTACCTTATACTAAAGACGGCACAAATATCCATGCCCGAGGGGGGATTCGAACCCCCGACCCTAGTGGCCGTGCAGACCGTGACTGAAGCGCCTCAGTCTCCTCGGCCACCGCGGCCGGCCGACACCCATGCTGGGCCAATGTAGCCATGACGTATACTGCAGAAACGTACTAATTTAACGTTTCTTTTTCTATGCGAAGGTTCTCTGTCATAAAATATCGTTTCCAATTAACTAAAGATCTGAATAAACTGTTTATGGTATAGAGTTCAAACCTACACACGTCAGCTTCGTATTTAAATTACTGTGGCGCTCTGAGCGATATTATTATTATTATTTTTTTTTAATAGTGAAATACGTAACAGTGCAAGCAACACATCATGTTCAATGGGAATTTGCAGTTAATCAGATTTTTTCGTAATACAATTTTACAAAATTTTACGGTGATTCGACCTTTTTGTTAGTCTTATTACTCTTCCAGGAGTAATACCTCAGTGTTATGCCATTATTTGTAGCTCAACTCCAGATTCTGTATATAAACAATTTAACATCCCACAAGGAGAAAGCAATACGGAATGTCGCAGGTTGTGTTTGTATACATTCGCTTATAAATCAGCTAAACAGTGCGAGCTGACACACCACAAAAATATTCAAATGTTTGGTTAAGCTTATGGGACTTAACTACGGGGTTATCAGTCTCTAAACTTAAAAACTACTTATCAACTAGCTTATCCTAAGGACGGCGCAAATATCGATGCCCGAGGGGGGATTCGAACCCCCGACCGTAGTGGCCGTGCAGACCGTGACTGAAGCGCCTCAGTCCCCTCGGCCACCGCTGCCGGCTAAGACACCACACCTCTGTAAGACACTTATTATTACATCAGTGCATGATTTCGTTCTGCAATTGAGCTAATGATTCATATGAAACAGATGTTTTTCACTGGATTATAATGGGCTGAGTACATTCTTTCGAAATAGCAAAAAAAAAAAAAAAAAATAAAAATAAATAAATAAATAAATAAAGTTACGGTACAGGATAAAGAGTACGAGCATTAGAAATGCCAAATAAGTTAGTAATCGTAAATATGGTAAACATGCCGTAACATTGAAATAATTATATGGTTTTATAATTTACTCTTTTAATTTATCGGTAATATATAATGTAAACATTAATATAATCGTAATTTTCAGCTTTCATTCAACCTTTCATTGTCGTATTTGTCATAAACCTAGTGTTCCGTAAGGTTCATCGCAATGCACTTTATTTCAAGGTAACAACAGGAGCTTGTTAAAAGGTATTTGACATTATTTCAGGAAGCTATTGAATATTCATTTAAAAATAAATTTATTGTGATTTCATTCCTGCTAGCAAGCAAATGAAATCCTGTGTCTAAGAACTTGGTCTAGCAGACGGATTATAAATTCCGGCGAGATGACTACTTGTATCAGTACCTCTAGCATTCGTTGCAGTTCTGTGCTTCAGTGTGTATTTTTACCATTACGATAGCAATTGCACTCTCTTCCGTCATAAACTGGATATAATGCAGCGGCCGCGCTACGCTATGGGAGCACCCAGCAGCAAGGTTCAACAATGGCGGCCGCCGCTACTTTCTCTGTGCAGGGCTTTATGTGACAGCGCTTCCGAACACCTAGCGGCCTGAGTTGTAAACTAAAACGGAGGGAACGGCCGATTAAACGTGCCTTTATTCGTAGAACCATTTTCGAGTGGTACTTCGGCTCTTCGGCTCTCAAAGACGTACTTTGGAGGCAACGGTAAATATATGTCTAGCAAAAATTTCTTTTCCTCCAATGAAAATCGCTGTTACATTAGCCAATGAACGACGACTTTGGAAAGTGACTTGAAAATGATATTCACTTGTTCCTTCCATGTCACAGACGCCATTTTGATTTGCCGTATATTTCACAGTTTTCGTTTTATAATTCGCAGTAAACCGTTACAGGGCAACAGCGAATTAACGATGAATTACAAAATCATCTCTGGATGAATTTATTATAACTGAATGTAATTAAATCATATTAACATTGAGAAACAAACTTGTGGGAACGAGTATATAAAATATGAAGGAACTAATAACGTCGAGTTGCTGTAGTGTAATGGGTAGAGTGGGGGAGTGCCAAGCAAGAGGTTGTGCGAACGAAACTTGTTCCCATGTAATTTTATACGTTTGTAACACATTGTATGAGTTATTTATCCACAACACTTTGTGGAACTTTCTTATTCACATAACAGTACTCTTATATGCTGTCTCAGGAGTTAATAACATCGATTTGGTGATTTTTATGTGTGACTGAAGAACGGAGAATGAAATTGCTGCTGCAAGTGGAACGATCAGCAATGACATTTATGTTCTTCCTTCTCACAAATATTTGACTTTGTTCCAACTATGTTGCGATTTTCGAGAATATGGTTGGAGACAAAAATAGGGGAACGTTAAAATTCCTGGTACAGTAAGTGAAATGAGTAGCAATGACGTTTAGGCCTACACCATTCGCTAGTCAGAAAGATTTGGCTATTTATTTCCGAATATCTCTTTATTTCCGAGGGTATGGAAAGGCTATTTCATGTTTCTCCCCAATATTTTGCTGCTTAGTTTCGAATATATCGCGATTTCCGAGAGTGTGCTTAGACCGATATTCCTTATTTGTCACCAATATTTGGTAGTTTGTTTCTGAATATGTCACGATTGCTACGTGTGTGGTTAACTAAGATCCTAATAGGATAACTAATTTCTGTTGCAAGTGCATACAGAATACTCAGAACAACATCGTCTGCTGGCATCTCTACACGTGCCTTTAATAGGCAGTCTTCAGGCATATAGACATTGTGTTCGTTGTCCTTTTTAAGATCTTAAAACGTGAACAGAGGCATTTAACTGTAAAAAATAAAGTATTTGTCGTAATTATTTAATGCACGTTAGCTTTGAAATTGCATTGTTCAATGATACGCGAGCTACGTGCCTTGGAATTCAAACGCAAAACTTCCACTTTTCCAAATAATCGCGAGTCAAATGCAGCATTCTGGCAAGTGGATAGTAGTTTCGGAATCGGAAAGTACAAACTACATTTTACTTTCAACTCGGAATATAAATACATAAAAGGTACGGAAATGCAGGTTACACTTTCCAATTACACAACTAAATAAGTAATGAACAACTGGTTTAATTCGTCTGCTAGAATGGCTACCGCAGCCTTGACAACCACAGACATATTTATCGTTGCCTCCAAAGTACGTCTTTGAGAGCCGAAGTACCCCTCGAAAACGGTTCTACGAATAAAGGCACGTGCCGATTAACAGACTACTAATAGACCTAATTGATAGTTTGTTTGTAATAAACTGTATATTTACCCTGTTTTATAAGTTATTTATAGACCCAGGCAGTGGGTTATTTATAAGCTCAAGCTGACTCTCCTAAAACTTTGAAGATGAAGGGCCCTGAGCATTTGAATATAAGCTATGTATTATGCCCAGACTACTCTATGGCGAAAAATTTCAGAAATAAATTTTTGTAAAGCCAAGGGTAAATATAATTGTTCATTACGTATATTTTTTTTAAAAGTGGTTAATGTATTATAACGACACATGTATAACAGTAAGTTTTATTTGAATCCCTTCATTTAAAGCGTAAAAGAGGCTTTAGAAACATCAGCACAATCCTTTCACTGTCAGATATTTGTATTTGAGAAAAAAATATATTTTATGTAACACAAGGGTAAACAGAAATTTAAAATAACGTCTTTCGTTTCGTTGTCATTTCCAGGATTTGACCTGATGCACTGCCTTCTGTTCTGCTCCCTAATTGCTTTTCGAAACTGTATTGACATATATGGTTAAATCTTACGTCATGTATGGTGCTAGTTTCAGTTCGAATTCTATCTAAATAAACTATACACATTATGAAAGGTATTGTCTGTCCGTTAACGCAACTATAGTAAGTGCGTTCGTTTTTCACCACACGCGTTTCGTTTCACTGAATATAAACATCTTCAGTAGTCTGAAATGAGAGATACCGACAATTTGATTTGTTTTCGTAGTTCGTTACAAATATGAAAAATGTTGATTTTTTACTTGTGGAAATTTTTTCTTAGATTTTAGCCTGACTTCATGAAGCGCCGACATGTTGCACGGTTCATGGCAGAGACGATTGCTTTAGTTTCTTCTGCCCTACACTTCAAAAAAATTATCATCTAACGTAGTACCTTCAGTGGGGCAACAAATGTAAAACTTGTTGTTCAAATGTTTGTTAAGCTTATGGGACTTAACTGTGGGATCATCAGTCCCTAAGCTTACAAACTACTTATACACTAACTTATACTAAAGACGGCACCAACATCCATGCCCGAGGGAGGATTCGAACACCCGATGGGGAACGGCCTCGCGCGTCGGAGCATAGCGCCTCAATGCGCCCGGCCACTCCGCTGCGGCTATGAACCTTGCAAAGTAATTTTGGTACGCAGCGAAATAAAATACGGAATCACAGATGTCACGGCAAGTATAACATATAACTTGAACCAACAGATGGCACTGCTAGCGGTGTCGCCTGAGAATCGCATGTAAATGCCACCGAGTTCCCGCTATTATCTTTATAAGCTATTTGGTTATCGGAATCTGCTCTGGCCTTTATCGTTGGCCATGACCGGTTCAAATGTTCAAATGTTTGTATAGCTTATGGGACTTAACTACAGGTTCATCAGGCCCTAAACTTACAAACTACTTATGAACTAGCTAATCCTAAGGACGGGACAAATATCCATGCCCGAGGTGGGATTCGAACCGCCGACCGAAGTGGCCGTGCAGACCGTGACTGGAGCGCCTCAGTCACCTCGGCCACCGTGGCCGGCGCCATGACCGGGCCGCTAGCTTTGCCGACGGCGCGTTACGGAAGGAAGGGAGGAAGAGGGCATCGGGTTTAAAGCCCCGTCGACTGCGTGGTCATTAGAGACTTAGATCACGCTCAGATTTTTGGCTGAGGATGGGGAAGGAAATCGGCCGTGCCCTTTGGAAAGAACCAGCCCCTGTACTGATTTGGGGAAATCACGGAAAATCTGGATAGTTGGAGGTGGATTTGAACCAACGTCCTCCCGCTTCGGACCACTGCGCTGCCTCGCTCAGGGACGCGGTTGATGAGGGACGAGGATGGTTTCCTTGCTGAGAGGTGTTCACAGAAGGCGAGGTGTAAATCTAAAGTGACTGTCCGCCCTATACAAAACACCATTTCCCCGAGAAAGAAATCAGATATGTGGACGAATAACGAAAAGATATTCAGTCCTTTATCGTGTGAAAATGACAAACTATAAGGTAGTCCGAAGATTAGCTTGAACGCCACAGTGCTTTACTAGGGATAGATTTGTAGGAGATGGTATGCAGTTGCGGTGCTGTAACCTTTTAACTAGCCTTACCCAGACAGTTACAGGAAACTTACAGTTCAACGCGGATTCCGCACCGCGGTTCAGCTCGGTATGTTTCACGTCAATATTTCCAGAGGAAAAGAAGTGAAATGTGACAGGTGAAAATCCTACTGATGATTTCGTGTGGCAGTTTTGGTCGTTAGACCCCAGCTGTGATCGTGTTCGGCCTGCCTGGTGCATGTACTTAGGTGACGCCACTTGGGCGACTTGCGCGTCGATGATAATGAAGTCATGAGAAAGGCAGCACAACACCCAGACCCCGAGTGGAGAAATTCTCCAACCCGACCGGGAATCGAACCTGGGCCCCTTGCGTAGCAATCTACCGCACTGTCCTAGTATTGACCAAGGATCGAACCCGCGATATATAGTCTGGCACTTCACTTTTTTCCCCTGTAGCATATACACAGGGTGTTACAAAAAGGTACGGCCAAACTTTCAGGAAACATTCCTCACACACAAAGAAAGAAAATATGTTATGTGGATATGTGTCAGGAAACGCTTAATTTCCATGGTAGACCTCATTTTATTACTTCTCTTCAAATCACATTAATCGTGGAATGGAAACAACAGCAACAGAACGTACCAGCGTGACTTCAAACAGTTTGTTACAGGGAATGTTCAAAATGTCCTCCGTTAGCGAGGATACATGCATCCACCCTCCGTCGCATGGAACCCCTGATGCGCTGATGCAGCCCTGGACAATGTCGTATTGTATCACAGCTGTCCACAATACGAGCACGAAGAGTCTTTACGTTTGGTACCGGGGTTGCGTAGACAAGAGCTTTCAAATGCCCCCATAAATGAAAGTCAAGAGGGTTGAGGTCAGGAGAGCATGGAGGCCATGGAATTGGTCCGCCTCTACCAATCCATCGGTCACCGTATCTGTTGTTGAGAAGCGTACGAACACATCGTCTGCAGGAGCTCCATCGTGCATGAACCATGTGTCGTACTTGTAAAGGCACATGTTCTAGCTGCACAGGTAGAGTATCCCGTATCAATTCATGATACCGTGCTCCAGAGATGAGTCGCAATGAGAGCAATGAGTCGCATATCAACACAAGCACTGATGTCAACATTACCTTCCTTCAATTGGGCCAACTGGCGGTGAATCGAGGAAGTACAATGTTCAAAAGTTAAATGTCTATAAATATATCGGACCAAACTGTGTGGTCATCAGTCCGTAGCTTACAAACTACTTAAACCTAGGTAAACTAATCTAAGGACAAACACACACACCCATGCCCAAGGGAGGACTCGAACCTCCACGGGGAGAAGCCGCGCGCTCCGCAGCGAGGCGCTTTAGACCGCTCGGCTACTCCACCGCGGCAGGGGAAGTACAGTACATACTAACGAAGCAATTGAGTATTTTGACAATTGTCTGCACGAATTATTTCAATTTACATTTAAAGAGAAATACTAAAATGAGCTCTACCATGGAAATTAAGCGTTTCCAGACACATGTCCACATAACATATTTTCTTTCTTTGTGTGTGAGGAATGTTTCCTGAAAGTTTGGCCGTACCTTTTTGTAAAACCCTGTCTGAGGGGGGATTTGAACCCCCGACCGCAGCGGCCATGCAGACCGCTCGGCCAATGCGGCCGGCCGTAAGTACCCGGGCGACACCTAGTTTTCAGCTATATATATATATATATATATATATATATATATATATATATATATATATATATAGTTCCGGGGGCGTATGCTGCGATAGCGTAGCTGATTGGCCGAGTGGCTATCCCCTGGGGCACGGCCCACTGTCTTGACCACCAGCCAGTGAGCTACGCTGTCGTAGCCTCCTCCCCCTAAAATTTGAAGGGTTGTAGCTCCCAAACTAACAGTGATCGGAATGTAGTTTAAATTGATTTGGACGCAGCTAGTTTCAACGAATCCAATGTACGATAGAAGGAACTATATTGTTCCATTTAAAATATTATATCTTTGTGCTGTAACTCTTTGGAAAATGATACAATAAACTATGTTCATAGCTCAGCAGAAAGTGTAACATTTCTTGTATTGACCTACCGCATTAAAATTTCCCGTCACCTATTATTTTATAAGTTACAGAGGCAAATACACTTAGTGAGAGAGAGAGAGAGAGAGAGAGAGAGAGAGAGAGAGAGGCAAATACACTTAGTGAAACACCCTATATATATATATAGGGTGTTTCACTAAGTGTATTTGCCTCTGTAACTTATAAAATAATAGGTGACGGGAAATTTTAATGCGGTAGGTCAATACAAGAAATGTTACACTTTCTGCTGAGCTATGAACATAGTTTATTGTATCATTTTCCAAAGAGTTACAGCACAAAGATATAATTTTTTAAATGGAACAATATAGTTTCTTCTATCGTACATTGGATTCATTGAAACTAGCAGCGTCCAAATCAATTTAAACTACATTCCTATCACTGTTAGTTTTGGAGCTACAACCCTTCAAATTTTAGGGGGAGGAGGCTACGACAGCGTAGCTCACTGGCTGGTGGTCATGAGACAGTGGGCCGTGCCCCAGGGGATAGCCACTCGGCCAATCAGCTACGCTATCGCAGCATACGCCCCCGGAAATATATGAAAACTAGGTGTCGCCCGGGTACTTACGGCCGGCCGCAGTGGCCGAGCGGTCTGCATGGCCGCTGCGGTCGGGGGTTCAAATCCCCCCTCAGGCATGGATGTTTGTGCCGTCTTTAGAATAAGCTAGTTCATAAGTAGTTTGTAAGTTTAGGGACTGATGACCCCGTAGTTAAGTCCCATAAGCTCTACAAACATTTGAACATTGAATCAGGTACTTACGTGTTCCAGTAATACGTTAGTCCATCTCTCCTCCCCTTTTCTCTCTGTCCCAATTCTTCTTCCTTCTCTCTCCGTCCGTCTCCTCTTTCCCCCCCCCCCTCCCTTCTCTATCGCCCCTGTTTGTTCATAACTTCCTACTCTCTCTCTCTGCCCATCTTCACCTTTCCGTTTCTCTGCCAGTCATGTCTTCGCTTCGTCGAACTGATCCTCCATCTCGTCAATCCATTCTCCCCCCCCCCCCCCCGCCGGCCGCGGTGGCGGAGATGACTGAGGCGCTCCAGCCACGGTCAGCACGGCTACTACGGTCGGGGGTTCGAATCCCCCCCTCGGGCATGGATATTTGTGCCGTCCTTAGTCTTAGCTAGTTCATAAATAGTTTGTAAGCTTAGGGACTGATGACCCCGTAGTTAAGTCCCATAAGTTGTACAAACATTTGAACATTTTTTGAATCTATTCCCTCCTCCATCTGTGAAAATTTAAGTAGCTTTTATGGTGGGAAGTGAAGTGGTGTCGAAGTTTTTTGCAAGTTTTCCTCTGCCAAGCACTATATGAAACCTTCGCGTAAGAGGAAGAAGTAAATTAATGAAGTTTTATCGCAGTCAGATGAAAGTTATGACAGCGCATAAAATACAAACATATATGATTTTAATTCCAAATAATTAATGCATCCACCAACAGTCGTAAAGTTTCTCCCTCTCTCTCTTTGGCCATGTTGACGCACACACAGGGGCGGCTCTTTGTTAAATCCGGATTTGGCGTGTGTTACTACTTACGGGATGGCCGGATGCCCTTCCTGTCGCCACCCCTGCCACCTCGCAGGAAATGTGTACACTAACTGCAACTGTCTGTCTACAGTGTTATATGTGTGAAAGTGTAAAGTGTTACGAAATGATCGCGAATCGTGTAACTGAGCCGGGACTTGGAGACCAGCTCGGTATTCATCTAGGGGGATGTGGAAAACCGCCTAAAAACAATATCCAGGCTGGCCGGCACTCCGACCCCCTTCGTAAATCCGCCGGGTGGATTCGAACCGGGGCCGGTACGCCTCCCCGTCTCGGAAATCGGTGCATTACACCACACGGGTAACCGATCGGGTCAACAGCCGTAAAGTTTTTGTTGTTTTATTTAACGACCCGTGTCGGTATTACACTAATACAATTTTCATGCTCTATACAAGTAAAGTTACAAATCAGTGTTGTATCTATAACATCATGTTCAAATGTTTGTTAAGCTTAAGGGACTTAACTACGGGGTCATCAGTCCCTAAACTTACAAACTACTTATGAACTACCTACAACTAAGGACGGCACAAATATCCATGCCCTAGGGGGGATTCGAAACCCCGATCGTAGTGGCCGTGCAGACCGTGACTGAAGCGCCTCAGTCTCCTCGGCCACCGCGGCCGGCTATAACATCATGTTCTACGTATGTCATGTAAAATATAAAGGCCAAATACAAATGAACTAACAATCCTCATTGAAGCAATATATTAAGGCTAAGGAATGGTATAGTAAAAGGGGCTATTAAAATAAAATGACATAAATAATACAAGAATCAAAGAATGTGAAAGTTATTCCTTCTAGAAGCAATGGTATTGATTATAGGCAAAACACAACAATTCAGCAGACTGTTTGTGTCCTAAATATCTTAGAAGTAGCTATGTATATTTAAAATTATGTAAGAAAATGAAATGTAGGAAATAGTGGGGTAAGGGATTATCACCGGTATTATCAGTAGTTGAAAATAACGATAAAGTACATAATTTAGAGTAGTATATAGTATTAAATAAATGAGTAGTCATTGTAGTGATAATTTTCACATACTTTGATTGTTGTATAATCTATAAAAGTCATTTTTATAGCCTCTTTTATTATACCAATCATTAGGCCTTAATACATTGCTTCAATACTGATTGATGAGTCATTTGAACTTGTTGTTCTTTTAATTTTATATGACATAAGTAGAACATGATATTATAGATACAACTCTGATTTGTAACTTTATTTGTACAGAGCCTGAACATGATATTAACATTACATCGAAACCGCTCGTTAAAAAAAAACAGCATAAGCTTAACGGTTGTTTGAGGATACATTTCTTATTTGGAATTAAAACTAGACCAACCGCATTCCCAATTACAATATAACATAGAACTACATACATTAAATATATATGAGTATAATCTATTATGATTATCAATTCAGTCAGTTCTGTCCAGCCTTTTCAACGTAAGAGTAACAAACGTATTAACCCACTGTAAGGTAGCTTCTGCCACGCACCGTACTGAGCCTTAGGAAAGGTAGCCCATGTATTAATGCAGAGTATAACCTATCTCCAATCTAAATTGCATTCCAATCTGTCCATTCCTTTCAGCATGAAGGAGTAGCAAACATATTAAGCCAGTATAAGGTACCCTCCACCACACACCACACGGTGGCTTACGAAAAGAACCCCATGTATTAATACAGAGTATAACCTATCTTCAAACTACATTGAATTCCAATCTGTCCACCCTTTCACCATGAAGGAGTAGCAAACATATTAAGCCATTGTAAGGTACCCTCCATCACGCACCACACGTTGGCTTTCGAAAAGTACCACATGTATTAATACAGAGTATAACCTATCTTTAATATAAATTGCATTCCAATTCGTCCATCCCTTTCAGCATGAAGGTGTAGCAAACATATTAGGCCATTGTAAGGTACCCTCCACCACGCACCACATGGTGGTTTTCTTAATGTACCCCATGTATTAATACAGATTAATCAGTTTGGAAAACATTGTTTCCTTTCTTGGAATAAACAGCGAACTTATTGTTTAATGATAAAAATAACAGTCCAGTTCGCAAATTATTATTTTTGCAATTTATTAATACAGGCGACCGGTTTCGATCTAAGTGCTAGATCATTTTCAGACCTATGAACATAAAATAAAAGAGATAGAGGGAAACAGGTACACTATTAGTTAGTAAAATAAATTTACAACCAAGTTTAAAAAGTTACTTAAAACAGTATACCTCGCTACAGATGTTCAGGCGGTGAGCGTGCGGCGACTGCTAACCAGCGAGAGACTGCTGTGTGTTATAAAGGCAAAGCCCCGCCCACCGCCTGAAGCTACAACACTTCTTAAACCAATGAGGAACGTCATACAGTAAGAAATAAGATGAGAGATGTATATATATACATAAATAATCCATAATGGATACAAAATGCATTTTGTTAACAATAAAATGTAGTTGGCATGTGTACAATAAAAAATAATTAAAACATTAGACAATAAAAAGAATTTATCTGTCTAGGAGATATCTGCCATCTATTGGCAGTTGATATTAATAACTTTCAAATCGAACACAGTGTGGGTCAAAGATAAATTACAGCGACGCAGATGGTTGCCGTGGATACGGCGTCGTGGAGATATCGATAAGTAGTCGCAGCAGACGACGAGTCATAGATGTAGCTGCCAGGGACGCGGTCTGTCGCCATGGAAACAGGCCGCGGTAGCAAAGGCGACCGGTGTTAGCACGTACAGCAGCAAAGCAGACGGCGCGTCAGGGATGTAACGGCCAGGGGACGCCGTCCGTCACCGTGGAGACAGGCCATGATAGCGGCGAGGATCGGTGTTAGCAGGTATAGCGGGGAAGTACCCCAAAGGTCGTCGATGCCATATGTAGCAAGTGTTAACAGTGTTCAAGTTAATTGAACGGTAACCAATAAAAACAGTAAATTAAAAAGGTGTTAAAATGTAAGTGCTGTACATCAAATTTAAAATATATTGAACTGTGACAAAGGTCATGTCAAACATAAAATAACTATTAACAGGTGTAAGACAAAGTGTAGCAAAAGAGCAGCTATATGTAGAATCAGTCAGAAATTGTTACAATAGCAACAGGTCAATCATAAAATAACAAATAAAAACTGTAAAAGAAAAGGTAGCAAAAGAGCTAATGTGCGTTAAAGCAGGTCTAATGTTTTAATTATTTTTTATTTTACACATGCCAACTACATTTTATTGTTAACAAAATGCATTTTGTATCCATTATGGATTATTTATGTATATACACACATCTCTCATCTTATTTCTTACTGTATGACGTTCCTCATTGGTTTAAGAAGTGTTGTAGCTTCAGGCGGTGGGCGGGGCTTTGCCTTTATAACACACAGCAGTCTCTCGCTGGTTAGCAGTCGCCGCACGCTCACCGCCTGAACGTCTGTAGCGAGGTATACTGTTTTAAATAACTTTTTAATCTTGGTTGTAAATTTATTTTAGTAACTAATAGTATACCTGTTTTCCTCTATCTCTTTTATTTTATGTTCATAGGTCTGAAGATGATCTAGCACTTAGATCGAAACCGGTCGCCTGTATTAATAAATTGCAAAAATAATAATTTGCGAACTGGACTGTTATTTTTATCATTAAACAATAAGTTCGCTGTTTATTCCAAGAAAGGAAACAATGTTTTCCAAACTGATTAACTTGTTGCCGAGCCAGGCTATTGGAAATTTTAAAAAGTTTAGAGGGATCAGGACAAAAATTATGAAGCTTAACACGAAAATTAATTTTAATAAGCAATGTTTATCAAAGCAAGTTATCCCAAATTATGCAAAGATTAATTTACGAACCAATTCTCCTGTTTCTTATCGTGTTCAGCAAAAGAGCAGTCAATTTTGGATCAAATCTGAAATCAAAGAAGCTTATAAATCGAAAGATATTTTAAATATTGAAATGTATAATCTGCAGTTGCTTTTAAGTAGTCAAACTTCTCCCCTAATTTTTTCCAACATACTCAATTTTATAGATGTCAGGATTAATATCCTGCGAGATACAATTGCCAATAGACACAAAAAGAAAATTAATTCCTTGATACATAAACAAAACAGTCATGAATGATAATACAGAAGATATACATAAGTTTTATGCTAGGGTTGTGAACCTTACTGACATACAGTTCGATAAAAGTGAAACTAATCTTTTAAACAAAGGCCTAACGTATAACCTAATACCTTCTTTAAACCAAACTAACATTAAACGTATAATTGCGGATGTGAAAGTTGCAACTCAATTTGCCAAACTTAATATGAAGCATGTAAAATAGCCCTGCAAACCAAAGAACTTATCACGAAAGATGAAAGTAGGCGTAAGTTAAATAATGAACACCGCATTATAAAAAGTATAAACGACAAATTGACTTTAGGTAAAGCTATTATAACTAAAGCTGATAAAGGGAATACCCTTGTGATCACAGGCGAGGATGAATACATTGCCAAAACCATCCAGTTTTTCGAGGAAAATGATATTATTGAAGTCAACAAAGATCCAACTGTTAAATTCCAAAACACAATTAAAAGGTTAATCGATAATAGCAATTTTCTGCTCCTTCCTGAAGAAAAGAACTCCCTCAAAATAATGAACCCACAGTTACCTAAGCTCAGGTCACAATTTAAGTTGCATAAACAGAAGGTCCCAGTACGTCCCGTTGTTAATAAAAGAAGCTGTCCTTCATATAAGCTGAATAGGAAACTCAATGAGATTTTAAAGTCTGTGTATACTTATGAGGACAATTTTAATATTAAGAATAGCTTTGAGCTTGCCCAAAGCTATACTATTGACATACCAGATGATGCTAGATTTGCCTCGTTACTTATCGATATCTCCACGACGCCGTATCCACGGCAACCATCTGCGTCGCTGTAAATTATCTTTGACCCACACTGTGTTCGATTTGAAAGTTATTAATATCAACTGCCAATAGATGGCAGATATCTCCTAGACAGATAAATTCTTTTTATTGTCTAATGTTTTAATTATTTTTTATTGTACACATGCCAACTACATTTTATTGTTAACAAAATGCATTTTGTATCCATTATGGATTATTTATGTATATATATATATATATATATATATATATATATATATATATATATATATATATATATATATACACATCTCTCATCTTACTTCTTACTGTATGACGTTCCTCATTGGTTTAAGAAGTGTTGTAGCTTCAGGCGGTGGGCGGGGCTTTGCCTTTATAACACAGCAGTCTCTCGCTGGTTATCAGTCGCCGCACGCTCACCACCTGAACATCTGTAGCGAGGTATACTGTTTTAAGTAACTTTTTAAACTTGGTTGTAAATTTATTTTACTAACTAATAGTGTACCTGTTTCCCTCTATCTCCTTTATTTTATGTTCATAGGTCTGAAAATGATCTAGCACTTAGATCGAAACCGGTCGCCTATATTAATGAATCGCAAAAATAATAATTTGCGAACTGGACTGATATTTTTATCATATTAATACAGAGTATAACCTATCTTCATTCTAAATTGCATTCCAATCCGTCCATCCCTTTCAGTATGAAGGAGTAGCAAACATATTAAGACATTCTAAGGTACCCTCCACCAGGCACCACACGGTGACTTACGAAAAGTACCCCATGTATTAATACAGAGTATAACCTATCTTCAAACTAAATTGCATTCCAATCCGTCTATCCCTTTCATTATGAAGGAGTAGCAAACATATTATGCCATTGTAAGGTACCCTCCACCACGCCACACACCGTGGCTTACGTGAAGTACACCATATATTAATACAGAGTATAACCGATCATCACTCTGGAAGTTGCAGGACGTCATCTGTGAGTACTTTTTGCTGTTGCAGAAATGCTTGTAGAAGTTCTTCGACGGTGGCAGCCATGATTGAACACGTTGTTTTCATATATCCCCTTCTCTTCGCCATTTTATGACACTTCAAGAATATGCTTAAAGAATCTTGTATTTCATAATTCAACATATACACGGTAAAGTACACACACGTGACATAAGTCACTGTTAACAAAAGACACTTCGTATAATGTAAGTAAAGCACCGAGGCGCACCATATTAATGCAACACAAAGTGTGATAGCCGGCGTGCTGCAGCACACTGCCGCAGCACCGTGGCATGTGGTGCTGGAAAGATCACCTGATCTCTGACAGCGCCACCTGACGTAGCGGACAATACGAATTTATTATCTACTACAGTAAAGTACCCTCCACCACGTATTACACGGTGGCTTACGTAAAGTACACCATGTATTAATACAGAGTATAACCTATCTTCAATCTAAATTGCATTCTAATCCGTCCATCCCTTTCACCATGAAGGAGTGGCAAACATATTTAGCCATTGTAAGTTACACTATACCACGCACCACATGTTGGCTTACGAAAAGTACCCCATGGACTAATACAGATTATAACCTGTCTGCAATCTAAATTACATTCGATTCCGTCCATCCATTTCAGCATGAAGGAGTAGCAACCAAATTAAAACATGCAAAGTACCCTCCAACACGCACCACACGGTGGCTCACATAAAGTACCCCATGTATTAATACAGAGTATAACCTATCTTCAAACTAAATTGCATTCCAATCTGTTCATCCCTTTCAGCATGAAGGAGTAGCAAACATATTAAGCCATTGTAAGGTACCCTCCACCATGAACCACACGATAACTTACGAAAAGTACCCCATGTATTAAGACAGAGTATCACCTATCTTCAAACTAAATTGCATTCCAATCTGTCCATCCCTTTCAACTTGAAGGAGTAGCAGACATATTAAGCCATTGTAAGGTAACCTCCTCCACGCACCACACGGTGGCTTACGCAAAACACCCCATTTTTAATACAGAGTATAAACTATCTTCAAACTAAATTGCATTCCAATCTGTCCATCCCTTTCAACTTGAAGGAGTAGCAAACATATTAAACCATTGTAAAGTACCCTCCTCCACGCACCACACGGTGGCTTACGAAATGTACCCCATGTATTAATACAGAGTATAACCTATCTTCAAACTAAATTGCATTCCAATCTGTCATTCACTTTCAGCATGAAGGAGTAGCAGATATATTAAGCCATTGTAAGGCACCCTCCACCACGCACCACACGGTGGCTTACGAAAAGTACCCCATGTATTAATACAGAGTATAACCTATACTCAAACTAAATTGCATTCAAATCTGTCCATCCCTTTCAGCATGAAGGAGTAGCAAACATATTAAGCCATTGTAAGGGACCCTAAACCACGCACCACACGTTGGCTTACAAAAAGTACCCCATGTATTAATACAGAGTATAAACTATGTTCAAACTAAATTGCATTCCAATCTGTCCATCCCTTTCAGCATGAAGAGGTAGCAAACATATTAAGCCATTGTAAGGTACACTCCACCACGCAACACACGGTGGCTTACGTAAAGTACCCCATGCATTAATACAAAGTATAACATATCTTCAAACTAAATTGAATTCCTATCTGTCCATCCCTTTCAGAAAAAAGGAGTAGCAAACATATTAAGCCCATGTAAGGTACCGTCCACCACGCACCACACGATGGCATTCGAAAAGTACCCCATGTATTATACAGAGTATAACCTATCTTCAAACTAAATTGCATTCCAATCTGTTCATCCTTTTCTGCATGAGGGAGTCGCAAACATATTAAGCCATTGTAAGGTACCTTCAACCACGCACCACACGGTGGCTTACCAAAAGTACCCCATGTATTATACAGAGTATAACCTATCTTCAAACTACATTGCATTCCAATCTGTCCATCCCTTTCAGCATGAAGAGGTAGCAAACATATTAATTCATTGTAAGGTACCCTCCACCACGCACCACATGGTGACTTACGAAAAGTACCCCATGTATTAAACAGAGTATAACCTATCTTCAAACTAAATTGCATTCCAATCTGTACATCCCTTTCAGCATGAAGGAGTAGCAAACATATTAAGACATTCTAAGGTACACTCCACCACGAACCACACGGTGGCTTACGAAAATTACCCCTTGTATTAATACAGAGTATAACCTATCTTCAAACTACATTGCATTCCAATCTGTCCATCCTTTCACCATGAAGGAGTAGCAAACATATTAAGCCCATGTAAGATACCGTCCACCACGCACCACACGATGGCATTCGAAAAGTACCCCATGTATTATACAGAGTATAAACTATCTTCAAACTAAATTTCATTCCAATCTGTCCATTCCTTTCAGCATTAAGGAGTTGCACACATATTACGCCATTGTGAGGTACCCTCCACCATGCACCTTTCGGTGGCTTCCGTAAAGTACCCCATGTATTAATACAGAGTATAACCTATCTTCAATCTAAATTGCATTTTAATCCGTTCATCCCTTTCAGTATGAAGGAGTAGCAAACATATTTAGACATTGTAAGGTATCCTCCACCACACACCACACGGTGGCATTCGATAAGTACCGCATGTATTAATACAGAGTATAACGTATCTTCAAACTAAATTGCATTCCAATCCAACCATACTTTTCAGCACGAAGGAGTAGCAAACATATTAAGCCATTGTCAGGTACCCTCCACCACGCACCACACGGTGGCTTACGAAAAGTACCCCATGTATTAATACAGAGTATAACCTATCTTCAAACTAAATTGCATTCCAATCCGTCTATCCCTTTCATTATGAAGGAGTAGCAAACATATTATGCCATTGTAAGGTACCCTCCACCACGCCAGACACCGTGGCTTACGTGAAGTACACCATATATTAATACAGAGTATAACCGATCATCAATCTGGAAGTTGCAGGACGTCATCTGTGAGTAATTTTTGCTGTTGCAGAAATGCTTGTAGAAGTTCTTCGACGGTGGCAGCCATGATTGAACACGTTGTTTTCATATATCCCCTTCTCTTCGCCATTTTATGACACTTCAAGAATATGCTTAAAGAATCTTGTATTTCATAATTCAACATATACACGGTAAAGGACACACACGTGACATAAGTCACTGTTAACAAAAGACACTTCGTATAATGTAAGTAAAGCACAGAGGTGCACCATATTAATGCAACACAAAGTGTGATAGCCGGCGTGCTGCAGCACACTGCCGCAGCACCGTGGCATGTGGTGCTGGAAAGATCACCTGATCTCTGACAGCGCCACCTGACGTAGCGGACAAAATGAATTTATTATTTACTACAGTAAAGTACCCTCCACCACGTATTACACGGTGGCTTACGTAAAGTACACCATGTATTAATACAGAGTATAACCTATCTTCAATCTAAATTGCATTCTAATCCGTCCATCCATTTCACCATGAAGGAGTGGCAAACATATTTAGCCATTGTAAGTTACACAATACCACGCACCACATGTTGGCTTACGAAAAGTACCCCATGGACTAATACAGATTATAACCTGTCTGCAATCTAAATTACATTCGATTCCGACCATCCATTTCAGCATGAAGGAGTAGCAAACATATTAAGCCTTTGTAAGGTACCCTTCACCACGCACCACACGGTAACTTACGAAAAGTACCCCATGTATTAATACAGAGTATAACCTATCTTCAAACTAAATTGCATTCCAATCTGTCCATCCCTTTCAGCATGAAGGAGTAGCAACCAAATTAAAACATGCAAAGTACCCTCCACCACGCACCACACGGTGGCTCACATAAAGTACCCCATGTATTAATACAGAGTATAACCTATCTTCAAACTAAATTGCATTCCAATCTATCCATCCCTTTCAGCATGAAGGAGTAGCAAAAATATTAAGCCATTCTAAGGTACAATCCACCATGCACCACACGGTGGCTTACGAAAAGTACCCCATGTATTAATACAGAGTATAACCTATCTTCAAACTAAATTGCATTCCAATCTGTACATCCCTTTCAGCATCAAGGAGTAGCAAACATATTAAGCCATTGTAAGGTACACTTCACCACGCACCACATGGTGGCTTACGAAAATTACCCTATGTATTAATACAGAGTATAACCTATCTTCAAACTACATTGCATTCCAATCTGTCCACCCTTACACCATGAAGGAGTAGCAAACATATTACGCCATTGTAAGGTACCCTCCACCACGCACCACACGTTGGCATACGAAAACTTCCCCATGTATTAATACAGAGTATAACCTATCTTCAAACTAAATTGCATTCCAATCTGTCCATCCCATTCAGCATGAAGGAGTAGCAAACATATTAAGCCATTGTAAGGGACCCTAAACCATGCACCACACGGTGGCTTACAAAAAGTACCCCATGTATTAATACAGAGTATAAACTATGTTCAAACTAAATTGCATTCCAATCTGTCCATCCCTTTCAGCATGTAGAGGTAGCAAACATATTAAGCCCATGTAAGGTACCGTCCACCACGCACCACACGATGGCATTCGAAAATTACCCCATGTATTATACAGAGTATAACCTATCTTCAAACCAAATTGCATTCCAATCTGTCCATCCCTTTCAGCAGGAAGGAGTAGCAAACATATTAAGCCATTGTAAGGTACCTTCAACCACGCACCACACGGTGGCTTACCAAAAGTACCCCAAGTATTATACAGAGAATAACCTATCTTCAAACTAAATTGCATTCCAATCTGTTCATCCTTTTCTGCATGAGGGAGTCGCAAATGCATTAAGCAATTGTAAGGTACCCTCCACCACGCGCCACATGGTGGCTTACGAAAAGTACCCGATATATTAATACAGAGTATAACCTATCTTCAAACTAAATTGCATTCCAATCTGTCCATCCCTTTCAGCATGAAGGAGTAGCAAACATATTAAGCCATTGTAGTTTACCCTCCACCACGCACCACACGGTGACTTACGAAAAGTACCCCATGTATTAAACAGAATATAACCTACCTTCAAACCAAATTGCATTCCAATCTGTCCATCCCTTTCAGCATGAAGGAGTAGCAAACATATTAAGCCATTGTAAGGTACCGTCCACCATGAACCACACGGTGGCTTACGAAAAGTACCCCATTGTACTAATACAGAGTATAAGCTACCTTCTAACTAAATTTCATTCCAATCTGTCCATCCCTTTCAGCATGAAGAGGTAGCAAACATATTAATTCATTGTAAGGTACCCTCCACCATGCACCACATGGTGACTTACGAAAAGTACCCCATGTATTAAACAGAGTATAACCTATCTTCAAACTACATTGCATTCCAATCTGTCCACCCTTACACCATGAAGGAGTAGCAAACATATTACGCCATTGTAAGGTACCCTCCACCACGCACCACACGTTGGCATACGAAAACTTCCCCATGTATTAATACAGAGTATAAACTATCTTCAAACTAAATTGCATTTCAATCTGTCCATCCCTTTCAGCATGAAGGAGTGGCAAACAAATTATGCCATTGTAAGGTACCCTCCACCATACACCACACAGTTGCTAACGAAATGTACCCCATGTATTAATACAGAGTATAACCTATCTTCAAACTAAATTGCATTCCAATATGTCCATCCCTATCATCATGAAGGAGTAGCAATCATATTAAGCCTTTGTAAGGTACCCTCCACCACGCACCACACGGTGGCTTACGAAAAGTACCCCATGTATTAATACAGAGTATAACCTATCTTCTAACTAAATTGTATTCCAATCTGTCCATCCCTTTCAGCATGAAGGAGTAGCAAAAATATTAAGCCTTTGTAAGGTACCCTCCACCACGCACCACACGGTGGCATACGTAAAGTACCCCATGTATAAATACAGAGTATAACCTATCTTCAAACTAAATTGCATTTCAATCTGTCCATCACTTTCAGCATGAAGGAGTAGCAGATATATTAAGCCATTGTAAGGTATCCTCCACCACACACAACACGGTGGCTTACGAAAAGTACCCCATTTTTAATACAGAGTATAAGCTATCTTCTATCTAAATTGCATTCCAATCTGTCCATCCCTTTCAGCATGAAGGAGTAGCAAAAATATTAAGCCTTTGTAAGGTACCCTCCACCACGCACCACACAGTGGCTTACGAAAAGTCCCCCACGAATTAATACAGAGTATAACCTATCTTCAACCTAAATTGCATTCCAATGCGTCCTTCCCTTTCAGCATGAAGGAGTAGGAAACATATAGGGCTATGGTAAGGTACCGTCCACCACACACCACACGGTGGCTTACGTAAAGTATCCCCATGCATTAATACAGAGTATAACATATCTTCAAACTAAACTGCATTCCAATCTGTCCATCCTTTTCAGCATGAAGGAGTAGCAAACATATTAAGCCTTTGTAAGGTACCCTCCACCATGCACCACACAGTAGCTTACGAAAAGTCCCCCATGTATTAATACAGAGTATAACCTATCTTCAAACTAAACTGCATTTCAATCTGTCCATCCATTTCAGCATGAAGGAGTGGCAAACATATTAAGCCAATGTAAGGTACCCTCCACCATGCACCACACAGTAGCTAACGAAATGTACCACATGAATTAATACAGAGTATAACCTATCTTCAAACTAAATTGCATTCCAATATGTCCATCCCTATCAGCATGAAGGAGTAGCAGACATATTAAGCCTTTGTAAGGTACCCTCCACCACGCACCACACGGTGGCTTACGAAAAGTACCCCATGTATTAATACAGAGTATAACCTATCTTCAAACTAAACTGCATTTCAATCTGTCCATCCCTTTCAGCATGAAGGAGTGGCAAACATATTAAACCATTGTAAGGTACCCTCCACCATGCACCACACAGTTGCTAACGATATGTACCCCATGTATTAATACAGAGTATAACCTATCTTCAAACTAAATTGCATTCCAATATGTCCATCCCTTTCAGCATGAAAGCGTAGCAAACATATTAAGCCTTTGTAAGGTACCCTCCACCACGCACCACACGGTGGCTTACGAAAAGTACCCCATGTATTAATACAGAGTATAACCTATCTTCAAACTAAATTGCATTTCAATCTGTCCATCACTTTCAGCATGAAGGAGTAGCAGATATATTAAGCCATTGTAAGGTACCCTCCACCACACACAACACGGTGGCTTACGAAAAGTACCCCATTTTTAATACAGAGTATAAGCTATCTTCTAACTTAATTGCATTCCAATCTGTCCATCCCTTTCAGCATGAAGGAGTAGCAAACATATTAAGCCTTTGTTATGTACCCTCCACCACGCACCACACAGTGGCTTACGAAAAGTCCCCCACGAATTAATACAGAGTATAACCTATCTTCAACCTAAATTGCATTCCAATCCGTCCTTCCCTTTCAGCATGAAGGAGTAGAAAACTTATAGGGCCATGGTAAAGTACCGTCCACCACACACCACACTGTGGCTTACGTAAAGTATCCCCATGCATTAATACAGAATATAACACATCTTCAAATTAAATTGCATTCCAATCTGTCCATCCTTTTCAGCATGAAGGAGTAGCAAACATATTAAGCCATTGAAAGGTACCGTGCACCACGCACAACTCGGTGGCTTACGAAATGTACCCCATGTTTTAATACAGAGTATAACCTATTTTCAAACTAAATTGCATTCCAATCTGTCCATCCCTTTCAGCATGAAGGAGTAGGAAACATATTAAGCCATTGTAAGGTACCCTCCACCACGCACCACACCTTGGCTAACGAAAAGTCCCCCATGTATTAATACAGAGTATAACCTATCTTCAAACTAAACTGCATATCAATCTGTCAAACCTTTTCAGCATGAAGGAGTAGCAAACATATTAAGCCATTGTGAGGTACTCTCCACCACGCACCACACGTTGGCTTACGAAAAGTACCCCATGTACTAATACAGAGTATAACCTATCTTCAAACTAAATTGCATTCCAATCTGTCCATCCCTTTCAGCATGAAGGAGTAGCAAACATATTAAGCCATTGTAAGGTACCTTCCACCATGCACCACACGGTGGCTTACAAAAAGTACCCCATGTATTAATGCAGAGTATAAACTATTTTCAAACTAAATTGCATTCCAATCTGTCCATCCCTTTCAGCATGAAGTCTTAGCAAACATATTAATCCATTGTAAGGTACCCTCCACCACAAACCACATGGTGAATTACGAAAGGTACCCCATTTATTAAACAGAGTATAACCTATCTTCAAACTAAATTGCATTCCAATCTGTACATCCCTTTCAGCATGAAGGAGTAGCAAACATATAAAGCCATTGTAAGGTAGACTCCACCACGCACCACACGGTGGCTTACGAAAATTACCCCATGTATTAATACAGAGTATAACCTAACTTCAAACTACATTGAATTCCAATCTGTCCACCCTTTCACCATGAAGGAGTAGCAAACATATTAAGCCATTTTAAGGTACCCTCCACCACGCACCACACGTTGGCTTACGAAAAGTACCCCATGTATTAATACAGAGTAAAAACTATCTTCAAACTAAATTGCATTCCAATATGTCCATCCCTTTCAGCATGAAGGAGTAGCAAACATATTAAGCCTTTGTAAGTTACCCTCCACCACGCACCACACGGTGGCTTACGAAAAGTTCCCCATGTATTAGTACAGAGTATAACCCATCTTCTAACTAAATTGTATTCCAATCTGTGCATCCCTTTCAGCATGAAGGAGTAGCAGATATATTAAGCCATTGTAAGGTACCATTCACCACGCACCACACCGTGGCTTACGAAAAGTACCCCATGTATTAATACAGAGGATAACCTATCTTCTAACTAAATTGTATTCCAATCTGTCCATCCCTTTCAGCATGATGGAGTAGCAGATATATTAAGCCATTGTAAGGTACCCTCCACCACACACCACACGGTGGCTTACGAAAAGTACCCCATTTTTAATACAGAGTATGAGCTTTCTTCTAACTAAATTGCATTCCAATCTGTCCATCCCTTTCAGCATGAAGGAGTAGCAAACGTATTAAACCTTTGTAAGGTACCCTCAACCACGCACCACACAGTGGCTTACGGTAAGTCCCCCATGAATTAATACAAAGTATAACCTATCTTCAATCTAAATTGCATTCCAATCCGTCCTTCCCTTTCAGCAAGAAGGAGTAGAAAACATATAGGGCCATGGTAAGGTACCGTCCACCACGCACCACACGGTGGCTTACGTAAAGTACCGCATACATTAATACAGAGTATAACATATCTTCAAACTAAATTGCATTCCAATCTGTCCATCCTTTTCAGCATGAAGGAGTAGCAAACATATTAAGCCATTTTAAGGTACCGTCCACCACGCACCACTCGGTGGCTTACGAAATATACCCAATGTATTAATACAGAGTATAACCTATCTTCAAACTAAATTGCATTCCAATCTGTCCATCCCTTTCAGCATGAAGGAGTAGCAAACATATTAAGCCATTGTAAGGTACCCTCCACCACGCACCACACCTTGGCTTACGAAAAGTTCCCCATGTATTAATACAGTGTATAACCTATCATCAAACTAAACTGCATATCAATCTGTCAATCCTTTCCAGCATGAAGGAGTAGCAAACATATTAAGCCATTGTGAGGTACTCTCCACCACACACCACACGGTGGCTTACGAAAAGTACCCCATGTATTAATACAGAGTATAACCTATCTTCTAACTAAATTGTATTCCAATCTGTCCATCCCTTTCAGCATGAAGGAGTAGCTGATATATTAAGCCATTGTAATGTACCCTCCTCCACGCACCACACGGTGGCTTACGAAAAGTCCCCCATGTATTAATACAGAGTATAACCTATCTTCTAACTAAATTGTATTCCAATCTGTCCATCCCTTTCAGCATGAAGGAGTAGCAAAAATATTAAGCCTTTGTAATGTACTCTCCACCACGCACCACACGGTGGCATACGTAAAGTACCCCATGTATTAATACAGTGTATCACCTATCTTCAAACTAAATTCCATTCCAATCTGTCCATCCCTGTCAGCATGAAGGAGTAGCAAACATATTAAGCCATTGTAAGGTACCCTCCACCACGCACCACACGGTGGCTTACGAAAAGTACCCCATGTATTAATACAGAGTATAACCTATCTTCAACCTAAATTGCATTCAAATCCGTCCTTCCCTTTCAGCATGAAGGAGTAGAAAACTTATAGGGCCATGGTAAGGTACCGTCCACCACACACCACACTGTGGCTTACGTAATGTATCCCCATGCATTAATACAGATTATAACATATCTTCAAACTAAATTGCATTCCAATCTGTCCCTCCTTTTCAGCATGAAGGAGTAGCAAACATATTAAGCCATTGTAAGGAACTGTCCACCATGCACAACTCGGTAGCTTACGAAATGTCCCCCATGTATTAATACAGAGTATAACCTATCTTCAAACTGAATTGCATTCCAATCTGTCCATCACTTTCAGCATGAAGGAGTAGCAAACATATTAAGCCATTGTAAGGTACCCTCCACCATGCACCACACAGTAGCTTACGAAAAGTACCCCATGTATTAATACAGAGTATAACCTATCTTTAAACTAAATTGCATTCCAATCAGTCCATCCCTTTCAGCATGAAGGAGTAGCAAACATATTAAGCCATTGTAAGGTACCCTCCACCACGCACCACACGGTGGCTTACGAAAAGTACCCCATGTATTAACACAGAGTATACACTATGTTCAAACTAAATTGCATTCCAATCTGTAGATTCCCTTTCAGCATGAAGAGGTGGCAAACATATGAATCCATTGTAAGGCACCCTCCACCACGCACCATATGGTGACTTACGAAAAGTACCCCATGTATTAAACAGAGTATAACCTATCTTCAAACTAAATTGCATTCCAATCTGTACATCCCTTTCAGCATGAAGGAGTAGCAAACATATTAAGACATTCTAAGGTAGACTCCACCACGCACCACACGGTGGCTTACGAAAATTACCCCATGTATTAATACAGAGTATAACCCATCTTCAAACTACATTGAATTCCAATCTGTCCACCCTTTCACCATGAAGGAGTAGCAAACATATTAAGCCATTGTAAGGTACCCCCCAACACGCACCACACGTTGGCTTACGAAAAGTACCCCATGTATTAATACAGAGTATAAACTACCATCAAACTAATTTGCATTTCAATCTGTCCATCCCTTTCAGCATGAAGGAGTGGCAAACAAATTAAGCCATTGTAAGGTACCCTCCACCATGCACCACACAGTTGCTAACGAAATGTACCCCATGTATTAATACAGAGTATAACCTATCTTCAAACTAAATTGCATTCCAATATGTCAATCCTTTCAGCATGAAGGAGTAGCAAACATATTAAGCCTTTGTAAGGTACCCTCCACCACGCACCAAACGGTGGCTTACGAAAAGTACCCCGTGTATTAATACAGAGTGTAACCTATCTTCTAACTAAATTGTATTCCAATCTGTCCATCCCTTTCAGCATGAAGGAGTAGCAGATATATTAAGCCATTGTAAGGTACCCTTCACCACGCACCACACCGTGGCTTACGAAAAGTACCCCATGTATTAATACAGAGTATAACCTACCTTCAAACTAAATTGCATTCCAATCTGTTCATCCCTTTCAGCATGAAGGAGTAGTAAACGTATTAAGCTTTTGTAAGGTACCCTCAACCACGCACCACACAGTGGCTTACGAAAAGTCCCCCACGAATTAATACAGAGCATAACCTATCTTCAAACTAAATTGCATTCCAATCCGTCCTTCCCTTTCAGCATGAAGGAGTAGAAAACATATAGGGCCATGGTAAGGTACCGTCCACCACGCACCACACGGTGGCTTACGTAAAGTACCCCATACATTAATACAGAGTATAACATATCTTCAAACTAAATTGTATTCCAATCTGTCCATCCTTTTCAGCATGAAGGAGTAGCAAACATATTAAGCCATTGTAAGGTACCCTCCACCACGCACCACACCTTGGCTTACGAAAAGTCCCCCATGTATTAATACAGAGTATAACCTATCTTCAAACTAAACTGCATATCAATCTGTCAATCCTTTTCAGCATGAAGGAGTAGCAAACATATTAAGCCATTGAGAGGTACTCTCCACCATGCACCACCCGGTGGCTTACGAAAGGTACCCCATGTATTAATACAGAGTATAACCTATCTTCAAACTAAATTGCATTCCAATCAGTCCATCCCTTTCAGCATGAAGGAGTAGCAAACAGATTAAGCCTTTGTAAGGTACCCTCCACCACGCACCACACCTTGGCTTACGAAAAGTCCCCCATGTATTAATACAGAGTATAACCTATCTTCAAACTAAACTGCATATCAATCTGTCAATCCTTTTCAGCATGAAGGAGTAGCAAACATATTAAGCCATTGAGAGGTACTCTCCACCATGCACCACCCGGTGGCTTACGAAAGGTACCCCATGTATTAATACAGAGTATAACCTATCTTCAAACTAAATTGCATTCAAATCTGTCCATTCCTTTCAGCATGAAGGAGTAGCAAACATATTAAGCCAGTATAAGGTACCCTCCACCACACACCACACGGTGGCTTACGAAAAGAACCCCATGTATTAATACAGAGTATAACCTATCTTCAAACTACATTGAATTCCAAGCTGTCCACCCTTTCACCATGAAGGAGTAGCAAACATATTAAGCCATTGTAAGGTACCCTCCATCAGGCACCACACGTTGGCTTTCGAAAAGTACCACATGTATTAATACAGAGTATAAACTATCTTCAAACTAAATTGCATTTCAATCTGTCCATCCCTTTCAGCATGAAGGAGTGGCAAACAAATTAAGCCATTGTAAGGTACCCTCCACCACGCACCACACGGTGGCATACGAAAAGTACCCCATGTATTAATACAGAGTATCACCCATCTTCAAACTAAATTCCATTCCAATTTGTCCTTCCCTTTCAGCATGAAGGAGTAGCAAACATATTAAGCCATTGTAAGGTACCCTCCACCACGCACCACACGGTGGCTTAAGAAAAGTACCCCATGTATTAATACAGAGTATAACCTATCTTCAAACTAAATTGCATTCCAATCTGTCCATCACTTTCAGCATGAAGGAGTTGCAAACATATTAAGCCATTGTAAGGTACCCTCCACCACACACCACACGGTGGCTTAGAAGAGTACCCCTTGTATCAATACAGTGTATCACCTATCTTCAAACTAAATTGCATTCCAATCAGTCCATCCCTTTCAGCATGAAGGAGTAGCAAACATATTAAGCCATTGTAGGGTACCCTCCACCATGCACCACACGGTGGCTTACGAAAAGTACCCCATAGATTAATAACGAGATTAACCTATCTTCAAACTAAATTTCATTTCAATTTGTTCATACCTTTCAGCATGAAGGAGTGGCAAACATATTAAGCCATTGTAAGGTACCCTCCACCATGCACCACACAGTTGCTAACGAAATGTACCCCATGTATTAATACAGAGTATAACCTATCTCCAAACTAAATTGCATTCCAATATGTCCATCCCTTTCAGCATGAAGGCGTAGCAAACATATTAAGCCTGTGTAAAGTACCCTCCAGTACGCACCACACGTTGGATTACGAAAAGTACCCCATGTATTAATACAGAGTATAACCAATCTTCTAACTAAATTGTATTCCAATCTGTCCATCCCTTTCAGCATGAAGAAGTAGCAGATATATTAAGTCATTGTAAGGTACCCTCCACCACACACCACACGGTCGCTTACGAAAAGTCCCCCATGTATTAATACAGAGTATAACCTATCTTCAAACTAAACTGCATATCAATCTCTCAATCCTTTTCAGCATGAAGGACTAGCAAACATATTAAGCCATTGTGAGGTACTCTCCACCACGCACCACCCGATGGCTTACGAAAAGTACCCCATGTATTAATACAGAGTTTAACCTATCTTCAAACTAAATTGCATTCCAATCAGTCCATCCCTTTCAGGATGAAGGAGTAGCAAACATATTAAGCCATTGTAAGGTACCCTCCACCACGCACCACACGGTGGCTTACGAAAAGTACCCCATGTTTTAATACAGAGTATAACCTATCTTCTAACTAAATTGTATTCCAATCTGTCCATCCCTTTCAGCATGAAGGTGTAGCAAAAATATTAAGCCTTTGTAAGGTACTCTCCACCATGCACAACACGGTGGCCCACGAAAAGTACCCCATGTATTAATACAGAGTATAACCTATCTTCAAACTAAATTGCAATCTAATCAGTCCATCCCTTTCAGCATGAAGGAATAGCAAACATATTACACCATTGTAAGGTACCCTCCACCACACACAACACGGTGGCTTACGAAAAGTACCCCATTTTTAATACAGAGTATAACCTATCTTTAAACTAAATTGCATTCCAATCTGTCCATCCCTTTCAGCATGAAGGAGTACCAAACATATTAAGCCTTTGTAAGGTACCCTCCACCATGCACCACACAGTAGCTTACGAAACGTACCCCATGTATTAATACAGAGTATAACCTATCTTTAAACTAAATTGTATTCCAATCTGTAGATACCTTTCAGCATGAAGGAGTGTCAACAATATTAAGCCATTGTAAGGTACCCTCCACCACGCACCACACGGTGGCTTACGAAAAGTACCCCATGTATGAACACAGAGTATAACCTATCTTCAAAATAAATTGCATTCCAATCTATCCATCCCTTTCAACATGAAGGAGTAGCAAACATATTAAGCCATTGTAAGGTACCTTCCACCATGCACCACACGGTGGCTTATAAAAGTACCCCATGTATTAATACAGAGTATAAACTATTTTCAAACTAAGTTGCATTCCATTCTGTCCATCCCTTTCAGCATGAAGGAGTAGCAAACATATTACGCCATTGTAAGGTACCGTCCACCACGCACCACTCGGTGGCTTCCGAAAAGTTCCCCCTTGTATTAATACAGAGTATAACCTATCTTTAAACTAAATTGTATTCCAATCTGTAGATCCCTTTCAGCATGAAGGAGTGTCAAACATAATAAGCCATTGTAAGGTACTCTCCACCACGCACCACACGGAAACTTACGAAAAGTACCCCATGTATTAATACAGAGTATAACCTATCTTCAAACTAAACTGCATATCAATCTGTCAACCCTTTTCAGCATGAAGGAGTAGCAAACATATTAAGCCATTGTCAGGTACTCTGCACCACGCACCACCTAGTGGCTTACGAAAAGTACCCCATGTATTAATAAAGTGTGTAACCTATCTACAAACTAATGTGCATTCCAATCTGTCCATCCCTTTCAGCATGAAGGAGTAGCAAACATATTAACCCATTGTAAGGTACCCTCCACCACACACCACACGGTGGCTTACGAAAAGTACCCCATGTATTAATACTGAGTATAACCTATCTTCAACCTAAATTGCATTCCAATCCGTCCTTCCCTTTCAGCATGAAGGAGTAGAAAACATATAGGGCCATGGTAAGGTACCGTCCACCACGCACCACACGGTGGCTTACGTAAAGTACCCCATACATTAATACAGAGTATAACATATCTTCAAACTAAATTGCATTCCAATCTGTCCATCCTTTTCAGCATGAAGGAGTAGCAAACATATTACGCCATTGTAAGGTACCGTCCACCACGCACCACTCGGTGGCTTCCGAAAAGTTCCCCCTTGTATTAATACAGAGTATAACCTATCTTTAAACTAAATTGTATTCCAATCTGTAGATCCCTTTCAGCATGAAGGAGTGTCAAACATAATAAGCCATTGTAAGGTACTCTCCACCACGCACCACACGGAAACTTACGAAAAGTACCCCATGTATTAATACAGAGTATAACCTATCTTCAAACTAAACTGCATATCAATCTGTCAACCCTTTTCAGCATGAAGGAGTAGCAAACATATTAAGCCATTGTCAGGTACTCTGCACCACGCACCACCTGGTGGCTTACGAATAGTACCCCATGTATTAATAAAGTGTGTAACCTATCTACAAACTAATGTGCATTCCAATCTGTCCATCCCTTTCAGCATGAAGGAGTAGCAAACATATTAACCCATTGTAAGGTACCCTCCACCACGCACCACACGGTGGCTTACGAAAAGTACCCCATGTATTAAACAGAGTATAACCTATCTTCAAACTAAATTGCATTCCAATCTGTCCATCCCTTTCAGCATAAATGAGTATCAAACATATTAAGCCATTTAAAGGTACCCTCCACCACACACCACATGGTGGCTTACGAAAAGTACCCCATTTTAAATACAGAGTATAAGCTGTCTTCGAAGTAAATTGCATTCCAATCTGTCCATCCCTTTCAGCATGAAGGAGTAGCAAAAATATTAAGCCTTTGTAAGGTACCCTCCACCACGCACCACAAAGTGGCTTACGAAAAGTCCCCCACGAATTAATACAGAGTATAACCTATCATCAACCTAAATTGCATTCCAATCCGTCCTTCCCATTCAGCGTGAAGGAGTAGAAAACATATAGGGCCATGGTAAGGTACCATCCACCACGCACCACACGGTGGCTTACGTAAAATACCCCATGCATTAGTACAGAGTATAAAATATCTTCAAATTAAATTGCATTCCAATCTGTCCATCCTTTTCAGCGTGAAGAAGTAGCAAACATATTAATCCACTGTAAGGTACCGTCCACCACGCACCACTCGGTGGCTTACGAAATGTACCCCATGTATTAATACAGAGTATAACCTATCTTCAAACTAAATTGCATTCCAATCTGTCCATCACTTTCAGCATGAAGGAGTAGCAAACATATTATGCCATTGTAAGGTACCCTCCACCATGCACCACACAGTAGCTTACGAAAAGTACCCCATGTATTAATACAGAGTATAACCTATCTTTAAACTAAATTGTATTCCAATCTGTAGATCCCTTTCAACATGAAGGAGTGTCAAACATATTAAGCCATTGTAAGGTACCCTCCACCACGCACCACACGGTGGCTTACGAAAAGAACCCCATGTAATAATACAGAGTATAACCTATCTTCAAACTAAATTGCATTCCAATCTGTCCATCCCTTTCAGCATAAAGGAGTAGCAAACATATTAAGCCATTGTAAGGTACCCTCCACCACGCACCACACGGTGGCTTACGAAAAGTACCCCATGTATTAATAAAAAGTATAACCTATCTTCAAAGTAAATTGCATTCCAATCTGTCCATCGCTTTCAGCATGAACAAGTAGCAAACATATTAAGCCATTGTAAGGTACCCTCCACCACGCACCACACGGTGGCTTACGAAAAGTCCCCCATGAATTAATACAGAGTATAACCTGTCCTCAACCTAAATTGCATTCCAATCCGTCCTTCCCATTGAGCATGAAGGAGTAACAAACATATAAAGCCTTGGTAAGGTAACGTCCACCACGCACCACTCGGTGGCTTACGTAAAGTACCCCTTGCATTAATACAGAGTATAACATATCTTCAAACTAAATTGTATTCCAATCTGTCCATCCTTTTCAGCATGAAGGAGTAGCAAACATATTAAGCCATTGTAAGGAACCCTCCAACACGCACCACTCGGTGGCTTACAAAAAGTACCCCATGTATTAATTCAGAGTATAACCTATCTTCAAACTAAATTGCATTTCAATCTGTCCATCCCTTTCAGCATGAAGGAGTAGCAAACATATTAAACCATTGTAAGGTACCCTCCACCACGCACCACTCGGTGGCTTACGAAAAGTACCCCATGTACTAATACAGAGTATAAGCTATCTTCAAACTATATTGCATGCCAATCTGTCCATCACTTTAAGCATGAAGGAGTAGCAAACATATTAAACCATTGTAAGGTACCCTCCACCACGCACCACACGGTGGCTTACGAAAAGTACCCCATGAATTAATACAGAGTATAACCTATCATCAACCTAAATTGCATTCCAATCCGTCCTTCCCGTTCAGCATGAAGGAGTAGCAAACATATTAAAACATTGTAAGGTACCCTCCACCACGCACCACACGGTGGCTTACGAAATGTACCTGATGTATTAATAAGGATTATAACCTATCTTCAAACTAAATTGCATTCCAATCCGTCCAGCCCTTTCAGCATGAAAGAGTAGCAAACATATTAAGCCTTGTAAGGTACCCTCCACCACGCACCACACGGTGGCATACGAAAAGTACCCCATGTATTAATACAGAGTATCACCTATCTTCAAACTAAATTCCATTCCAATTTGTCCATCCCTTTCAGAATGCAGGAGTAGCAATACTTACTAAGCCATTGTAAGGTACCCTCCACCACGCAACACACGGTGGCTTAGGAAAAGTACCCCGTGTATTAATACAGAGTATAACCTATCTTCAAACTAAATTTCATTCCAATCTGTCCATCAATTTCAGCACGAACGAGTAGCAAACATATTAGGCCATTGTAAGGTACCGTCCACCACACACCACATGGTGGCTTACGAAAAGTACCCCATGTATTAATACAGAGTATAACCTATCTTCAAACCAAATTGCATTCCAATCTTTCCATTCCTTTCAGCATAAAGGAGTAGCAAACATATTAAACCATTGTAAGGTACCCTCCACCACGCACCACACGGTGGCTTACGAAAAGTCCCCCATGAATTAATACAGAGTATAACCTATATTCAACCTAAATTGCATTCCAATCCGTCCTTCCCATTCAGCATGAAGGAGTAGCAAACATATAAAGTCTTGGTAAGGTACCGTCCACCACGCACCACTCGGTGGCTTACGTAAACTACACCATGCATTAATACAGAGTATAACATATCTTCAAACTAAATTGCATTCCAATCTGCCCATCCGTTTCAGCATGAAGAGTAGCAAACATATTAAGCCATTGTAAGGTACCGTCCACCACGTACCACTCGGTGGCTTACAAAAAGTACCCCATGTACTAATACAGAGTATAACCTATCTTCAAACTAAATTGCATTCCAATCTGTCCATCCCTTTCAGCATGAAGGAGTAGCAAACATATTAAGCCATTGTAAGGTACCCTCCACTAACGCACCACACCTTGGCTTACGAAAATTCCCCCATGTATTAATACAGAGTATAACCTATCTTCAAACTAAACTGCATATCAATCTGTCAATCCTTTTCAGCATGAAGGAGTAGCAAACATATTAAGCCATTGTGAGGTACTCTCCACCACGCACCACACGGTGGCTTACGAAAAGTACCCCATATATTAATAAGGTGTATATCCCTATCTTCAAACTAATGTGCATTCCAATCTATCCATCCCTTTTAGCATTAAGGAGTAGCAAACATATTAAGCCATTGTAAGGTACCCTCCACCACACACCACACGGTGGCTTACGAAAAGTACCCCATGTATTAATACAGAGTATAACATATCTTCAAACTGAATTGCATTCCAATCTGTCCGTTCCGTTCAGCATGCATTAGTAGCAAACATATTAAGCTATTGTAAGGTACGCTCCACCACGCACCACACGGTGGCTTACGAAAAGTACCCCATGTATTAATACAGTGTATCACCTATCTTCAAACTAAATTGCATTCCAATCTGCCCATCCCTTTCAGCATGAAGGAGTAGCAAAACATATTAAACCATTGTAAAGTACCCTCCACCACGCACAACTCGGTGGCTTACGAAAAGTACCCCATGTACTAATACAGAGTATAACCTATCTTCAAACTATATTGCTGACTGAGGCGCTCCAGTCACGGTCAGCACGGCCACTACGGTCGGGGGTTCGAATCCCCCCTCGGGCATGGATATTTGTGCCGTCCTAGTTCGTAAGTAGTTCATAAGTAGTTTGTAATTTGAAGGACTGATGACCCCGTAGTTAAGTCCCATAAGCTTAACAAACATTTGAACATTTTGAACAAACTATATTGCAAGAAAATCTGTCCATCACTTTCAGCATGAAGGGGTAGCAAACATATTAAACCATTGTAAGGTACCCTCCACCACGCACCACACGGTGGCTTACGAAAAGTATTAAGAATTAATACTGAGTATAACCTATCTTCAACCTAAATTGCATTCCAATCCGTCCTTCCCATTCAGCATGAAGGAGTAGCAAAAATATTAAACCATTGTAAGAAACCCTCCACCACGCACCACACGGTGGCTTACGAAATGTACGTGATGTATTAATACAGTGTATTACCTATCTTCAAACTAAATTGCATTCCAATCTGTCCAGCCCTTTCAGCATGAAGGAGTAGCAAACATATTAAGCCTTGTAAGGTACCCTCCACCACGCACCACACGGTGGCATACGAAAAGTACCCCATGTATTAATACAGAGTATCACCTATCTTCAAACTAAATTCCATTCCAATTTGTCCATCCCTTTCAGCATGAAGGAGTAGCAAACATATTAAGCCATTGTAAGGTACCCTCCACCACGCACAACACGGTGGCGTAAGAAATGTACCCCATGTATTAATAAAAAGTATAACCTATCTTCAAAGTAAATTGCATTCCAATCTGTCCATCGCTTTCAGCATGAACAAGTAGCAAACATATTAAGCCATTGTAAGGTACCCTCCACCACGCACCACACGGTGGCTTACGAAAAGTCCCCCATGAATTAATACAGAGTATAACCTGTCCTCAACCTAAATTGCATTCCAATCCGTCCTTCCCATTGAGCATGAAGGAGTAACAAACATATAAAGCCTTGGTAAGGTAACGTCCACCACGCACCACTCGGTGGCTTACGTAAAGTACCCCTTGCATTAATACAGAGTATAACATATCTTCAAACTAAATTGTATTCCAATCTGTCCATCCTTTTCAGCATGAAGGAGTAGCAAACATATTAAGCCATTGTAAGGAACCCTCCAACACGCACCACTCGGTGGCTTACAAAAAGTACCCCATGTATTAATTCAGAGTATAACCTATCTTCAAACTAAATTGCATTTCAATCTGTCCATCCCTTTCAGCATGAAGGAGTAGCAAACATATTAAACCATTGTAAGGTACCCTCCACCACGCACCACTCGGTGGCTTACGAAAAGTACCCCATGTACTAATACAGAGTATAAGCTATCTTCAAACTATATTGCATGCCAATCTGTCCATCACTTTAAGCATGAAGGAGTAGCAAACATATTAAACCATTGTAAGGTACCCTCCACCACGCACCACACGGTGGCTTACGAAAAGTACCCCATGAATTAATACAGAGTATAACCTATCATCAACCTAAATTGCATTCCAATCCGTCCTTCCCGTTCAGCATGAAGGAGTAGCAAACATATTAAGCCATTGTAAGGTACCCTCCACCACGCACCACACGGTGGCTTACGAAATGTACCTGATGTATTAATAAGGATTATAACCTATCTTCAAACTAAATTGCATTCCAATCCGTCCAGCCCTTTCAGCATGAAAGAGTAGCAAACATATTAAGCCTTGTAAGGTACCCTCCACCACGCACCACACGGTGGCATACGAAAAGTACCCCATGTATTAATACAGAGTATCACCTATCTTCAAACTAAATTCCATTCCAATTTGTCCATCCCTTTCAGCATGCAGGAGTAGCAATACTTACTAAGCCATTGTAAGGTACCCTCCACCACGCAACACACGGTGGCTTAGGAAAAGTACCCCGTGTATTAATACAGAGTATAACCTATCTTCAAACTAAATTTCATTCCAATCTGTCCATCAATTTCAGCACGAACGAGTAGCAAACATATTAGGCCATTGTAAGGTACCGTCCACCACACACCACATGGTGGCTTACGAAAAGTACCCCATGTATTAATACAGAGTATAACCTATCTTCAAACCAAATTGCATTCCAATCTTTCCATTCCTTTCAGCATAAAGGAGTAGCAAACATATTAAACCATTGTAAGGTACCCTCCACCACGCACCACACGGTGGCTTACGAAAAGTCCCCCATGAATTAATACAGAGTATAACCTATATTCAACCTAAATTGCATTCCAATCCGTCCTTCCCATTCAGCATGAAGGAGTAGCAAACATATAAAGTCTTGGTAAGGTACCGTCCACCACGCACCACTCGGTGGCTTACGTAAACTACACCATGCATTAATACAGAGTATAACATATCTTCAAACTAAATTGCATTCCAATCTGCCCATCCGTTTCAGCATGAAGAGTAGCAAACATATTAAGCCATTGTAAGGTACCGTCCACCACGTACCACTCGGTGGCTTATAAAAAGTACCCCATGTACTAATACAGAGTATAACCTATCTTCAAACTAAATTGCATTCCAATCTGTCCATCCCTTTCAGCATGAAGGAGTAGCAAACATATTAAGCCATTGTAAGGTACCCTCCACTAACGCACCACACCTTGGCTTACGAAAATTCCCCCATGTATTAATACAGAGTATAACCTATCTTCAAACTAAACTGCATATCAATCTGTCAATCCTTTTCAGCATGAAGGAGTAGCAAACATATTAAGCCATTGTGAGGTACTCTCCACCACGCACCACACGGTGGCTTACGAAAAGTACCCCATATATTAATAAGGTGTATATCCCTATCTTCAAACTAATGTGCATTCCAATCTATCCATCCCTTTTAGCATTAAGGAGTAGCAAACATATTAAGCCATTGTAAGGTACCCTCCACCACACACCACACGGTGGCTTACGAAAAGTACCCCATGTATTAATACAGAGTATAACATATCTTCAAACTGAATTGCATTCCAATCTGTCCGTTCCGTTCAGCATGCATTAGTAGCAAACATATTAAGCTATTGTAAGGTACGCTCCACCACGCACCACACGGTGGCTTACGAAAAGTACCCCATGTATTAATACAGTGTATCACCTAACTTCAAACGAAATTGCATTCCAATCTGCCCATCCCTTTCAGCATGAAGGAGTAGCAAAACATATTAAACCATTGTAAAGTACCCTCCACCACGCATAACTCGGTGGCTTACGAAAAGTACCCCATGTACTAATACAGAGTATAACCTATCTTCAAACTATATTGCTGACTGAGGCGCTCCAGTCACGGTCAGCACGTCCACTACGGTCGGGGGTTCGAATCCCCCCTCGGGCATGGATATTTGTGCCGTCCTAGTTCGTAAGTAGTTCATAAGTAGTTTGTAATTTGAGGGACTGATGACCCCGTAGTTAAGTCCCATAAGCTTAACAAACATTTGAACATTTTGAACAAACTATATTGCAAGAAAATCTGTCCATCACTTTCAGCATGAAGGGGTAGCAAACATATTAAACCATTGTAAGGTACCCTCCACCACGCACCACACGGTGGCTTACGAAAAGTATTAAGAATTAATACTGAGTATAACCTATCTTCAACCTAAATTGCATTCCAATCCGTCCTTCCCATTCAGCATGAAGGAGTAGCAAAAATATTAAACCATTGTAAGAAACCCTCCACCACGCACCACACGGTGGCTTACGAAATGTACGTGATGTATTAATACAGTGTATTACCTATCTTCAAACTAAATTGCATTCCAATCTGTCCAGCCCTTTCAGCATGAAGGAGTAGCAAACATATTAAGCCTTGTAAGGTACCCTCCACAACGCACCACACGGTGGCATACGAAAAGTACCCCATGTATTAATACAGAGTATCACCTATCTTCAAACTAAATTCCATTCCAATTTGTCCATCCCTTTCAGCATGAAGGAGTAGCAAACATATTAAGCCATTGTAAGGTACCCTCCACCACGCACCACACGGTGGCGTAAGAAATGTACCCCATGTATTAATACAGAGTATAACCTATCTTCAAACTAAATTGCATTCCAATCTGGCCATCCCTTTCAGCATAAAGGAGTAGCACACATATTAAGCCATTAAAAGGTACCCTCTACCATGCACCACACGGTGGCTTACAAAAAGTATCCCATATATTAATACAGAGTAAAAACTATCTTTAACCTAAATTGCATTCTAATCTGTCCATCGCTTTCAGCATGAACGAATAGCAAACATATTAAGCCATTGTGAGGTACTCTCCACCACGCACCACACGGTGGCTTACGAAAAGTACCCCATATATTAATAAGGTGTATAACCTATCTTCAAACTAATGAGCATTCCAATCTGTCCATCCCTTTCAGCATGAAGAAGTAGAAAACACATTAAGCCATTGTAAGGTACCCTCCACCACACACCACACGGTGGCTTACGAAAAGTACGCCATATATTAATAAGGTGTATAACCTATCTTAAAACTAATGTGCATTCCAATCCGTCCTTCCCATTCAGCATGAAGGAGTAGCAAACATATTAAACCATTGTAAGGAACCCTCCACCACGCACCACACGGTGGCTTTCGAAATGAACCTGATGTATTAATACAGTGTATAACCTATCTTCAAACTAAATTGCATTCCAATCCGTCCTTCCCATTCAGCATGAAGGAGTAGCAAACATATTAAAGCATTGTAAGGAACCCTCCACCACGCACCACACGGTGGCTTAAGAAAAGTAACCCAAGTATTAATACAGAGTATAACCTATCTCCAAACTAAATTGCATTCCAATCTGTCCATCACTTTCAGCATGAAGGAGTAGCAAACATATTAAGCCATTGTAAGGTACCCTCCACCACACACCACACGGTGGCATACGAAAAGTACCCCATGTATTAATACAGAGTATCACCTATCTTCAAACTAAATTCCATTCCAATTTGTCCATCCCATTCAACTTGAAGGAGTAGCAGACATATTAAGCCATTGTAAGGTACCCTCCACCACGCACCACACGGTGGCTTACGAAATGTACCTGATGTATTAATACAATGTATAACCTATCTTCAAACTAAATTGCATTGCAATCTGTCCAGCCCTTTCAGCATGAAGGAGTAGCAAACATATTAAGCCACTGTAAGGTACCCTCCACCACACACCACACGGTGGCTTACGAAAAGTACCCCATGTATTAATGCAGAGTATAACCTATCTTCAAACTTAATTGCATTCCAATCTGTCATTCACTTTCAGCATGAAGGAGTAGCAGATATATTAAGCCATTGTAAGGTACCCTCAACCACGCACCACACGCGGGCTTATGAAAAGTACCCCATGTATTAATACAGAATATAACCTATCTTCAAACTAAATTGCATTCCTATCTGTCCATCCCTTTCAGCATGAAGCAGTAGCAAACATATTAAACCATAGTAAGGTACCCTCCACCACGCACCACACGGTGGCTTACGAAATGTACCTGATGTATTAATACAGTGTATAACGTATCTTCACACTAAATTGCAATCCAATCTGTCCATCCCTTTCAGAATTAAGGAGTAGCAAACATATTAAGCCATTGTAAGGTACCGTCCACCACGCACCACACGGTGGCTTACGAAAAGTCCCCCATGAATTAATACAGAGTATAACCTATCTTCAACCTAAATTGCAATCCAATCCGTCCTTCCCTTTCAGTATGAAGGAGTAGCAAATATATGAACCATGGTAAGGTACCCTCTACCACGCTCCACACGGTGGCTTACGTAGAGTACCCCATGCAGTAATACAGAGTATAACATATCTTCAAACTAAATTGCATTCCAATCTGTCAATCCCTTTCAGCATGAAGGAGTAGCAAACATATTAAGCCATTGTAAGGTACCTTCCACCACACACACACGGTGGCTTACGAAAAGAACCCCATGTATTAATACAGAGTATAACCTATCTTAAAACTAAACTGCATATCAATCTGTCAATCCTTTTCAGCATGAAGGAGTAGCAAACATATTAAGCCATTGTGAGGTACTCTCCACCACGCACCACTCGGTGGCTTACGAAAAGTACCCCATATATTAATAAGGTGTATAACCTATCTTCAACCTAATGTGCATTCCAATCTGTCCATCCTTTTCAGCATGAAGGAGTAGCAAACATATTAAGCCATTGTAAGGTACCCTCCACGACGCACCACAAATGGCTTACGAAAAGTCCCCCATGAATTAATACAGAGTGTAACCTATCTTCAACCTAAATTGCTTTCCAATCCGTCCTTCCCATTCAGCATGAAGGAGTAGCAAACATATAAAGCCATTGTAAGGTACCGTCCACCACGCACCACACGGTGGCTTACGTAAAGTACCCCATGCATTAATACAGAGTCTAACATATCTTCAAACTAAATTGCATTCCAATCTGTCCATCCCTTTCAGCATGAAGGAGTAGCAAACATATTAAGCCATTGTAAGGTACCCTCCACAGCGCACCACTCGGTGGCTTACGAAAAGTACCCCATGTACTAGTACAGAGTATAACCTATCTTCAAACTAAATTGCATGCCAATCTGTCCTTCCCATTCAGCATGAAGGAGTAGCAAACATATAAAGCCATTGTAAGGTACCCTCCACCACGCACCACACGGTGGCGTAAGAAATGTACCCCATGTATTAATACAGAGTATAACCTATCTTCAAACTAAATTGCATTCCAATCTGTCCATCCCTTTCAGCATAAAGGAGTAGCACACATATTAAGCCATTAAAAGGTACCCTCTACCATGCACCACACGGTGGCTTACAAAAAGTATCCCATATATTAATACAAAGTAAAAACTACCTTCAAACTAAATTGCATTCCAATCTGTCCATCCCTTTCAGCATGAAGGAATAGCAAACATATTAAACCATTGTAAGGTATCCACCACCACGCACAACACGGTGGCTTACGAAAAGTGCCCTATGTATTAATACAGAGTAAAAACTATCTTTAACCTAAATTGCATTCTAATCTGTCCATCGCTTTCAGCATGAACGAGTAGCAAACATATTAAGCCATTGTGAGGTACTCTCCACCACGCACCACACGGTGGCTTACGAAATGTACCCCATATATTAATAAGGTGTATAACCTATCTTCAAACTAATGTGCATTCCAATCTGTCCATCCCTTTCAGCATGAAGAAGTAGAAAACACATTAAGCCATTGTAAGGTACCCTCCACCACACACCACACGGTGGCTTACGAAAAGTACGCCATATATTAATAAGGTGTATAACCTATCTTAAAACTAATGTGCATTCCAATCCGTCCTTCCCATTCAGCATGAAGGAGTAGCAAACATATTAAACCATTGTAAGGAACCCTCCACCACGCACCACACGGTGGCTTACGAAATGTACCTGATGTATTAATACAGTGTATAACCTATCTTCAAACTTAATTGCATTCCAATCTGTCATTCACTTTCAGCATGAAGGAGTAGCAGATATATTAAGCCATTGTAAGGTACCCTCAAACACGCACCACATGCGGGCTTATGAAAAGTACCCCATGTATTAATACAGAATATAACCTATCTTCAAACTAAATTGCATTCCTATCTGGCCATCCCTTTCAGCATGAAGCAGTAGCAAACATATTAAACCATAGTACGGTACCCTCCACCACGCACCACACGGTGGCTTACGAAATGTACCTGATGTATTAATACAGTGTATAACGTATCTTCACACTAAATTGCAATCCAATCTGTCCATCCCTTTCAGAATTAAGGAGTAGCAAACGTATTAAGCCATTGTAAGGTACCGTCCACCACGCACCACACGGTGGCTTACGAAAAGTCCCCCATGAATTAATACAGAGTATAACCTATCTTCCACCTAAATTGCATTCCAATCCGTCCTTCCCTTTCAGTATGAAGGAGTAGCAAATATATGAACCATGGTAAGGTACCCTCTACCACGCTCCACACGGTGGCTTACGTAGAGTACCCCATGCAGTAATACAGAGTATAACATATCTTCAAACTAAATTGCATTCCAATCTGTCAATCCCTTTCAGCATGAACGAGTAGCAATCTATTAAGCCTTGTAAGGTACCCTCCACCACGCACCACACGGTGGCATACGAAAAGTACCCCATGTATTAAGACAGAGTATCACCTATCTTCAAAATATATTGCATTCCAATCTGTCCATCACTTTCAGCATGAAGGAGTAGCAAACATATTAAGCGATTGTAAGGTACCTTCCACCACACACACACGGTGGCTTACGAAAAGAACCCCATGTATTAATACTGAGTATAACCTATCTCCAAACTAAATTGCATTCCAATCTGTCCATCACTTTCAGCATGAAGGAGTAGCAAACATATTAAGCCATTGTAAGGTACCCTCCACCACACACCACACGGTGGCATACGAAAAGTACCCCATGTATTAATACAGAGTATCACCTATCTTCAAACTAAATTCCATTCCAATTTGTCCATCCCATTCAACTTGAAGGAGTAGCAGACATATGAAGCCATTGTAAGGTACCCTCCACCACGCACCACACGGTGGCTTACGAAATGTACCTGATGTATTAATACAATGTATAACCTATCTTCAAACTAAATTGCATTCCAATCTGTCCAGCCCTTTCAGCATGAAGGAGTAGCAAACATATTAAGCCTTGTAAGGTACCCTCCACCACGCACCACACGGTGGCATACGAAAAGTACCCCATGTATTAATACAGAGTATCACCTATATTCAAACTAAATTCCATTCCAATTTGTCCATCCCTTTCAGCATGAAGGAGTAGCAAACATAATAAGCCATTGTAAGGTACCCTCCACCACGCACCATACGGTGGCTTAAGAAAAGGACCCCATGTATTAATACAGAGTATAACCTATCTCCAAACTAAATTGCATTCCAATCTGTCCATCACTTTCAGCATGAAGGAGTAGCAAACATATTAAGCCACTGTAAGGTACCCTCCACCACACACCACACGGTGGCTTACGAAAAGTACCCCATGTATTAATGCAGAGTATAACCTATCTTCAAACTTAATTGCATTCCAATCTGTCATTCACTTTCAGCATGAAGGAGTAGCAGATATATTAAGCCATTGTAAGGTACCCTCAACCACGCACCACACGCGGGCTTATGAAAAGTACCCCATGTATTAATACAGAATATAACCTATCTTCAACCTAAATTGCATTCCAATCCGTCCTTCCCTTTCAGTATGAAGGAGTAGCAAATATATGAACCATGGTAAGGTACCCTCTACCACGCTCCACACGGTGGCTTACGTAGAGTACCCCATGCAGTAATACAGAGTATAACATATCTTCAAACTAAATTGCATTCCAATCTGTCAATCCCTTTCAGCATGAACGAGTAGCAATCTATTAAGCCTTGTAAGGTACCCTCCACCACGCACCACACGGTGGCATACGAAAAGTACCCCATGTATTAAGACAGAGTATCACCTATCTTCAAAATAAATTGCATTCCAATCTGTCCATCACTTTCAGCATGAAGGAGTAGCAAACATATTAAGCCATTGTAAGGTACCTTCCACCACACACACACGGTGGCTTACGAAAAGAACCCCATGTATTAATACAGAGTATAACCTATCTTCAAACTAAACTGCATTTCAATCTGTCAATCCTTTTCAGCATGAAGGAGTAGCAAACATATTAAGCCATTGTGAGGTACTCTCCACCACGCACCACTCGGTGGCTTACGAAAAGTACCCCATATATTAATAAGGTGTATAACCTATCTTCAACCTAATGTGCATTCCAATCTGTCCATCCTTTTCAGCATGAAGGAGTAGCAAACATATTAAGCCATTGTAAGGTACCCTCCACGACGCACCACAAATGGCTTACGAAAAGTCCCCCATGAATTAATACAGAGTGTAACCTATCTTCAACCTAAATTGCTTTCCAATCCGTCCTTCCCATTCAGCATGAAGGAGTAGCAAACATATAAAGCCATTGTAAGGTACCGTCCACCACGCACCACACGGTGGCTTACGTAAAGTACCCCATGCATTAATACAGAGTCTAACATATCTTCAAACTAAATTGCATTCCAATCTGTCCATCCCTTTCAGCATGAAGGAGTAGAAAACATATTAAGCCATTGTAAGGTACCCTCCACAGCGCACCACTCGGTGGCTTACGAAAAGTACCCCATGTACTAGTACAGAGTATAACCTATCTTTAAACTAAATTGCATGCCAATCTGTCCATCACTTTCAGCATGAAGGTGTAGCAAACATATTAAGCCATTGTAAGGTACCCTCCACCACGCACCACACGGTGGCGTAAGAAATGTACCCCATGTATTAATACAGAGTATAACCTATCTTCAAACTAAATTGCATTCCAATCTGTCCATCCCTTTCAGCATAAAGGAGTAGCACACATATTAAGCCATTAAAAGGTACCCTCTACCATGCACCACACGGTGGCTTACAAAAAGTATCCCATATATTAATACAAAGTAAAAACTATCTTCAAACTAAATTGCATTCCAATCTGTCCATCCCTTTCAGCATGAAGGAATAGCAAACATATTAAACCATTGTAAGGTATCCACCACCACGCACAACACGGTGGCTTACGAAAAGTGCCCTATGTATTAATACAGAGTAAAAACTATCTTTAACCTAAATTGCATTCTAATCTGTCCATCGCTTTCAGCATGAACGAGTAGCAAACATATTAAGCCATTGTGAGGTACTCTCCACCACGCACCACACGGTGGCTTACGAAATGTACCCCATATATTAATAAGGTGTATAACCTATCTTCAAACTAATGTGCATTCCAATCTGTCCATCCCTTTCAGCATGAAGAAGTAGAAAACACATTAAGCCATTGTAAGGTACCCTCCACCACACACCACACGGTGGCTTACGAAAAGTACGCCATATATTAATAAGGTGTATAACCTATCTTAAAACTAATGTGCATTCCAATCCGTCCTTCCCATTCAGCATGAAGGAGTAGCAAACATATTAAACCATTGTAAGGAACCTTCCACCACGCACCACACGGTGGCTTACGAAATGTACCTGATGTATTAATACAGTGTATAACCTATCTTCAAACTTAATTGCATTCCAATCTGTCATTCACTTTCAGCATGAAGGAGTAGCAGATATATTAAGCCATTGTAAGGTACCCTCAACCACGCACCACATGCGGGCTTATGAAAAGTACCCCATGTATTAATACAGAATATAACCTATCTTCAAACTAAATTGCATTCCTATCTGTCCATCCCTTTCAGCATGAAGCAGTAGCAAACATATTAAACCATAGTACGGTACCCTCCACCACGCACCACACGGTGGCTTACGAAATGTACCTGATGTATTAATACAGTGTATAACGTATCTTCACACTAAATTGCAATCCAATCTGTCCATCCCTTTCAGAATTAAGGAGTAGCAAACGTATTAAGCCATTGTAAGGTACCGTCCACCACGCACCACACGGTGGCTTACGAAAAGTCCCCCATGAATTAATACAGAGTATAACCTATCTTCCACCTAAATTGCATTCCAATCCGTCCTTCCCTTTCAGTATGAAGGAGTAGCAAATATATGAACCATGGTAAGGTACCCTCTACCACGCTCCACACGGTGGCTTACGTAGAGTACCCCATGCAGTAATACAGAGTATAACATATCTTCAAACTAAATTGCATTCCAATCTGTCAATCCCTTTCAGCATGAACGAGTAGCAATCTATTAAGCCTTGTAAGGTACCCTCCACCACGCACCACACGGTGGCATACGAAAAGTACCCCATGTATTAAGACAGAGTATCACCTATCTTCAAAATAAATTGCATTCCAATCTGTCCATCACTTTCAGCATGAAGGAGTAGCAAACATATTAAGCGATTGTAAGGTACCTTCCACCACACACACACGGTGGCTTACGAAAAGAACCCCATGTATTAATACTGAGTATAACCTATCTTCAAACTAAACTTCATATCAATCTGTCAATCCTTTTCAGCATGAAGGAGTAGCAAACATATTAAGCCATTGTGAGGTACTCTCCACCACGCACCACTCGGTGGCTTACGAAAAGTACCCCATATATTAATAAGGTGTATAACCTATCTTCAACCTAATGTGCATTCCAATCTGTCCATCCTTTTCAGCATGAAGGAGTAGCAAACATATAAAGCCATTGTAAGGTACCGTCCACCACGCACCACACGGTGGCTTACTAAAAGTACCCCATGTACTAGTACAGAGTATAACCTATCTTCAAACTAAATTGCATTCCAATCTGTCCATCCCTTTCAGCATGAAGGAGTAGCAAACATATTAAGCCATTGTAAGGTACCCTCCACCACGCACCACACGGTGGCTTACAAAAAGTACCCCATGTCTTAATACAGAGTATAACCTATCTTCAAACTAAATTGCATTCCTATCTGCCCATCCCTTTCACCATGAAATAGTAGAAACATATTAAACCATTGTAAGGTACCCTCCACCACGCACAACACGGTGGCTTGCAAAAAGTACCTGATGTATTAATACAGAGGATAACCTATCTTCAAACCAAATTTCATTCCAATCTGTCCATCCCTTTCAGCATGAAGGAGTAGCAAACATATTAAGCCATTGTAAGGTACCCTCCACCACGCAACACACGGTGGCTTACGTAAAGTACCCCATGCATTAATACAGAGTATAACATATCTTCAAACTAAATTGCATTCCAATCTGTCCATCCTTTTAAGCATTAAGGAGTAGCAAACATATTAAGCCATTGTAAGGTACCCTCCACCACACACCACACGGTGGCTTACGAAATGTCCCCCATGTATAAATACAGAGTATCACCTATCTTCAAAATAAATTGCATTCCAATCTGTCCATCACTTTCAGCATGAAGGAGTAGCAAACATATTAAGCCATTCTGAGGTACCTTCCACCACACACACACGGTGGCTTACGAAAAGAACCCCATGTATTAATACAGAGTATTACCTATCTTCAAACTAAACTGCATATCAATCTGTCAATCCATTTCAGCATGAAGGAGTAGCAAACATATTAAGACATTGTGAGGTACTCTCCACCACACACCACACGGTGGCTTACGAAAAGTACCCCATATATTAATAAGGTGTATAACCTATCTTCAAACTAATGTGCATTCCAATCTGTCCATCCCTTTCAGCATGAAGGAGTAGCAAACATATTAAGCCATTGCAAGGTTCCCTCCACGACGCACCACAAATGGCTTACGAAAAGTCCCCCATGAATTAATACAGAGTATAACCTATCTTCAACGTAAATTGCTTTCCAATCCGTCCTTCCCATTCAGCATGAAGGATTAGCAAACATATAAATCCATTGTAAGGTACCGTCCACCACGCACCACACGGTGGCTTACGTAAAGTACCCCATGCATTAATACAGAGTATAACATATCTTCAAACTAAATTGCATTCCAATCTGTCCATCCCTTTCAGCATGAAGGAGTAGCAAACATATTAAGCCATTGTAAGGTACCCTCCACCACGCACCACACGGTGGCTTACGAAAAGTCCCCCAGGAATTAATACAGAGTATAACCTATCTTCAACCTAAATTGCAATCCAATCCGTCCTTCCCATTCAGCATGAAGGAGTAGAAAATATATAAAGCCATGGTAAGATACCGTCCACCACGCACCACACGGTGGCTTACGTAAAGTACCCCATGCATTAATACAGAGTATAACATATCTTCAAACTAAATTGCATTCCAATCTGTCCATCCCTTTAAGCATTAAGGTGTAGCAAAACATATTAAGCCATTGTAAGGTACCCTCCACCACACACCACACGGTGGCTTACGAAATGTCCCCCATGTATAAATACAGAGTATAACCTATCTTCAAACTAAATTGCATTCCAATCTGTCCATCACTTTCAGGATGAAGGAGTAGCAAACATATTATGCCATTGTAAGGTACCCTCCACCACGCACCACACGGTGGCTTACGAAAAGTCCCCATGTATTAATACAGAGTATAACCCATCTTCAAACTAAATTGCATTCCAATCAGTCCATCCGTTTCAGCATGAAGGAGTATCAAACATATTAAGCCATTGTAAGGTACCCTCGACCGCGCACCACACGGTGGTTTACGAAAAGTACCCCACGTATTAATACAGAGTATAACCTATCTTAAAACCTAATTGCATTCCAATCTGTCCATACCTTTCAGCATAAAGGAGTAGCAAACATATTAAGCCATTGTAAGGAAATCGCCACCATGCATCACACGGTGGCTTACAAAAAGTACCCCATATATTAATACAGAGTATAACCTATCTTCAAACTAAATTGCATTCCAATCTGTCATTCACTTTCAGCATGAAGGAGTAGCAAACATATTAAGCCATTCTAAGATACCCTCCACCATGCACCACACAGTGGCTTACGAAAAGTACCCCATGTATTAATACAGAGTATCACCAATCTTCAAAATAAATTGCATTCCAATCTGTCCATCACTTTCAGCATGAAGGAGTAGCAAACATATTAAGCCATTCTAAGGTACCTTCCACCACACACACCCGGTGGCTTACGAAAAGAACCCCATGTATTAATACAGAGTATAACCTATCTTCAAACTAAACTGCATATCAATCTGTCAATGCATTTCAGCATGAAGGAGTAGCAAACATATTAAGACATTGTGAGGTACTCTCCACCACGCACCACTCGGTGGCTTACGAAAAGTACCCCATATGTTAATAAGGTGTATAACCTATCTTCAAACTAATGTGTATTCCAATCTGTCCATCCCTTTCAGCATGAAGGAGTAGCAAACATATTAAGCCATTGTAAGGTTCCCTCCACGACGCACCACAAATGGCTTACGAAAAGTCCCCCATGAATTAATACAGAGTATAACCTATCTTCAACGTAAATTGCTTTCCAATCCGTCCTTCCCATTCAGCATGAAGGATTAGCAAACATATAAAGCCATTGTAAAGTACCGTTCACCACGCACCACACGGTGGCTTACGTAAAGTACCCCATGCATTAATACAGAGTATAACATATCTTCAAACTAAATTGCATTCCAATCTGTCCATCCCTTTCAGCATGAAGGAGTAGCAAACATATTAAGCCATTGTAAGGTACCCTCCACAACGCACCACTCGGTGGCTTACGAAAAGTACCCCATGTACTAGTACAGAGTATAACCTATCTTCAAACTAAATTGCATTCCAATCTGTCCATCCCTTTCAGCATGAAGGAGTAGCAAACATATTAAGCCATTGTAAGGTACCCTCCACAACGCACCACTCGGTGGCTTACGAAAAGTACCCCATGTACTAGTACAGAGTATAACCTATCTTCAAACTAAATTGCATTCCTATCTGCCCATCCCTTTCACCATGAAGGAGTAGAAACATATTAAACCATTGTAAGGTACCCTCCACCACGCACAACACGGTGGCTTACGAAAAGTACCTGATGTATTAATACAGAGGATAACCTATCTTCAAACCAAATTTCATTCCAATCTGTCCATCCCTTTCAGCATGAAGGAGTAGCAAACATTTTTAGCCATTGTAAGGTACCCTCCACCACGCACCACAGGGTGGCTTACGGAAAGTACCCCATGTTTTAATACAGAGTACAACCTATCTTCAAACTAAATTGCATTCCAATCTGTCCATCCCTTTGAGCATGAAGGAGTAGCAAACATATTAAGCCATTGTAAGGTACCCTCCACCACGCACCACACGGTGGCTTACGAAAAGTCCCCCAGGAATTAATACAGAGTATAACCTATCTTCAACCTAAATTGCAATCCAATCCGTCCTTCCCATTCAGCATGAAGGAGTAGAAAATATATAAAGCCATGGTAAGATACCGTCCACCACGCACCACACACCACACGGTGGCTTACGTAAAGTACCCCATGCATTAATACAGAGTATAACATATCTTCAAACTAAATTGCATTCCAATCTGTCCATCCCTTTAAGCATTAAGGTGTAGCAAAACATATTAAGCCATTGTAAGGTACCCTCCACCACACACCACACGGTGGCTTACGAAATGTCCCCCATGTATAAATACAGAGTATAACCTATCTTCAAACTAAATTGCATTTCAATCTGTCCTTCACTTTCAGGATGAAGGAGTAGCAAACATATTATGCCATTGTAAGGTACCCTCCACCACGCACCACACGGTGGCTTACGAAAAGTCCCCATGTATTAATACAGAGTATAACCCATCTTCAAACTAAATTGCATTCCAATCAGTCCATCCCTTTCAGCATGAAGGAGTAGCAAACATATTAAGCCATTGTGAGGTACCCTCGACCGCGCACCACACGGTGGTTTACGAAAAGTACCCCATGTATTAATACAGAGTATAACCTATCTTAAAACCTAATTGCATTCCAATCTGTCCATACCTTTCAGCATAAAGGAGTAGCAAACATATTAAGCCATTGTAAGGAAATCGCCACCATGCATCACACGGTGGCTTACAAAAAGTACCCCATATATTAATACAGAGTATAACCTATCTTCAAACTAAATTGCATTCCAATCTGTCATTCACTTTCAGCATGAAGGAGTAGCAAACATATTAAGCCATTGTAAGATACCCTCCACCATGCACCACACAGTGGCTTACGAAAAGTACCCCATGTATTAATACAGATTATAACCTATCTTCAAACTAAATTGCATTCCAATCTATAGATCCCTTTCAGCATGAAGGAGTGGCAAACATTTTAAGCCATTGTAAGGTACCCTCCACCACGCACCCCACGGTGGCTTACGAAACGTACCCCATGTATTAATACACAGTATACCCTATCTTCAAACTAAAATGCATTCCAATCTGTCATTCACTTTCAGCATGAAGGAGTAGCAGATATATTAAATCATTGTAAGGCACCCTCCACCACACACCACACGGTGGCATACGGAAAGTACCCCATGTATTAATACAGAGTATCACCTATCTTCAAAATAAATTGCATTCCAATCTGTCCATCACTTTCAGCATGAAGGAGTAGCAAACATATTAAGCCATTCTAAGGTACCTTCCACCACACACACACGGTGGCTTACGAAAAGAACCCCATGTATTAATACAGAGTATAACCTATCTTCAAACTAAACTGCATATCAATCTGTCAATCCATTTCAGCATGAAGGAGTAGCAAACATATTAAGACATTGTGAGGTACTCTCCACCACGCACCACTCGGTGGCTTACGAAAAGTACCCCATATATTAATAAGGTGTATAACCTATCTTCAAACTAATGTGTATTCCAATCTGTCCATCCCTTTCAGCATGAAGGAGTAGCAAACATATTAAGCCATTGTAAGGTTCCCTCCACGACGCACCACAAATGGCTTACGAAAAGTCCCCCATGAATTAATACAGAGTATAACCTATCTTCAACGTAAATTGCTTTCCAATCCGTCCTTCCCATTCAGCATGAAGGATTAGCAAACATATAAAGCCATTGTAAAGTACCGTTCACCACGCACCACACGGTGGCTTACGTAAAGTACCCCATGCATTAATACAGAGTATAACATATCTTCAAACTAAATTGCATTCCAATCTGTCCATCCCTTTCAGCATGAAGGAGTAGCAAACATATTAAGCCATTGTAAGGTACCCTCCACAACGCACCACTCGGTGGCTTACGAAAAGTACCCCATGTACTAGTACAGAGTATAACCTATCTTCAAACTAAATTGCATGCCAATCTGTCCATCACTTTCAGCATGAAGGTGTAGCAAACATATTAAGCCATTGTAAGGTACCCTCCACCACACACAACACGGTGGCTTACGAAAAGTACCCCATGTATTAATACAGAGTATAACCTATATTCAAACTATATTGCATTCCAATCTGTCCATCCCTTTCAGCATGAAGGAGTAGCAAACATATTAAGCCATTGTAAGGTACCCTCCACCACGCACCACACGGTGGCTTACAAAAAGTACCCCATGTACTAATACAGAGTATAACCTATCTTCAAACTAAATTGCATTCCTATCTGCCCATCCCTTTCACCATGAAGGAGTAGAAACATATTAAACCATTGTAAGGTACCCTCCACCACGCACAACACGGTGGCTTACGAAAAGTACCTGATGTATTAATACAGGGGATAACCTATCTTCAAACCAAATTTCATTCCAATCTGTCCATCCCTTTCAGCATGAAGGAGTAGCTAACATTTTTAGCCATTGTAAGGTACCCTCCACCACGCACCACAGGGTGGCTTACGGAAAGTACCCCATGTTTTAATACAGAGTACAACCTATCTTCAAACTAAATTGCATTCCAATCTGTCCATCCCTTTGAGCATGAAGGAGTAGCAAACATATTAAGCCATTGTAAGGTACCCTCCACCACGCACCACACGGTGGCTTACGAAAAGTCCCCCAGGAATTAATACAGAGTATAACCTAGCTTCAACCTAAATTGCAATCCAATCCGTCCTTCCCATTCAGCATGAAGGAGTAGCAAATATATAAAGCCATGGTAAGGTACCGTCCACCACGCACCACACGGTTGCTTACGTAAAGTACCCCATGCATTAATACAGAGTATAACATATCTTCAAACTAAATTGCATTCCAATCTGTCCATCCCTTTAAGCATTAAGGAGTAGCAAACATATTAAGCCATTGTAAGGTACCCTCCACCACGCACCACACGGTGGCTAATGAAATGTATCCCATGTATAAATACAGAGTATAACCTATCTTCAAACAAAACTGCATATCAATCTGTCAACCTTTTTAACCATGAAGGAGAAGCAAACATATTAAGCCATTGTGAGGTACCCTCCACCACGCACCACACGGTGGCTTACGAAAAGTACCCCATGTATTAATACAGAGTATAACCCATCTTCAAACTAAATTGCATTCCAATCAGTCCATCCCTTTCAGCATGAAGGAGTAGCAAACATATTAAGCCATTGTAAGGTACCCTCCACCGCGCACCACACGGTGGTTTACGGAAAGTACCCCATGTATTAATACAGAGTATAACCTATCTTAATACCTAATTGCATTCCAATCTGTCCATATCTTTCAGCACAGAGGAGTAGCAAACATATTAAGCCATTGTAAGGAAACCTCCACCATGCATCACACGGTGGCTTACAAAAAGTACCCCATATATTAATACAGAGTATAACCTATCTTCAAACTAAATTGCATTCCAATCTGTCATTCACTTTCAGCATGAAGGAGTAGCAAACATATTAAGACATTCTAAGATACCCTCCACCATGCACCACACAGTGGCTTACGAAAAGTACCCCATATATTAATACAGAGTATAACCCATCTTAAAACCTAATTGCATTCCAATCTGTCCATACCTTTCAGCATAGAGGAGTAGCAAACATATTAAGACATTCTAAGATACCCTCCACCATGCACCACACAGTGGCATACGAAAAGTACCCCATGTATTAATACAGATTATAACCTATCTTCAAACAGAATTGCATTCCAATCTATAGATCCCTTTCAGCATGAAGGAGTGGGAAACATTTTAAGCCATTGTAAGGTACCCTCCACCACGCACCCCACGGTGGCTTACGAAAAGTACCCCATGTATTAATACAGAGTATAACCTATCTTCGACCTAAATTGCATTCCAATCCGTCCTTCCCATTCAGCATGAAGGAGTAGCAAACATATTATGCCATTATAAGATACCCTCCACCATGACCCACACAGTGGCTTACGAAAAGTACCCCATGTATTAATACAGATTATAACTAATCTTCAAAGGAAATTGCATTCCAATCTGTCCATCGCTTTCAGCATGAAGGAGTAGCAAACATATTAAGCCATTGTAAGGTACCCTTCACCACGTACCACACGGTGGCTTACGAAAAGTCCCCCATGTATAAATACAGAGTATAATTTATCTTCAAACAAAACTGCATATCAATCTGTCAACCTTTTTCACCATGAAGGAGTAGCAAACATATTAAGTCATTGTGAGGTACCCTCCACCACGCACCACTCGGTGGCTTACGAAAAGTTCCCCATGTACTAGTACAGTGTATAACCTATCTTCAAACTAAATTGCATGCCAATCTGTCCATCACTTTCAGCATGAAGGAGTAGCAAACATATTAAGCCATTGTAAGGTACCCTCCACCACGCACCACACGGTGGCTTACGAAAAGTACCCCATGTTTTTATACAGAGTATAACCTATCTTCAAACTAAATTGCATGCCAATCTGTCCATCACTTTCAGCATGAAGGAGTAGCAAACATATTAAGCCATTGTAAGGTACCCTCCACAACGAACCACACGGTGGCTTACAAAAAGTACCCCATGTATTAATACAGAGTATAACCTATCTTCAAACTAAATTGCATTCCAATCTGTCCATCACTTTCAGCATGAAGGAGTAGCAAACATATTAAGCCATTGTAAGGTACCCTCCACCACGCACCACACGGTGGCTTACGAAAAGTACCTCATGTATTTATACAGAGTATAACCTATCTTCAAACTAAATTGCATGCCAATCTGTCCGTCACTTTCAGCATGAAGGAGTAGCAAACATATTAAGCCATTGTAAGGTACCCTCCACCACGCACAACACGGTGGCTTACGAAAAGTCCCCCATGTATAAATACAGAGTATAATTTATCTTCAAACAAAACTGCATATCAATCTGTCAACCTTTTTCACCATGAAGGAGTAGCAAACATATTAAGCCATTGTGAGGTACCCTCCACCACGCACCACATGTGGCTTACAAAAAGTACCCCATGTATTAATACAGAGTATAACCTATCTTCAAACTAAATTGCATTCCAATCTGTCCATCACTTTCAGCATGAAGGAGTAGCAAACATATTAAGCCATTGTAAGGTACCCTCCACCACGCACCACACGGTGGCTTACGAAAAGTACCCCATGTATTAATACAGAGTAAAACCTATCTTCAAACTAAATTGCATTCCAATCTGTCATTCACTTTCAGCATGAAGAAGTAGCAAACATATTAAGCCATTCTAAGATACCCTCCACCATGCACCACACAGTGGCTTACGAAAAGTACCCCATATATTAATACAGAGTATAACCCATCTTTAAACCTAATTGCATTCCAATCTGTCCATACCTTTCAGCATAGAGGAGTAGCAAACATATTAAGCCATTGTAAGGTACCCTCCACCATGCACCACACAGTGGCTTACGAAAAGTACCCCATGTATTAATACAGATTATAACTTTTCTTCAAACTAAATTGCATTCCAATCTATAGATCCCTTTCAGCATGAAGGAGTGGCAAATATTTTAAGCCATTGTAAGGTACCCTCCACCACGCACCTCACGGTGGCTTACGAAAAGTGCCCCATGTATTAATACAGAGTATAACCTATCTTCAAACTAAATTGCATTCCAATCTGTCATTCACTTTCAGCATGAAGGAGTAGTAAATATATGATCCATGGTAAGGTACCCTCTACCACGCACCACACAGTGGCTTACGTCAAGTACACCATGCATTAATACAGAGTATAACATATCTTCAAACTAAATTCCATTCCAATCTGTCCATCCCTTTCAGCATGAAGGAGTAGCAAACATATTAAAACATTGTAAGGAACCCTCCACCACGCACCACACGGTGGCTTACGTAAAGTACCCCATGTATTAATACAGAGTAACTTATCTTCAACCTAAATTGCATTCCAATCCGTCCTTCCCATTCAGCATGAAGGAGTAGCAAACATATTATGCCATTATAAGATACCCTCCACCATGACCATCACAGTGGCTTACGAAAAGTACCCCATGTATTAATACAGAGTATAACCTATCTTCAAACTAAATTGCATTCCAATCTGTCATTCACTTTCAGCATGAAGGAGTAGTTAATATATGAACCATGGTAAGGTACCCTCTACCACGCACCACACAGTGGCTTACGTCAAGTACACCATGCATTAATACAGAGTATAACCTATCTTCAAACTAAATTGCATTCCTATCTGCCCATCCCTTTCACCATGAAGGAGTAGAAACATATTAAACCATTGTAAGGTACCCTCCACCACGCACAACACGGTGGCTTACGAAAAGTACCTGATGTATTAATACAGAGGATAACCTATCTTCAAACCAAATTTTATTCCAATCTGTCCATCCCTTTCAGCATGAAGGAGTAGCAAACATTTTTAGCCATTGTAAGGTACCCTCCACCACGCACCACAGGGTGGCTTACGGAAAGTACCCCATGTTTTAATACAGAGTACAACCTATCTTCAAACTAAATTGCATTCCAATCTGTCCATCCCTTTGAGCATGAAGGAGTAGCAAACATATTAAGCCATTGTAAGGTACCCTCCACCACGCACCACACGGTGGCTTACGAAAAGTCCCCCAGGAATTAATACAGAGTATAACCTAGCTTCAACCTAAATTGCAATCCAATCCGTCCTTCCCATTCAGCATGAAGGAGTAGCAAATATATAAAGCCATGGTAAGGTACCGTCCACCACGCACCACACGGTTGCTTACGTAAAGTACCCCATGCATTAATACAGAGTATAACATATCTTCAAACTGAATTGCATTCCAATCTGTCCATCCCTTTAAGCATTAAGGAGTAGCAAACATATTAAGCCATTGTAAGGTACCCTCCACCACGCACCACACGGTGGCTAACGAAATGTACCCCATGTATAAATACAGAGTATAACCTATCTTCAAACACAACTGCATATCAATCTGTCAACCTTTTTAACCATGAAGGAGTAGCAAACATATTAAGCCATTGTGAGGTACCCTCCACCACGCACCACATGTGGCTTACAAAAAGTACCCCATGTATTAATACAGAGTATAACCTATCTTCAAACTAAATTGCATTCCAATCTGTCCATCACTTTCAGCATGAAGGAGTAGCAAACATATTAAGCCATTGTAAGGTACCCTCCACCACGCACCACACGGTGGCTTACGAAAAGTACCCCATGTATTAATACAGAGTATAACCTATCTTCAAACTAAATTGCATTCCAATCTGTCATTCACTTTCAGCATGAAGAAGTAGCAAACATATTAAACCATTCTAAGATACCCTCCACCATGCACCACACAGTGGCTTACGAAAAGTACCCCATATATTAATACAGAGTATAACCCATCTTTAAACCTAATTGCATTCCAATCTGTCCATACCTTTCAGCATAGAGGAGTAGCAAACATATTAAGCCATTGTAAGGTACCCTCCACCATGCACCACAGAGTGGCTTACGAAAAGTACCCCATGTATTAATACAGATTATAACTTATCTTCAAACTAAATTGCATTCCAATCTATAGATCCCTTTCAGCATGAAGGATTGGCAAACATTTTAAGCCATTGTAAGGTACCCTCCACCACGCACCCCACGGTGGCTTACGAAAAGAACCCCATGTATTAATACAGAGTATAACCTATCTTCAAACTAAATTGCATTCCAATCTGTCATTCACTTTCAGCATGAAGGAGTAGTAAATATATGAACCATGGTAAGGTACCCTCTACCACGCACCACACAGTGGCTTACGTCAAGTACACCATGCATTAATACAGAGTATAACATATCTTCAAACTAAATTCCATTCCAATCTGTCCATCCCTTTCAGCATGAAGGAGTGGCAAACATATTAAAACATTGTAAGGAACCCTCCACCACGCACCACACGGTGGCTTACGTAAAGTACCCCATGTATTAATACAGAGTAACTTATCTTCAACCTAAATTGCATTCCAATCCGTCCTTCCCATTCAGCATGAAGCAGTAGCAAACATATTATGCCATTATAAGATACCCTCCACCATGACCCACACAGTGGCTTACGAAAAGTACCCCATGTATTAATACAGATTATAACTTATCTTCAAAGTAAATTGCACTCCAATCTGTCCATCGCTTTCAGCATGAAGGAGTAGCAAACATATTAAGCCATTGTAAGGTACCCTCCACCACGCACCACACGGTGGCTTACGAAAAGTCCCCCAGGATTAATACAGAGTATAACCGATCTTCAACCTAAATTGCAATCCAATCCGTCCTTCCCATTCAGCATGAAGGAGTAGCAAATGTATAAAGCCATGGTAAGGTACCGTCCACCACGCACCACACGGTGGCTTACGTAAAGTACCCCATGCATTAATACAGAGTATAACATATCTTCAAACTAAATTGCATTCCAATCTGTCCATCCCTTTAAGCATTAAGGAGTAGCAAACATATTAAGCCATTGTAAGGTACCCTCCACCACGCACCACACGGTGGCAAACGAAATGTACCCCATGTATAAATACAGAGTATAACCTATCTTAAAACCTAATTGCATTCCAATCTGTCCATATCTTTCAGCATAGAGGAGTAGCAAACATATTAAGCCATTGTAAGGAAACCTCCACCATGCATCACACGGTGGCTTACAAAAAGTACCCCATATATTAATACAGAGTATAACCTATCTTCAAACTAAATTGCATTTCAATCTGTCATTCACTTTCAGCATGAAGGAGTAGCAAACATATTAAGACATTCTAAGATACCCTCCACCATGCACCACACAGTGGCTTACGTCAAGTACACCATGCATTAATACAGAGTATAACATATCTTCAAACTAAATTCCATTCCAATCTGTCCATCCCTTTCAGCATGAAGGAGTAGCAAACATATTAAAACATTGTAAGGTACCCTCCACCACGCACCACACGTTGGCTTACGTAAAGTACCCCATGTATTAATACAGAGTATAACCTATATTCAAACTATATTGCATTCCAATCTGTCCATCCCTTTCAGCATGAAGGAGTAGCAAACATATTAAGCCATTGTAAGGTACCCTCCACCACGCACCACACGGTGGCTTACGAAATGTCCCCCATTTATAAATACAGAGTATAATTTATCTTCAAACAAAACTGCATATCAATCTGTCAACCTTTTTCACCATGAAGGAGTAGCAAAGATATTAAGCCATTGTGAGGTACCCTCCACCACGCACCACTCGGTGGCTTACGAAAAGTACCCCATATATTAATACAGAGTATAACCTATCTTCAAACTAAATTGCATTCCAATCTGTCATTCACTTTCAGCATGAAGGAGTAGCAAACATATTAAGACATTCTAAGATACCCTCCACCATGCACCACACAGTGGCTTACGTCAAGTACACCATGCATTAATACAGAGTATAACATATCTTCAAACTAAATTCCATTCCAATCTGTCCATCCCTTTCAGCATGAAGGAGTAGCAAACATATTAAAACATTGTAAGGTACCCTCCACCATGACCCACACAGTGGCTTACGAAAAGTACCACATGTATTAATACAGATTATAACTTATCTTCAAAGTAAATTGCATTCCAATCTGTCCATCGCTTTCAGCATGAAGGAGTAGCAAACATATTAAGCCATTGTAAGGTACCGTCCACCACGCACCACACGGTGGCTTACGAAAAGTCCCCCATGTATAAATACAGAGTATAATTTATCTTCAAACAAAACTGCATATCAATCTGTCAACCTTTTTCACCATGAAGGAGTAGCAAACATATTAAGCCATTGTGAGGTACCCTCCACCACGCACCACTCGGTGGCTTACGAAAAGTACCCCATGTACTAGTACAGAGTATAACCTATCTTCGAACTAAATTGCATGCCAATCTGTCCATCACTTTCAGCATGAAGGAGTAGCAAACCAATTAAGCCATTGTAAGGTACCCTCCACAACGAACCACACGGTGGCTTACAAAAAGTACCCCATGTATTAATACAGAGTATAACCTATCTTCAAACTAAATTGCATGCCAATCTGTCCATCACTTTCAGCATGAAGGAGTAGCAAACATATTAAGCCATTGTAAGGTACCCTCCACCACGCACCACACGGTGGCTTACGAAAAGTCCCCCATGTATAAATACAGAGTATAATTTATCTTCAAACAAAACTGCATATCAATCTGTCAACCTTTTTCACCATGAAGGAGTAGCAAACATATTAAGCCATTGTGAGGTACCCTCCACCACGCACCACATGTGGCTTACAAAAAGTACCCCATGTATTAATACAGAGTGTAACCTATCTTCAAACTAAATTGCAATCCAATCTGTCATTCACTTTCAGCATGAAGGAGTAGCAAACATATTAAGACATTCTAAGATACCCTCCACCATGCACCACACAGTGGCTTACGAAAAGTACCCCATGTATTAATACAGATTATAACCTATCTTCAAACTAAATTGCATTCCAATCTATAGATCCCTTTCAGCATGAAGGAGTGGCAAACATTTTAAGCCATTGTAAGGTACCTTCCACCACGCACCCCACGGTGGCTTACGAAAAGTACCCCATGTATTAATACAGAGTATAACCTATCTTCAAACTAAATTGCATTCCAATCTGTCATTCACTTTCAGCATGAAGGAGTAGCAGATATATTAAGACATTGTAAGGTACCCTCAACCACACACCACACGGTGGCTTACGAAAAGTACCTGATGTATTAATCTGTGTATAACCTATCTTCAAACTAAATTGCATTCCAATCTGTCCATCCCTTTCAGCATTAAGGAGTAGAAACATATTAAGCCATTGTAAGGTACCCTCCACCAGGCACCACACGGTAACTTACGAAAAGTCCCCCATGAATTAATACAGAGCATAACCTATCTTCAACCTAAATTGCATTCCAATCCGTCCTTCCCTTTCAGTATGAAGGAGTAGTAAATATATGAACCATGGTAAGGTACCCTCTACCACGCACCACACAGTGGCTTACGTTAAGTACACCATGCATTAATACAGAGTATAACATATTTTCAAACTAAATTCCATTCCAATCTGTCCATCCCTTTCAGCATGAAGGAGTAGCTAACATATTAAAACATTGTAAGGAACCCTCCACCACGCACCACACGGTGGCTTACGGAAAGTACCCCATGTTTTAATACAGAGTACAACCTATCTTCAAACTAAATTGCATTCCAATCTGTCCATCCCTTTCAGCATGAAGGAGTAGCAAACATATTAAGCCATTGTAACGTACCCTCCACCACGCACCACACGGTGGCTTACGAAAAGTCCCCCAGGAATAATACAGAGTATAACCTATCTTCAACCTAAATTGCAATCCAATCCGTCCTTCCCATTCAGCATGAAGGAGTATCAAATGTATAAAGCCATGGTAAGGTACCGTCCACCACGCACCACACGGTGGCTTACGTAAAGTACCCCATGCATTAATACAGAGTATAACATATCTTCAAACTAAATTGCATTCCAATCTGTCCATCCCTTTAAGCATTAAGGAGTAGCAAACATATTAAGCCATTGTAAGGTACCCTCCACCACGCACCACACGGTGGCTTACGAAAAGTCCCCCATGTATAAATACAGAGTATAATTTATCTTCAAACAAAACTGCATATCAATCTGTCAACCTTTTTCACCATGAAGGAGTAGCAAACATATTAAGCCATTGTGAGGTACCCTCCACCACGCACCACATGTGGCTTACAAAAAGTACCCCATGTATTAATACAGAGTGTAACCTATCTTCAAACTAAATTGCATTCCAATCTGTCATTCACTTTCAGCATGAAGGATTAGCAAACATATTAAAACATTGTAAGGTACCCTCCACCACGCACCACACGTTGGCTTACGTAAAGTACCCCATGAATTAATACAGAGTAACTTATCTTCAAAGTAAATTGCATTCCAATCTGTCCATCCCTTTCAGCATGAAGGAGTAGCAAACATATTAAGCCATTGTAACGTACCCTCCATCACGCACCACACGGTGGCTAACGAAATGTACCCCATGTATAAATACAGAGTATAACCTATCTTCAAACAAAACTGCATATCAATCTGTCAACCTTTTTAACCATGAAGGAGTAGCAAACATATTAAGCCATTGTGAGGTACCCTCCACCACGCACCACACGGTGGCTAACGAAATGTACCCCATGTATAAATACAGAGTATAACCTATCTTCAAACAAAACTGCATATCAATCTGTCAACCTTTTTAACCATGAAGGAGTAGCAAACATATTAAGGCATTCTAAGATACCCTCCACCATGCACCACACAGTGGCTTACGAAAAGTACCCCATGTATTAATACAGATTATAACCTATCTTCAAACTAAATTGCATTCCAATCTATAGATCCCTTTCAGCATGAAGGAGTGGCAAACATTTTAAGCCATTGTAAGGTACCTTCCACCACGCACCCCACGGTGGCTTACGAAAAGTACCCCATGTATTAATACAGAGTATAACCTATCTTCAAACGAAATTGTATTCCAATCTGTCATTCACTTTCAGCATGAAGGAGTAGCAGATATATTAAGTCATTGTAAGGTACCCTCAACCACACACCACACGGTGGCTTACGAAAAGTACCTGATGTATTAATCTGTGTATAACCTATCTTCAAACTAAATTGCATTCCAATCTGTCCATCCCTTTCAGCATTAAGGAGTAGAAACATATTAAGCCATTGTAAGGTACCCTCCACCAGGCACCACACGGTAACTTACGAAAAGTCCCCCATGAATTAATACAGAGCATAACCCATCTTCAACCTAAATTGCATTTCAGTCCGTCCTTCCCTTTCAGTATGAAGAAGTAGTAAATATATGAACCATGGTAAGGTACCCTCTACCACGCACCACACAGTGGCTTACGTAAAGTACACCATGCATTAATACAGAGTACAACCTATCTTCAAACTAAATTGCATTCCAATCTGTCCATCCCTTTCAGCATGAAGGAGTAGCAAACATATTAAGCCATTGTAACGTACCCTCCATCACGCACCACACGGTGGCTTACGAAAAGTCCCCCAGGAATAATACAGAGTATAACCTATCTTCAACCTAAATTGCAATCCAATCCGTCCTTCCCATTCAGCATGAAGGAGTATCAAATGTATAAAGCCATGGTAAGGTACCGTCCACCACGCACCACACGGTGGCTTACGTAAAGTACCCCATGCATTAATACAGAGTATAACATATCTTCAAACTAAATTGCATTCCAATCTGTCCATCCCTTTAAGCATTAAGGAGTAGCAAACATATTAAGCCATTGTAAGGTACCCTCCACCACGCACCACACGGTGGCTTACGAAAAGTACCCCATGTATTAATACTGAGTATAACCCATCTTCAAACTAAATTGCATTCCAATCAGTCCATCCCTTTCAGCATGAAGGAGTAGCAAACATATTAAAACATTGTAAGGTACCCTCCACCACGCACCACACGGTGGCTTACGTAAAGTACCCCATGTATTAATACAGAGTATAACCTATCTTAAAACCTAATTGCATTCCAATCTGTCCATATCTTTCAGCATAGAGGAGTAGCAAACATATTAAGCCATTGTAAGGAAACCTCCACCATGCATCACACGGTGGCTTACAAAAAGTACCCCATATATTAATACAGAGTATAACCTATCTTCAAACTAAATTGCATTCCAATCTGTCATTCACTTTCAGCATGAAGGAGTAGCAAACATATTAAGAGATTCTAAGATACCCTCCACCATGCACCACACAGTGGCTTACGTCAAGTACACCATGCATTGATACAGAGTATAACATATCTTCAAACTAAATTCCATTCCAATCTGTCCATCCCTTTCAGCATGAAGGAGTAGCAAACATATTAAAACATTGTAAGGTACCCTCCACCACGCACCACACGGTGGCTTACGTAAAGTACCCCATGTATTAATACAGAGTAACTTATCTTCAAAGTAAATTGCATTCCAATCTGCCCATCGCTTTCAGCATGAAGGAGTAGCAAACATGTTAAGCCAATGCAACGTACCCTCCACCACACCCCACACGGTGGCTTACGAAAAGTACCCCATGTATTAATACAGAGTATAACCTATCTTAAAACCTAATTGCATTCCAATCTGTCCTTCCCATTCAGCATGAAGGAGTAGCAAACATATTATGCTATTCTAAGATACCCTCCACCATGACCCACACAGTGGCTTACGAAAAGTACCCCATGTATTAATACAGATTATAACTTATCTTCAATGTAAATTGCATTCCAATCTGTCCATCGCTTTCAGCATGAAGGAGTAGCAAACATATTAAGCCATTGTAAGGTACCCTCCACCACGCACCACACGGTGGCTTACGAAAAATACCTCATGTATTTATACAGAGTATAACCTATCTTCAAACTAAATTGCATGCCAATCTGTCCATGACTTTCAGCATGAAGGAGTAGCAAACATATTAAGCCATTGTAAGGTACCCTCCACCACGCACCACACGGTGGCTTACGAAAAGTCCCCCATGTATAAATACAGACTATAATTTATCTTCAAACAAAACTGCATATCAATCTGTCAAACTTTTTCACCATGAAGGAGTAGCAAACATATTAAGCCATTGTGAGGTACCCTCCACCACGCACCACTCGGTGGCTTACGAAAAGTACCCCATGTACTAGTACAGAGTATAACCTATCTACAAACTAAATTGCATGCCAATCTGTCCATCACTTTCAGCATGAAGGAGTAGCAAACATATTAAGCCATTGTAAGGTACCCTCCACCACGCACCACACGGTGGCTTACGAAAAGTACCCCATGTATTTATACAGAGTATAACCTATCTTCAAACTAAATTGCATGCCAATCTCTCCATCACTTTCAGCATGAAGGAGTAGCAAACATATTAAGCCATTGTAAGGTACCCTCCACAACGAACCACACGGTGGCTTACAAAAAGTACCCCATGTATTAATACAGAGTATAACCTATCTTCAAACTAAATTGCATTCCAATCTGTCCATCACTTTTAGCATGAAGGAGTAGCAAACATATTAAGCCATTGTAAGGTACCCTCCACCACGCACCACACGGTGGCTTACGAAAAGTACCTCATGTATTTATACAGAGTATAACCTATCTTCAAACTAAATTGCATGCCAATCTGTCCATCACTTTCAGCATGAAGGAGTAGCAAACATATTAAGCCATTGTAAGGTACCCTCCACCACGCACCACACGGTGGCTTACGAAAAGTACCCCATGTATTAATACAGAGTATAACCTATCTTCAAACTAAATTGCATTCCAATCAGTCCATCCCTTTCAGCATGAAGGAGTAGCAAACATATTAAGCCATTGTAAATTTCCCTCCAAAGCGCACCACACGGTGGTTTAGAAAAGTACCCCATGTATTAATACAGAGTATAACCTATATTAAAACCTGATTGCATTCCAATCTGTCCATCCCTTTCAGCATAAAGGAGTAGCAAACATATTAAGCCATTGTAAGATACCCTCCACCACACACCACACGCGGGCTTACGAAAAGTACCCCATGTATTAATACAGAATATAACCTATCATCAAACTAAATTGCATTCCTATCTGCTCATCCCTATCACCATGAAGGAGTAGCAAACATATTAAATCATTGTAAGGTACCCTCAACCACGCACAACACGGTGGCTTACGAAAAGTACCTGATGTATTAATACAGTGTATAACCTATCTTCAAACTAACTTGCATTCCAATCCGTCCTTCCCTTTCAGTATGAAAGAGTAGCAAAAATATGAACCATGGTAAGGTACCCTCTACCACGCACCACACGGTGGCTTACATAAAGTACCCCATGCATCAATACAGAGTATAACCTATCTTCAAACTAAATTGCATGCCAATCTGTCCATCACTTTCAGCATGAAGGAGTAGCAAACATATTAAGCCATTGTAAGGTACCCTCCACCACGCACCACACGGTGGCTTACGAAAAGTACCCCATGTATTAATACAGAGTATAACCTATCTTCAAACTAAATTGCATTCCAATCAGTCCATCCCTTTCAGCATGAAGGAGTAGCAAACATATTAAGCCATTGTAAATTTCCCTCCACCGCGCACCACACGGTGGTTTAGAAAAGTACCCCATGTATTAATACAGAGTATAACCTATATTAAAACCTGATTGCATTCCAATCTGTCCATCCCTTTCAGCATAAAGGAGTAGCAAACATATTAAGCCATTGTAAGATACCCTCCACCACACACCACACGCGGGCTTACGAAAAGTACCCCATGTATTAATACAGAATATAACCTATCATCAAACTAAATTGCATTCCTATCTGCTCATCCCTATCACCATGAAGGAATAGCAAACATATTAAACCATTGTAAGGTACCCTCAACCACGCACAACACGGTGGCTTACGAAAAGTACCTGATGTATTAATACAGTGTATAACCTATCTTCAAACTAACTTGCATTCCAATCCGTCCTTCCCTTTCAGTATGAAAGAGTAGCAAAAATATGAACCATGGTAAGGTACCCTCTACCACGCACCACACGGTGGCTTACATAAAGTACCCCATGCATCAATACAGAGTATAACATATCTTCAAACGAAATTGCATTCCAATCTGTCCATCACTTTCAGCATGAAGGAGTAGCAAACATATTAAGCCATTGTAAGGTACCCTCCACCACGCACAACACGGTGGCTTACGAAAACTACCTGATGTATTAATCAGTGTATAACCTATCTTCAAACTAAATTGCATTCCAATCTGTCCATCCCTTTCAGCATTAAGGAGTAGGAAACATATTAAGCCAGTGTAAGGTACCCTCCACCAGGCACCACACGGTAACTTACGAAAAGTCCCCCATGAATTTATACAGAGTATAACCTATCTTCAACCTTAATTGCATTCCAATCCGTCCTTCCCTTTCAGTATGAAGGAGTAGCAAATATATGAACCATGGTAAGGTACCCTCTACCACGCACCACACAGTGGCTTACGTCAAGTACACCATGCATTAATGCAGTGTATAACATATCTTCAAACTAAATTGCATTCCAATCTGTCAATCCCTTTCAGCATGAAGGAGTAGCAAACATATTAAGCGTTGTAAGGTACCCTCCACCACGCACCACACGGTGGCATACGAAAAGTACCCCATGTATTAATACAGAGTATCACCTATCTTCAAACTAAATTCCATTCCAATCTGTCCATCCCTTTCAGCATGAAGGTGTAGCAAACATATTAAACCATTGTAAGGTACCCTCCACCACGCACCACACGATGGCTTACGAAAAGTACCCCATGTATTAAAACAGAGTATAACTTATCTTCAAAGTAAATTGCATTCCAATCTGTCCATCGTTTTCAGCATGAAGGAGTAGCATACGTATTAAGCCATTGTAAGGTACCCTCCACCACGCCCCACACGGTGGCTTACGAAAAGTCCCCCATGAATTAATACAGAGTATAACCTATCTTCAACGTAAATTGCATTCCAATCCGTCCTTCCCCTTCAGCATGAAGGAGTAGCAAACATATTAAGCCATTCTAAGATACCGTCCACCATGCACCATACAGTGGCTTACGAAAAGTACCCCATGTATTAATACAGATTATAACTTATCTTCAAAGTAAATTGCATTCCAATCTGTCCATCGCTTTCAGCATGAAGGAGTAGCAAACATATTAAGCCATTGTAAGGTACCCTCCACCACGCACCACACGGTCTCTTACGAAAAGTCCCCCATGAATTAATACAGAGTATAACCTATCTTCAACCTAAATTGCATTCCAATCCGTCCTTCCCATTCAGCATGAAGGAGTAGCAAACATATTAATACATTCTAAGATACCCTCTAGCATGCACCACACAGTGGCTTACGAAAAGTACCCCATGAATTAATACAGATTATAACCTATCTTCAAACTAAATTGCATGCCAATCTGTCCATGACTTTCAGCATGAAGGAGTAGCAAACATATTAAGCCATTGTAAGGTACCCTCCACCACGCACCACACGGTGGCTTACGAAAAATACCTCATGTATTTATACAGAGTATAACCTATCTTCAAACTAAATTGCTTTCCAATCTGTAGATCCCTTTAAGCATGAAGGAGTGGCAAACATTATAAGCCATTGTAAGGTACCCTCCACCACGCACCCCACGGTGGCTTACGAAAAGTACCCCATGTATTAATACAGATTATAACTTATCTTCAAAGTAAATTGCATTCCAATCTGTCCATCGCTTTCAGCATGAAGGAGTAGCAAACATATTAAGCCATTGTAAGGTACCCTCCACCACGCACCACACGGTGGCTTACGAAAAATACCTCATGTATTTATACAGAGTATAACCTATCTTCAAACTAAATTGCATGCCAATCTGTCCATGACTTTCAGCATGAAGGAGTAGCAAACATATTAAGCCATTGTAAGGTACCCTCCACCACGCACCACACGGTGGCTTACGAAAAGTCCCCCATGTATAAATACAGAGTATAATTTATCTTCAAACAAAACTGCATATCAATCTGTCAAACTTTTTCACCATGAAGGAGTAGCAAACATATTAAGCCATTGTGAGGTACCCTCCACCACGCACCACTCGGTGGCTTACGAAAAGTACCCCATGTACTAGTACAGAGTATAACCTATCTACAAACTAAATTGCATGCCAATCTGTCCATCACTTTCAGCATGAAGGAGTAGCAAACATATTAAGCCATTGTAAGGTACCCTCCACCACGCACCACACGGTGGCTTACGAAAAGTACCCCATGTATTTATACAGAGTATAACCTATCTTCAAACTAAATTGCATGCCAATCTCTCCATCACTTTCAGCATGAAGTAGTAGCAAACATATTAAGCCATTGTAAGGTACCCTCCACAACGAACCACACGGTGGCTTACAAAAAGTACCCCATGTATTAATACAGAGTATAACCTATCTTCAAACTAAATTGCATTCCAATCTGTCCATCACTTTTAGCATGAAGGAGTAGCAAACATATTAAGCCATTGTAAGGTACCCTCCACCACGCACCACACGGTGGCTTACGAAAAGTACCTCATGTATTTATACAGAGTATAACCTATCTTCAAACTAAATTGCATGCCAATCTGTCCATCACTTTCAGCATGAAGGAGTAGCAAACATATTAAGCCATTGTAAGGTACCCTCCACCACGCACCACACGGTGGCTTACGAAAAGTACCCCATGTATTAATACAGAGTATAACCTATCTTCAAACTAAATTGAATTCCAATCAGTCCATCCCTTTCAGCATGAAGGAGTAGCAAACATATTAAGCCATTGTAAATTTCCCTCCAAAGCGCACCACACGGTGGTTTAGAAAAGTACCCCATGTATTAATACAGAATATAACCTATCATCAAACTAAATTGCATTCCTATCTGCTCATCCCTATCACCATGAAGGAGTAGCAAACATATTAAATCATTGTAAGGTACCCTCAAGCACGCACAACACGGTGGCTTACGAAAAGTACCCCATGTATTAATACAGAATATAACCTATCATCAAACTAAATTGCATTCCTATCTGCTCATCCCTTTCAGCATAAAGGAGTAGCAAACATATTAATCCATTGTAAGATACCCTCCACCACACACCACACGCGGGCTTACGAAAAGTACCCCATGTATTAATACAGAATATAACCTATCATCAAACTAAATTGCATTCCTATCTGCTCATCCCTATCACCATGAAGGAGTAGCAAACATATTAAATCATTGTAAGGTACCCTCAACCACGCACAACACGGTGGCTTACGAAAAGTACCTGATGTATTAATACAGTGTATAACCTATCTTCAAACTAACTTGCATTCCAATCCGTCCTTCCCTTTCAGTATGAAAGAGTAGCAAAAATATGAACCATGGTAAGGTACCCTCTACCACGCACCACACGGTGGCTTACATAAAGTACCCCATGCATCAATACAGAGTATAACCTATATTAAAACCTGATTGCATTCCAATCTGTCCATCCCTTTCAGCATAAAGGAGTAGCAAACATATTAATCCATTGTAAGATACCCTCCACCACACACCACACGCGGGCTTACGAAAAGTACCCCATGTATTAATACAGAATATAACCTATCATCAAACTAAATTGCATTCCTATCTGCTCATCCCTATCACCATGAAGGAGTAGCAAACATATTAAATCATTGTAAGGTACCCTCAACCACGCACAACACGGTGGCTTACGAAAAGTACCTGATGTATTAATACAGTGTATAACCTATCTTCAAACTAACTTGCATTCCAATCCGTCCTTCCCTTTCAGTATGAAAGAGTAGCAAAAATATGAACCATGGTAAGGTACCCTCTACCACGCACCACACGGTGGCTTACATAAAGTACCCCATGCATCAATACAGAGTATAACATATCTTCAAACTAAATTGCATTCCAATCTGTCCATCCCTTTCAGCATTAAGGAGTAGCAAACATATTAAGCCAGTGTAAGGTACCCTCCACCAGGCACCACACGGTAACTTACGAAAAGTCCCCCATGAATTTATACAGAGTATAACCTATCTTCAACCTTAATTGCATTCCAATCCGTCCTTCCCTTTCAGTATGAAGGAGTAGCAAATATATGAACCATGGTAAGGTACCCTCTACCACGCACCACACAGTGGCTTACGTCAAGTACACCATGCATTAATGCAGTGTATAACATATCTTCAAACTAAATTGCATTCCAATCTGTCAATCCCTTTCAGCATGAAGGAGTAGCAAACATATTAAGCGTTGTAAGGTACCCTCCACCACGCACCACACGGTGGCATACGAAAAGTACCCCATGTATTAATACAGAGTATCACCTATCTTCAAACTAAATTCCATTCCAATCTGTCCATCCCTTTCAGCATGAAGGTGTAGCAAACATATTCAGCCATTCTAAGATACCGTCCACCATGCACCACACAGTGGCTTACGAAAAGTACCCCATGTATTAATACAGATTATAACTTATCTTCAAAGTAAATTGCATTCCAATCTGTCCATCGCTTTCAGCATGAAGGAGTAGAAAACATATTAAGCCATTGTAAGGTACCCTCCACCACGAACCACACGGTCTCTTACGAAAAGTCCCCCATGAATTAATACAGAGTATAACCTATCTTCAACCTAAATTGCATTCCAATCCGTCCTTCCCATTCAGCATGAAGGAGTAGCAAACATATTAATACATTCTAAGATACCCTCTAGCATGCACCACACAGTGGCTTACGAAAAGTACCCCATGAATTAATACAGATTATAACCTATCTTCAAACTAAATTGCTTTCCAATCTGTAGATCCCTTTAAGCATGAAGGAGTGGCAAACATTATAAGCCATTGTAAGGTACCCTCCACCACGCACCCCACGGTGGCTTACGAAAAGTACCCCATGTATTAATACAGAGTATAACAAACTTCAAACTAAATTGCATTCCTATCTGCCCATCCCTTTCACCATGAAGGAGTAGCAAACATATTAAACCATTGTAAGCTACCCTCCACCACGCACAACACGGTGGCTTACGAAAAGTACCTGATGTATTAATACAGTGTATACCCTATATTCAAACTAACTTGCATTCCAATCTGTCCATCCCTTTCAGCATTAAGGAGTAGCAAACATATTAAGCCATTGTAAGGTACCCTCCACCACACACAACACCGTGGCTTACGAAAATTCCCCCATGAATTAATACAGAGTATAACCTATCTTCAACATAAATTGCATTCCAATCCGTCCTTCCCTTTCAGTATGAAGGAGTAGCAAATATATGAACCATGGTAAGGTACCCTCTACCACGCACCACACGGTGGCTTACGTAAAGTACCCCAGGAATTAATACAGAGTATAACCTATCTTCAACCTAAATTGCAATCCAATCCGTCCTTCCCATTCAGCATGAAGGAGTAGCAAATATATAAATCCATGGTAAGGTACCGTCCACCACGCACCACACGGTGGCTTACGTAAAGTACCCCATGCATTAATACAGAGTATAACATATCTTCAAACTAAATTGCATTCCAATCTGTTCATCCCTTTAAGCATGAAGGAGTAGCAAACATATTAAGCCACTGTAAGGTACTCTCCACCAAGCACCACACGGTGGATTACGAAAAGTACCCCATGTATTAATACAGAGTATAACCTATCTTCAAACCAAATTGCATTCCAATCTGTCATTCACTTTCAGCATGAAGGAGTAGCAAACATATTAAGCCATTCTAAGATACCCTCCACCATGCACCACACAGTGGCTTACGAAAAGTACCCCATGTATTAATACAGATTATAACCTATCTTCAAACTAAATTGCATTCCAATCTATAGATCCCTTTCAGCATGAAGGAGTGGCAAACATTTTAAGCCATTGTAAGGTACCCTCCACCACGCACCCCACGGTGGCTTACGAAAAGTACCCCATGTATTAATACAGAGTATAACCTATCTTCAAACTAAATTGCATTCCAATCTGTCATTCACTTTCAGCATGAAGGAGTAGCAGATATATTAAGCCATTGTAAGGTACCCTCCACCACACACCACACGCAGGCTTACGAAAAGTACCCCATGTATTAATACAGAATATAACCTATCTTCAAACTAAATTGCATTCCTATCTGCCGATCCCTTTCACCATAAAGGAGTAGCAAACATATTAAACCATTGTAAGGTACCCTCCACCACGCACAACACGGTGGCTTACGAAAAGTACCTGATGTATTAATACAGTGTATAACCTATCTTCAAACTAACTTGCATTCCAATCCGTCCTTCCCTTTCAGTATGAAGGAGTAGCAAATATAAGAATCATGGTAAGGTACCCTCTACCACGCACTACACGGTGGCTTACGTAAAGTACCCCATGCATTAATACGGAGTATAACATATCTTCAAACGAAATAGCATTCCAATCTGTCCATCACTTTCAGCATGAAGGAGTAGCAAACATATTAAGCCATTGTAAGGTACCCTCCACCAGGCACCACACGGTAACTTACGAAAAGTCCCCATGAATTAATACAGAGTATAACCTATCTTCAACCTAAATTGCATTCCAAACCGTCCTTCCCATTCAGCATGAAGGAGTAGCAAACATATTAAGACATTCTAAGATACCCTCTAGCATGCACCACACAGTGGCTTACGAAAAGTACCCCATGTATTAATACAGATTATAACCTATCTTCAAACTAAATTACTTTCCAATCTGTAGATCCCTTTCAGCATGAAGGAGTGGGAAACATTATAAGCCATTGTAAGGTACCCTCCACCACGCACCCCACGGTGGCTTACGAAAAGTACCCCATGTATTAATACAGAGTATAACAAACTTCAAACTAAATTGCATTCCAATCTGTCCATCACTTTCAGCATGAAGGAGTAGCAAACATATTAAGCCATTGTAAGGTACACTCCACCACGCACAACACGGTGGCTTACGAAAAGTACCTGATGTATTAATCAGTGTATAACCTATCTTCAAACTAAATTGCATTCCAATCTGTCCATCCCTTTCAGCATTAAAGAGTAGCAAACATATTAAGCCAGTGTAAGGTACCCTCCACCAGGCACCACACGGTAACTTACGAAAAGTCCCCCATGAATTAATACAGAGTATAACCTATCTTCAACCTTAATTGCATTCCAATCCGTCCTTCCCTTTCAGTATGAAGGAGTAGCAAATTTATGAACCATGGTAAGGTACCCTCTACCACACACCACACAGTGGCTTACGTCAAGTACACCATGCATTAATGCAGTGTATAACATATCTTCAAACTAAATTGCATTCCAATCTGTCAATCCCTTTCAGCATGAAGGAGTAGCAAACATATTAAGCGTTGTAAGGTACCCTCCACCACGCACCACACGGTGGCATACGAAAAGTACCCCATGTATTAATACAGAGTATCACCTATCTTCAAACTAAATTCCATTCCAATCTGTCCATCCCTTTCAGCATGAAGGAGTAGCAAACATATTAAGCCATTGTAAGGTACCCTCCACCATGCACCACACGGTCTCTTACGAAAAGTCCCCCATGAATTAATACAGAGTATAACCTATCTTCAACCTAAATTGCATTCCAATCCGTCCTTCCCATTCAGCATGAAGGAGTAGCAAACATATTAATACATTCTAAGATACCCTCTAGCATGCACCACACAGTGGCTTACGAAAAGTGCCCCATGTATTATTACAGATTATAACCTATCTTCAAACTAAATTGCTTTCCAATCTGTAGATCCCTTTCAGCATGAAGGAGTGGCAAACATTATAAGCCATTGTAAGGTACCCTCCACCACGCACCCCACGGTGGCTTACGAAAAGTACCCCATGTATTAATACAGAGTATAACAAACTTCAAACTAAATTGCATTCCTATCTGCCCATCCCTTTCACCATGAAGGAGTAGCAAACATATTAAACCATTGTAAGGTACCCTCCACCACGCACAACACGGTGGCTTACGAAAAGTACCTGATGTATTAATACAGTGTATAACCTATATTCAAACTAACTTGCATTCCAATCTGTCCATCCCTTTCAGCATTAAGGAGTAGCAAACATATTAAGCCATTGTAAGGTACCCTCCACCACGCACAACACCGTGGCTTACGAAAATTCCCCCATGAATTAATACAGAGTATAACCTATCTTCAACATAAATTGCATTCCAATCCGTCCTTCCCTTTCAGTATGAAGGAGTAGCAAATATATGAACCATGGTAAGGTACACTCTACCACGCACCACACGGTGGCTTACGTAAAGTACCCCATGCATTAATACAGAGTATAACATATCTTCAAACTAAATTGCATTCCAATCTGTCCATCCCTTTAAGCATGAAGGAGTAGCAAACATATTAAGCCATTGTAAGGTACCCTCCACCACGCACCACACGGTGGATTACGAAAAGTACCCCATGTATTAATACAGAGTATAACCCATCTTCAAACTAAATTGCAATCCAATCAGTCCATCCCTTTCAGCATGAAGGAGTAGCAAACATATTAAGCCATTGTAACGTACCCTCCACCGCGCACCACACGGTGGTTTACGAAAAGTACCCCATGTATTAATACAGAGTATAACCTATCTTCAAACCTAATTGCATTCCAATCTGTCCATACCTTTCAGCATAAAGTAGTAGCAAACATATTAAGCCATTGTAAGGAAACCTCCACCATGCATCACACGGTGGCTTACAAAAAGTACCCCATATATTAATACAGAGTATAACCTATCTTCAAACTAAATTGCATTCCAATCTGTCATTCACTTTCAGCATGAAGGAGTAGCAAACATATTAAGCCATTCTAAGATACCCTCCACCATGCACCACACAGTGGCTTACGAAAAGTACCCCATGTATTAATACAGATTATAACCTATCTTCAAACTAAATTGCATTCCAATCTATAGATCCCTTTCTGCATGAAGGAGTGGCAAACATTTTAAGCCATTGTAAGGTACCCTCCACCACGCACCCCACGGTGGCTTACGAAAAGTACCCCATGTATTAATACAGAGTATAACCTATCTTCAAACTAAATTGCATTCCAATCTGTCATTCACTTTCAGCATGAAGGAGTAGCAGATATATTAAGCCATTGTAAGGTACCCTCCACCACACACAACACGGTGGCTTACGAAAATTCCCCCATGAATTAATACAGAGTATAACCTATCTTCAAACTAAATTGCATTCCAATCCGTCCTTCCCTTTGAGTATGAAGGCATAGCAAATATATGAACCATGGTAAGGTACCCTCTACCACGCACCACACGGTGGCTTACGTAAAGTACCCCATGCATTAATACAGAGTATAACATATCTTCAAACTAAATTGCATTCCAATGTGTCGATCACTTTCAGCATGAAGGAGTAGCAAACATATTAAGCCATTGTAAGGTACCCTCCACCACGCACCACACGGTGGCTTACGAAAAGTCCCCCAGGAATTAATACAGAGTATAACCTATCTTCAACCAAAATTGCAATCCTATCCATCCTTCCCATTCAACATGAAGGAGTAGCAAATATATAAAGCCATGGTAAGGTACCGTCCACCACGCACCACACGGTGGCTTACGTAAAGTACCCCATGCATTAATACAGAGTATAACATATCTTCAAACTAAATTGCATTCCAATCTGTCCATCCCTTTAAGCATGAAGGAGTAGCAAACATATTAAGCCATTGAAAGGTCCCCTCCACCACGCACCACACGGTGGCTTACGAAAAGTCCCCCATGAATTAATACAGAGCATAACCTATCTTCAACCTAAATTGCATTCCAATCCGTCCTTTCCTTTCAGTATGAAGGAGTAGTAAATATATGAACCATGGTAAGGTACCCTCTACCACACACCACACAGAGGCTTACGTCAAGTACACCATGCATTAATACAGAGTATAACATATCTTCAAACTAAATTGCATTCCAATCCGTCCTTCCCATTCAGCATGAAGGAGTAGCAAACATATTATGCCATTCTAAGATACCCTCCACCATGACCCACACAGTGGCTTACGAAAAGTACCCCATGTATTAATACAGATTAAAACTTATCTTCAAAGTAAATTGCATTCCAATCTGTCCATCGCTTCAGCATGAAGGAGTAGCAAACATATTAAGCCATTGTAAGGTACCCTCCACCACGCACCACACGGTGGCTTACGAAAAGTCCCCCATGAATTAGTACAGAGTATAACCTATTTTCAACCTAAATTGCATTCCAATCCGTCCTTCCCATTCAGCATGAAGGAGTAGCAAACATATTAAGCCATTGTAAGCTACCCTCCACCACGCACCACACGGTGGCTTACGTAAAGTACCCCAGGTATTAATACAGAGTATAATATATCTTCAAACTAAATTGCATTCCAATCTGTCCATCCCTTTAAGCATGAAGGAGTAGCAAACATATTAAGCGTTGTAAGGTACCCCCCACCACGCACCACACGGTGGCATACGAAAAGTACCCCATGTATTAATACAGAGTATCACCTATCTTCAAACTAAATTCCATTCCAATCTGTCCATCACTTTCAGCATGAAGGAGTAGCAAACATATTAAGCCATTGTAAGGTACCCTCCACAACGAACCACACGGTGGCTTACAAAAAGTACCCCATGTATTAATACAGAGTATAACCTATCTTCAAACTATATTGCATTCCAATCTGTCCATCACTTTCAGCATGAAGGAGTAGCAAACATATTAATCCATTGTAAGGTACCCTCCACCACGCACCACACGGTGGCTTACGAAAAGTACCTCATGTATTTATACAGAGTATAACCTATCTTCAAAATAAATTGCATGCCAATCTGTCCATCACTTTCAGCATGAAGGAGTAGCAAACATATTAAGCCATTGTAAGGTACCCTCCACCACGCACCACACGGTGGCTTACGAAAAGTCCCCCATGTATAAATACAGAGTATAATTTATCTTCAAACAAAACTGCATATCAATCTGTCAACCTTTTTCACCATGAAGGAGTAGCAAACATATTAAGCCATTGTAAGGTACCCTCCACCATGCACCACACGGTGGCTTACGAAACGTACCCCATTTATTAATACAGAGTATAACCTATCTTAAAACCTAATTGCATTCCAATCTGTCCATCCCTTTCAGCATAAAGGAGTAGCAAACATATTAAGCCATTGTAAGGTACCCTCCACCATGCACCACACGGTGGCTTACAAAAAGTACCCCATATATTAATACAGAGTATAACCTATCTTCAAACTAAATTGCATTCCAATCAGTCCATCCCTTTCAGCATGAAGGAGTAGCAAACATATTAAGCCATTGTAAGTTACCCTCCACCGCGCACCACACGGTGGTTTACGAAAAGTACCCCATGTATTAATACAGAGTATAACCTATCTTAAAACCTAATTGCATTCCAATCTGTCCATCCCTTTCAGCATAAAGGAGTAGCAAACATATTAAGCCATTGTAAGGTACCCTCCACCATGCACCACACGGTGGCTTACGAAAAGTACCTCATGTATTTATACAGAGTATATCCTATCTTCAAACTAAATTGCATGCCAATCTGTCCATGACTTTCAGCATGAAGGAGAAGCAAACATATTAAGCCATTGTAAGGTACCCTCCACCACGCACCACACGGTGGCTTACGAAAAGTCCCCCATGTATAAATACAGAGTATAATTTATCTTCAAACAAAACTGCATATCAATCTGTCAACCTTTTTCACCATGAAGGAGTAGCAAACATATTAAGCCATTGTAAGGTACCCTTCACCATGCACCACACGGTGGCTTACGAAACGTACCCCATTTATTAATACAGAGTATAACCTATCTTTAAACTAAATTGCATTCCAATCAGTCCATCCCTTTCAGCATGAAGGAGTAGCAAACATATTAAGCCATTGTAAGTTACCCTCCACCGCGCACCACACGGTGGTTTACGAAAAGTACCCCATGTATTAATACAGAGTATAACCTATCTTAAAACCTAATTGCATTCCAATCTGTCCATCCCTTTCAGCATAAAGGAGTAGCAAACATATTAAGCCATTGTAAGGTACCCTCCACCATGCACCACACGGTGGCTTACAAAAAGTACCCCATATATTAATACAGAGTATAACCTATCTTCAAACTAAATTGCATTCCAATCTGTCATTCACTTTCAGCATGAAGGAGTAGCAAACATATTAAGCCATTCTTAAATACCCTCCACCATGCACCACACAGTGGCTTACGAAAAGTATCCCATGTATTAATACAGATTATAACGTATCTTCAAACTAAATTGCATTCCAATCTGTAGATCCCTTTCGGCATGGAGGAGTGGCAAACATTTTAAGCCATTGTAAGGTACCCTTCACCACGCACCCCACGGTGGCTTACGAAAAGTACCCCATGTATTAATAAAGAGTATAACCTATCTTCAAACTAAATTGCATTCCAATCTGTCATTCACTTTCAGCATGAAGGAGTAGCAGAAATATTAAGCCATTGTAAGGTACCCTCCACCACACACCACATGCGGGCTTACGAAAAATACCCCATGTATTAATACAGAATATAACCTATCTTCAAACTAAATTGCATTCCTATCTGCCCATCCCTTTCACTATGAAGGAGTAGCAAACATATTAAACCATTGTAAGGTACCCTCAACCACGCACAACACGGTGGCTTACGAAAAGTACCTGATGTATTAATACAGTGTATAACCTATCTTCAAACTAACTTGCATTCGAATCCGTCCTTCCCTTTCAGTATGAAGGAGTAGCAAATATATGAACCATGGTAAGGTACCCTCTACCACGCACCACACGGTGGCTTACGTAAAGTACCCCATGCATTAATACAGAGTATAACATATCTTCAAACGAAATTGCATTCCAATCTGTCCGTCTCTTTCAGCATGAAGGAGTAGCAAACATATTAAGCCATTGTAAGGTACCCTCCACCACGCACAACACGGTGGCTTACGAAAAGTACCTGATGTATTAATCAGTGTATAACCTATCTTCAAACTAAATTGCATTCCAATCTGTCCATCCCTTTCAGCATTAAGGCGTAGCAAACATATTAAGCCAGTGTAAGGTACCCTCCACCAGGCACCACACGGTAACATACGAAAAGTCCCCCATGAATTAATACAGAGTTTAACCTATCTTCAACCTAAATTGCATTCCAATCCGTCCTTCCCTTTCAGTATGAAGGAGTAGCAAATATATGTAACATGGTAAGGTACCCTCTACCACGCACCACACAGTGGCTTACGTCAAGTACACCATGCATTAATGCAGAGTATAACATATCTTCAAACTTAATTGCATTCCAATCTGTCAATCCCTTTCAGCATGAAGGAGTAGCAATCATATTAACCGTTGTAAGGTACCCTCCACCACGCACAACACGGTGGCATACGAAAAGTACCCCATGTATTAATACAGAGTATCACCTATCTTCAAACTAAATTCCATTCCAATCTGTCCATCCCTTTCAGCATGAAGGAGTAGCAAACATATTAAACCATTGTAAGGTACCCTCCACCACGCACCACACGGTTGCTTACGAAAAGTACCCCATGTATTAAAACCGAGTATAACTTATCTTCAAAGTAAATTGCATTCCAATCTGTCCATCGTTTTCAGCATGAAGGACTAGCATACATATTAAGCCATTGTAAGGTACCCTCCACCACGCCCCACACGGTGGCTTACGAAAAGTCCCCCATGAATTAATACAGAGTATAACCTATCTTCAACCTAAATTGCATTCCAATCCGTCCTTCCCATTCAGCATGAAGGAGTAGCAAACATATTAAGCCATTCTAAGATACCCTCCACCATGCACCACACAGTGGCTTACGAAAAGTACCCCATGTATTAATACAGATTATAACTTATCTTCAAAGCAAATTGCATTCCAATCTGTCCATCGCTTTCAGCATGAAGGAGTAGCAAACATATTAAGCCATTGTAAGGTACCCTCCACCACGCACCACACGGTCTCTTACGAAAATTCCCCCATGAATTAATACAGAGTATAACCTATCTTCAACCTAAATTGCATTCCAATCCGTCCTTCCCATTCAGCATGAAGGAGTAGCAAACATATTAAGACATTCTAAGATACCCTCTAGCATGCACCACACAGTAGCTTACGAAAAGTACCCCGTGTATTAATACAGATTATAACCTATCTTCAAACTACATTGCTTTCCAATCTGTAGATCCCTTTCAGCATGAAGGAGTGGCAAACATTATAAGCCATTGTAAGGTACCCTCCACCACGCACCCCACGGTGGCTTACAAAAAGTACCCCATGTATTAATACAGAGTTTAACAAACTTCAAACTAAATTGCATTCCAATCTGTCATTCACTTTCAGCATGAAGGAGTAGAAGATATATTAAGCCATTTTAATGTACCCTCCACCACACACAACACGGTGGCTTACGAAAAGTCCCCCATGAATTAATACAGAGTATAACCTATCTTCAACATAAATTGCATTCCAATCCGTCCTTCCCTTTCAGTATAAAGGAGTAGCAAATATATGTACCATGGTAAGGTACCCTCTACCACGCACCACACGGTGGCTTACGTAAAGTACCCCATGCATTAATACAGAGTATAACATATCTTCAAACGAAATTGCATTCCAATCTGTTCATCACTTTCAGCATGAAGGAGTAGCAAACATATTAAGCCATTGTAAGGTACCCTCCACCACGCACCACCCGGTTGCTTACTAAAAGTACCTGATGTATTAACCAGTGTATAACCTATCTTCAAACTAAATTGCATTCCAATCTGTCCATCCCTTTCAGCATTAAGGAGTAGCAAACATATTAAGCCATTGTAAGGCACACTCCTCCAGGCACCACACGGTAACTTACGAAAAGTCCTTCATGAATTAATACAGAGTATAACCTATCTTCAACCTAAATTGCATTCCAATCCGTCCTTCCTTTTCAGTATGAAGGAGTAGCCAATATATGAACCATGGTAAGGTATCCTCTACCACGCACCACACAGTGGCTTACGTCAAGTACACCATGCATTAATACAGAGTATATCAAACTTCAAACTAAATTGCATTCCAATCTGTCATTCACTTTCAGCATGAAGGAGTAGCAGATATATTAAGTCATTTTAATGTACCCTCCACCACACACCACACGCGGGGTTACGAAAAGTACCCCATCTATTAATACAGAATATAACCTATCTTCAAACTAAATTGCATTCCTATCTGCCCATCCCTTTCACCATGAAGGAGTAGCAAACATATTAAACCATTGTAAGGTACCCTCCACCACGCACAACACGGTGGCTTACTAAAAGTACCTCATGTATTAATACAGTGTATAACCTATCTTCAAACTAACTTGCATTCCAATCTGTCCATTCCTTTCAGCATTAAGGAGTAGCAAACATATTAAGCCATTGTAAGGTACCCTCCACCACGCACAACACGGTGGCTTACGAAAATGCCCCCATGAATTAATACAGAGTATAACCTATCTACAACATAAATTGCATTCCAATCCGTCCTTCCCTTTGAGTATGAAGGCTTAGCAAATATATGAACCATGGTAAGGTACCCTCTACCACTCACCACACGGTGGCTTACGTAAAGTACCCCATGCATTAATACAGAGTATAACATATCTTCAAACGAAATTGCATTCCAATGTGTCGATCACTTTCAGCATGAAGAAGTGGCAAACATATTAAGCCATTGTAAGGTACCCTCCACCACGCACCACACGGTGGCTTACGTAAAGTACCCCATGCATTAATACAGAGTATAACATATCTTCAAACTAAATTGCATTCCAATCTGTCCATCCCTTTAAGCATGAAGGAGTAGCAAACATATTAAGTCATTGAAAGGTACCCTCCACCACGCACCAGACGGTGGCTTACGAAATGTCCCCCATGTATAAATACAGAGTATAACCTATCTTCAAACAAAACTGCATATCAATCTGTCAACCTTTTTAACCATGAAGGAGTAGCAAACATATTAAGCCATTGTTAGGTACCCCCCACCACGCACCACACGATGGCTTACAAAACGTACCCCAGGTATTAATACAGAGTATAACCTATCTTCAAACTAAATTGCATTCCAATCTGTCCAACACTTTCAGGATGAAGGAGTAGCAAACACATTATGCCATTGTAAGGTACCCTCCACCACGCACCACACGGTGGCTTACGAAAAGTACCCCATGTATAAATACAGAGTATAACCCATCTTCAAACTAAATTGCAATCCCATCAGTCCATCCCTTTCAGCATGAAGGAGTAGCAAACATATTAAGCCATTGTAAGTTACTCTCCACCGCGCACCACACGGTGGTTTACGAAAAGTACCCCATGTATTAATACAGAGTATAACCTATCTTAAAACCTAATTGCATTCCAATCTGTCCATACCTTTCAGCATAAAGGAGTAGCAAACATATTAAGCCATTGTAAGGAAACCTCCACCATGCAACACACGGAGGCTTACAAAAAGTACCCCATATATTAATACAGAGTATAACCTATCTTCAAACTAAATTGCTTTCCAATCTGTCATTCACTTTCAGCATGAAGGAGTAGCAAACATATTAAGCCATTCTAAGATACCCTCCACCATGCACTACACAGTGGCTTACGAAAAGTACCCCATGTATTAATACAGATTATAACCTATCTTCAAACTAAATTGCATTCCAATCTATAGATCCCTTTCAGCATGAAGGAGTGGCAAACATTTTAAGCCATTGTAAGGTACCCTCCACCACGCACCCCACGGTGGCTTACGAAAAGTACCCCATGCATTAATACAGAGTATAACATATCTTCAAACGAAATTGCATTCCAATCTGTCCATCACTTTCAGCATGAAGGAGTAGCAAACATATTAAGCCAATGTAAGGTACCCTCCACCACGGACCACACGGTGGCTTACGAAAAGTACCTGATGTATTAATACAGAGTATAACCTATCTTCAACCCAAATTGCAATCCAATCCGTCCTTCCCATTCAGCATGAAGGAGTAGCAAACATATTATGCCATTCTAAGATACCCTCCACCATGACCCACACAGTGGCTTACGAAAAGTACCCCATGTATTAATACAGATTAAAACTTATCTTCAAAGTAAATTGCATTCCAATCTGTCCATCGCTTTCAGCATGAAGGAGTAGCAAAAATATTAAGCCATTGTAAGGTACCCTCCACCACGCACCACACGGTGGCTTACGAAAAGTCCCCCATGAATTAGTACAGAGTATAACCTATCTTCAACCTAAATTGCATTCCAATCCGTCCTTCCCATTCAGCATGAAGGAGTAGCAAACATATTAAGCCATTGTAAGCTACCCTCCACCACGCACCACACGGTGGCTTACGTAAAGTACCCCAGGTATTAATACAGAGTATAATATATCTTCAAACTAAATTGCATTCCAATCTGTCCATCCCTTTAAGCATTAAGGAGTAGCAAACATATTAAGCGTTGTAAGGTACCCTCCACCACGCACCACACGGTGGCATACGAAAAGTACCCCATGTATTAATACAGAGTATCACCTATCTTCAAACTAAATTCCATTCCAATATGTCCATCACTTTCGGCATGAAGGAGTAGCAAACATATTAAGCCATTGTAAGGTACCCTCCACAACGAACCACACGGTGGCTTACAAAAAGTACCCCATGTATTAATACAGAGTATAACCTATCTTCAAACTAAATTGCATTCCAATCTGTCCATCACTTTCAGCATGAAGGAGTAGCAAACATATTAATCCATTGTAAGGTACCCTCCACCACGCACCACACGGTGGCTTACGAAAAGTACCTCATGTATTTATACAGAGTATAACCTATCTTCAAACTAAATTGCATGCCAATCTGTCCATCACTTTCAGCATGAAGGAGTAGCAAACATATTAAGCCATTGTAAGGTACCCTCCACCACGCACCACACGGTGGCTTACGAAAAGTCCCCCATGTATAAATACAGAGTATAATTTATCTTCAAAGGTTGACAGATATCAATCTGTCAACCTTTTTCACCATGAAGGAGTAGCAAACATATTAAGCCATTGTAAGGTACCCTCCACCATGCACCACACGGTGGCTTACGAAACGTACCCCATTTATTAATACAGAGTATAACATATCTTTAAACTAAATTGCATTCCAATCAGTCCATCCCTTTCAGCATGAAGGAGTAGCAAACATATTAAGCCATTTTTAAATACCCTCCACCATGCACCACACAGTGGCTTACGAAAAGTACCCCATGTATTAATACAGATTATAACCTATTTTCAAACTAAATTGCATTCCAATCTGTAGATCCCTTTCGGCGTGAAGGAGTGGCAAACATTTTAAGCCATTGTAAGGTACCCTTCACCACGCACCCCACGGTGGCTTACGAAAAGTACCCCATGTATTAATAAAGAGTATAACCTATCTTCAAACTAAATTGCATTCCAATCTGTCATTCACTTTCAGCATGAAGGAGTGGCAGAAATATTAAGCCATTGTAAGGTACCCTCCACCACACACCACACGCGGGCTTACGAAAAATACCCCATGTATTAATACAGAATATAACCTAACTTCAAACTAAATTGCATTCCTATCTGCCCATCCCTTTCACCATGAAGGAGTAGCAAACATATTAAACCATTGTAAGGTACCCTCAACCACGCACAACACGGTGGCTTACAAAAAGTACCTGATGTATTAATACAGTGTATAACCTATCTTCAAACTAACTTGCATTCGAATCCGTCCTTCCCTTTCAGTATGAAGGAGTAGCAAATATATGAACCATGGTAAGGTACCCTCTACCACGCACCACACGGTGGCTTACGTAAAGTACCCCATGCATTAATACAGAGTATAACATATCTTCAAACGAAATTGCATTCCAATCTGTCCGTCTCTTTCAGCATGAAGGAGTAGCAAACATATTAAGCCATTGTAAGGTACCCTCCACCACGCACAACACGGTGGCTTACGAAAAGTACCTGATGTATTAATCAGTGTATAACCTATCTTCAAACTAAATTGCATTCCAATCTGTCCATCCCTTTCAGCATTAAGGAGTAGCAAACATATTAAGCCAGTGTAAGGTTCCCTCCACCAGGCACCACACGGTAACATACGAAAAGTCCCCCATGAATTAATACAGAGTATAACCTATCTTCAACCTAAATTGCATTCCAATCCGTCCTTGCCTTTCAGTATGAAGGAGTAGCAATTATATGAACCATGGTAAGGTACCCTCTACCACGCACCACACAGTGGCTTACGTCAAGTACACCATGCATTAATGCAGAGTATAACATATCTTCAAACTTAATTGCATTCCAATCTGTCAATCCCTTTCAGCATGAAGGGGTAGCAATCATATTAAGCGTTGTAAGGTACCCTCCACCACGCACAACACGGTGGCATACGAAAAGTACCCCATGTATTAATACAGAGTATCACCTATCTTCAAACTAAATTCCATTCCAATCTGTCCATCCCTTTCAGCATGAAGGAGTAGCAAACATATTAAACCATTGTAAGGTACCCTCCACCACGCACCACACGGTGGCTTACGAAAAGTACCCCATGTATTAAAACCGAGTATAACTTATCTTCAAAGTAAATTGCATTCCAATCTGTCCATCGTTTTCAGCATGAAGGAGTAGCAAACATATTAAGCCATTGTAAGATACCCTCCACCACGCACCACACGGTCTCTTACGAAAATTCCCCCATGAATTAATACAGAGTATAACCTATCTTCAACCTAAATTGCATTCCAATCAGTCCATCCCTTTCAGCATGAAGGAGTAGCAAACATATTAAGCCATTTTTAAATACCCTCCACCATGCACCACACAGTGGCTTACGAAAAGTACCCCGTGTATTAATACAGATTATAACCTATCTTCAAACTAAATTGCTTTCCAATCTGTAGATCCCTTTCAGCATGAAGGAGTGGCAAACATTATAAGCCATTGTAAGGTACCCTCCACCACGCACCCCACGGTGGCTTACGAAAAGTCCCCCATGAATTAATACAGAGTATAACCTATCTTCAACCTAAATTGCATTCCAATCAGTCCATCCCTTTCAGCATGAAGGAGTAGCAAACATATTAAGCCATTTTTAAATACCCTCCACCATGCACCACACAGTGGCTTACGAAAAGTACCCCGTGTATTAATACAGATTATAACCTATCTTCAAACTAAATTGCTTTCCAATCTGTAGATCCCTTTCAGCATGAAGGAGTGGCAAACATTATAAGCCATTGTAAGGTACCCTCCACCACGCACCCCACGGTGGCTTACGAAAAGTACCCCATGTATTAATACAGAGTATAACAAACTTCAAACTAAATTGCATTCCAATCTGTCATTCACTTTCAGCATGAAGGAGTAGCAGATTTATTAAGCCATTTTAATGTACCCTCCACCACACACAACACGGTGGCTTACGAAAAGTCCCCCATGAATTAATACAGAGTATAACCTATCTTCAACCTAAATTGCATTCCAATCCGTCCTTCCCTTTCAGTATGAAGGAGTAGCCAATATATGAACCATGGTAAGGTATCCTCTACCACGCACCACACAGTGGCTTACGTCAAGTACACCATGCATTAATACAGAGTATAACATATCTTCAAACTAAATTGCATTCGAATCTGTCAATCCCTTTCAGCATGAAGGAGAAGCAAACATATTGAGCGTTGTGAGGTACCCTCCAACACGCACCACACGGTGGCATACGAAAAGTACCCCATGTATTAATACAGAGTATCACCTATCTTCAAACTAAATTCCATTCCAATCTGTCCATCCCTTTCAGCATGAAGGAGTAGCAAACATATTAAAACATTGTAAGGTACCCTCCACCACGCACCACACGGTGGCTTACGAAAAGTACCCCATGTATTAATACAGAGTATCACCTATCTTCAAACTAAATTGCATTCGAATCTGTCAATCCCTTTCAGCATGAAGGAGTAGCAAACTTATTAAGTCATTCTAAGATACCCTCCACCATCCACCACTCAGTGGTTTACGAAAAGTACCCCATGTATTAATACAGATTATAACCTATCTTCAAACTAAATTGCATTCCAATCTGTAGATCCCTTGCAGCATGAAATAGTGGCAAACATTTTAAGCCATTGTAAGGTACCCTCCACCACGCACCTCACGGTGGCTTACGAAAAGTACCCCATGTATTAATACAGAGTATAATCTATCTTCAAACTAAATTGCATTCCAATCTGTCATTCACTTTCAGCATGAAGGAGTAGCAGATATATTAAGCCATTGTAAGGTACCCTCCACCACACACCACACGCGGGCTTATGAAAAAAAAACATGTATTAATACAGAGTATAACCCATCTTCAAACTAAATTGCATTCCAATCTGTCCATCCCTTTAAGCATGAAGGAGTAGCAAACTTATTAAGTCATTCTAAGATACCCTCCACCATCCACCACTCAGTGGTTTACAAAAAGTACCCCATATATTAATACAGAGTATAACCTATCTTCAAACTAAATTGCACTCCAATCTGTCATTCACATTCAGCATGAAGGGGTAGCAAACATATTAAGCCATTCTAAGATACCCTCCACCATGCACCACACAGTGGCTTACGAAAAGTACCCCATGTATTAATACAGATTATAACCTATCTTCAAACTAAATTGCATTCCAATCTATAGATCCCTTTCAGCATGAGGGAGTGGCAAACATTTTAAGCCATTGTAAGGTACCCTCCACCACGCACCCCACGGTGGCTTACGAAAAGTACCCCATGTATTAATACAGAGTATAACCTATCTTCAAACTAAATTGCATTCCAATCTGTCATTCACTTTCAGCATGAAGGAGTAGCAGATATATTAAGCCATTGTAAGGTACCCTCCACCACACACCACATGCGGGCTTACGAAAAGTACCCCATGTATTAATACAGAATATAACCTATCTTCAAACTAAATTGCATTCCTATCTGCCGATCCCTTTCACCATGAAGGAGTAGCAAACATATTAAACCATTGTAAGGTACCCTCCACCACGCACAACACGGTGGCTTACGAAAAGTACCTGATGTATTAATACAGTGTATAACCTATCTTCAAACTAACTTGCATTCCAATCCGTCCTTCCCTTTCAGTATGAAGGAGTAGCAAATATATGAATCATGGTAAGGTACCCACTACCACGCACCACACGGTGGCTTACGTAAAGTACCCCATGCATTAATACAGAGTATAACATATCTTCAAACGAAATTGCATTCCAATCTGTCCATCACTTTCAGCATGAAGGAGTAGCAAACATATTAAGCCATTGTAAGGTACCCTCCACCACGCACCACACGGTGGCTTACGAAAAGTACATGATGTATTAATCAGTGTATAACCTATCTTCAAACTAAATTGCATTCCAATCTGTCCATCTCTTTCAGCATTAAGGAGTAGAAACATATTAAGCCATTGTAAGGTACCCTCCACCAAGCACCACACGGTAACATACGAAAAGTCCCCCATGAATTAATACAGAGCATAACCTATCTTCAACCTAAATTGCATTCCAATCCGTCCTTCCCTTTCAGTATGAAGGAGTAGTAAATATATGAACCATGGTAAGGTACCCTCTATGACGCACCACACAGTGGCTTACGTCAAGTACACCATGCATTAATACAGAGTATAACATATCTTCAAACGAAATTGCATTCCAATCTGTCCATCACTTTCAGCATGAAGGAGTAGCAAACATATTAAGCCATTGTAAGGTACCCTCCACCACGCACAACACGGTGGCTTACGAAAAGTACCTGATGTATTAATCAGTGTATAACCTATCTTCAAACTAAATTGCATTCCAATCTGTCCATACCTTTCAGCATTAAGGAGTAGCAAACATATTAAGCCAGTGTAAGGTACCCTCCACCAGGCACCACACGGTGGCTTACGAAAAGTCCCCCATGAATTAATACAGAGTATAACCTATCTTCAACCTAAATTGCATTCCAATCCGTCCTTCCCATTCAGCATGAAGGAGTAGCAAACATATTAAGCCATTCTAAGATACCCTCCACCATTTACCACACAGTGGCTTACAAATAGTACCCCATGTATTAATACAGATTATAACTTATCTTCAAAGCAAATTGCATTCCAATCTGTCCATCGCTTTCAGCATGAAGGAGTAGCAAACATATTAAGCCATTGTAAGGTACCCTCCACCACGCACCACACGGTCTCTTACGAAAATTCCCCCATGAATTAATACAGAGTATAACCTATCTTCAACCTAAATTGCATTCCAATCCGTCCTTCCCATTCAGCATGAAGGAGTAGCAAACATATTAAGACATTCTAAGATACCCTCTAGCATGCACCACACAGTGGCTTACGAAAAGTACCCCGTGTATTAATACAGATTATAACCTATCTTCAAACTAAATTGCTTTCCAATCTGTAGATCCCTTTCAGCATGAAGGAGTGGCAAACATTATAAGCCATTGTAAGGTACCCTCCACCACGCACCCCACGGTGGCTTACGAAAAGTACCCTATGTATTAATACAGAGTATAACAAACTTCAAACTAAATTGCATTCCAATCTGTCATTCACTTTCAGCATGAAGGAGTAGCAGATATATTAAGCCATTATAATGTACCCTCCACCACACACATACGGTGGCTTACGAAAAGTCCCCCATGAAGTAATACAGAGTATAACCTATCTTCAACATAAATTACATTCCAATCCGTCCTTCCCTTTCAGTATGAAGGAGTAGCAAATATATGAACCATGGTAAGGTACCCTCTACCACGCACCACACGGTGGCTTACGTAAAGTACCCCATGCATTAATACAGAGTATAACATATCTTCAAACGAAATTGCATTCCAATCTGTCCATCACTTTCAGCATGAAGGAGTAGCAAACATATTAAGCCATTGTAAGGTACCCTCCACCACGCACCACACGGTTGCTTACGAAAAGTACCTGATGTATTAATCAGTGTATAACCTATCTTCAAACTAAATTGCATTCCAATCTGTCCATCCCTTTCAGCATTAAGGAGTAGCAAACATATTAAGCCATTGTAAGGCACACACAACCAGGCACCACACGGTAACTTACGAAAAGTCCCCCATGAATTAATACAGAGTATAACCTATCTTCAACCTAAGTTGCATTCCAATCCGTCCTTCCCTTTCAGTATGAAGGAGTAGCCAATATATGAACCATGGTAAGGTATCCTCTACCACGCACCACACGGTGGCATACGAAAAGTACCCCATGTATTAATACAGAGTATCACCTATCTTCAAACTAAATTACATTCCAATCTGTCCATCCCTTTCAGCATGAAGGAGTAGCAAACATATTAGACCATTGTAAGGTACCCTCCACCACGCACAACACGGTGGTTTACGAAAAGTACCCCATGTATTAATACAGAGTATCACCTATCTTCAAACTAAATTGCATTCGAATCTGTCAATCCCTTTCAGCATGAAGGAGTAGCAAACTTATTAAGTCATTCTAAGATACCCTCCACCATCCACCACACAGTGGATTACGAAAAGTACCCCATGTATTAATACAGATTATAACCTATCTTCAAACTAAATTGCATTCCAATCTGTAGATCCCTTTCAGCATGAAGGAGTGGCAAACATTTTAAGCCATTGTAAGGTACCCTCCACCACGCACCTCACGGTGGCTTACGAAAAGTACCCCATGTATTAATACAGAGTATAACCTATCTTAAAACCTAATTGCATTCCAATCTGTCCATACCTTTCAGCATAAAGGAGTAGCAAACATATTAAGCCATTGTAAGGAAACCTCCACCATGCATCACACGGTGGCTTACAAAAAGTACCCCATATATTAATACAGAGTATAACCTATCTTCAACCTAAATTGCATTCCAATCTGTCATTCACTTTCAGCATGAAGGAGTAGCAAACATATCAAGCCATTCTAAGATACCCTCCACCACGCACCACACCGTGGCTTACGAAAAGTACCCCATGTATTAATACAGAGTATCAGCTATCTTCAAACTAAATTGCATTCCAAGCTTTCATTCAATTTCAGCATGAAGGAGTAGCAGATATATTAAGCCATTGTAAGGTACCCTCTACCACACACCACACACGGGCTTACGAAAAAAAAACCATGTATTAATACAGAGTATAACCCATCTTCAAACTAAATTGTATTCCAATCAGTCCATCCCTTTCAGCATGAAGGAGTAGCAAACATATTAAGCCATTGTAAGGTACCCTCCACCGCGCACCACACGGTGGTTTACGAAAAGTACCCCATGTATTAATACAGAGTATAACCTATCTTAAAACCTAATTGCATTACAATCTGTCCATACCTTTCAGCATAAAGGAGTAGCAAACATATTAAGCCATTGTAAGGAAACCTCCACCATGCATCACATGGTGGCTTACAAAAAGTACCCCATATATTAATACAGAGTATAACCTATCTTCAAACTAAATTGCATTCCAATCTGTCATTCACTTTCAGCATGAAGGAGTAGCAAACATATTAAGCCATTCTAAGATACCCTCCACCATGCACCACACAGTGGCTTACGAAAAGTACCCCATGTATTAATACAGATTATAACCTATCTTCAAACTAAATTGCATTCCAATCTATAGATCCCTTTCAGCATGAAGGAGTGGCAAACATTTTAAGCCATTGTATGGTACCCTCCACCACGCACCCCACGGTGGCTTACGAAAAGTACCCCATGTATTAATACAGAGTATAACCTATCTTCAAACTAAATTGCATTCCAATCTGTCATTCACTTTCAGCATGAAGGAGTAGCAGATATATTAAGCCATTGTAAGGTACCCTCCACCACACACCACACGCGGGCTTACGAAAAGTACCCCATGTATTAATACAGAATATAACCTATCTTCAAACTAAATTGCATTCCTATCTCCGGATCCCTTACACCATGAAGGAGTAGCAAACATATTATGCCATTCTAAGATACCCTCCACCATGACCCACACAGTGGCTTACGAAAAGTACCCCATGTATTAATACAGATTATAACTTATCTTCAAAGTAAATTGCATTCCAATCTGTCTATCGCTTTCAGCTTGAAGGAGTAGCAAACATATTAAGCCATTGTAAGGTACCCTCCACCACGCACCACACGGTGGCTTACGAAAAGTCCCCCATGAATTAGTACAGAGTATAACCTATCTTCAACCTAAATTGCATTCCAATCCGTCCTTCCCATTCGGCATGAAGGAGTAGCAAACATATTAAGCCATTGTAAGCTACCCTCCACCACGCACCACACGGTGGCTTACGTAAAGTACCCCAGGTATTAATACAGAGTATAATATATCTTCAAACTAAATTGCATTCCAATCTGTCCATCCCTTTAAGCATGAAGGAGTAGCAAACATATTAAGCCATTGTAAAGTACCCTCCACCACGCACCACTCGGTGGCTTACGAAAAGTACCCCATGTGCTAGTACAGAGTATAACCTATCTTCAAACTAAATTGCATGCCAATCTGTCCATCACTTTCAGCATGAAAGAGTAGCAAACATATTAAGCCATTGTAAGGTACCCTCCACCATGCACCACACGGTGGCTTACGAAAAGTACCCCATGTATTTATACAGAGTATAACCTATCTTCAAACTAAATTGCATGCAAATCTGTCCATCACTTTCAGCATGAAGGAGTAGCAAACATATTAAGCCATTGTAAGGTACCCTCCACAACGAACAACACGGTGGCTTACGAAAAGTACCCCATGTACTAGTACAGAGTATAACCTATCTTCAAACTAAATTGCATGCCAATCTGTCCATCACTTTCAGCATGAAGGAGTAGCAAACATATGAAGGCATTTTAAGGTACCCTCCACCACGCACCACACGGTGGCTTACGAAAAGTACCTCATGTATTTATACAGAGTATAACCTATCTTCAAACTAATTTGCATGCCAATCTGTCCATCACTTTCAGCATGAAGGAGTAGCAAACATATTAAGCCATTGTAAGGTACCCTCCACCACGCACCACACGGTGGCTTACGAAAAGTCCCCCATGTATAAATACAGAGTATAACCTATCTTAAAACCTAATTGCATTCCAATCTGTCCATCCCTTTCAGCATAAAGGAGTAGCAAACATTTTAAGCCATTGTAAGGTACCCTCCACCATGCACCACACGGTGGCTTACGAAAAGTACCCCATGTATTAATACAGAGTATAACCTATCTTAAAACCTAATTGCATTCCAATCTGTCCATCCCTTTCAGCATAAAGGAGTAGCAAACATTTTAAGCCATTGTAAGGTACCCTCCACCATGCACCACACGGTGGCTTACAAAAAGTACCCCATATATTAATACAGAGTATAACCTATCTTCAAACTAAATTGCATTCCAATCTGTCCATCACTTTCAGCATGAAGGAGTAGCAAACATATTAAGCCATTGTAAGGTACCCTCCACCATGCACCACACGGTGGCTTACGAAAAGTACCCCATGTATTAATACAGAGTATAACCTATCTTAAAACCTAATTGCATTCCAATCTGTCCATCCCTTTCAGCATAAAGGAGTAGCAAACATTTTAAGCCATTGTAAGGTACCCTCCACCATGCACCACACGGTGGCTTACAAAAAGTACCCCATATATTAATACAGAGTATAACCTATCTTCAAACTAAATTGCATTCCAATCTGTCATTCACTTTCAGCATGAAGGAGTGGCAAACATTTTAAGCCATTGTAAGGTACCCTTCACCACGCACCCCACGGTGGCTTACGAAAAGTACCCCATGTATTAATAAAGAGTATAACCTATCTTCAAACTAAATTGCATTCCAATCCGTCCTTCCCTTTCAGTATGAAGGAGTAGCAAATATATGAACCATGGTAAGGTACCCTCTACCACGCACCACACGGTGGCTTACGTAAAGTACCCCATGCATTAATACAGAGTATAACATATCTTCAAACGAAATTGCATTCCAATCTGTCCGTCACTTTCAGCATGAAGGAGTAGCAAACATATTAAGCCATTGTAAGTTACCCTCCACCACGCACAACACGGTGGCTTACGAAAAGTACCTGATGTATTAATCAGTGTATAACCTATCTTCCAACTAAATTGCATTCCAATCTGTCCATCCCTTTCAGCATTAAGGAGTAGCAAACATATTAAGCCAGTGTAAGGTACACTCCACCAGGCACCACACGGTAACTTACGAAAAGTCCCCCATGAATTAATACAGAGTATAACCTATCTTCAACCTAAATTGCATTCCAATCCGTCATTCCCTTTCAGTATGAAGGAGTAGCAAATATATGAACCATGGTAAGGTACCCTCTACCACGCACCACACGGTGGCTTACGTAAAGTACCCCATGCATTAATACAGAGTATAACCTATCTTCAACCTAAATTGCATTCCAATCTGTCCAACCCTTTCAGCATTAAGGAGTAGCAAACATATTAAACCATTGTAAGGTACCCTCCACCACGCACCACACGGTGGCTTACGAAAAGTCCCCCATGAATTAATACAGAGTATAACCTATCTTCAACCTAAATTGCATTCCAATCCGTACTTCCCATTCAGCATGAAGGAGTAGAAAACATATTAAGCCATTCTAAGATACCCTCCACCATGCACCACACAGTGGCTTACGAAAAGTACCCCATGTATTAATACAGATTATAACTTATCTTCAAAGTAAATTGCATTCCAATCTGTCCATCGCTTTCAGCATGAAGGAGTAGCAAACATATTAAGCCATTGTAAGGTACCCTCCACCACGCACCACACGGTCTCTTACGAAAATTCCCCCATGAATTAATACAGAGTATAACCTATCTTCAACCTAAATTGCATTCCAATCCGTCCTTCCCATTCAGCATGAAGGAGTAGCAAACATATTAAGACATTCTGAGATACCCTCTAGAATGCACCACACAGTGGCTTACGAAAAGTACCCCGTGTATTAATACAGATTATAACCTATCTTCAAACTAAATTGCTTTCCAATCTGTAGATCCCTTTCAGCATGAAGGCGTAGCAAACATTATAAGCCATTGTATGGTACCCTCCACCACGCACCCCACGGTGGCTTACGAAAAGTACCCCATGTATTAATACAGAGTATAACAAACTTCAAACTAAATTGCATTCCAATCTGTCATTCACTTTCAGCATGAAGGAGTAGCAGATATATTAAGCCATTTTAATGTACCCTCCACCACACACCACACGCGGGCTTACGAAAAGTACCTGATGTATTAATACAGTGTATAACCTACCTTCAAACTAACTTGCATTCCAATCTGTCCATCCCTTTCAGCATTAAGGAGTAGCAAACATATTAAGCCATTGTAAGGTACCCTCCACCACGCACAACACGGTGGCTTACGAAAAGTCCCCCATGAATTAATACAGAGTATAACCTATCTTCAACATAAATTGCATTCCAATCCGTCCTTCCCTTTCAGTATGAAGGAGTAGCAAATATATGAACCATGGTAAGGTACCCTCTACCACGCACCACACGGGGGGTTACGTAATGTACCCCATGCATTAATACAGAGTATAATATATCTTCAAACGTAATTGCATTCCAATCTGTCCATCACTTTCAGCATGAAGGAGTAGCAAACATATTAAGCCATTGTAAGGTATCCTCCACCACGCACCACACGGTTGCTTACGAAAAGTACCTGATGTATTAATCAGTGTATAACCTATCTTCAAACTAAATTGCATTCCAATCTGTCCATCCCTTTCAGCATTACGGAGTAGCAAACATATTAAGCCATTGTAAGGCACACTCCACCAGGCACCACATGGTAACTTACGAAAAGTCCCCCAGGAATTAATACAGAGTATAACCTATCTTCAACCTAAATTGCATTGCAATCCGTCCTTCCCTTTCAGGATGAAGGAGTAGCCAATATATGAACCATGGTAAGGTATCCTCTACCACGCACCACACAGTGGCTTACGACAAGTACACCATGCATTAATACAGAGTATAACATATCTTCAAACTAAATTGCATTCGAATCTGTCAATCCCTTTCAGCATGAAGGAGTAGCAAACATATTGAGCGTTGTGAGGTACCCTCCAACACGCACCACACGGTGGCATATGAAAAGTTCCCCAGGTATTAATACAGAGTATCACCTATCTTCAAACTAAATTCCATTCCAATCTGTCCATCCCTTTCAGCATGAAGGAGTAGCAAACATATTAAGCCATTGTAAGGTACCCTCCACAACGAACCACACGGTGGCTTACGAAAAGTACCCCATGTATTAATACAGAGTATCACCTATCTTCAAACTAAATTGCATTCGAATCTGTCAATCCCTTTCAGCATGAAGGAGTAGAAAACATATTAAACCATTGTATGGTACCCTCCACCACGCACCACTCGGTGGCTTACGAAAGGTACCCCATGTACTAATACAGAGTATAACCTATCTTCAAACTAAATTGCATGCCAATCTGTCCATCATTTTAAGCATGAAGGAGTAGCAAACATATTAAGCCATTGTAAGGTACCCTCCACCACGCACCACACGCTGGCTTACGAAAAGTACCCCATGAATTAATACAGAGTATAACCTATCTTCAACCTAAATTGCATTCCAATCCGTCCTACCCATTCAGCATGAAGGAGTAGCAAACTTATTAAGCCATTCTAAGATACCCTCCACCATCCACCACACAGTGGCTTACGTAAAGTACCCCATGTATTAATACAGAGTATAACCTATCTTCAAACTAAATTGCATTCCTATCCGTCCTTCCCATTCAGCATGAAGGAGTAGCAAATATATGAACCATGGTAAGGTACCCTCTACCACGCACCACACGGTTGCTTACGTAAAGTTCCCCATGTATTAATACAGAATATAACCTATCTTCAAACTAAATTGCATTCCAATCCGTCCTTCCCATTCAGCATGAAGGAGTAGCAAACATATTAAGCCATTCTAAGATACCCTCCACCATGCACCACACAGTGGCTTACGAAAAGTACCCCATGTATTAATACAGATTGTAACTTATCTTCAAAGTAAATTGCATTCCAATCTGTCCATCGCTTTGAGCATGAAGGAGTAGCAAACATATTAAGCCATTGTAAGGTACCCTCCACCACGCACCACACGGTGGCTTACGAAAAGTACCCCATGTATTAATACAGAGTATAACCTATCTTCAAACTAAATTGCATTTCAATCTGTCATTCACTTTCAGCATGAAGGAGTAGCAGATATATTAAGTCATTGTAAGGTACCCTCCACCACACACCACACGCGGGCTTACGAAAAGTACCCCATGTATTAATACAGAGTATAACATATCTTCAAACTAAATTGCATTCCTATCTGCCCATCCCTTTCACCATGAAGGAGTAGCAAACATATTAAACCATTGTTAGCTACCCTCCACCACGCACAACACGGTGGCTTACGAAAAGTACCTGATGTATTAATACAGTGTATAACCTATCTTCAAACTAACTTGCATTCCAATCTGTCCATCCCTTTCAGCATTAAGGAGTAGCAAACATATTAAGCCATTGTAAGGTACCCTCCACCACGCACCACACGGTGGCTTACGAAAAGTCCCCCATGAATTAATTCAGAGTATAACCTATCTTCAACCTAAATTGCATTCCCATCCGTCCTTCCCATTCAGCATGAAGGAGTAGCAAACATATAAAGCCTTGGTAAGGTACCGTCCACCACGCACCACACGCGGGCTTACGAAAAGTACCTGATGTATTAATACAGTGTATAACCTATCTTCAAACTAACTTGCATTCCAATCTGTCCATCCCTTTCAGCATTAAGGAGTAGCAAACATATTAAGCCATTGTAAGGTACCCTCCACCACGCACAACACGGTGGCTTACGAAAAGTACCTGATGTATTAATCAGTGTATAACCTATCTTCAAACTAAATTGCATTCCAATCTGTCCATCCCTTTCAGCATTACGGAGTAGCAAACATATTAAGCCATTGTAAGGCACACTACACCAGGCACCACATGGTACCTTACGAAAAGTCCCCCATCAATTAATACAGAGTATAACCTATCATCAACCTAAATTGCATTCCAATCCGTCCTTCCCTTTCAGTATGAAGGAGTAGCCAATATATGAACCATGGTAAGGTATCCTCTACCACGCACCACACAGTGGCTTACGACAAGTACACCATGCATTAATACAGAGTATAACATATCTTCAAACTAAATTGCATTCGAATCTGTCAATCCCTTTCAGCATGAAGGAGTAGCAAACATATTGAGCGTTGTGAGGTACCCTCCAACACGCACCACACGGTGGCATACGAAAAGTACCCCAGGTATTAATACAGAGTATCACCTATCTTCAAACTAAATTCCATTCCAATCTGTCCATCCCTTTCAGCATGAAGGAGTAGCAAACATATTAAGCCATTGTAAGGTACCCTCCACAACGAACCACACGGTGGCTTACGAAAAGTACCCCATGTATTAATACAGAGTATCACCTATCTTCAAACTAAATTGCATTCGAATCTGTCAATCCCTTTCAGCATGAAGGAGTAGAAAACATATTAAACCATTGTATGGTACCCTCCACCACGCACCGGTCGGTGGCTTACGAAAAGTACCCCATGTACTAATACAGAGTATAACCTATCTTCAAACTAAATTGCATGCCAATCTGTCCATCATTTTAAGCATTAAGGAGTAGCAAACATATTAAGCCATTGTAAGGTACCCTCCACCACGCACCACACGCTGGCTTACGAAAAGTACCCCATGAATTAATACAGAGTATAACCTATCTTCAACCTAAATTGCATTCCAATCCGTCCTTCCCATTCAGCATGAAGGAGTAGCAAACTTATTAATCCATTCTAAGATACCCTCCACCATCCACCACACAGTGGCTTACGTAAAGTACCCTATGTATTAATACAGAGTATAACCTATCTTCAAACTAAATTGCATTCCTATCCGTCCTTCCCATTCAGCATGAAGGAGTAGCAAATATATGAACCATGGTAAGGTACCCTCTACCACGCACCACACGGTGGCTTACGTAAAGTTCCCCATGTATTAATACAGAATATAACCTATCTTCAAACTAAATTGCAATCCAATCTGTCCATCCCTTTCAGCATTAAGGAGTAGCAAACATATTAAACCATTCTAAGGTACACTCCACCACGCACCACACGGTGGCTTACCAAAAGTCCCCCATGAATTAATACAGAGTATAACCTATCTTCAACATAAACTGCATTCCAATCCGTCCTTCCCTTTCAGTATGAAGGAGTAGCAAATATATGAACCATTGTAAGGTACCCTCTACCACGCACCACACGGTGGCTTTCGTAAAGTACCCCATGTATTAATACAGAGTATCACCTATCTTCAAACTAAATTCCATTCCAATCTGTCCATCCCTTTCAGCATGAAGGAGTAGCAAACATATTAAACCGTTGTAAGGTACCCTCCACCACGCACCACACGGTGGCTTACGAATAGTACCCCATGTATTAATACGGAGTATAACTTGTCTTTAAAGTAAATTGCATTCCAATCTGTCCATCGCTTTCAGCATGAAGGAGTAGCAAACATATTAAGCCATTGTAAGGTACCCTCCACCACGTCCCACACGGTGGCTTACGAAAAGTCCCCCATGAATTAATACAGAGTATAACCTATCTTCAACCTAAATTGCATTCCAATCCGTCCTTCCCATTCAGCATGAAGGAGTAGCAAACATATTAAGCCATTCTAACATACCCTCCACCATGCACCACACAGTGGCTTACGAAAAGTACCCCATGTATTAATACAGATTGTAACTTATCTTCAAAGTAAATTGCATTCCAATCTGTCCATCGCTTTGAGCATGAAGGAGTAGCAAACATATTAAGCCATTGTAAGGTACCCTCCACCACGCACCACACGTTGGCTTACGAAAAGTCCCCCATGAATTAATTCAGAGTATAACCTATCTTCAACCTAAATTGCATTCCAATCCGTCCTTCCCATTCAGCATGAAGGAGTAGCAAACATATTAAGACATTCTAAGATACCCTCCAGCATGCACCACACAGTGGCTTACGAAAAGTACCCCATTTATTAATACAGATTATAACCTATATTCAAACTAAATTGCATTCCAATCTGTAGATCCCTTTCAGCATGAAGGAGTGGCAAATATTTTAAGCCATTGTAAGGTACCCTCCACCACGCACCCCACGGTGGCTTACAAAAAGTACCCCATGTATTAATACAGAGTATAACCTATCTTCAAACTAAATTGCATTCCAATCTGTTATTCACTTTCAGCATGAAGGAGTAGCAGATGAATTAAGCCATTGTAAGGTACCCTCCACCACACACCACACGCGGGCTTACGAAAAGTACCCCATGTATTAATACAGAGTATAACCTATCTTCAACATAAATTGCATTCCAATCCGTCCTTCCCTTTCAGTATGAAGGAGTAGCAAATATATGAACCATGGGAAGGTACCCTCTTCTACGCACCACACGGTGGCTTACGAAAAGTACCCCATGCATTAATACAGAATATAACCTATCTTCAAACTAAATTGCATTCCTATCTGCCCATCCCTTTCACCATGAAGGAGTAGCAAACATATTAAACCATTGTAAGGTACCCTTCACCACGCACAACACGGTGGCTTACGAAAAGTACCTGATGTATTAATACAGTGTATAACCTATCTTCAAACTAACTTGCATTCCAATCTGTCCATTCCTTTCAGCATTAAGGAGTAGCAAACATATTAAAACATTCTAAGGTACCCTCCACCACGCACCACACGGTGGCTTACGAAAAGTCCCCCATGAATTAATACAGAGTATAACCTATCTTCAACCTAAATTGCATTCCAATCCGTCCTTCCCATTCAGCATGAAGGAGTAGCAAACATATTAAGACATTCTGAGATACCCTCTAGAATGCACCACACAGTGGCTTACGAAAAGTACCCCGTGTATTAATACAGATTATAACCTATCTTCAAACTAAATTGCTTTCCAATCTGTAGATCCCTTTCAGCATGAAGGAGTGGCAAACATTATAAGCCATTGTAAGGTACCCTCCACCACGCACCCCACGGTGGCTTACGAAAAGTACCCCATGTATTAATACAGAGTATAACAAACTTCAAACTAAATTGCATTCCAATCTGTCATTCACTTTCAGCATGAAGGAGTAGCAGATATATTAAGCCATTTTAATGTACCCTCCACCACACACCACACGCGGGCTTACGAATAGTACCTGATGTATTAATACAGTGTATAACCTATCTTCAAACTAACTTGCATTCCAATCTGTCCATCCCTTTCAGCATTAAGGAGTAGCAAACATATTAAGCCATTGTAAGGTACCCTCCACCACGCACAACACGGTGGCTTACGAAAAGTCCCCCATGAATTAATACAGAGTATAACCTATCTTCAACATAAATTGCATTCCAATCCGTCCTTCCCTTTCAGTATGAAGGAGTAGCAAATATATGAACCATGGTAAGGTACCCTCTACCACGCACCACACGGGGGCTTACGTAAAGTACCCCATGCATTAATACAGAGTATAATATATCTTCAAACGAAATTGCATTCCAATCTGTTCATCCCTTTCAGCATGAAGGAGTAGCAAACATATTAAGCTATTGCAAGGCACACTCCACCAGGCACCACATGGTAACTTACGAAAAGTCCCCTATGAATTAATACAGAGTATAACCTATCTTCAACCTAAATTGCATTCCAATCCGTCCTTCCCTTTCAGTATGAAGGAGTAGCCAATATATGAACCATGGTAAGGTATCCTCTACCACGCACCACACAGTGGCTTACGACAAGTACACCATGCATTAATACAGAGTATAACATATCTTCAAACTAAATTGCATTCGAATATGTCAATCCCTTTCAGCATGAAGGAGTAGCAAACATATTGAGCGTTGTGGGGTACCCTCCAACACGCACCACACGGTGGCATACGAAAAGTACCCCATGTATTAATACAGAGTATCAAATATCTTCAAACTAAATTCGATTCCAATCTGTCCATCCCTTTCAGCATGAAGGAGTAGCAAACATATTAAGCCATTGTAAGGTACCCTCCACAACGAACCACACGGTGGCTTACGAAAAGCACCCCATGTATTAATACAGAGTATCACCTATCTTCAAACTAAATTGCATTCGAATCTGTCAATCCCTTTCAGCATGAAGGAGTAGAAAACATATTAAACCATTGTATGGTACCCTCCACCACGCACAACTCGGTGGCTTACGAAAAGTACCCCATGTACTAATACAGAGTATAACCTATCTTCAAACTAAATTGCATGCCAATCTGTCCATCATTTTAAGCATGAAGGGTAGCAAACAAATTAAGCCAATGTAAGGTACCCTCCACCACGCACCACACGCTGGCTTACGAAAAGTACCCCATGAATTAATACAGAGTATAACCTATCTTCAACCTAAATTGCATTCCAATCCGTCCTTCCCATTCAGCATGAAGGAGTAGCAAATATATGAACCATGCTAAGGTACCCTCTACCACGCACCACACGTTGGCTTACGTAAAGTTCCCCATGTATTAATACAGAATATAACCTATCTTCAAACTAAATTGCATTCCTATCTGCCCATCCCTTTCACCATGAAGGAGTAGCAAACATATTAAACCATTGTAAGGTACCCTCCACCACGCACAACACGGTGGCTTACGAAAAGTACCTGATGTATTAATACAGTGTATAACCTATCTTCAAACTAACTTGCATTCCAATCTGTCCATCCCTTTCAGCATTAAGGAGTAGCAAACATATTAAACCATTCTAAGGTACCCTCCACCACGCACCACACGGTGGCTTACGAAAAGTCCCCCATGAATTAATACAGAGTATAACCTATCTTCAACATAAACTGCATTCCAATCCGTCCTTCCCTTTCAGTATGAAGGAGTAGCAAATATATGAACCATTGTAAGGTACCCTCTACCACGCACCACACGGTGGCTTTCGTAAAGTACCCCATGTATTAATACAGAGTATCACCTATCTTCAAACTAAATTCCATTCCAATCTGTCCATCCCTTTCAGCATGAAGGAGTAGCAAACATATTAAACCGTTGTAAGGTACCCTCCACCACGCCCCACACGGTGGCTTACGAATAGTACCCCATGTATTAATACGGAGTATAACATGTCTTTAAAGTAAATTGCATTCCAATCTGTCCATCGCTTTCAGCATGAAGGAGTAGCAAACATATTAAGCCATTGTAAGGTACCCTCCACCACGTCCCACACTGTGGCTTACGAAAAGTCCCCCATGAATTAATACAGAGTATAACCTATCTTCAACCTAAATTGCATTCCAATCCGTCCTTCCCATTCAGCATGAAGGAGTAGCAAACATATTAAGCCATTCTAAGATACCCTCCACCATGCACCACACAGTGGCTTACGAAAAGTACCCCATGTATTAATACAGATTGTAACTTATCTTCAAAGTAAATTGCATTCCAATCTGTCCATCGCTTTGAGCATGAAGGAGTAGCAAACATATTAAGCCATTGTAAGGTACCCTCCACCACGCACCACACGGTGGCTTACGAAAAGTACCCCATGTATTAATACAGAGTATAACCTATCTTCAAACTAAATTGCATTCCAATCTGTCATTCACTTTCAGCATGAAGGAGTAGCAGATATATTAAGCCATTGTAAGGTACCCTCCACCACACACCACATGCGGGCTCACGAAAAGTACCCCATGTATTAATACAGAGTATAACCTATCTTCAACATAAATTGCATTCCAATCCGTCCTTCCCTTTCAGTATGAAGGAGTAGCAAATATATGAACCATGGTAAGGTACCCTCTACTACGCACCACACGGTGGCTTACGTAAAGTACCCCATGCATTAATACAGAGTATAACATATCTTCAAACTAAATTGCATTCCTATCTGCCCATCCCTTTCACCATGAAGGAGTAGCAAACATATTAAACCATTGTTAGGTACCCTCCACCACGCACAACACGGTGGCTTACGAAAAGTACCTGATGTATTAATACAGTGTATAACCTATCTTCAAACTAACTTGCATTCCAATCTGTCCATCCCTTTCAGCATTAAGGAGTAGCAAACATATTAAGCCATTGTAAGGTACCCTCCACCACGCACCACACGGTGGCTTACGAAAAGTCCCCCATGAATTAATTCAGAGTATAACCTATCTTCAACCTAAATTGCATTCCCATCCGTCCTTCCCATTCAGCATGAAGGAGTAGCAAACATATAAAGCCTTGGTAAGGTACCGTCCACCACGCACCACTCGGTGGCTTACGTAAAGTACCCCATGCATTAATACAGAGTATAACATATCTTCAAACTAAATTGCATTCCAATCTGTCCATCCCTTTCAGCATATGTGGTAAACATTTTAAGCCATTGTAAGGTACCTTCCACCACGCACCCCACGGTGGCTTACGAAAAGTACCCCATGTATTAATACAGAGTATAACCTATCTTCAAACTAAATTGCATTCCAATCTGTCATTCACTTTTAGCCTGAAGGAGTAGCAGATATATTAAGCCATTGTAAGGTACCCACCACCACACACCACACGCGGGCTTACGAAAAGTACCCCATGTATTAATACAGAATATAACCTATCTTCAAACTAAATTTCATTCCAATCTGTCCATCCCTTTCAGCATGAAGGAGTAGCAAACATATTAAACCATTGTAAGGTACCCTCCACCACGCACCACACGGTGGCTTACGAAAAGTACCTGATGTATTAATACAGTGTATTACCTATCTTCAAACTAACTTGAATTTCAATCTGTCCATCTCTTTCAGCATTAAGGTGTAGCAAACATATTAAACCATTGTAAGGTACGCTCCACCACGCACCACACGGTGTCTTACGAAAAGTACCCCATGTATTAATACAGAGTATAACCTGTCTTCAAACTAAATTTTATTCCAAACTGTCCATCACTTTCAGCATGAAGGAGTAGGAGATATATTAATCCATTGTAAGGTACCCTCCACCACGCACAACACGGTGGCTTACGAAAAGTACCCCATGTATTAATACAGAGTATAACCTATCTTCAAACTAAATTGCATTCCAATCTGTCCATCCCTTTCAGCATGAAGGAGTAGCAATCATTTTAAGCCATTGTAAGGTACCCTCCACCACGCACCACATGGTGGCTTACGAAAAATACCCCATGTATTAATACAGAATATAACCTATCTTCAAACTAAATTGCATTCCTATCGGTCCATCCCTTTCAGCATGAAGGAGTAGCAAACATATTAAGCCATTGTAAGGTACCCTCCACAACGAACCACACGGTGGCTTACGAAAAGCACCCCATGTATTAATACAGAGTATCACCTATCTTCAAACTAAATTGCATTCGAATCTGTCAATCCCTTTCAGCATGAAGGAGTAGAAAACATATTAAACCATTGTATGGTACCCTCCACCACGCACAACTCGGTGGCTTACGAAAAGTACCCCATGTACTAATACAGAGTATAACCTATCTTCAAACTAAATTGCATGCCAATCTGTCCATCATTTTAAGCATGAAGGGTAGCAAACAAATTAAGCCAATGTAAGGTACCCTCCACCACGCACCACACGCTGGCTTACGAAAAGTACCCCATGAATTAATACAGAGTATAACCTATCTTCAACCTAAATTGCATTCCAATCCGTCCTTCCCATTCAGCATGAAGGAGTAGCAAATATATGAACCATGCTAAGGTACCCTCTACCACGCACCACACGTTGGCTTACGTAAAGTTCCCCATGTATTAATACAGAATATAACCTATCTTCAAACTAAATTGCATTCCTATCTGCCCATCCCTTTCACCATGAAGGAGTAGCAAACATATTAAACCATTGTAAGGTACCCTCCACCACGCACAACACGGTGGCTTACGAAAAGTACCTGATGTATTAATACAGTGTATAACCTATCTTCAAACTAACTTGCATTCCAATCTGTCCATCCCTTTCAGCATTAAGGAGTAGCAAACATATTAAACCATTCTAAGGTACCCTCCACCACGCACCACACGGTGGCTTACGAAAAGTCCCCCATGAATTAATACAGAGTATAACCTATCTTCAACATAAACTGCATTCCAATCCGTCCTTCCCTTTCAGTATGAAGGAGTAGCAAATATATGAACCATTGTAAGGTACCCTCTACCACGCACCACACGGTGGCTTTCGTAAAGTACCCCATGTATTAATACAGAGTATCACCTATCTTCAAACTAAATTCCATTCCAATCTGTCCATCCCTTTCAGCATGAAGGAGTAGCAAACATATTAAACCGTTGTAAGGTACCCTCCACCACGCCCCACACGGTGGCTTACGAATAGTACCCCATGTATTAATACGGAGTATAACATGTCTTTAAAGTAAATTGCATTCCAATCTGTCCATCGCTTTCAGCATGAAGGAGTAGCAAACATATTAAGCCATTGTAAGGTACCCTCCACCACGTCCCACACTGTGGCTTACGAAAAGTCCCCCATGAATTAATACAGAGTATAACCTATCTTCAACCTAAATTGCATTCCAATCCGTCCTTCCCATTCAGCATGAAGGAGTAGCAAACATATTAAGCCATTCTAAGATACCCTCCACCATGCACCACACAGTGGCTTACGAAAAGTACCCCATGTATTAATACAGATTGTAACTTATCTTCAAAGTAAATTGCATTCCAATCTGTCCATCGCTTTGAGCATGAAGGAGTAGCAAACATATTAAGCCATTGTAAGGTACCCTCCACCACGCACCACACGGTGGCTTACGAAAAGTACCCCATGTATTAATACAGAGTATAACCTATCTTCACACTAAATTGCATTCCAATCTGTCATTCACTTTCAGCATGAAGGAGTAGCAGATATATTAAGCCATTGTAAGGTACCCTCCACCACACACCACATGCGGGCTCACGAAAAGTACCCCATGTATTAATACAGAGTATAACCTATCTTCAACATAAATTGCATTCCAATCCGTCCTTCCCTTTCAGTATGAAGGAGTAGCAAATATATGAACCATGGTAAGGTACCCTCTACTACGCACCACACGGTGGCTTACGTAAAGTACCCCATGCATTAATACAGAGTATAACATATCTTCAAACTAAATTGCATTCCTATCTGCCCATCCCTTTCACCATGAAGGAGTAGCAAACATATTAAACCATTGTTAGGTACCCTCCACCACGCACAACACGGTGGCTTACGAAAAGTACCTGATGTATTAATACAGTGTATAACCTATCTTCAAACTAACTTGCATTCCAATCTGTCCATCCCTTTCAGCATTAAGGAGTAGCAAACATATTAAGCCATTGTAAGGTACCCTCCACCACGCACCACACGGTGGCTTACGAAAAGTCCCCCATGAATTAATTCAGAGTATAACCTATCTTCAACCTAAATTGCATTCCCATCCGTCCTTCCCATTCAGCATGAAGGAGTAGCAAACATATAAAGCCTTGGTAAGGTACCGTCCACCACGCACCACTCGGTGGCTTACGTAAAGTACCCCATGCATTAATACAGAGTATAACATATCTTCAAACTAAATTGCATTCCAATCTGTCCATCCCTTTCAGCATATGTGGTAAACATTTTAAGCCATTGTAAGGTACCTTCCACCACGCACCCCACGGTGGCTTACGAAAAGTACCCCATGTATTAATACAGAGTATAACCTATCTTCAAACTAAATTGCATTCCAATCTGTCATTCACTTTTAGCCTGAAGGAGTAGCAGATATATTAAGCCATTGTAAGGTACCCACCACCACACACCACACGCGGGCTTACGAAAAGTACCCCATGTATTAATACAGAATATAACCTATCTTCAAACTAAATTTCATTCCAATCTGTCCATCCCTTTCAGCATGAAGGAGTAGCAAACATATTAAACCATTGTAAGGTACCCTCCACCACGCACCACACGGTGGCTTACGAAAAGTACCTGATGTATTAATACAGTGTATTACCTATCTTCAAACTAACTTGAATTTCAATCTGTCCATCTCTTTCAGCATTAAGGTGTAGCAAACATATTAAACCATTGTAAGGTACGCTCCACCACGCACCACACGGTGTCTTACGAAAAGTACCCCATGTATTAATACAGAGTATAACCTGTCTTCAAACTAAATTTTATTCCAAACTGTCCATCACTTTCAGCATGAAGGAGTAGGAGATATATTAATCCATTGTAAGGTACCCTCCACCACGCACAACACGGTGGCTTACGAAAAGTACCCCATGTATTAATACAGAGTATAACCTATCTTCAAACTAAATTGCATTCCAATCTGTCCATCCCTTTCAGCATGAAGGAGTAGCAATCATTTTAAGCCATTGTAAGGTACCCTCCACCACGCACCACATGGTGGCTTACGAAAAATACCCCATGTATTAATACAGAATATAACCTATCTTCAAACTAAATTGCATTCCTATCGGTCCATCCCTTTCAGCATGAAGGAGTAGCAAACATATTAAACCATTGTAAGGTACCCTCCACCACACACCACACGGTGGCTTACGAAAAGTACCTGATGTATTAATACAGTGTATAACCTATCTTCAACCTAAATTGCATTCCAATCCGTCCTTCCCTTTCAGTATGATGGAGTAGCAAATATATGAACCATGGTAAGGTACCCTCTACCACGCACCACACGCTGGCTTACGTAAAGTACCCCATTTATTAATACAGAGTATAACCTATCTTCAAACTAAATTGCATTCCAATCTGTCCATCCGTTTCAGCAGGAAGGAGTAGCAAACATATTAAACCATTGTAAGGTACCCTCCACCACACACCACACGGTGGCTTACGAAAAGTACCTGATGTATTAATACAGTGTATAACCTATGTTCAAAGTAACTTGCATTCCAATCTGTCCATCCCTTTCAGCATTAAGGAGTAGCAAACATATTAAGACATTGTAAGGTACCCTCCACCGCGCACCACACGGTGGCTTACGAAAAGTTCCCCATGAATTAATACAGAGTATAACCTATCTTCAACCTAAATTGCATTCCAATCCGTCCTTCCCTTTCAGTATGATGGAGTAGCAAATATATGAACCATGGTAAGGTACCCTCTACCACGCACCACACGCTGGCTTACGTAAAGTACCCCATTTATTAATACAGAGTATAACCTATCTTCAAACTAAATTGCATTCCAATCTGTCCATCCGTTTCAGCAGGAAGGAGTAGCAAACATATTAAACCATTGTAAGGTACCCTCCACCACGCACCACACGGTGGCTTACGAAAAGTACCCCATGTATTAATACAGAGTATAACCTATCTTCACACTAAATTGCATTCCAATCTGTCATTCACTTTCAGCATGAAGGAGTAGCAGATATATTAAGCCATTGTAAGGTACCCTCCACCACACACCACATGCGGGCTCACGAAAAGTACCCCATGTATTAATACAGAGTATAACCTATCTTCAACATAAATTGCATTCCAATCCGTCCTTCCCTTTCAGTATGAAGGAGTAGCAAATATATGAACCATGGTAAGGTACCCTCTACTACGCACCACACGGTGGCTTACGTAAAGTACCCCATGCATTAATACAGAGTATAACATATCTTCAAACTAAATTGCATTCCTATCTGCCCATCCCTTTCACCATGAAGGAGTAGCAAACATATTAAACCATTGTTAGGTACCCTCCACCACGCACAACACGGTGGCTTACGAAAAGTACCTGATGTATTAATACAGTGTATAACCTATCTTCAAACTAACTTGCATTCCAATCTGTCCATCCCTTTCAGCATTAAGGAGTAGCAAACATATTAAGCCATTGTAAGGTACCCTCCACCACGCACCACACGGTGGCTTACGAAAAGTCCCCCATGAATTAATTCAGAGTATAACCTATCTTCAACCTAAATTGCATTCCCATCCGTCCTTCCCATTCAGCATGAAGGAGTAGCAAACATATAAAGCCTTGGTAAGGTACCGTCCACCACGCACCACTCGGTGGCTTACGTAAAGTACCCCATGCATTAATACAGAGTATAACATATCTTCAAACTAAATTGCATTCCAATCTGTCCATCCCTTTCAGCATATGTGGTAAACATTTTAAGCCATTGTAAGGTACCTTCCACCACGCACCCCACGGTGGCTTACGAAAAGTACCCCATGTATTAATACAGAGTATAACCTATCTTCAAACTAAATTGCATTCCAATCTGTCATTCACTTTTAGCCTGAAGGAGTAGCAGATATATTAAGCCATTGTAAGGTACCCACCACCACACACCACACGCGGGCTTACGAAAAGTACCCCATGTATTAATACAGAATATAACCTATCTTCAAACTAAATTTCATTCCAATCTGTCCATCCCTTTCAGCATGAAGGAGTAGCAAACATATTAAACCATTGTAAGGTACCCTCCACCACGCACCACACGGTGGCTTACGAAAAGTACCTGATGTATTAATACAGTGTATTACCTATCTTCAAACTAACTTGAATTTCAATCTGTCCATCTCTTTCAGCATTAAGGTGTAGCAAACATATTAAACCATTGTAAGGTACGCTCCACCACGCACCACACGGTGTCTTACGAAAAGTACCCCATGTATTAATACAGAGTATAACCTGTCTTCAAACTAAATTTTATTCCAAACTGTCCATCACTTTCAGCATGAAGGAGTAGGAGATATATTAATCCATTGTAAGGTACCCTCCACCACGCACAACACGGTGGCTTACGAAAAGTACCCCATGTATTAATACAGAGTATAACCTATCTTCAAACTAAATTGCATTCCAATCTGTCCATCCCTTTCAGCATGAAGGAGTAGCAATCATTTTAAGCCATTGTAAGGTACCCTCCACCACGCACCACATGGTGGCTTACGAAAAATACCCCATGTATTAATACAGAATATAACCTATCTTCAAACTAAATTGCATTCCTATCGGTCCATCCCTTTCAGCATGAAGGAGTAGCAAACATATTAAACCATTGTAAGGTACCCTCCACCACACACCACACGGTGGCTTACGAAAAGTACCTGATGTATTAATACAGTGTATAACCTATCTTCAACCTAAATTGCATTCCAATCCGTCCTTCCCTTTCAGTATGATGGAGTAGCAAATATATGAACCATGGTAAGGTACCCTCTACCACGCACCACACGCTGGCTTACGTAAAGTACCCCATTTATTAATACAGAGTATAACCTATCTTCAAACTAAATTGCATTCCAATCTGTCCATCCGTTTCAGCAGGAAGGAGTAGCAAACATATTAAACCATTGTAAGGTACCCTCCACCACACACCACACGGTGGCTTACGAAAAGTACCTGATGTATTAATACAGTGTATAACCTATGTTCAAAGTAACTTGCATTCCAATCTGTCCATCCCTTTCAGCATTAAGGAGTAGCAAACATATTAAGACATTGTAAGGTACCCTCCACCGCGCACCACACGGTGGCTTACGAAAAGTTCCCCATGAATTAATACAGAGTATAACCTATCTTCAACCTAAATTGCATTCCAATCCGTCCTTCCCTTTCAGTATGATGGAGTAGCAAATATATGAACCATGGTAAGGTACCCTCTACCACGCACCACACGCTGGCTTACGTAAAGTACCCCATTTATTAATACAGAGTATAACCTATCTTCAAACTAAATTGCATTCCAATCTGTCCATCCGTTTCAGCAGGAAGGAGTAGCAAACATATTAAACCATTGTAAGGTACCCTCCACCACGCACCACACGGTGGCTTACGGAGAGTACCCCATGTTTTAATACAGAGTATAACCTATCTTCAAACTAAATAGCATTCCAATCTGTCCATCCCTTTCAGCATGAAGGAGTGGCAAACATATTAAGCCATTGTAAGGTACCCTCCACAACGCACCACATGTTGGCTTACGAAAAGTACACCATGTATTAATACTTAGTATAACCTTTCTTCAAACTAAATTTCATACCAATCTGTCCATCCCTTTCAGCATGAAGGTGTAGCAAACATATAAAGCCATTGTAAGGTACCCTCCAACACGCACCACACGGTGGCTTACGAAATGTACCCCATGTATTAATACAGAGTATAACCTATCTTCAAACTAAATTCCATTCCAATCAGTCCATCCCTTTCAGCATGAAGGAGTAGCAAACATATTAAGCCATTGTAAGTTACCCTCCCCCACGCACTACACGGTGGCTTACGAAAAGTCCCCCATGTATTTATACAGAGTATAACCAATCTTCAAACTAAACTGCATTTCAATCTGTCAATCCTTTTCAGCATGAAGGAGTAGCAAACATATTAAGCCAATATAAGGTGCCCTCCACCACGCACCACACGGTGGCTTACGGAGAGTACCCCATGTATTAATACAGAGTATAACCTATCTTCAATCTAAATTGCATTCCAAACCATTCATCCCTTTCAGCATTAAGGAGTAACAAAATATTAGGCCATCGTAAGGTATCCTCCACCACGCACCACATGGTGGCTTACGTAGAGTACCCCATGTATTAAGAATGAGTATAACCTATCTTCAAACTAAATTGCATTCCAATCTGTCCATTACTTTCAGCATGAAGGAGTAGCTAACATATTAAGCCCTTGTAAGGTACCCTCCACCACGCACCACACGGTGGCTTATGAAAAGTCCCCCTGAATTAATACAGAGTATCACCTATTTTCAACCTAAATTGCATTCCATTCCGTCCTCCCTTACAGCATGAAGGAGTTGCAAACATATTAAGCCCTTGTAAGGTACCCTCCACCACGCACCACATTGTGGCTTACGTAAAGTACCCCATACATTAATACAGAGTATAACATATCTTCAAACTAAATTCCTTTCAAATCTGTCCATCAGTTTCAGCATGAGAGAATAGCAAACATATTAAGCAATTGTAAGTTACCCTCCACCACACACCACACGGTGGCTTCCAAAGTCCCCCTGAATTAATACAGAGTATAACCTATCTTCACCCTAAATTGCATTCCAATCCGTCCTCCCTTTCAGCATGAAGGAGTAGCAAACATATTAAGCCATGGTAAGGTACCCTCCACCTCGCACCACACGGTGGCTTACGTAAAGTACCCCATGCATTAATAAAGAGTATAAAAATCTTCAACCTAAATTGCATTCCAATCCGTCCTCCCTTTCAGCATGAAGGAGTAGCAAACATATTAAGCCATTGTAAGGTACCCTCCAACGCGCACCACACGGTGGCTTACGAAAAAGACTTCGTGTATTAATACAGAGTATAACCTATCTTCAAACTAAATTGCATTCCATTCCGTCTTCCCTTTCAGCATAAAGGAGTAGCAAACATATTAAGCCATTATAAGTTACCCTCCACCACGCACCACACGGTAGCTTACGAAAAGTACCTCGTGTATTAATACAGAGAATAATAACCTATCTTCAAACTAAATTGCATTCCAATCTGTCCATCCCTTTCAGCATGAAGGAGCAGCAAACATATTAAGCCATTGTAAGGTACCGTCCACCATGAACCACACGGTGGCTTACGAAAAGTCCCCTTGAATTAATACAGAGTATAACCTATTTTCAACCTAAATTGCATTCCATTCCGTCCTCCCTTTCAGCATGAAGGAGTAGCAACATATAAAGCCATGGTAAAGTACCCTCCACCACGCACCACACGGTGACTTACGTAGAGTATCCCATGTATTAATGCAGGCTATAACATATCTTCAAGCTAAATTGCATTCCAATCTATCCATCCCTTTCAGCATGAAGGAGTAGCAAACATATTAAGCCTTTCTAAGGTACCCTCCACCACGCACCATACGGTGGCTTACGAAAAGTACCGCATGTATTAATGTAGTGTGTAACCTATCTTCATACTAAATTGCATTCCAATCTGTCCATCCCTTTCAGCATGAAGGAGTAGCAAACATATTAAGACATTGTAAGGTACCTTCCACCACGCACCACACGGTGGCTTACGAGACGTCCCCCATGAATTAATACAGAGTATAACCTATCTTCAACCTAAATTGCATTCAAATCCGTCTTTCCCTTTCAGTATGAAGGAGTAGCAAACATATAAACCATGAAAAGGTACCGTCTAACACGCACCACACGGTGGCTTACGTAAAGTACCCCATGCATTAATACAGAGTATAACATATCTTCAAACTAAATTGCTTTCCAATTTGTCCATCCCTTTCAGAATGAAGGAGTAGCAAACATATTAAGCCATTGTAAGGTACCCTCTACCACGCACCACACGGTGGCTTACGAAAAGTACCCCATGTATTAATTCAGGGTATACCCTATCTTCAAACTAAATTGCATTCCAATCTGTCCATCCCTTCAGCATGAAGGAGTAGCAAACATATTAAGCCAATTAAGGTACCCTCCACCACGCACCACACGGAAGCTTCCGAAAAGTACCTCATGTATTAATACAGAGTATAATCTATCTTCAAACTAAATTGCATTCCAATCTGTCCATCCCTTCAGCATGAAGGAGTAGCAAACATATTAAGCCATAGTAAGGTACCCTCCACCACGCACAACACGGTGGCTTACGAAAAGTCCCCCTGAATTAATACAGAGTATCACCTATCTTCAACCTAAATTGCATTCCAATCCGTCCTCCCTTTCAGCATGAAGGAGTAGCAAACATTTTGAGCCATTGTAAGGTACCCTCCACCACGCACCACACGGTGGCTTACGTAGAGTACCCCATGTATTAATACAGAGTATAACATATCTTCAAACTAAATTGCATTCCAATCTGTCCATCCCTTTCAGCATGAAGGAGTAGCAAACATATTGAGCCATTTTAAGGTACCCTCCACCACGCAACACACGGTGGCTTACGATAAGTACCCCATGTATTAATACAGTATATAACCTATCTTCAAACTAAATTGCATTCCAATCTGTCCATCCCTTTCAGCATGAAGGAGTAGCAAACATATTAAGCCCTTGTAAGGTACCCTCCACCACACATCACACGGTGGTTTACGAAACGTACCCCATGTATTAATACAGAGTATCACCTATCTTCAACCTAAATTGCATTCCAATCCGTCCTCCCTTTCAGCATGAAGGAGTAGCAATCATATAAAGCCATTGTAAGGTACCCTCCACCACGCACCACACGGTGGATTACGTAGAGTACCCCATGTATTAATACAGAGTATAACATATCTTCAAACTAAATTGCATTCCAATCTGTCCATCCCTTTCAGCACGAAGGAGTAGCAAACATATTAAGCCAATTAAGGTACCCTCCACCACGCAGCACACGGAAGCTTACGAAAAGTACCTCATGTATTAACACATAGTATAACCTATTTTCAAACTAAATTGCTTTCCAATCTGTCCATCCCTTTCAGTATGAAGGAGTAGCAAACATATTAAAACCATTGTAAGGTACAATCCACCATGCACCACACGGTGGCTTACATAAAGTACCCCATGTATTAATACAGAGTATAACCTATCTTCAATCTAAATTGCCTTCCAGTCTGTCCATCCATTTCAGCATGAAGGAGTAGCAAACATATTAAGCCAATGTAAGGTGCCCTCCACCACGCACCACACGGTGGCTTACGAAGAGTACCCCATGTATTAATACAGAGTATAACCTATCTTCAATCTAAATTGCATTCCAAACCGTTCATCCCTTTCAGCATGAAGGAGTAGCAAACATATTGAGCCATTGTAAGGTACCCTCCACCACGCACCACACGGTGGCTTACGTAAAGTACCCCATGTATTAATACAGAGTATAACCTATCTTCAATCTAAATTGCATTCCAAACTGTTCATCCCTTTTAGCATGGAGTAGCAAACATATTAAGCCATTGTAAGGTACCCTCCACCACGCTCCACACGGAGGGTTACGAAAAGTACCCCATGTATTAATACAGAGTATTACCTATCTTCAAACTAAATTGCATTCCAATCTGTCCATCCCTTTCAGCCTGAAGGAGTAGAAAACATATTGAGCCATTGTAAGGTACCCTCCACCACGCACCACACGGTGGCTTACATAAAGCACCCCATGTATAAATACAGAGTATAAATGGTCAAAATAGTAAAACAAAAGAAACTATTCGTTCTGGAGCATCAAGTGATGATGTTTACATGAGTACGTGGTTTGCATACGACTTAACTGACAGTTTTCTTGGACAATTTTACACTAAAAAGGATACAAACACAATAAATACAGAGCTAAGTGAATTGATGAATAGGGTATTTTCCTATGGTAAACATATGGTTCGAATTGATGTTATTCAGAATGATAATAACGTTAAAATAGCATTTTCGGTCACTAATCTTACAAAACATGTTATATTACTGAAATTAAAGCTTTAAAAAAGTTCAACTTGAGGATTAGGTCAAGTGACTGAAAACACCTTTACTGGTAGAAGCTCCGGTGACGTTACATAACGTGTAAGTGATATAGCAATGTTAGCGACGAAAGAGTTAGTGAAAGCTACTATATTTATCTTTACTTTCTTTACGTATAATTTTTTGTGATGAAAAACACATTTACAACTTTTATGTATTAATGGAAAAGACTTATGTGAAGTCTGATAGTGAAAACCTTCTGAAACCTTATGTGTTTACGGTATCTTAGTTTTGCAATAACAACCCAGATATTTACGGAACGGAAATAGGAAAGTTGAAAACTGTGTTTAAAGTAAAATATACCTTCATTTAAACCCAACTGTTGCTTGTTGTTATCAACAGATTTCCACTAAAGATACCAACTATTGTACACGATAAACGCATGTAAATAAGCGTAGAATCTTAAATTCAGTCTTTGTTTGTCTACGAAATGCATTTCACTTTTAAGATAACACTGCCATTAGTGGCCACTGTAAAAATTACTTGGTAAGTGCGCAACTATGCAGTTACAGTTAGGATCAGATTAATTCTTATGTATACGTAAGTTAGTCTTGCGCACTGGTCACTTTCCACAAATCAGTATGCGTTTTTCTCGTGCTCATGGAGTACAAAGAAACTTGTAAATATCAGGAGAAATAGCGTTAAATATTTTAGAAGAAAAATAGAGATCTAAGTTTTGCATTGTCTATATCTGTGAATTCAGCTTATTCGTTCCGGCAGCGTTTAGCGTAGCTGTTTGGTAGCATATCTATTTGTGGCTTGGGTAACCAGTTCTGTATTCCTCGTTTAAATCCAAACCTCCCCTAATGTTTTCTCTCTTTTAGTTATCACGGAAGAATGTGACAATGTGAAATAGAACCGAATTATTGACGAAATCAGTAATTATTTGAAATTTTATTAAAAACAGATGGGTTTTCCAGCGGTTTTGAAACACAAATAGCCGCGGATGAGTGTCCGAGCGCTCTTAGGCACTTCCCTACGGAACGCGCGGCTGCTAGCCGTCGGAGGTTGAAGTTCTCCCTGGGGCATGGGTGTCTGTGTGTGATGTCCTTACGTTAGTTTATTTTGATTTACGTAGTTTGTAAGTCTAGGAACTGTTGAGCATAGCAGTTTGGTCCAATAGGCTTACACACATTTGAACATGTGAAGCTGTTTGTTTATCCATCATATATTTAAATACTGCATCACTGATGTAAATATTAAAACTGACAACCAACATGAAATTAGTACGTTCGCCAACTACATTAGAAAAAGACTTTAAATACAAATCGCTGGCGTGTCATATCGGCAACAGCTGTTTCGCAAATGTAAATATCCCCCACAAATTAGTGCATAATACTGCTTTATATCTTTGCAGCTGCAGGGCATGATACTTAATAGTGAAGTAATAGAATAATAATTATTGTATTGAGCTTTCACTTGCATCAGAATCATCCTCACAAAAAAAGCAAAGTGACCGCTACCTAATTTCGATCTCTGGCAGGGAGTTTCAACCAGTTTTTACGCATTCCCCATTGATGAAAACGTACAAAAACCAATTTTCTAAGGTTTTTAAGATGGTTTTATAGAGTACGTACCACACAATATTTGTGGACCATTTTCAGAAACGTGAGTCTCCAAACAATACATCAGTGGTAGTGAATTTTACGGCTGCAGGTGTAGCACAATGTCAGTTGATGTCACAGGCATCACATGACTCAAGTGAAGCGTTTTAGCAGATTTAAAAACTATGTGAATTTCATTTCCAGTTTTTCTTGCAAAATAATTAATGCGATTCAAGAGAAAATATATAACGAACATAGAATGAGATAATAAAATATTTAAGAAGACTTCCAGAAATGAGTCAAATTTTCTATTGAAACATTTTTATTGGACTTTTGTTATGATACTTTTTATTACTATCATCCAGCATCATGATTTTTAAGATCTGGCTGAATAAAAGTAAACGGCAAATTTTTCACGTACATTTTGCGTTGATTTTCGTGGTGTATTAATTAATGGTAGTAGTGAAGTTTGATTTCCTATAGTTTGTCCTGTATTGCACCTTCAGACATGTACATACGATGTGAGGTTCTTCTTTTCTTTAAAATGTTGTGCGATATTACACACCTTAGCGTAACAGGTGTTGCTTTTTCTGGTGTCAATGGCATTTAATTTTAAAAAACTCTGAAAACAGGTTTCATTATACTAAATGGACATACAGTTATATCTGTCACGTGATAACTCCTGATTGGAAATAGGGTGGTATTCCCGGATAAGGCTTCAGTATTTTATCAGAAATGGCAAAAGCTGCATGCAAGAAACACATACGGTGCTGGCAGATTGCGACCAGTAAGAGAAATTTGTTGCGGCATTGTAAGCCTGTAATCAAGTTTACGATGAAGCAAGCAATCATGCAAGTCTCCACCATCACTAATCCGGCCATGAGTATCTACAAATAGGAAGTTGCATTCAGTGTCAGCTACAGCTAGAGAGATAATGCTAAACATGTTTTGCAGTTAAAAAAATCTGACCTGCTATCGATAAGAGTGTAATTTTACATGTTCGCCATCCAGAGAACTAGTGTGAAAATTGCCAAGTGTTTTTAAATCCTTGTGCAACAATAAACCATTCTTCACTGCTTGCAGGCAACTGAAACAAGAAAAAATAGTACTTTACATAGTAGTATAAAACGATTGTGATTCACATATATAGAGTGTTACAAAAAGGTACGGCCAAACTTTCAGGAAACATTCCTCACACACAAAGAAAGAAAATGTGTTATGTGGACATGTGTCCAGAAACGCTTAATTTCCATGTTTGAGCTCATTTTATTACTTCTCTTCAAATCACATTAATCATGGAATGGAAACACACAGCAACAGAACGTACCAGCGTGACTTCAAACACTTTGTGACAGGAAATGTTCAAAATGTCCTCCGTTAGCGAGGATACATGCATCCACCCTCCGTCGCATGGAATCCCTGATGCCCTGATGCAGCCCTGGAGAATGGCGTATTGTATCCTTGCCGTTCACAATACGAGACGAAGAGTCTCTACATTTGGTACCGGGATTGCGTAGACAAGATGTTTCAAATGCCCCCATAACTGAAAGTCAAGAGGGTTGAGGTCAGGAGAGCGTGGAGCCCATGGAATTGGTCCGCCTCTACCAATCCATCGGTCACCACATCTGTTGTTGAGAAGCGTACGAACACGTCGACTGAAATGTGCAGGAGCTCCACCGTGCATGAACCACATGTGTTGTACTTGTAAAGGCGCATGTTCTAGCCTTGGGTATTTTGACAGTTGTCTGCACGAATTATTTCAATTTACATTTAAAGAGAAATACTAAAATGAGCTCTAACATGGAAATTAAGCGTTTCCGGACACATGTCCACATAACATATTTTCTTTCTTTGTGTGTGAGTAATGTTTCCTGAAAGTTTGGCCGTACCTTTTTGTAACACCCTGTATAGTAATAGGATACAATTTCCATTTACTAACAATATGTATTTCTTTCAGACTGCTTCACATGAAAATGAGTGCATAATGAAGGAAGCGAAAAGAAAATAGTGTTACAAGAATCAGAGCTAAAAGCCGCAAACATCCTGAAGTAGAACAAGCCAAAAAGCAAAAATGTTCATATGTTTGTAGCGCTTATGGCACTTAACTACGGGGTCATCAGTCCCTAAACTTACAAACTACTTATGAACTAGCTAATACTAAGGACGACACAAATATCCATGCCCGAGGGGGGATTCGAACCCCCGACCGTAGCGGCCGTGCAGACCGTGACTGGCGCGTCTCAGTCCCCTCGGCCACCGCCCAAAAAGCAAAAGGAGGCAGCTGTGTCAGAAAAGAAAGGACCGGAGCCTACTGAGTTTGATCTGTACTGCCAATTACTGGCGAATATAAAAAAAAGACGAAGAAGACAGGACACACATCATGTGTGCCATTCACAATTTCATGTATGAAAAAATTGAAAAATCACAATATTTTACTCTTGAACAGAGTTCTATTAACACAGAGAATTAAGATAATGTGGAACAGTCTCAAATCAAAGGAACAAATGACACTATTCAACGTGCATTATTGTAATGCACTGATTTTTATTTCGTAATTGTATTTTATAATAAGGTGTTTTTATTCAGTTCATAAATGTTTCTCCGAATACTTCCTTTATATACTTCAAATTTTAAAGTAAATTATGTGGAAGGTTTTATATGGTGTTAGAAATACTGGCGTTGCAAACTTCAGGTGTGGCATCAGCTGACAAGGGGAAGGACTCAGACACGGCCAACCGATTCGACTCAAATTTGGCAGTTCGCCTATATACAACCTAAAATGAAAGACTATAAAATATTTTGGGTCAACGCCCTCCCGTTTCTGAGAAAATGACCCCTAAAGGTTACGATGAGAAATCGAGTCAAAATTGACAGGATCGATAGATAATCATTTTTCATCGTCATGTATGGGGTTCGCAAACACACACTTTTGCATAAATCGAGGAAAGAAACTTTTACAGCTTGCGCTTGTGTACCCGCACGCTAAACGCTTTTCTCCGAGGCCACACCGGCCAAGGTGTATGGCTGGGTGGAGGAGAACTCGGGTTCGTATCTCGAAAGGACACTGTGGTATTACCCCACATTGTTCCCTATTTTAAATCGGGATTTATTTAATTACATTTTCGTTTCTTTTCGTCTGGCCTGCCTTCTGCAGTCCAGACAGTTTTGTTTCAGATAGCTGGCCGCACACGGGAGCGAGCCGAGCTGGTTCGTACCGGCCGTGCCATATGGTGCAGTACCGTGGCAAGCATTCGTTCGCTGCGGTTCTTACCGGCCGCTGTCGGGGCGGGAACCGCGTGCTTTTCATTTCATTATTTTGCCGATAATATTTTCCGAGACATAACTCCAACCTACCGAAGGATTACGATCATGTCTTATTATATTAATTACAATTTCAGATTCATTTAAAAGTGCAGCTTTACCATAAACTAAAAATTATAGAAAGTGATTTGTTATTGGCTGATACAAATCAGCCAATCGGGTGAAAGCTTCTAACATCTAGGCGCCAAGTCAGAGCGTGGGCTATGTACCCAATCTTCGACAGGCCACAGGACGGTCAACACGTATATGAAAGGCTAGGGTCATAAAGTGTATGTTGTTGTTGTTGTTGTGGTCTTCAGTCCGGAGACTGGTTTGATGCAGCTCTCCACGATACCCTATCCTGAGCTAGCCTTTTCGTCTCCACATAAGAACGGCAACCTACATCTGTCTGAATCTGCTTACTGTATCCATCTCTTGGTCTTCCTCTGCGGTTTTTACCCCACACACTTCCCTCCACCGCTAAATTCACAATTCCTTGATGTCTAAGAATGTGTCCTACCAATCTATCCCTTCTTTTAGTCAAGGTATGTCAGAAATTTCTTTTCTCCCCAATTCTGTTTAGTACCTCCTCATTCCACTCCCATGAACCACAGACACTGCCGAGGTGGGGTGGCTTGCGTGCCTCAACGATACAGATAGCCGTACCGTAGGTGCAACCACAGCGGAGGGGTATCTGTGGAGAGGCCAGACAAACGTGTGGTTCCTGAAGAGGGGCAGCAGCCTTTTCAGTAGTTACAGGGGCAACGGTCTGGATGATTGACTGAGCTGGCCTTGTAACATCAGCTAATGTGGCTTTGCCACACATCTACTGCGAACGGCTGAAAGCAAGGGGAAACTACAGCCGTTATTTTTCCCGAGGACATGCAGCTCTACTGTATGAACATATGATGATGGCATCCTCTCGGGTAAAATATTCCGGAGGTAAAATAGTCCCCCATTCGGATCTCCGGGCGGGGACTACTCAGGAGGATGTGATCATCAGGAAAGACAATACTGGCATTCTACGGGTCGGAGCGTGGAATGTTAGATCCCTTAATCGAGTAGGAAAAATAGAAAATTTAAAAAGGGAAATGGATAGGTTGAAGTTAGATATAGTGGGGATTAGTGAAGTTCGGTGGCAGGATGAACAGGATTTCTGGTCAGGTGAGTACAGGATTATTAATACAAAATCAGTTGGGGGTATCACAGGAGTAGGATTGATAATGAATAAGAAAATAGGAATGCGGGTAAACTACTATGACCAGCACAGTGATCGCATTATCATTGTCAAGATAGATACGAAGCCAACACCGACAACAGTAGTACAGGTTTATATGCCAACTAGCTCTGCCGATGATGAGGAGATCGAAGAAATATATGAGGAGCTAAAGGAAATTATTCAGACAATTAAGGGAGAGGAAAACTTAATTGTTATGGGAGACTGGAATTCGGTAGTAGGACAAGGAAGGGAAGGGAAGATAGTGGGTGAATATGGTCTGGGCAAAAGGAATGAAAGAGGAGGCCGCCTGGTAGAGTTTTGCACGGAACATAATTTAGTTATAACAAACACCTGGTTTAAGAATCACAAAAGAAGGTTGTATACGTGGAAGAGACCAGGAGACACTGGGAGATACCAGATAGATTTTATAATGGTAAGACATAGATTTCGGAACCAGGTTTTGAAGTGTAGGACATACCCAGGGGCAGACATAGACTCTGACCATAACTCGTTGGTTATGAACTGTAGGCTGAAACTGAAGAAACTACAGAAAGGTAGGAAAATAAGGAGATGGGACCTGGATAAATTGAAGGAACCTGAAGTTCTTAACAATTTCAGAGGGAGCTTCAGGCAACAATTGACAGAAACATGGGAAAATAAAACAGTTGAGGAGGAATGGGTAAAATTGAGAGATGAAATAGTGAAGGCAGCAGAGGACAAAATAGGTAGGAAGGCAAGACCTACAAAGAATCCTTGGATATCACAGGAGATACTAAATTTAATCGATGAAAGGAGAAAATATAAAAATGCAGTAAATGAAACAGGCAAAATGGAGTACAGACGACTAAGAAATGAGATTGGCTGGAAGTGCAAAATGGCTAAGCAGGAATGGCTAGAAGGCAAATGCAAGGATGTAGAAGAATGTATAAATAGGGGAAAAATAGATACAGCTTACCGGAAAATAAAAGAAACATTTGGCGATAAGAAAAACAGCTCTATGAATATCAAGGACACTGATGGAAAACCAGTTCTCAGCAAAGAAGGGAAAGCTGAAAGGTGGAAAGAGTATATAGAGGGGCTCTACAAAGGAAATGAACTTCGAGACACTATTGTAGGAAGGGAAGAGGATGTAGATGATGATGACATAGGAGATACTGTACTGAGAGAAGAATTTGACAGAGCCCTAAAAGACCTAAGTCGAAACAAGGTCCCTGGAGTAGATGATATCCCGTCAGAGCTACTGAAGTCTCTGGGAGAACCAGCCATGACAAAATTGTTTCACCTTGTGTGTAAGATGTATGAGACAGGTGAAGTACCCTCAGACTTTAAGAAAAATGTTATAATCCCCATTCCAAATAAACGGGTGCAGACAGGTGTGAAAACTACAGAACCATCAGTTTAATAAGTCATGGTTGCAAAATATTAACACGAATTATATACAGAAGGATGGAAAAGCTAGTAGAAGCCAACCTCGGGGAAGATCAGTTTGGGTTCAGGAGAAATGTAGGAACACGGGAGGCAATACTCACTTTACGGCTTATCCTAGAAGATAGATTAAGAAAAGGCAAACCTACATTTCTAGCTTTTGTAGATTTGGAGAAGGCTTTTGACAATGTAGATTGGAATAAACTCTTTAAAGCTCTGAAGCAAGCAGGAGTAAAATATAGGGAGCGTAAGGTTATTTACAACTTGTACAAAAACCAGACAGCGGTTGTCAGAGTTGAAGGGCATGAAAGGGATGCAGTGGTTGGAAAGGGAGTAAGACAGGGTTGTAGCCTTTCCCCAATGTTGTTCAATTTGTACATTGAGTAAGCTATAAAGGAAAGCAAGGAGAAATTTGGTGAAGGAATAAAACTTCAGGGGGAAGAATTAAAAACATTGCGTTTTGCCGACGACATAGTAATTCTGTCAGATACAGCAAAGGACCTGGAAGAGGAACTGAACGGAATGGACAGTGTGCTGAAAGGTGCATATAAGATGAACATTAACAAGAGTAAAACTAGGGTAATGGAGTGCAGTGTAAGAAAATCAGGTGATGCTGAAGGAATTAGATTAGGTAACGAAACAATAAAGGAGGTAGATGAGTTTTGTTACTTCGGCAGTAAAATAACAAATGATGGTCGCAGTACAAAGGATATAAAATGCAGAATGGCAATGGGTAGAAAGGCGTTTTCGAAAAAGAGAAATTTGTTAACATCGAATATTGATTTAAGCCTAAGGAAGTCCTTTCTGAAGGCATTTGTATGTAGTGTTGCCTTGTATGGGAGTGAAACATGGACGATAAGCAGTGTGGACAGAAAGAGGATAGAGGCTTTTGAAATGTGGTGCTACAGAAGAATGCTGAAGATTAGGTGGGTGGATCGCGTAACTAATGAGGAGGTACTGAACCGAATTGGGGAGAAAAGAAATTTCTGGCATACCTTGACTAAAAGAAGGGATAGATTGGTAGGACACATTCTTAGAGATCAAGGAATTGTGAATTTAGCGTTGAAGGGAAGTGTGTGGGGTAAAAATCGCAGAGGGAGTCCAAGAGACGCGTATAGTAAGCAGATTCAAGTGGATGTGGGTTGTCGTTCTTATGAGGAGATGAAAAGGCTTGCTCAGGATAGAGTAGGGTGGAGAGCTGCATCAAACCAGTCTCTGGACTGAAGACCACAACAACAACAACCTCCTCATTAGTTACGCGATCCACCCACCTAATCTTCAGCATTCTTCTGTAGCACCACATTTCAAAAGCCTCAATCCTCTTCCCGTCCGCACTGTTTATCGTCCAAGTTTCACTCCCATACAAAGCAACACTCCACACAAATGCCTTCAGAAAGGACTTCCTAAGGCTTAAATCAATATTTGATGTTAGCAAATTTCTTTTTTTCAAGAATGCTTTTCTTCCCATTGCCATTCTGCATTTTATATCCTCTGTACAGCGACCATCATTTGTTATTTTGCTGCCGAAGTAACAAAACTCATCTACCTCCTTTATTGCTTCGTTACCTAATCTAATTCCTTCAGCATCACCTGATTTTCTTAGACTGCACTCCATTACCCTAGTTTTTCTCTTGTTAATGTTCATCTTATATGCACCTTTCAGCACACTGTCCATTCCATTCAATTGCTCTTCCAGGTCCTTTGCTGTATCTGACAGAATTACTATGTCGTCGACAAAACGCAATGTTTTTAATTCTTCCCCCTGAACTTTAATTTCTTCACCAAATTTCTCCTTGCTTTCCTTTATAGCTTGCTCAATGTACAAATTGAATAACATTGGAGAAAGACTACAACCCTGTCTTACTTCCTTTCCAACCACTGCATCCCTTTCATGCCCTTCAATTCGGACAACCGCTGTCTGGTTTTTGTACAAGTTGCAAATAACCTTACGCTCCATATATTTTACTCCTGCTTGCATCAGAACTTGAAAGAGTTTATTCCAATCAACATTGTCAAAAGCCTTCTCCAAATCCACAAAAGCTAGAAATGTAGGTTTGCCTTTTCTTAATCTATCTTCTAGGATAAGCCGTAAAGTGAGTATTGCCTCCCGAGTTCCTACTGGCGTAATTAACTGCCAGATAAAGTGATAATAATGATAATTATCTGCTCTACAGTGACGAGCAGTGCGTGTGAAGTTTTGATATTGTGTGAATTAGACGAGCTACGGCTCCGAGGATAGTCTGCAAAGGAAAAGAAGTTAATATTGTCATTGCGACACAGTTGATAAATTTAATAATTAACAGATTCAATATTGAGAAGGTGCTCAACAGATTTAATTACCGGGATATTTCAGAAGTTTGTAAATCTGGTTCCAAAGTAGTTAGCCACACTAAAGTTAATAAACAAAATTGTTCAGAAAGGCCGCTTTCATTTCAAGTAGGCAGAAACATTTTCTCTTGTGATATTAATTTCCAGCAACACACGACGAGATTTAAATTCCGTCAGAGTCCACGGCCGGCGGAGGAAACATCCAATGGGACTTAATCGAGCCTGTATAATCAGGTAAGCAAGCCTGAACGGTGTTTGAACGAGGTAGGAGGAGAGGGCGCACACCGCAGAGAGTTGAAAACTGTTCTTGATATTGACATTTATTCAGAGTGTGTGTGTCCGCGTGTAACCCCACTCGGCAAATTAATTCCGAGCTACGGCGGCACTTTCCCGTAGCTGGCGTCCCGCAAAAAATTGTACTGACATTTCATGATTGCCCAGTCGGTAACCGTTACAACGCGACTTTTATTTCTTTAAATTGTTATTCTTCGGGCCAGCATTCGTGTGATAGGAGGGTTAAAAACGTAAAACAATAAGGAATCATGACAAGATAGGCAAATAAATTTCTCAAACGACATGCGACAGTAAATAACTAAAATGTTAAACCTGGTCACTTTACAGTGACTCTTCTACTCACTGTTTTGTCCCCTCACAGCCGCGGTGGAGTAGCCGAGCGGTCTAAAGCGTCTCGCTGCGGAGCGCGCGGTTGCTCGCCGTGGAGGTTCGAGTCCTCCCTGGGGCATGGGTGTGTGTGTTGTCCTTAGGTTAGTTTACCTAGGTTTAAGTAGTTTGTAAGCTACGGACTGATGACCACGCAGTTTGGTCCGATAGATCTACAAACATTTGAACATTTTTGTCCCCTCACACTTCTTCGAACAACTATATGTATGGTATTTGTCATATAAACATTCGTAACAAATATACTCACAGCTCCAAGAACATTCGATGAATGCGAACTTTCGATAGCTACGCTGTTCCTTCCCAGCAGTCGGCGGAAAACATACTTTGTTCACATTTAAAAATGTCTTTTTCGGGAATTAATTTTAAGTGTACCACGCATGCAAATGTTCAAATGTTTGTAATTCTATCGGACCAAACTGCGTAGTTATCAGTCCGTAGCTTACAAACTACTTAAACCTAGGTAAACTAACCTAAGTACAACACACACACCCATGCGCCAGGGAGGCCTCGAACCACCACGGCGAGCAACCGTGCGTTCCGCAGCGAGACGCTTTAGACCGCTCGGCTACTCCACGGCGGCACCACGTATACAATATAGGGCTCTCCGCTTCCCCGCCAGTTACCATGGCCGTTGCTCCTTCGGCGAAAATCCAAGTAGGCTTTTCAAACTTAATCCTGTATTTGATATAAACTGCTACTGTATGTAATTTTAAAAGCGAATATTACCCTAACATCCACCCCCATGAACCACAGACATTGCCGAGGTGGGGTGGCTTGCGTGCCTCAACGATGCAGATAACCGTACCGTAGGTGCAACCACAGCGGAGGGGTATCTGTGGAGAGGCCAGACAAACGTGTGGTTCCTGAAGAGGGGCAGCAGCCTTTTCAGTAGTTACAGGGGCAACAGTCTGGATGATTGACTGAGCTGGCCTTGTAACATCAGCTAATGTGGCTTTGCCACACAGCTACTGCGAACGGCTGAAAGCAAGGGGAAACTACAGCCGTTACTTTTCCCGAGGACATGCAGCTCTACTGTATGAACATATGATGATGGCATCCTCTCGGGTAAAATATTCCGGAGGTAAAATAGTCCCCCATTCGGATCTCCGGGCGGGGACTACCCAGGAGGATGTGATCATCAGGAAAGACAATACTGGCATTCTACGGGTCGGAGCGTGGAATGTTAGATCCCTTAATCGAGTAGGAAAATTAGAAAATTTAAAAAGGGAAATGGGTAGGTTGAAGTTAGATATAGTGGGGATTAGTGAAGTTCGATGGCAGGATGAACAGGATTTCTGGTCAGGTGAGTACAGGATTATAAATACAAAATCAGTTGGGGGTATCACAGGAGTAGGACTGATAATGAATAAGAAAATAGGAATGCGGGTAAACTACTATGAGCAGCACAGTGATCGCATTATCATTGTCAAGATAGATACGAAGCCAACACCGACAACAGTAGTACAGGTTTATATGCCAACTAGCTCTGCCGACGATGAGGAGATCGAAGAAATATATGAGGAGCTAAAGGAAATTATTCAGACAGTTAAGGGAGAGGAAAACTTAATTGTTATGGGAGACTGGAATTCGGTAGTAGGACAAGGAAGAGAAGGAAAAATAATAGGTGAATATGGACTGGGCAGGAGGAATGAAAGAGGAAGTCGCCTAGTAGAATTTTGCACGGAACATGATTTAATCGTAACAAACACGTGGTTTAAGAATCACAAAAGAAGGTTGTATACGTGGAAGAGACCAGGAGACACCGGAAGGTATCAGATAGATTTTATAATGGTACGACATAGGTACCGGAACCAGGTTATAAACTGCAGGACATACCCAGGGGCAGATATAGACTCTGACCATAACTTGTTAATCATGAACTGTAGGCTGAAGCTGAAAAAACTGCAGAAAGGTAGGAAAATAAGGAGATGGGACTTAGATAGATTGAAGGAAAGTGAAGTTCTGGAGAATTTCAGAGGGAGATTTAGGCAACAATTGACAGAAACAGGGGGAAATAAAACAGTAGAAGAGGAATGGGTAGCATTGAGAGATGAAATAATGAAGGCAGCGGAGGACAAAATAGGTAGAAAGGCAAGACCTACAAAAAATCCATGGATATCACAGGAAATACTACAGTTAATTGATGAAAGGAGAAAATATAAAAATGCAGTAAATGAAACAGGCAAAATGGAGTACAGACGACTAAAAAATGAGATTGACAGGAAGTGCAAAACGGCTAAGCAGGAGTGGCTAGAAGCTAAATGTAAATCTGTAGAAGAATGTATAGCAAGGGGAAAAGTAGATAAAGCCTACAGGAAAATAAAAGAAACATTTGGAGATAAGAAAAACAGCTCTACGAATATCAAGAACTCAGATGGGAAACCAGTTCTCAGCAATGAAGGGAAAGCTGAAAGGTGGAAAGAGTACATAGAGCAGCTCTACAAAGGAAATGAACTTAGAGACGATGTTGTAGGAACGGAAGAGGAAGTCGATCAAGATGAAATAGGAGATACTATACTGAGAGATGAATTTGACAGAGCCTTGAAAGACCTAGGTCGGAACAAGGCCCCAGGAGTAGATGACATACCCTCAGAGCTACTAAAGTATCTGGGAGAGCCAGCCATGACAAGACTATTTGAACTGGTGTGTACGATGTATGAGACCGGCGAAATGCCCTCAGACTTTAAGAAAAATATAATAATCCCCATTCCAAAGAAATCAGGCGCAGACAGGTGTGAAAATTACAGAACCATCAGTTTGATAAGTCATGGTTGCAAAATTTTAACACGAATTATCTACAGGAGAATGGAAAAGCTGGTAGAAGCTGATCTCGGGGAAGATCAGTTTGGATTCAGGAGGAACATAGGTACCCGGGAGGCAATACTCACATTGCGTCTTATCTTAGAAGATAGATTAAGAAAAGGCAAACCTACATTTTTAGCTTTTGTAGATTTGGAGAAAGCATTTGACAATGTTGACTGGAATACACTCTTTCAAATTCTGAAGTCAGCAGGGATAAAATACAGGGAAAGGAGAGTTATTTACAACTTGTACAAAAGCCAGACCGCAGTTATTAGACTCGAAGGACATGAAAGGGAAGCATCTGTTGGGAAGGGAGTAAGACAGGGTTGTAGCCTTTCTCCAATGTTATTCAATTTGTACATCGAGCAGGCGGTGAAGGAAAGCAAGGAAAAATTTGGAATAGGGATTAAAGTTCAGGGGGAAGAAATAAAAACATTGCGTTTTGCTGATGACATTGTAATTCTGTCAGAGACAGCAAAGGACCTGGAAGAGCAGTTGAACGGAATGGACAGCGTGTTGAAGAGAGCGTATAAAATGAACATTAACAAGAGCAAAACAAAAATAATGGAATGCGGTCTTAGAAAATCAGGCGATGCGGAAGGAATTAGATTAGGTAACGAAACAATGAAGGTGGTAGATGAGTTTTGTTACTTGGGTAGTAAAATAACATATGACGGTCGCAGTACAGAGGATATAAAATGCAAAATGGCAATGGGAAGAAAAGCATTTTTGAAAAAGAGAAATTTGCTAACATCGAATATTAATCTAAGGGTAAGGAAGTCTTTTCTGAAGGCATTTGTGTGGAGTGTTGCCTTGTACGGGAGTGAAACATGGACGATAAGCAGTGCGGACAGGAAGAGAATAGAGGCTTTTGAAATGTGGTGCTACAGAAGAATGCTGAAGATTAGGTGGGTAGATCACATAACTAATGAAGAGGTACTAAACAGAATTGGTGAGAAAAGGAATTTTTGGCATACCCTGACTAAAAGAAGGGATCGCTTGGTAGGACACATTCTTAGACATCGGGGAATCGTAAATTTAGCATTGGAGGGAAGTGTGTGGGGTAAAAATCGCAGAGGGAGACCAAGAGACGCGTATAGTAAGCAGATTCAAGTGGATGTGGGTTGCCGTTCTTATGAGGAGATGAAAAGGCTTGCTCAGGATAGAGTAGGGTGGAGAGCTGCATCAAACCAGTCTCCGGACTGAAGACCATAACAACAACAACCCTAACATATCCTTTCAAGGCTTAACATATTGGTTTTCATACTTATGGTACTAAAAGTGATATCATCTGCGTCGAAATTTTAAAAAGGAAGTGTGAGCTTTTAAAAATATCTCCTGCAGAGAGATATTTGTCACTACCAAACGTACTTTGGCCGGTCTAGCTTGCTTCCGAAATGCATTCTTCTGTTTAATTTTCGGTTCAATTATCTTCTGAAGCAACTCAAAATCTGTGGATGACATACGACAGAAGTTGTCCGACTGTCCTGGTGGTTCATGCACTAGATGGTTTAATAATTTACGTCCGTCATACCTGCTATAATAAACAGAAATAAAATTAAGTTGGCGACATTTTAATAATGGTTATAGATTAGATGAAGTATTTATAACCTACTGATTTCAATATGTATAAAGTGACAAAGCCCACCATCGTATTTTACGTGGTTTCTTCTTTTGGTTTTGCTGCGACAGAATAAATTCGTGCATCCTGAAGACGGCTAATGCCCCATTCGCGATCTGTGCGTCAGACGTGCTTACATTGACGCTCGACGAATTCAACATAATGTGTGGGCACTGTCGCAAAAATATTGGCCAATGTTCCGTTGACGCCGTTGTTTGAGCGCGTAGTAAGGCTAAGTCAGAGGTGGGCAATGAGCGAGCCGAGCTCTTCGAGACGCCTGCCCGAGCCGCGAGCAGCTGGCGTCCATCACGTAGTTCCTACTGAAAACACTAGATGGCGTTATGCGCAGCCAACGCGCTAACGTAGCCGCAGAAATGCACCTGGCTGAGTGCGTTATAAAATAACTTATAAAGATAATAGTGCAAACTCTTTAGTATCCAACTCGAATGAACAGATTCCACTGCTAGGGGTATCTCCTGAAAAACGCTATTATGTTCATAAGTAAGTAACTTATAAACATAATACTGGAAACTCTTCTCTAAAACGTCCAGAGCGTGCAGTCGATCCGGCAAATATCTTATAAAGATAAGAGCGATTTTTTTGTATTGTTTCAGAAGACGCCGCTAACAGTGCCATCTGTTAGTTCGAATTTTGTACTTCAGGGTTTTCGTTATAATCTATATTACGTTATGGTACAATATGCTGTGGAGTTGAAATGGATAGTCAAATCGGCGCGGTAAAGTGGCGTTCTATTTTCCAGTTCAACTTTAGTTGGGAGTGTGATTACTTGTTCCCCATGAGCTATACTAACATTTGAACATTACTTGTTCACTGAAAGCGAAGGAGGAGCAAAATGTTTGGCATGTGGTAAAATACTAAGCATAAAAAAGTACAATTTAGAACGCCACTATAGAACATCACTTCAACCGGTATGGAAGTGTAGAAGGTGAAATGCGACTTAATCTTCTTAATAATCTATGCGAGGAAGGAAGTAAAGTAGAGGTATGTATTATAATGCTGTACCTACTTACGAGATAACTTAATCACAGTGTTTTGTTTAATACCAGACACTCACGGAACTACGTGCGCCAGCAAGCAAGCAGACCTCTAGCGGCAACTAGGATAACTACCGGCCGAGCGCGAACGCTGCTCTTTTTCCGGCCTGAGCGGGAGCGCTGCTCATTGAGCCGATTTGTGCCCACCTCTGGGCTACGTCCTACCTGAGTGACAGAGGCGAGCGACAGCGTGCGACAGTTTCTGGCGACGGGTGTAGTTACTTAAGTAGCATAGGTGAGCGACGTCGAACGAGCTGCCTGTGGCCCGCTACAACTGGCGAAGTTTGAATTCAAACGTGTTCGAATCTTGTCGCTCCCGCAGAACGACAGCTAGTCCAATCAAATCGTGCACAAAAAGGGCTCAAAGTCGAAAACTTTGGTGTAATTGTTTTTAGTGGCTTATTTTATGTTTTTTTGGGGTGCTGAATACGAATCTGAAGTTCTCCAACAAAACTTCCATCGGCAAATATGAGAAATCTTCAAAAAACAACAAAAAATCACAATTGTCAGTGGTTTTCAGCTTATAACTTTCAAAGCAAGCTATTTACACAAAAAGTGGCCCAGTAAAGAAATGAAGAGGAGAAAAGTACCCACAAATTATGTCTGTAAAATTTTTTTGTATGTCGTATATTTTCCACGTAAAACAGCGTTGAAAAAGCGGTGAAATCAGTAAATTTTGGAAAATAGAAAAAAAATTGCATTTTTTTTTCGGGTGGATTATTTCATCAGCAGTTACTTCCTTTCAACGTGTTTACCTTGCGAACCATGGAAGCAGCTCTTCCTTTTGTCCTCAGCTGCGCGCCCACGCTGTCCGTCCACCAGTGGCTGCGGCCCGCCCCTGCGTCCCAACTTTGCGGCTGCTGCCCTTAAATTTGTGACAGGCGAAGGGGGGGTCTTCCTACCAAAACACCGAACTGTCCTCATTTTTTTTATTTCTTTTTTTTATTATTTGTTACTTATGGGACTTAACTACGGGGTCATCAAACTAATTATGAACTAGCTAAGACTAAGACGGCACACATATCCATGTCCGAGGGGGGATTCGAACCCCCACCGTAGTGGCCGTGCAGACCGTGACTGGAGCGCCTCAGTCTCCTCGGCTGTCCTCAATTATCCAGTTTGTGTACGTTCGCTACCGTGAAGTAAAGTTATGTTTGAATGTTTTCTTTGAGATATAGCGCAACACCTCTGGCGAGTGATAAGTGTTTTATTTGTGAAAAAGGTTTAGACGAGGGTGCAGTGATAGTAGTCAAGGAAAAAGGAATAGAAACTTTACGTGATGCTAGTAAAAAAAGAAATGATAGGAAGGTGGCTGTTTTAGCGGGTAAAACATCTGTCAGCGTACATGTTTCATGTCAGAAAAGTTACATAAATGAAAGAATGATAGCTGCCTACTTGAAGAAAGCTGCTGAACCAAGCACATCTTCAGGAAAATTAAGATCATCCTCTGAGTATTTCCACTGGAAAACACATTGTTTTGTGTGTGGAACGGGTATTCCTGAAGATTACGCAAGGCCACAACAACGACTGCCTCCTCATGAACGTAATTTGGTGCATCTGGTGACGAAAATTGAGATGAAAGACACAGTTATGAAACAGGCTCATCTACGTGCAGATGATTTCGGTGCAGCAGTTCAGCAGTTATTAACAGGATCCAGCCGGTAACAGACATGGTGGCTGCTAACTAAATACCATGATAAATCTTTAAAAAAATCTTTACATTAGTAGGTCCAAGGCTGATAAAAAGAAAACCGTTGGCCCTTATGCTGAAGAGATTCAAAGGACTATGAATGACATTTTCAATTTTATGGAAAGGAATAACGAGGAATGTCAGTTTTCATTAGATCAGCTAATAACTCAGATAGAGGGCAACTTAATTCCTGAAAGAAGAACTGTAATACAACATTCATTGGATAGATATGGGGAAGATATCGTATCAAAGATCAAACAGAATACAGTCGCATGTTTCAAAAATACAGGCCATAAGATTTTGACTGAAGCGTGGTACATGGAAAGACGTTTGTCATAACGGGAAGAACGTCTTCGATTAGTTGAGACAGCAGCTGATTTAATTCTTGAAGAGATATGATCAATACCGTATGCTATGGACGACTATCCTCCTCCAGACTCTTTTATGGACGAAAATAAAAGCCTTGTCCTGGAGGTTATCAAAGTTTTCTTGGAAAGACTGATTCTCAAGAAGAAGCGAACAATCACTGACAGTGGGAAAAAAAAGTTTTAGCCATTTCACACAGTGTTATTAGTGCTACCAGGTCAACTTGTTTCCTTTCCCCGTTACAAATTGGGCTATCAGCTTTCTTTTATAAGAAGTACGGATCACGAAAACTGATTGATGTTGTGTCATCCTTGGGATTTTGCGCCTCTTATTCCGAAGCTGTTCGTCTTGAAGTGTCAGCAGTCATGAGGCCACCACTACAAATAGATCCGACAGCTTTCCTTCAATTTGTTCATGACCACGCTGATTTTAACACACGTACATTGGATGGATGTAATACCTTCCATGCAATGGGAGGAATACATTTGATTACTCCTAGAAATGCCATTGCTCCGGATCAAAGAATTGTCAGAGTAAAGAAACCAATACCAGCTCCACTAATTGGTGAGATGGGAGCTGTTTCCTTAAAACATTTTGAGAAGACACGTTCTCTTGGGTTAAAGAATATCAACACTGAGGATCTCAAACAGCTATTTGTATCACCTGATTCAATATTACCCTCTTTATCAGATCTACTTTGGCTTTATGCCAAGTGGAAAGATGTGCCTGGAATTCCAGGTTGGAGTGGCTTCATGGAGCAAATCACAAGCAGTCTCCCCTTTCATACAACGTATGTTGCTTGTCTACCATTTATAAACGCTCCACCATCTGATCACAATACAATATACACAGCTTTAGTCGCATCCATAAAACAGAGCAAATCAATGAATCAACAAGCAACTGTGAACACCTTCGACCAGCCTCTATACCAAGGCAAGATTTAATGTAGCTTGCCAAGAAGGAGATCCCAAATTTGATAATGTTACCATTAGAATAGGTGGTCTCTTTTATAAGGATTTACAATAATGTTTAATTTCATGAAATAAAAACTATATATTAATGTTCTTTTTTGCTGTTTTCAAAAAATGACTGCTTTTCCTGATATTTTACCACTGTTTTTTGTGGAAACCATACGACTTACAGAAAAATGTTACAGACATAAATTGTAGGTAATTTTCTCCTCTTTATTTTACTACTTGGCCACTTTTCGTGTAAATAACTTGCTTTATGAGTTATAAGTTGATAACCGCAAAAAAATGTAATTTTTTTTTGTTGATTTCTCATATTTGCCGAGGGAATTTTTGTTGGAAAACTTCAGATTCGTGTTCAGCACCCAAAAACATAAAATAAACCACTAAAACAATTGCACCAAATTTTTCGACTTCAAACCACCATTTGACTGGACTAAACTGGCAGCGACACTGCTGACACTTCTACAAAGCGCTGAAATGCGCGCGCAGGACCAGCCGCGTTTAAGAGAACCTGGTGAAAATTTGATTCTTTCACACCTTACAGATCGATATTTTCACTCTTTAAAGGACCGTATCTTTTTTTCCTCATTATTCGTCACAGTTACTGTCCGTCCAGCACCAAACTAAGTAAACAACTACACGAAATTATTAAAATAGATTTTAACCAGTGCGTTTTAGTCTCAGCTGCTGGAAGGTGTTGTAATACTCGTGTTAAAACTTGGACATATGCAGACTTTTACCGGGATCGGGATTCGAACCTGGGACCTCCCACTTACTAGGAAATTATGCTAAGCTCCTTCTACACTCCAAGCACACGGGCTTAGCCAATACCATCTACATACGAGGCCCCACTACAGCCAGTGTCACGTCACCCCGATCAGGCTGCGACCGCCAGCTAACTGGCTGGCCGCTGGGGCACAGCCCACTGCCTCGTAGCGGCCAGCCAGTCAGCTGCGCGGTCGCGGCCTGGTCGGTGTGACCTGGCACAGGCTGTTGTGGGGCCACATACCTAGGTGGTGTAGGCTTACCACCCCTGAAGGACTACCCACGCATGTATCCAAACGCGCATATGTCATCCTACTTGGACCATTGTACTCCATGGCTCGTAGCTTGCTTGTATTCCCGCCCTTGTGTGCGTCCGCACTGAAATAAGCATGAGGCCACCCTGTCTGTGTTTATTTCAGTGGAGATGCACACGAGGGCGGGACTACAGGCCAGCTGTCAGCCATAGATTACAATGGTCCAAGTAGGGGGACATATGGAGGTTTGGGTCAGATGGGGTACGTCCTCGGATAGTCTGTACACGCATGTTCAGCACGTGTGCCTGGGATGGCGGATGGGTCTAGTGACCCTTTCCAGTAAGCAGGAACTCCTTGGTTCGAATCCTGGCCCGGCACAAATTTTCACATATCAGTGTTGTAATATTACGACACCTTCCAGCAACTGATACTAAAATTCCACAGTTAAAAACTATATTAAGAACAGATGTAGCGTCATATAGCGACGTCTGTTCTCTCAGGTATGTCGGAAAAAAACAGACGCCGCAATTGTTGAATTTTTAAAAGTTTACTTCGGTAAAAACTCATTGTGTGGCCATTACGTGCAGTTCATTTTACCTCATGGGCTGCTGCGTAATGAAATGTAGCCAACATATCGAAATTGTTTTTAAAGTTGAGAGCAGAAGTATATTTTTATATCTCTCGAGATTTTGGATCGTCTTTCTGCGGATGGGTCGTGACAAATTCCGTCCTTGCACGCCGACAATCATGTGTTAGAATTGCTGTATTTCATGAACGGTTAAAGATAACGGAACGATATTTTCGCAACCGATAGCACGTGATTAGCCCTCGAAACACTTTGATACAGTGGTTAGCGGGGAGGAAACAAGTTTCCCTACAAGCTATAAACAACAAAATGTGTTCTTGTAGTTTCGTAGGCTTTCCCGGAGTAATAGTTCTTCATAGTCTCTTCGGGTTTGCTGCCGGATTTTGAAGTCGAACTGACCCAATATTTCGGCGGAACACCTGTCCGCCATCCTCAGGGGAACTGCTGCTGCTGGACTCGCCGACAACTGATGCCGAGGGCATGGAACGCCGTCCTGTATAGGCCTGCGAGTGATGAAGGCGCATGCGCGGCCTGCCACAGGTACTGCACACAGACAGGTCTTACGGCGCCGCCGGTGGCGGAAAGGCGGTGCTCTCGATATATCGCAGTCATAGGTTGTCTTCCAGCAATCTGGTGGGTTGCATAAAAGATCGATGTTTTTTCATATGTCATAAAACCGGGTTCCACGCCCTGCTAAGCGGAAAACCCTTGTCTCTATTAATTAAATTTTCAGACAGCCTGATTTCAATAGACTCTTTATATACATTGTCCCAAAAACCGGACGTGCTGGCCACAATACGAGTCTCGTCGAACAACATCCTATGTTGCTCGTTTAGACAATGTTCCGCAACTGCTGACTTTTCGGGCTGTAGAAGCCTGATGTGACGGCGATGTTCCACACATCTGTCATGAACAGTGCGGATCGACCTGCCAATGTACGCCTTCCCACATTCGCATGGAATCCTGTACACACCCTGTTTTTTAAGGCCCAAGTCGTCTTTAACGGATCCTAAAAGTGTCCTGATCTTTGGTGGGGGACGGAACACACTCTGGATGTTAAATTTCTTTAGGATTCTGCTAATTTTGTGAGATATGCCCCCTGCATACGGAATAAAAGCAACAGATCTTTCTTCCTCTTCATGTGCTTCCCGGGATGGTCCAAACCGCATAGCTCGAAGAATCTGCCTCTCGGAGTACCCATTTTCCTTAAACACAGACGTCAAGTGTGAAAGTTCCTGTGGTAGGCTTTCTGCATCGGAAACTGCATAAGCTCTGCGTACCAGAGTCTTAAGGACGCCACTGCGTTGGTGTGGTGGGTGGCAGCTTCTTGCATTGAGGTACAGATCTGTATGTGTGGGCTTCCGATGAACACTATGTCCCAGGGTACCATCCTGTTTCTTGTACACCATGACATCCAGGAACGGAAGCTTCCCATCGCTTTCAACCTCCATGGTGAATTTGATATTGGGATGGAGACAGTTGAAGTGGTCAAGAAATCGATTCAGAGAATCTCGTTCATGGGGCCACACAAAGAATGTGTCATCAACATATCTCCAGAAACACTTTGGTTGCAGAGCCGAAGTCCTCAGTGCCATATCCTCAAAATCCTCCATAAACAAATTGGCAACTACGGGTGATAAAGGACTCCCCATAGCCACTCCGTCAGTCTGTTCAAAAAAGTGGTCATTAAATAAAAAATACGTGGATGTCAGCACATGACGACAAAGCTTGACCAAGTCATCATCCAGTTTTTCGCTAATCAGACACAGGGAATCTTCCAGTGGGACACGAGTGAACAGTGAAACCACATCGAAACTGACCAATAAGTCCGAAGACTCAAGCCTCAAAGATTGCAGTCGTCGAATAAAATCCACAGAATTGGAGATATGATGTTCACACTTGCCAACCAAGGGGCTAAGGATGGAAGTCAGATATTTTGCCAAATTATAGGTAGGTTCCCCTATGTTGCTAATAATTGGGCGGAAAGGAATGCCATCCTTATGTACCTTAGGCAATCCATATAGCCTTGGAGGAACAGCAGCTCCAGGATGAAGTTTCTTGCACAGGTCTTTTGACAACTTGCTCGATTTCAAAAGAGAAAGAGTCTTTCGTTTAATTCTTTCTGTGGGATCGCAGCTCAACCTTCTGTATGCCGGGTCATTCAGTAAAAAATTCATTTTAAGGACATAATCATCCCGTGTCAAGACAACCGTGGCATTACCCTTGTCAGCTGGTAAAACAATAATATCATCATCATTCCTAAGGGAACGAATGGCGGCTCTCTCCGCAGAAGAGACGTTGTCCCGCGGTGGACGGGCACGCCGCCGCTCCTAGGAGACTCCCTATTACTGACTTCATCTGCTCTGTGGAACAATCAGTATACAGCCTCCCAGAAGAACGTGCAGAAGAAATTAGGCAAGAAGTCCACATGCGGCGTGCCCGTCCACCGCGGGACAACATCTCTTCTAGTGGCTATGGGGAGTCCTTTATCACCCGTAGTTGCCAATTTGTTTATGGAGGATTTTGAGGATATGGCACTGAGGACTTCGGCTCTGCAACCAAAGTGTTTCTGGAGATATGTTGATGACACATTCTTTGTGTGGCCCCATGAACGAGATTCTCTGAATCGATTTCTTGACCACTTCAACTGTCTCCATCCCAATATCAAATTCACCATGGAGGTTGAAAGCGATGGGAAGCTTCCGTTCCTGGATGTCATAGTGTACAAGAAACAGGATGGTACCCTGGGACATAGTGTTCATCGGAAGCCCACACATACAGATCTGTACCTCAATGCAAGAAGCTGCCACCCACCACACCAACGCAGTGGCGTCCTTAAGACTCTGGTACGCAGAGCTTATGCAGTTTCCGATGCAGAAAGCCTACCACAGGAACTTTCACACTTGACGTCTGTGTTTAAGGAAAATGGGTACTCCGAGAGGCAGATTCTTCGAGCTATGCGGTTTGGACCATCCCGGGAAGCACATGAAGAGGAAGAAAGATCTGTTGCTTTTATTCCGTATGCAGGGGGCATATCTCACAAAATTAGCAGAATCCTAAAGAAATTTAACATCCAGAGTGTGTTCCGTCCACCACCAAAGATCAGGACACTTTTAGGATCCGTTAAAGACGACTTGGGCCTTAAAAAACAGGGTGTGTACAGGATTCCATGCGAATGTGGGAAGGCGTACATTGGCAGGTCGATCCGCACTGTTCATGACAGATGTGTGGAACATCGCCGTCACATCAGGCTTCTAAAGCCCGAAAAGTCAGCAGTTGCGGAACATTGTCTAAACGAGCAACATAGGATGTTGTTCGACGAGACTCGTATTGTGGCCAGCACGTCCGGTTTTTGGGACAATGTATATAAAGAGTCTATTGAAATCAGGCTGTCTGAAAATTTAATTAATAGAGACAAGGGTTTTCCGCTTAGCAGGGCGTGGAACCCGGTTTTATGACATATGAAAAAACATCGATCTTTTATGCAACCCACCAGATTGCTGGAAGACAACCTATGACTGCGATATATCGAGAGCACCGCCTTTCCGCCACCGGCGGCGCCGTAAGACCTGTCTGTGTGCAGTACCTGTGGCAGGCCGCGCATGCGCCTTCATCACTCGCAGGCCTATACAGGACGGCGTTCCATGCCCTCGGCATCAGTTGTCGGCGAGTCCAGCAGCAGCAGCAGTTCCCCTGAGGATGGCGGACAGGTGTTCCGCCGAAATATTGGGTCAGTTCGACTTCAAAATCCGGCAGCAAACCCGAAGAGACTATGAAGAAAATGTGTTCTTTTTGGCTGAACTGACAACCTGGATATCGAATTAACTAGCGTGAGAGTTACTTGAAAGTTACAAGGGCAATTAAGAAGTAATTAGTGGTTTGAGTGAAAAATGAAATTTTTCATGAACAGCTGTCGCTAGCTTTGTACAAAAACTGCGAAGAAGTTAATCCCTTGAAAGCCTAGCTGTTTTGCGCAGTAACAAAGCACTAAACTTAGGACATTGTAATTGACAGAGTTAGAATAGTACATCTAACTGTATACGAACCGATGCCGTCGTGAAGTACACAGCGGGTGTCCCGAAGGTACCCAACGTCAACCCAACAGCCACAAACTGCGGCCGATTGCAGAGGATGATGTGCGTTCGTCCAGTAAGACCCATTATGCAGTACTTAATGGTTGTTGATAATTTGTAATCGCTAAAGAAACACGCGTCCTAAATTCGTTGACGACGTAGACATAGTATCGTTGGTCATAGTGGTATTTTCGAAGAATTTCGCTCGTGATCTTAATAGTTGACATTTTAAACGAAAATAACCATAAATATTCCTCCGTTTGCAAAGTTCATGCACAGCACTTCTTTTCGTCTTATTTCCTTAAGTAAATCAAATGTTCCTGGCTTACTGTCGACCCACCAACTGTCTACAGTTTCTTAATAAACGATTTAAGAGACAATGTGACCAACTCTCTTAGACCGTCGTTTATCGGTTAGTAAAGTCACCCGAATATCAAAAGCAACTGCAAAATGATGTAGATAAGATATCTGCGTGGTGCAATAATTGGCAATTGTCCCTGAATAATGAAAAGTGTGAGGTCATCCATATGTGCACTAAAAGAAATCCGCTAAACTTCATTTATACCATAAATCAGTCAAATCTAAAGGCCATAAATTCAACTAAATACCTAGGAATAACAGGTACGAACAACTTAAATTGGAAAGAATACACATAAAATATTGTAGGAAAACGTAACCAAAGGCTACGTTTCATTGGCGGAACCCTTAGAAGATGCAATAGTTTTACTAAAGAAAAACCTACACAGCAATTGTGCGTCCAATTTTGGAGTATTGCCGCCCCTTGTGGGACCCCTACCAAGTGGGACTGACGGACGATTTAGTTCAGAGAATGGCGGCTCGATTTGAATATAGGGCTGGGAGTGTCACGGAGCCGACCGCGGTGGCCGAGGGGACTGAGGCGCTTCAGTCACGGTCTGCACGGCCACTACGGTCGGGGGTTCGAATCCCCCTTCGGGCATGGATATTTGTGCCGTCCTTAGTTGTAGCTAGTTCATAAGTAGTTTGTAAGTTTAGGGACTGATGACCCCGTAGTTAAGTCCCATAGACTCTACAAACATTTGAACATTTGAACAGTGTCACGGAAATGATGCACGAGTTGGGGTGGAAATCATTATAAGAAAGACGTTATTTGAGAAATGTCTTTCACAAACTTTCTCTTCGGAATGCGAACTTACTTCGTTAGCACCAACCTACATAGAAAGACAGGATCATCATAATAAAATAAGAGAAATCAGATCTAAAACGGACAAATTAGGTGTTCTTTTTTTTCCCGCGAGCTATTAGATAATGGAACTGTAGGGAAATATCATAAAATCGGTTCGATGAACCCTCTGCCCTGCACTTTAATGTGAATTGCAGAATATTTATGTAGATGTAGGTGGGTGGCAAACTATAGGCACAGCTGGGCGGTTCTAGAAGCCATCTTGTAACGGAAAGTTGCGGACTTGACGCCTGCGTTCAGGATACACGACCATACCGCTGCTTGTAGCCGGACGTAGCCTCTTGCTTTTGTTCAAATGTTTGTAAATTTAAGGGACTTAACTAGGTTGGTCATAAGTCCCTAGGCTTACAAACTACTTACACTAACTTAAAGTAACTCATGCTATCGACAACACAAACACCCGTGCCCGAGGGAGGACTCGAATCACCGACGGCGAACGGCCGCGCGCACCGCAGCATGGCGCCTTAGGGCTCTATTACACTAGGCAGCCAGGCTGCGCAGCCAGTCGCGCGGCCAGTTGCGTTGCTCGTCGTGGGGCATTCAGAGTTACGGAGCCTGTGCTATTACACCAGGGCAGCCGGTCGCGCAGCCACAGTTTGGCTGCCGTGGTGACTGGTTGCCGAGCCCCGCGACCAGGCCGGCAGCCACTGGCGGCGGAGGGCCGTGGCGCAGTGGGGCATGCGGGGCCTTTTACACTGGGCAGCCAGGCTGCGCCGCCAGTCAGCTGTGCACTGGTGACGAAGGAACATGTCCGACAACAAATATACACATATGCTCCTCCTCGTACTTTTAATAAAAAAGAGATGGCGAAGGAAGAGAATGATGCATGTGCAGTCTATGCCATCATTAAGAGACTCTAAAAGATTGTACTATACTCTTTTTTATGAACTGTGTTTGGACGAAAACAAGTTTTTTAATTACTTGAGGATGTCTAAATCATCTTTCTTTGAATTACTGTCGCCAATAGTAGTTGATATTACTGGGAAGGATTCGCGGATGAGAAAGTGTATCTCACCAGAAGAAAAGCTCGTTATCACTTTGAGGATAGTAAACCAACAAATTGTATTGTAAGTCATTAACTTTTTGCTGTAGGAAATATTAATTACTTTTTTAAACAGTTTAAAGTTAAAAAAAGTGAATAGTTTACTTCAATATTTTAATCCACTTATGTAAAAAAAAAAAAAAAGATTAAATTATGACTAAAAATAAACCGTTAATAAGAACAAACCGATGCTCAAAATCAGGTAGAAATCTGCAAATAATTTCATTCCAAGCATTTAATTTTAATTGCTTATTACTGTAAATTTCAGAACTAGGGTCCCAAATTGCGGAATGTTGTTCAATTGCGTATATAAAATCTTCGGTATTCACTTTTGTGTCCAATAACTTCTGACACTCTTTCAGGGATTCTTCCAACTTCAAGTTCTTCCCTTTTGTCGTGTTTACACTTTCAGTCATTTCCACTGTGGCAACATGCGGCTCACGCGACGTACTGACGTACACACTGCACGAAAAAAGCAGTGCTCAACTGGCGATAACTGCCGTAGCGTGAAGAAAACAGTGACTGTTGCCACGGTGGAGTAGGTGACTGCGCTGCTGGCTGCTCTGCTGGCCGCGCAGCCTGGCTGCCCAACGTGATGGCAGCAGCGCGACTGGCGGCGCAGCCTGGCTGCCTAGTGTAATAAGGCCCGTGCACACGGATATTCTGCCGCGGCCGCGTCCTCTCACGGCACGTGCAACCGCAGGTGGACGAGAAACTGGTGGCGTCACAGCGTAGAATTCCACGTTACATTACCATGCGGAGCTTGAAACGAAGGATCTGGCATGTCAGATTTTTGCTTTATGGCAAATGAAATGCTACTTGGTTTTCACGTGACAAGCAGAACTTGTGAGCCGCCATACTGCAAACTGAACTACGTCTTCCGTTCCTTCTTTCATTGTAGCGTACGATGTATCTTCTTTGAAGGATCAGAAAAATTAGGAAAACAAGTAATTTTAGATAAAAATTGTTATAATAAGACTACCGGTAACTACAAAGTGAAAGCTTTAAAAGTTATCGTATTTAACGTCATTCAGTGTTATAATTTGTAGATCGTGAAAGAATATCTTTCCTATGCTACAGTACAACGCCATACTGTTAAAGGAGCGTTCTTGTGAGGCAACGTTGTAGGCGCATATATTGTATTGTACCCCATAGTAGATAACTCCAAGGGAATGGAGTAATAGCGTACTTCAGAGGATGCTAAACTGTGGGTCGCCACTCACTAACGGGTCGCAGAGTAGGTTCATGTGAGTCGCCAGATGACTTTGAAACATACAGAAAATATTTTATTGGCTGAAAAATGTTAGTTTAATTCAACACGAAAGTTTTATAATTGAAAAATGAAGTACTAAACAACAAACCAATGTAGCTAATAACGCACTCAGAGCGATACGAGCATAATGCTATTGTAGCATTTGTTTCAATTGAGACATATCAACCAATACCACCTAGAAGACAAGGCCTTACAACAGGCCGTGTCTACGGCACACTTAGAGGCCCCGGCCGCCATCTGATTGGCGTACCGCTGCGCGGCGGTAGGCGTGCCCCAGCCAACAGACAGTGAGGTGGCGGCCGGGGCCTCTAAGTGTGACGTAGGCACGGCCTGTTGTAAGGCCTTGTCTTCTAGGTGGTGTTGTATCAACGTTCTCTTCCATTTGCAGCACGTGTCATATGAGTAAACTCACAATTATTTATTCTTTCTCTCATTGTGAGATGGTACCTTACTTTCTTGTTGAATAGTGTTTGTGTCCATGATTTATAGTGGCGGTTTGTTTTATTTTATACTGTATTTCTGTTTGGTACATATTTTACTATGGAAGTGGTGATTAGGACTGCGCCGGCCGCGGTAGCCGAGGGGACTGAGGCGCTTCAGTCACGGTTTGCACGGCCAATACGGTCGGGGGTTCGAATCCCCCCTCGGGCATGGATATTTGTGCCGTCCTAGTTCGTAAGTAGTTCATAAGTAGTTTGTAAGTTTAGGGACTGACGACCCCGTAGTTAAGTCCCATAAGCTTTACAAACATTTGATTTTTTTGATTAGGACTGCATCATCCCATACCAAGTGGGGAGGGAGAGTATTGAGTGTTTATATATAGAGCTTTGGAGGTAATTAATTATACCCAAAACTATTAGTTACATGAGATTTCATTTTCTAGTTTGTTTGTACTTCCTTTTTTAGAAAAAATAAACTTTGCCTTGTAAACGATTTACACCTACGACCAGAAAGTTTCAATCCAGGTACCTCAGTAGAAGACCCAAAAATACAAATATCTCACTGAGTTTAGTTTTCTTACCATTTTTTTGCCGGAAGTGATTTGCAGTACACTTTTTATCATTATCAACTAGTTTGATATACATGAAACGTCTCTGTGTTTCTTTAAAAAAATACAATTTCTGGAAGAGTATTGCATGCCACGTGCAAGCGAAAGTACACTCTACCCTTAATATTAGAAAGCTTAAGTATTCAGATTCATTTTTCGACGATCGCTAACAGAGATAGAGTGGAATTTTACGCACGTCCATCTCTGTAAACATATTAATCTTCGCGCCAGCCCGCAACGGGCGCTGGAGAGTGCTACGGTTGCAAAACACGATGAACAACACGTTCCGTGGAGTGTAACAGTTCGTTCCAGAGCGCCTGTAGCTAGATAAAGGCCCTTATACACGCTCCGATTTATCGTCCGACCCACCAACTGGCCAACGAACTAAACAAATTAGTCGCACCCTACACACGTTCCGACCAACTGCACGCAGCACTTGAAGAGCCTCCATGTTTCAGTGTCTATTTGTCGAACTGTTTTTGTTTTCGCGTGTTCGGTGTGCAGACAGCAGACGATCGCAGGCAGGAAGTTGCTCCGATAGCGTTACACACGCTCAATTTGTTTGGTGGAGGGGGTGGGGGGAGGATCGGATGTCGGACGACCAGGCCCTTTGCTTGTCGGACGGTTGGTCGGGAAGCACCTCCACACGTTCATTTTATCGGGTCGCCGATGAATTAGTCCCGACAAATCTGAAGGTGTGTAGGAGCCCCACTTGGGGCGTGGGCCACGTACAACAGCACGGCTTTTAGTCGCTCTCATAGGTAGGTACCCTAATGCTCACTGCGCGCCTGCCGTGCCCGCTTCCACTTTTTGATGGTCGAGTCCCAGTCTGTGCTTACCTGCATCCTTAATGAATGTGTTGTCAAAAAATATCAATTCGATCGCTGCTTTCATGTCGCAGTCCCAGAAACTATTTGTTCGTGTAATGACAGATGTCTCGTTGAATTTTTATTACTTACATAAAAGCACGCTCCACTTCTTTTTTCACAATTTTTTTAAAAGTATGATGAAGTAACTGAAATACCAGAGTTCATGTAAACATTTGAAAAAGCAATATATACGCAGTTTGTTTCTTTACAACAACGTTAAGCCATTAACATAGATGAATCGGTAACTTAAGATTAAAAAATAAAAAAATAAAAATAAAAAACCCGAAGTCGAGATTCGCAGTTTACGATAAAAATTCAATCTTTCAACATGCATACTACCTGTTGAAAAGTATCCGAACAAGCCAATGTAATGCAGGACTGACCACTCACTATAGTCTGTTTGAAATTATTTTAGAAGTGAAATTTGTGCAGGAGCTCGTTGAGGCACGATGTGAAATTGCCACGTCCCGCACGGAATTCCTCCGATGTCTCATTTATCATTCAAGTCGCTCAAACACGCAAACTATTTCATGTATAAATATGGAACTTACATCCATTTATTCAGGAAGAAATGCATCATATTTTCACATAATAATTTTATTTTCGGCAGCAGATTACTAAGACTACATAAAGACAAGTTATGAAAACGCATTTTCTGGAGATGTTAGCGAATTTTCGACTTGCAGAAAACTGTACTATTATTGAAGTTAGGGAAGCACATTAAGCGTATGAAATTTTAAGAACACTATAGTCGTCAGTCGTGTATTACATTGGGTTGCCCAGATACTTTTCATCAGGTAGTATACATGTTGAAAGATTGAATTTTTTCATAAGCTGCGAATCTCACTTCGTTGTTTTCAGTAAAAATATTTCGTAAGTAACACCAAGTAATCTTTATATATAAAAATGAATAGCTGTGAATTAGTCTCACTAAAACTCATAAATGACTCGACCGATTTGAATACAATACTTTTATTTTGTTTGCTTTGATATAGGGGTGTTTTGGAAATAAAGAATAGGGAAAACCCAAAGGAACAGGAAGAAAAGTTAGTCTAGTATCCTCTTCGAAAGGTATTCTGTCATATGCAACTTTTGGGGGCTGCAGCCGGAGAAAGAAAAGGGGCACAGTGCTACTCCTGTGATAAATCACAATATTATTATGTGAACACGATTAATGAGGTGTTGATTTTTAATCCTATAGTCAGAGTTTCCCTTTGTGTGTATGTTTGTTTGTTTGCAATTCATACAAATCTGTTGTTTAATTACAGTGCTGATGAAATTCTGCACACTTCAGCTTCAAACCCAGAGGAAGTTCAATGTCTACACAAAATTTCAAATTGTGCATGGCGGAGGCTATTTCACTTGCGGACTTCGACACGTACCTACCAATATATATTTAGATTTTCAAGAAATTTTGCATACTTGGCCATAAAAAATGAGGTTACTCTAGAGCAGATTTTCGCACCGTTTTACTAATTTCTATAAGGTTGGATCATGTATGAATGTTTTCATGGGGAGGGTTTTTATGAATCGCAAGTCATCGCATGGTCCATGGCAAAGGGTACCTTACAATAAGCTTTGACAGTGTTTCACCACGAAAGTTTAAAGACATATGTGAGTTTTCATAGATAGGGGAAGAAGGATATGAACTGAGGAGGCGGAATGAACAGAGAGAGGACGAAGAGATGGAGAAGGAGGCGGAAGAGATGGAGCGAGAGAGGGGAGAGGAAGAGAAAGAGAGGAGAATGGACTGCCAGAGTATGGTACATATAAGTAACCAGGAGGCGCCGGGTTTCCAGCTAGGGTCCGCTCACGCATCATGTACTGAATGGTCACCTGTATGGTTTCGTTACGACAAAAGGATCGCGCCGTTTATAATTACTATGATTTTAATATTTCTGATCCTTTTACTTACTTCTAAAGAAAGTTTTATACGTCTTTGTCGCGGTGTGAAAACGTATCTTAAATAGGTCACTCAGTAATGAAGAAGGAAATAAAAGTGATTTAGTATTACATAAATTACACTATAAAAAGAACTATTTTTTGTGATGTAGGCTAAATTTCTCAGACGAACTTCATTCGGAGATAGTAGCTTTTTACTATTGTAAATTACACACATCAACGTGCAGTTGCGTCCTTCAGTACTTTATTTATATGGTGGTAATGGAATGTAACATGATATTAACCCTACATTGTATGAATTTTTATTTGAGCGCAAAAAATATGAAGGGGAAAAATATTGAAAAAATGATATAACTCATTTAACAATTGAAAAGTCATTATTTATTACCTGTTGCCATTTGGCAACATCATGCACAGAAACTTTCTTTGAAGGAAAATAATGATATCAAACATGTTTTATACTCCTATGAGATGTGTAATTTTTTACTTGGCAGAAGTCATATCAGTTTGTAATTTCAATTTAATGCTCAACGGTGAGTAAAATCCACTGGAACGCTTTTTGTTGCATTTTCCACCGTTTATGACTGCGCTGCAATCTATGGAGGAAACGACTTAGAACAGACTCCAATGTATACAATATGCATGATGTTGCTATCTGGAAACAAGGAGTACGCCTGAAAATGTTAAAAAAATTTGCGTTTCCAAACGCCAACGCCATAGAGTGCAGGGTTAAATTAAGTAATCATCTCCTTTTTCCATAGTGAAATCGTCGGTCACGTGTATGGCTGCCTTAAAAAAGAACTAATTCCTTAACGGTGACCAGTATTCTGTCGTTTTCCTTTTTGCGATAATAATAAAAAAATACAAAGACGAATCACGTCATCAGCAAACGAAACGATACTGGTAATTTACATATAAAACTTTTTTCCCCAAGACGTTCACCTTTCAATATTTTATTTCTGAAATATTGTCAGTGATGTTATTGTTTTTGTTCAGAGCTGTAGCATTTATATCAAATAAAGTCAATGGGGAGCAATGAGCCAAGTAGGTACTAAATGCACAAACCATTTCCGTTGACGGACGTCGTATGGCAACAACCCTGACTAACACAGCGCTTATGACAGTTGACGAACTTCAGTCAGCGATATACAAAAAATAACAGTAACAGCAAATGAAATAATAGCTTCTGCAGCCGTGAAGACCACAAAAGGCAGTCACAAGGTGGGTCGACCACAGAGGACAGCAAACTGTCTGGAATCCAAACGCGGTGCAAGTGGTAAGTGTTGTGTTGTTGGGTGGCAACTGTGGGTGGTCGCTGGAACCTGGGACTGTCGGACTGCGGCCCGTGCCCCTCCCCCTATTACTTCCATCGTAGCTGTCAGTCCTAAAGTAATTTTCAACACACTACAGATATCACGAGAGGCAGACCCGTTATGATACAAGAAGACGGTAAGTACTGAATCGTTATCATAGAAGAAGCAGTAACAGCAGAGTGTGTCGGTCCAGAGATCTCAGTGACTTGGAATGTTGGATAGTGGTTACATTTCATCTGAGAAAGAAAACCACCGGGCCATTTTAGCCCTTCTAAAGCTGTCCTGGTCGACCGCGGAAATATGAAGGAACCATCGCGGATAACCAAGGCCAGGTAGACGTCAAGTACTGCCGGGCAGAAACCGTCGAGTGCTTAGGATGATGGTTACAAAAGCTCGCACGAAATCAGTGGCAGGAATCATTACACAGTGCAGCTAGGGCAATTATTGCGGGTACAATGGTCGAGCAGTTAATAAGACCTACATGTCTGCAACGCGACACTCTGAAGTGATGCCACTGGACAGTAGAAGACTGGAAACGAGTCATCTGACTCATGAATCACGCTCCACTTTAATACAAAACCATAGGTCTAATAATGCTGAGATTCATTTTACAATAAAATAACGTACCATCTACATCTAGATAATTACTTTGCAAATCACATTTAAGTGGTAGGGAGAGAGTTCATCGAACAGCTTTTATGATATTGGCCCACTTTAGGTTACGGTAGTAACACTAAAAGTGGGCCTTTGCGATCGTCTTTTGACAGCTCGAAATTTAAATGAAAATAACGGCTTAACCATTCATCAGACACTAACATTGAATAACCGAATTTGTAGAGGAGAAAATTCTCTACAACTTTGTTCCGTTATGTTTTTTCATATCTCTTATCGTTTGAGAGATATTTGCAAAAAGAACGGAGTTTTGACACCCTCCATTGAATTAACGAAAACCAGCCGTTCGCAGATGTCACGTGACATTCCTCGCCCAGAGCTCTCTGTGGTATACGCCATCTTGCGTTGCGTATTTGATGATTTTCTTATTGTAACTTACACATTTTCATTTCAAAGCAATGGCGCAATGAAGAATTAACAAAAACACGTCGTTCTTCGTACGATAAATGATGATCTAGTGTCTACAAATATCATATTAGCATCAGTTAACAATGGCCATCAATAGTACAAGATTTAAGAACACAACTCTTAACTCTTAGCTGTAGCGTAGTGGATAATGTGTTTGATTGTGATGCTGATGGTCAGTGGTTCCGGAACCCGCCACTACCTAACTTTTTTCCTAAAAGGGTTTCAGACACTCTTATTAATTAATTTTTTATTATTTAGATTATTATTTTGGTCCAAAATGTTTGCAAAAACTTATAAAACTACAAATCTAAAGTGGGCCGTAAAACACGTCAGTGCGATTTTTTTCTACCGTTCCATGCTCTAAAAGCGCGCGGGATAAAGAAACGCCTAATCCGTTTTCGATAAAAATTTCTCATATTTTATTATGATAATGATGATGTCTCCCTAGGTAGGTGGATTCTGACAAGAAATGTTCGCATTCGGACGACAAAAATTGTTGAAAGTAATGTCGCAAATACATTTCGATGCAATGAATAACGTCTTTCTTTTAATAATTTCATACCAAGCTCATGCATCATTCCGTGACACTCTGTCCTATATATCGCGATAATACAAAACTTGCTGCCCTTCTCTGAATTTTCTCTATATCCTCCGTCAATCCCATTTTGTGGGGATCCCACAATAGGCAGCAATACTCCAAAATAGAAAGCACAAGTGTAGTGAAGGCTGTTTCTATAGAAAAAATGTTGCATTTCCTAAGTGTTCTTGCAATGAAACGTAACCTTTGGTTCGCCTTCCCTACAATATTTTCTATGTGTTCTCTCCAGTCTAAGTTGTTCATAATTGTAACTCCTAGGTACACTCCTAGCCATTAAAATTGCTGAACCACAAAGATGACGCGCTAGAGACGCGAAATTTAGCCGACAGGAAGATCCTGTGATATGAAAATGATCAGCTTTTCAGAGCATTCACACAAGGTTGGCGCCGGTGGCGACACCTACGACGTGCTGACATGAAGAAAGTTTCCAACTGATTTCTCATACACAAACAGCAGTTGACCGGCGTTGCCTGGTGAAACATTGTTGTGATGCCTCGCGTAAGGAGGAGAAATGCCTACCATCACGTTTACGACTTTGATAAAGGTCGGATTGTAGCCTATCGCAATTGCGGTTTATCGTATCGCGACATTGCTGTTCGCGTTGGTCGCGATCCAGTGACTGTTAGCAGAATATGGAATCGGTGCATTTAGGAGGGCGATACGGAACGCCGTGCTGGATCCCAACGGCCTCGTATCACTAGCACTCGAGATGACAGGCATCTTATCCGCATGGCTGTAACGGATCGTGCAGCCACGTCTCGAGTCAACAGACGAGGCAGTTCGCAAGACAACAATCATCTGCACGAACAGTTAGACGACGTTTGCAGCAGCATGGACTATCAGCTCGGAGACCATGGCTGCGGTTATCCTTGACGCTGCCTGCGATGGTGTACGTAGGGACAAACCTGCGTGCACGAATGGCAAAACGTCATTTTTTCGGATGAATCCAGGTTCTGTTTACACCATCATGATGGTCGCATCCATGTTTGGCGACATCGCGGTGAACTCACATTGGAAGCGTGTATTCGTCATCGCCATACTGGCGTGTCACCCGGCGTGATGGTATGGGGTGCCATTGGTTACACGTCTCGGTCACCTCTCGTTCGCATCGACGGCACTTTTAACACTGGCCGTTACATTTCAGATGTGTTACGACCCGTGGCTCTACTCCTCATTCGATCCCTGCGAAATCATACATTTCAGCTGGATAATGCACGACCGTATGTTGCAGGTCCTGTACGGACCTCTCTGGATATGGAATATGTTCGGCTGCTGTCCTGGCCAGCACATTCTCCAGATCTCTCACCAATTGAAAACGTCTGGTCAATGGTGGCCGAGCAACTGGCTCGTCACTACTCTTGATGAACTGTGGTATCGTGTTGAAGCTGCATGGGCATCTGTACCTGTACACGCCATCCAAGCTATGCTTGACTCAATGCCCAGGCGTATCAAGGCTGTTATTACTGCCAGAGGTGGTTGTTCTGGGTACTGATTTCTCAGGTTCTATGCACCCAAAATGCGTGAAAATGTAATCACATGTCAGTTCTAATATATATTTGTCCAATGAAGACCCGTTTATCATCTGCATTTCTTCTTGGTGTAGCAATTTTAATGGCCAGTAGTGTATTTAATTGAACTTGTGGCCTGTAGATTTGACTGATTTATAGTGTAAATGAAGTATAACATTTTTCTATTGCTGTTCATGTGGATTACTTCACACATTCCATCAGATCTGTCCACCCCCCTTGGCCAATGACCCCCCCCCCCACTCGAAATATTTGGAGTCCTAGTTTATGACCTAATAAATATGGTTTTGCCATTTAATGTTTAAATTAAATATCTTTTACTTCATGTTTTGTAAGTTGTTTCATAAAGCACCCCTTCCCCAGGCTGGACAAAAATAACCCCCTCAAGAAATGTCAATGACGCAGTTTGCGTCATGACCACTCCCTGTGGGCACTTCTGCTTTCCATTATTTATGCTCAAATGCCAATTTCTGCAGCATGCAGATATCTTATCTAAAGTCAAGCTTTGCAGCCCATCTGGCTGAAAACAGCCATTCCATAACAAACATAAAAACCAATCTCCAAATACTACACACTGCAGACAAAGGAATAATGATGGACCTTTTAGAACAGTTAGAAATTTTCATCCATAACAATAAAGCACCACACGCCATTTTAAATGAACAAACAGAACTGGCAAACAACTCTTTCTACAAAACTTTTAAAGACTCTTTAAGCCTGAGGAAACCAAACATACATACACATACTTAGATCACATAACACCTACCCCCCCCCCCTCTTTGCCATTCCCAAATACTACTCCAACCACAGATGTTTAATCTTATAAATCCAATCTATGAATTTTTCTTCACATGTAACAATAGTGCTACCATTACAGTAATAAGAAATTAAGAAGCCACCACTGTAAGAAAATATTGTAAATAGAAATGTATGAACACTTAAACCATTGAAACTGTAACTGGTAAATTAGTTTAAAATAATATCTATGCATCAACTGTCATCTTTGACAATTAGCTGTACATATCTCTGAATTGTTTACATTTGTAAAACATGTGGAAAGCGAGTGTTGTGTTGTGTGTGCATCCATTGAGCACTAAAATGCTTGAAAAATCACAGACCATCAATCAGAAATGTGAAGCAACTGTAAGTAGCTATTTAGACTACAATTTAAACTTGCAAATATTGAAATTTAGTGCCAATGACAAAGCTCACAGATAATAATTTTCTATCTCACCACAGCCAAACGTATTCCACAATGTTATAAGCAACTTTTAAACCGTGTACACCGCCTGATGATGAACTGCCAGGCAGTTCGAAACCGGTTGTGGAAATAAATACATACAAAAGGTGACTGGTTGCTGTTATTTTCTGATTTCTTTAACTTAATGATTACTAATTTTTCTTATTTCAGCTCAACCTCGTCCCTCATTTTCCTGATTGTGGCATTTTTGATTTTGTTGTATGGTACATGATGAGTTTTTTGAGAAAAATATTTCCTTTTAAATTTAAATGTTCACGTACCAGTAAGGTAATCAGTCCTTACATGCCACTGAATCTGACTGTCAGAAATAATGTTCACAGCAGTACAGATTGTTTTACTTACAGGGCCTAATCTTGTTTGCTAAATCCGTTGCGCACATATGATTAGAGAAGCTCCTTGATTTAAATAGAAAGACTTAATAAGAATAGGAAACTTTCACTTAAGAAACTTTCATCAAGCTTTCACTTTCACTTCATTAACTTACAACAAGAAGCTTTCAAGTGCCCTGAGAACAGAATAACAGGGTACAAAGGAACACACCAGAGGACAGCAAATACAGTACTAACCTGGCTATAGTATATGTTCAAAGTGACTGCCATTCATCTCTGAGCACTTTGGAGGCCTGGTCAACAACCTGCTGAAGGCGGATCGAAGCTGGCTGCTGCAACTGCGTTCCTAAAGACTGTGAGCGCTATTGCGTTAAACCTTAAAGGTGAGGGCTCCCCACACTCTGACAGATCAGGTGACGTGGGTGGTCAGCTGGAACCTAAAGCTCTGTATAGGGAAACTATGGCCATCCTTTTCCGCGCCGCTTACCGCCGTCTGCAGTTCGTGATTGGCTGAAATTGAGTCACGTGGTTCTTTCAGCCATTTTGGTGCTACACGTTGCTTGGCTGCCATGGGCACTCTTGTGAATATTCGTATGTTTGGGTTTCAATAATGCCTCAGGGTTGTACTTTTGGGTGTTCTTAAGAAGCGAAGAAGAGAGGTAGACATTGTAGTACTTCCATGAGATATCAGAAATGCAGGAAGATGAACAGTCTGAGTAATGAGATGCGTCAGAGAAAACTAGGAGACTTTCGGTTTTTGTATTGTGATGATTTTAATTCATAATGTAAAGTAATAGATTAAAGATTCACTGACAAATGGATCACGCAACAGATACATATATATTTTTAACTTGAATAAATTTGTGAAGAAAATTCCTGCTTAATGTCGTACGGTTAAATTATTCACGCGTCGTTGGTTTTATCTGCAGGTAGTTGCCGGAAAAACACAAATTTTGGACATATTAGTGAGTGAACTAGATTCTCGTTTGGATACGAAATTAATATACAGTTCTTGAAGCAAGCTTTTCTCATTCGTTTTCATATGTTACGTGTATCATTACAGGAAACACTGAATTGAAAAGACATATATTAGACATTCAAATGTAATTGGCACCTTTAATTGCTGGTTTCTCTAAAACTCATGTAGTGCGTATCCTCTAGCATTCTTCGTAGTTCATGTAAGAGATAAGTACATAATACGCAAGAAAATACTTATCAAAGCCTTATCCATAATCTCAATTGTTTTCTTAATTTACACTGTGCTCCGCTAACGACATGTTCGGGTCTGTTCGAATATTTGGCTATGGTAGAGGTCAATCTGAATTTATAGGTGAACTCGAGATGTGGAGCCACAAACCAAGCAGTTTTCTTAAAATCGGACGAAAATTATATCGTAGATACGCCATGACGGAACTACGCGAAGTTCCCGCATCTGTCCATCGGATATAACACCCTGTATCTCGAGAATGAAAAGAGTTTTCGTTCTGCTCTCAACCTTAAATAAAATTTCGATATCTTACCTACATTTCGTCCGCAGCATTGTATGAGCTAAAATCAACCAATATGCAAAGTCTACACAATGCGACCTTTCCTCTGCTAACTCTTCAAAATTTTGCGCAGTAGTTTACTTAATTTGATGTATCATGGAAACTATAAGTAATAATGAATAAAAGATCATATCGTTATCGAGCAAATATATCACACTATAACACGTGAAAAAATTACAATTTTTCATTGAATAGTTTCCTCAAAATCGCTTAATAAGTATTGTAAAGCGCTGCGGCTGTCGGTGCGTAAGCAGCAGCAGAATAGGCTGGCAGGTTGGCCATACTTCCCCTATACAGAGCTTCAGCTGGAACCGCGAGCTGACTGCCCTCTGCCGACAAGCCTGCGTCACTATGCTCCAAGGTCTGGCCGGCTACTGCGCCTTCCTGCCGTAAATAACTGCAGGTCTTCTCCTCCTCCGTTAATGGTCACTTTTATTTGACCCCCCTGTACGTCGTAATTACTGCGTCTAACTAAATGCCGGCTGCCACTTTTTTGATTAGCGGCCAATTCGGCGACGTGCAGTTTAACCCTACCGTGACCAGCGTGACATATGTCTCCCACAAACGAATTTGCGTCCTTGAGTTCACAGGGATATAAAAATCCCATATCTGTGTCATGCTGCCATTTAGTGTTGAACAAAGCCAACTAGCTTGTTGTTTGGCGTCCATTGCCCTTGTTATCGCTTTTTTGTTTCAGTTGTGCACAGTGTGACTCGTGTTTTGGCGGTTTTATGTGCTATTTTGTCTTGTCTGCAATAGATAAGCTCAGCCAATGTATTTATTGTAGGTTTGAGCACATATTTATTAGTAAATCACTTCTACATTCGTGGTTTCCTTGTGGCCAGCGTTTGTACAAATTTTATTGTGCTTTTTATCCATATTAGTGTCAAAATGTTTAAATATATTTTTATTCAATCTAATATATAAAGCAGAGTGTCCGTATGTATGTACGTGTTACATACAAATCTGCAGTTTTGTTCCAATCTTTATGAAATTTTGTACACGTAAGCTTCAATCCATGAGGACGGTGCCGTAAGTGTAAGAATCACATACGATATATAGTTCACGAGATATTACGTCATAATCAATGAGATGCGCAGAAAACTGCTGCATTTAGCGACAATTTGCTCATTTTCTCCTAAACCACTGGACCGATTTCAACCAAATTTGGTACACACATTCCTAACCGTGAGGTACACTTGCTGCAGGGTTAAGAATCATATACGACACATGATTCAGAAGCTATGATGTCATAAACAATAGGATTTGCAAGAAACTGCCACATAATGCGGCGAGACTTTATAAATACGCTATACGAGAATCAGAGTACTTAGCGACTCGCAACAAACTTTAAACTTAATTTCAAACTTTTATTAAATCTTCTCACGCTGACAACCATAGCAAAATGATGAAAGGAAAAAAGTTCCTCGCTTACTACTTTTCCGCTGTTTATGGAGTAAAACTACGGCTCTCGGTATGACGTTACAATTTATAATTTGAACACTACAAATTGTAGCGACAGGAAATTTTACAGACACTATACACATATATAGTTGAATGTAGCTTCTAAATTGTATCACATTCCGACACGTAGATCATGAGATTTGAGCACGTAAACAGTAACGATCCGCTGTTCATGGTCTAAGGCTACGGCATTGGTCATGACGTTAGAATTTATAATTTCTGCACTGCAAATTGTAGCCGAAGCAAATTTTACAGACAATATAAACACATATAGCTTAATGTACCTTCGAAATTGTATCGCAGTATGACACGTAATTCATGAGATATGAGCGCATAAACAGTAATGTTAACGGAAAATCGCCCCATCACGCACCAAATTTTAATCTATTACATCTATACTACTAATTGTATTCCCAAGAGGTTTTACAGACATACAGCCCTGATACAAAATGAATATATACCTTAAAAATGTCATGAATAAATAAATACCTGGGCAACGCCGGGTTTTCAGCTAGTTCTGTAATATTATTTGATTTCTCTAGATTCTCTCGGGAAAAAACGTCATATTGTAGGTGTATGCTTGTTACTGTTACATACTGCAAGTCACGACATTGCATTCAGTTGTTTCGGTGGAAATTGAGGAGGTGAACTGAATCTGACATTCGCCAGAACACACAAGGAGAATAATTTATGTAACTCTTAGTAATATCTTGTCATTACCTGTTTCTAGAAATGTCGAGATTGATAACAGACAAAATTTTTAACTATTTACGTTGCCCAATGGTGTAGTGTCCGAGGTGCCGCCCTCCCCCTTGGCCAATGACTCTCATCCCCTCCACCCCACGAAACTGCGATCAACCCCCCCCCCCCCCCACATCCTATGATGTGGCAATTTGCGTCTTGACACTGCCCTCCTCCCGTGGGCACCTCTGAGAAGTGTTGTCTGAAGACGAATGTGGTGAAGAGGCAGCAGATGAATATTTTCCAACAAGGAGGCGACACAGAACAACACACTGAAGCCACAGACACGGACAAATAGCTCCTGCAAAGTACCACTATGTATTCAGCTAGGTCTTGAAAAATTTCACAAATATTTTAATTTCTGAATAAATAAATATGTTTGGCATAATAATAGCACTAACATTCTTATATGTACAGGTCCAAATTCCTACTAAAAACATTGGTCACCTAAATTTATTACTCCTCGATACCTGTGGGACATACACGTTCCACATGAAATAATTGTAAAACTATAAATAACAACTGAAATTTAGATGCATGGCCTGACTCACTACCCAATCGAAAAGCAGGAAACCAATTAATACAGTAGTAAGCGAAATTTTAATTACTTCGGGCAGAAATAGTTAACGGGCACAGTAAGCCGCGCGGGGAGAGCCAGTATTTCACTTATTGCGCGGCCGCTCCCGCCGGAGGTTCGAGTCCTTCCTCAGGCGTGTGTGTATGTGTGTGTGTGTGTTGTCCTTAGTATAAGTTAATGTATATTACTAGGGACCGATGACCCTAGCAGTCTGGCCCCTTAGTTACGCGATGATTGTGAAATATTAAAAAAATTGTTTGTAAATCTTATGGGACTTAACTACGGGGTCATCAGTCCCTAAACTTACAAACTACTTATGAACTACTTTCGAACTAGAACGGCACAAATATCCATGCCCGAGGGGGGATTCGAACCCCCGACCGTAATGACCGTGCAGACCATGACTGAAGCGCCTCAGTCCCCTCGGCCACCGCGGCCGGCTTGTGAAATGTCGTTTATGGCGGTTCCTCACTTTGAAGAGAGGTGAAGATTAGATTAAACGTTAAATGCAATTTGAAAATTTCCGCGGCCCGGTGAGAATTCGGTCCCGCGACCTCTCGATTTCAAGGCTCGCCCCTTACAACCGCAACCTACTATTGCATGGTACTAGTAGTATTAGGGGGATTTCATACCTATGTACCCGAACCCTAAATCCTGTACATGCAAACAAAACATATAGGCAGATTAAATTGTAATTTGATAGTGTTAACTGTATGTATGATTAATGTAATTACTACCTGCTATATCATCAAATAGTTTGCAACTTGTGTAACACATCAATTTAGAGCGAATTGGTATCACTTTTACAAATTAGTCTTATTTAAGGCATTACTATGGAATTGGTCTCAAGAAACGACGGATAACCTAAATCTGATTATGTAGATAACCATTTGAACACTTCTCTCTCGATTACGCGTCCGGTGTTTATGCTTCACCTAACTCGTTATCTTTTTATTACGACCAATTGTCAGTGATATTGTGGCGGAAGAACAAACGCTAGTTATAGAGTTAATAAAAATGTTCGTGAAGCTTAGGGGACTTAACTGAGGGGTTATCAGTCCCTGAACTTACAAACTACTTATGAACTACCTTATACTAAAGACGACACAAACATCCATGCCCGAGGGGGGATTGGAACCCCCGACGGGGAACGGCCTCACGTATCGGAGCATAGCGCTTCAATACGCTTGGCCACTCCACTGCAGCTAGAGTTAATAACTAGACGTACAAACCATTAATTTAATAATGGTGTGCGCTCAGGCCACTACCGGTTTAGATGAAATCTGATCATTAGCTTCGCCCTGTAATACTGATACAGATTACCTGACATGTACGTCGCCAAGATTATATCATTTCCGCGTGTAATGTAATGAAAATTTTATTTTGTGGTGTGTAACATTCGACTTCATATTTCAAGACATGTTCAAATATTTGTAAACCAAATGGACCAAACTGCTATGTTTATCAGTCCCTAGATTTACAAACTACTTAAACTAGTTTACACGAAAGCAACACACACACACACACACACACACACACACACACACATGCTCAAGGAAGGACTCGAACCTCAGGCGGGAGCGATCGACCTGTCCTTAGAATGACTGACGCCTTAGACCACACGGTCATTCCCGCGAGGGTACGTCATAATTCACAACAGTGAATTAATGCACCAATTTAAGTTATTACTGTGCACCTTGGAAATTCTTATCTGGTAATTTTGTTGTTGTTACCCTTGCTATAAAGGAACCAGAAATATACATATGCGCATTTCATTGTAAATAAATGCATTTTGTGAGTTTTGTTTCAGAGAAGTCTGAAATTTCGTAGCAAGCAGAGCTAATAAATATAAGTCAATGTAATGCTGTCTATCAGAGTTAGAATGTCACATTAATAAATACTAATTTCTGTGTTATGCTCCACTGAAATGTAAATTGTTACTTGTGTTTGCGGGTGAAATGGGGAGGGAGGAAAGTAGTAGTTAGTCGTTAATGCGTATCGACGAATACAAGTGGCAGACTGAGCATTAATTTCTAATTAGACACTAGTTAGATAATGTGTGTATCCATAACTGAAGGTTCAATCCAAATGCTAATCACCGTTCTGTTCTTCGGGAGTTATTGTTGAATTCACGCAGACAACCGTCTCAGTAGATGTGTATTTAAATAGTTAATGTGTACTTCACACATCACATGGAAATGAAATGCCGAAAAACATACCATAGTTTCGAGTACAGTATTAGCAACATATACCTTTATTGTACACGTAAGTAAGAAAACGGGGCAGAAATAATTATCTGCTGTCCTGGCTGAAATTCACCTATGTTCTGTAAGAAGCCAGTAGCTGGAAAATTTTTGGAGTACTTTACGAACTTGTAACACGCTATCTGCTGCAGTTATGCGAGTTTACTTTGGGGAACGGAAGCAGTGAAGCAGCGTTAACGACATACACATCACAACACAAAGGCAGATTCTTACGGCAGGGCTCTTTCAGTGCACTTTGCAAGAATTTTTGTGTTTCAAAGTCATTACTTCAATCCTAAAACTTATAGCATTCGTCTTATATTATTTAGATACATCAAGGGTAACAAGTCGCTAACTAAAAAAAATCATAACGGAGCGGACAATGGGAGAGACTGGCAGCAAGCCAGAGCAAAGCCCATTCGGCATTGAAGCTTCCGCGCGGGGCTCACAGAGGCCACTGAGGTACGACGTGGTACGCGCTACGGTCGCTAGGTGGCACTGCAAACCCAGTGCTGGCAAACTTGAAACTTGTCGATGGACTTGTTTAGTTTTCTTTGAGACGTTGGCGCAAGCGGTTGTCAAACTGCTGCAGCGCTAGTGTACCAGTAGCGTTGTGTATGCCGAGCACATGTGAGTGATGAGTGAGGGACATTGTTTTGGTTGTGTAAATCAAAACTCGTAGTCGTATCGGGAGAGTGTTGGAACCACTAGGAACGCCTCTGGTGAGTAATACAAATTTGATTCAAAATTCACTATTCGAAATAAATTACTGTCAAAGTGATCCATGTGCGTGCCAGATAAATCGGAGGTAAATTATGTTTGGGAGTCACGAAATTTGGTTCTTATTCAACTGAAATCATGTTATTCGATTCAATTTTAATACTTGTAGCTACAGAATAAATACTGCGGACGCGTGGTTAAGATTCTGCAGTTACTTGTTTAAAGTTATGTTACCATGTGACCGGCATCTTTCAGAATTATAGAAGCTACAGATTCAGAATAATTGTTAATGTCCGTTCTTTTAAGTCTGAGACTCGTATCAATTTAAGAAAGTTGTTGATACTGTAACTACCGGTGTTTATACATGTTGATTTTTAAGTAGTATGTATATTTGGGTTGTGGAAAACAAAATTGTACCGCATGTAGTGTTATTAAACAGGTAGTACTGAATTTACTACGATGCAGACGTTAAGTTTACGTATCACCCGTTTGTCCACACACATTGTTCTGCATGCATTTTTAGTAGTTTGTTTTGTGTATCTATTTTAGTTAGACCTTTATTACAGAAACATCTTTTTGACATTGTTGCATGTAATATGACACGAATGTATTTATTTTATTAGACCGAAATGAAGTGAAATTTGAAGTGTTAAGTTTTGTACTACTAATAAGTCGCATTCCAAATGATGTATCCCCGTTGTCCAGGCTTTAGTTGCTACACCGTAAATACTGCAGTCTAAGAAACAAAGTGATAGGCATTTTCTCTTTCAGGTTGCTGGGTCCACATCTACGAGAAAGCTCAGGAAGCCCAATGAGTCATTTGTTTATAAAAATTATCCGTACCACAAAACAAATATTTAAATGTATATTATAAAGACCCGCTTAGGTATGAAATGTAGAAGCACGGCTTATACTTCCAAGGGTCTTAGTTTTTGGAATATCGGAAGATTTTCTGGGGAAGTTTAAGCTCAATGTCTTTTGTCAGTGCCTTGGCTACAGCATTAGTTGAAGGGAGCGGTGACAATGCAGCCTCTTCCTGGCCCCCGGCAGAATCGGCTCTCGTGGACAATTTAACTATTTTCGCTTCGGTGACCTCTCCGACGATATCCCAGGTAGGATCGGGTAGCGACGGAGAATCGCACAAGATGCACAGCTCATCTCAAGACTGGCCTAATGTAACCCATAGCGTGTCCTTATTCTCGTCAGTTTTCAGTGTATCGTATTGCACTCAGTGGGCCTCAATCAATCATGTATACTTCCAGTTGGCCAATACATTTTTCTTCCTCTCTTACCTTGCCCCGAATGGTATGTACGGCATACTGTACCTTAGGTGCACGCTTCTCGTGGGGTGCGCGTTTTTTGCGTTGTGGGGCTGGACGGTTATGTGCTCTTTCGATGCCTTTCTTTGGAATGCTGCCTTTGTCTGCATCAACTTCATCCACGTGTGTGTGCTGCTCTACTACCTACGACCCGTCAAGTTCTCCAGAGAAGTTGAAGAGGTAAGTACCCAAATACCTCATTCTTACTCCTTTATAAACATAAATTTTAGCGCGAGCAATAATCAGCAAAATGTCTGAAAGATCGTAACGTCAAACAGTGTTGCGACGGATACGTAAGATGTATTTCGCCGAATGAACATACAAACGTATGTTACGAAAACGAAGAATAAAAGTAAAGTTTCTTGTTTACTATGACGTTAACTGAATACTCGCTCGAGAGGCTCCGGGTTCGTACCTCCATCTGGTCCTGTTTTACATTATCCGTGAACCATTCTACTTTCCCATAATGTAAGAGGTTACTTACAAAAGTCTCACTCTTACTCGCATGTTCATGTGCGATTGAGGAGTTAACCATCTAGATAATGGGTTAAACGTTAATCGCAAAAGGCGTAGTTGAGTGTTGTAAACTTAATAAACACAACAAGGCTCTTACCAATGACGCCCTTGAATTCATAAGATAATTTAAGAAAGTAATAGGAGGAGAAAACACACACACACACACACACCACACCACACACAATTTAAATTTTTACTTACTTGAGTGCAGAACAGACTAGAATGTAAGATCTTGACACCGTCGAGATCATTACAGTCGGTGCAGATTCTCTGAGTGGACAACGATGTGGTTAAGAAGCAATCGACGATTATTTTCGTAAATATGCTGCCCGTGTCATCCTGAGTTTCGGCGTTATAAGTGGTGAGGCGGGAATATAAGCTACCGCTTCTGCTGGTGTGAGGGCAAACATTGGGTCTCATCTATCGATTGGAAGTCTGCAGTTCTCGACTCTTTTTTTAAAAAAAAGAAAAAAGTAATTCCCCTTTCGGCGCAAAAAAAAAAAAAAAATGTAAACATCTCCTGGTGGCCTAAAAAAGTAGCCGTTTAACTGTACTTCGGTTACAAGAAGTTGTCAAAGGAATACATTTTTTCTTCAGAAAGGTTCGAGTCATTTATAGGACGCGGTTCCACCCGTCAGCTTTGACCCGTGACGTTATCGCAGCTCGTTTGTTTTGAGGTGTGTGCGTGTTTGCAGAAGGCGTGAGTAATTATATGGTGGCTGAGTTAGACGACAGTTTGTTTGTAAACAGAACAGATTATAGATTAATATTTTATGTTTAAAAGTGATCTGTAGCTTCCCTCTGATGTTAAGGTATAGGTTAACAGGGTGGTTTTTTTTTCGCATCTGAAGGCGCAAATTTTTGGGCTGAGAACTTGAACGATGCTACGTTCTGTTGTCTGTAATTTACGAGGATAAGTACAAATTATTTATTATCTACAATACATACGTATTAAGATATCCCGTATACGGGTTTTCCGACATGACGTCATGGGTCAAAGCAGACTGGTTGAATCGCGCCGTAAAACATTGCCCATTTGGGTGTTATAGGTTGCAACATTGTTCGACCAATTATCACTAGAAATTGCAAAAAAAGTAAGGTTCTCTGTTTGTTCCCGGTTTGTTTTCCTTATCAAATAAGCCAAGGCAAGTCCGACAATAACATCGTTCTTACACGAAACATTTCGTATACGCTTTAACACATACACGCCCCTCAACCCATAAAAAACCATGTGGCCAACTACGATATTATAGAACTAGATTTCTTTGACTTGAAAATGAACTAAAATATCCGAATCCGGTAATCAAAAATAAAAATTTCTTAACTTGTGCAACTTCGACTGGTAATTACAGAAAACTGGTGTAACTATTTTGGCCAATTTCGACTATTAGCCTTTGCTATTTTTAATCTGTATTTGATGTGCACGACCACAATCCGCTAGCAGAGGTAAGTCAGGCAGCTGGTAATGGGTGCAGTTTGTATAAAATACATTAAAAGTAATAGTTCAGACAATTAAACTGCCCAATTCGACCAAAATGTAACAAAATAATTTCGTAATTCAACACACTAACGAGTAACATTCGGTTTGAGTGCATACTGAGGCGTGTCATCGTTCGTGTGAACACACAGACTACGGTTATGGCGAAAGGTTGTATTTCAGGAACTGTTGTGAATATTTCATCAAATACCAGAAACAAGTAGTGAATAGGTAAAAGAAAAATTAAAATGTTAACAAACAGAAAGACAATTGAAAACATCAATAAAATATTTCGTCTAGATTCAACTGTGGTAACGACAGTCACAATAAGACAGTTGTCACACATTTGGTTCACTTCAGGTTACGGTAATAACACTGAAGGTGGGCCTTTGCGATCGACTGTCGACAGTTAGAAATTTACATGAAAATGACGGATTAACCGCTCGTCTGAGACGGAAATTACATAGACGTATTTGTAGAGGAATAAATTCTCTACAACTTTTTTACTTTTATAATTCGCATCGTTTCAGAGATTGTTGCAAAAATAACGGCGATTTTACAGTGTATTGTTTTTGTGTAAAACAGTACAGGCAAAGAAAATATACTTGAAAAAAAGGGCAAATTACCACGGCAAAACAGGTGATAATATTTTAACGGAAAAAGATGTAAAATACAGGTAAACGTTAAAAAAGAATATTTTTGTTTAAGCTAAACTCAAATATAAAATAGTTTAGGCCATTCGTTAAAATATATTCAGAGAGAATATTACGTCTTCAGTGCATAGATATTATTACAATGTCTTAATGGCTTCGTCCATAATTTTTTATTCATTTTTGTGTGTCCGAAATTTTTGTAAAAAGTCATAAAACTACAATAAAACCCAAACTGGGCCGTAAAACACGCAGATTCGATTTTTTATTAGTACCACGACGCGTTTCGACAGTTTACACTGTGATCTTCAGGTGGAACTGTGTATTTGGTTACAGTACTTTTAACAGGATGCAGCCTTTTGTTTGAAAATGCACTTAAAATGCAAACAAAGAACATCTACATGGCCGGCCGAGGTGACTGAGGCGCTCCAGTCACGGTCAGCACGGCCACTACGGTCGGGGGTTCGAATCCCCCCTTGGGCATGGATATTTGTGCCGTCCTAGTTCGTAAGTAGTTCATAAGTAGTATGTAAGTTTAGGGACTGATGACCCCGTGTTAAGTCCCATAAGCTTTACAAACATTTGAACATCTACATGGATACTCTGAAAATATTTAAGTGCCTGGCAGAGGGTTCGTCGAACCCCATTTATACTATTTCCAATTCCATTCTCGAATATCGCGCGGGAAGAAAGAACACCTGAATCTCTACTTTCGGGCTCTGATTTCTCGTATTTCATTCTGATCTACTCTACCTACGTACGTGGGAGTCAATAATACATTTTCGCATTCGGAGGAGAATGTTGGCGATTGGAGTTTCGTAAGTAGCCAACGCCGCAGCGATAAGCACCGTTTCTTTTAAGGGTCATGCCAATAAAACGCAGTCTTTGGTCCGCCTTTCCCACGACATTATCTAAGTGTTCTTTCAGTTGGTCTGAAGTAATAGTAATTCCTAGGTATTTTTTGGAGTTTACGGCCTTCACATTTGATTGATTTATCTTGTAAACAAAGTTTAACGGATTTCGTTTCGTACTCATGTGGACGACTTCACACTTCTCATTACTTAGTCAATTGCCAATTTTGTTTACACCATAGTGATATCTTATTCAGATCGTTCTGCAGTTGGTTTTGGTCTTCAGATGATTTTACTAAACGGTAAATGACGGCGTCATCTGCAAAAAACCTGAGAGCTGCTTACATTTTCCCCTAAATCGTTTATGTAAATAAGGAACAGCAGAGGACCAATAACACTACCCTGTGGAGCGCCCGATATCATCTGTTTTAGTTGATGCCTTACCATCGATTACTACGAACTGTGTCCTCTCTGACAGGAAATCGCCTATCCAGACGCAAATTTTGGACGATGTACCATAACCACGCAATTTGATTAAAGCAGTTTGTGAGGTACGGTGTCAAGAGCCTTAAGGAAATCAAGAACTACGGAATCGATTTGCGAACCTTTGTCGATAGCACTCAGCACTCATCACTTGTGTGAGTAAAGACCTATTTGTTTCGCAAGAACGATATTTTCTAAATCCGTGTTGAAGTTGGGTCAATAGGTTCATTCTGTTAGAGAGAATTCATATTTGAATACAGGATTTGTTCCAAAACCCTGAAGCAAATTGACGTGAATGAAATAGGCCTTTAGTTTAGTGGGTTACTCCTACTGTCTTTCTTGAATATAGGTGTGACCTGTGCAAATTTCTTTTGGTACAGATCCTTCTTTGAGAGAGCGGTTGTATATGGCTGTTAAGGAGCTATCGCTTCAGCATAATCGGATAGAAATCTAATGGGTATAGACTCCGGACCAGAAGACTATTTCTTGTTAAGTGATTTTAGTTGCTGTACTACTCCGATGATATCTGCTTCTACGTTACTCATTCTGGCCTATGTTTGTAGTTCGAAATCTGGAATATTTGTTTCGTCTTCTTTGGTGAACGGATTTATAAAAGCAGTGTTTAGTAACTCTGAATTAGTAACGCTATCATCGGCAGAACCGCCACTTCTATCTCATAGTGAGGGTATTGTTTGTGTTTTGTCCCTAGTATATTTAGCATATGACCAAAATCTCTTCGGATTTTCAGTCAAATTTCGAGAAAAACTTTCGTTCTGAAAAGTATTGTAGGCATCTCGCATTGAAGTCCTCGCTAAATTTCGAGCTTCTGTGTAGGATCGCCAATCATGGGAATTTTGTGTTCGTTTATCATGCCTTTTCCGTTTTTTGTTTTGCAACAGTGTCCTGAAGTGTTTTGTGTATCAAGGGATCACCTTTTATTAATGTACTAGCTGAAAACCCGGCGTTGCCCGGCTATTTATTTATTCCTGCCGTTTTTCAGATATATATTCGTTTGTATAAGGGCTGTATGTCTGTAAAATCTCTTGGGAATGCAATTAGTAGTAAAGAAGTAATAGATTAAAACTTGGTGCGTGACGGTGCGGTTTTCCATGAACGTTACTGTTTGTGCTCATATCTCAAGAACTACGTGTCGTACTGAGATACAATTTAGAAGCTACATTCAATTATATATGTGTATACTGTCTGTAAAATACCCTGCGGCTACAATTTGTAGTGTGCAAATTATAAATTGTAACGTCATACCGAATGCCGTAGTTTTACTCCATAAACAGCGGAAAAGTAGTAAGCGAGAAACTTTTTTCCTTTCATTTTACTATGGTTGCCTGCGAGAAGAAGTTAATAAAGGTTTGAAATTAATTTTTTAAGTTTTAATGCAAGTCGGTAAGTAGGGTCATTCTCATACAGTGTATTTCGAAAGTCTCGCCGCATTATATAGCATTTTTTGCGATTTCTATTGCTTATGACGTGATATCTTTTGAACCATGTGCCGTATGTGATTCTTAACCCTGCTACAATTGTTTCCTCGCGGTAAAGAATGTGTGTACCAAATTTGGTTGACATCGGTTTAGTGGTTTAGGAGAAAATGAGCAAATTGTCGCCAAACACAGCAGTTTTTCGCGCATCTCATTGTTTGACGTCATATCTCGTGAACTGTATATCGCACGTGATTCTTACATTTACGGCGACCGTCCTCATGGATTGAAGCTTACGTGTACAACATTTCATACAGATTGGAACAAACTATAGATTCGTATGCAACACGTACAAACATACGGACACACTGCTTTATATATTAGATTTGGTATAACACTGTCAATTGTTGTCGATACCACTTCTTTGAATTTGATCCACATCTGGTCTACACTTAGGTTTGTTTGGAACGAGCGGAAAATGTCTTTAAAGAAGCAATGTATTGTATTTCTGTCTGCTTTCCTGAACAAATATACTTTTCGTCTATTTTTGATAACTTTGTGACTTTCTATAATCAAACTCGCTACGACAGCTCTGTGTTCACTAATACCTGCATCCGTTCTGATGCTCGTTAATAGCTCAGGATTATTTGTTGCTAAGAGATCAATAAAAGCTGCATCCACCTAACGGTAACGTTAACAATAGCATTGTTGACCTGAAGATGGGCGTAAACTCTGGAAATGCGTCGTGGGAATAATAATAATGTGACTGACCCATAGAACTGTTGTGTGAACTTTAATTGCGCTATGTACTACAGAGATTACCTGTACAGTGTTACCGGTGAGATATTTTGAGATGATGGTGTGACGGACGCACGCATGTGGTGTAATGAAGCCAGCAGCTGGCAGGGATTTGGGCTGCCCGCGGCGCCTCTTTGATGCAGCCCGTAGCCGCGGCGGCGATTTTCCGTCCCGAGTGACACTCCTTGTTGTCGCTAATCGATGACGTCGCGCCCTAACGTTTCTTTGGCGCGTGTGTTTTCATTCAGCGGTCCGCCCGCGCACCGTAGTTGAGACGCAGCTTAGCCGGCGAGCAGCGCACCGTTACTTTACGACCCCGATTGTTTTTTTTTTATTGTTTGAAAATGTGTAATTTAAATAATTAGAGGATGGAAGGGTCGAGATACCTGCTGTAAGTACGAGGCGTGTTTTTAAGTAAGTTCCGTTTTGTTGTAGACACTAGTAGTTCGCGCGCATACCGCAACGAGCGCGTGCGTCGTGTATCGGCTTTCTTCCGGAAGAATTGCGCTTTCAGCCAGAGACCTATATAAACTGCGGAGCGCCCGGTTGCTCGCCGTGGAGGTTCGAGTCCTCCCTGGGGCATGGGTGTGTGTGTTTGTCCGTAGGTTAGTTTACCTTAGTTGAAGTAGTTTGTAAGCTACGGACTGATGACCACGCAGTTTGGTCCGATAGAATTGCAAACACTTGAACATTTGAACCTATATAAACAACATAGACTGGCCACAGCGCCGCCATAGTTGAACCCAATTGGAAAGGTTGCCTCAATCTTTGAGAACGTCAGTGTCACGCCAGGTGTTACTGGGCGTGTGCTAACGCTGAATCATAGGTTTTATATTACTCATTGCCAGTCTTGTTTTTTCCTTAATTTCTGGACGGCACATTTCGGAAAGTAATTCCCACTGCGAATAGCATTTCTCGTTTACTACTGCATCCTAAGTGTAATGTTTACAATCGTCGAACTGCTGCATTATTTGATGTTACTGTAATGTCAATAATCGTTTGTATTTGCCGACATATCTTCCCTATGAATACAGGCAAATTTCTTTACTCTTTAATTACCTTTATTCTGCCTGTGGATCAAATGTTTCATGTTTCGAAGTACATTACGTATTTATCAATCTCTCCACGATTTGACGTTTCCTTGGTACTCTCCTTACAGCTTTTGGTTTCTGTAGGTGCTCAGGAAACGAAAATAGTGTTGTAATGGCATTTGTAAATAGCCGCTTTCGATCGGTGGTAGCATCCATAACTTTACTTCAAAATGACAAGAGCATATGTAACTATACTTTGTAGGCTGCCACTTATCACGCCTCATACTGGTTACCCATTGGGTTAGCAACTCCTTGTTTTTCAAAGGAAATCTGTATAAAGAATAGTTTAATTACAGTTCATATACCTAGGCTACTTACCCAGTGGTTAATACGGTTTTGTGCCCTATATAAACAACTGTCATTACATTAAAACACACCAAATACATCCGTCCTCTGCCTAGCTTTTTGATGGTCGTGAAGTAAACATAATTTTGAAACTTGGTAAATGCGAAAGTATAATGAATGTTTATAGACAAATACACGCTGATACATAACGACCTATATAATTGCATATATCTTTATGTATGATATTCCAACACTTTTATCACTGCGGTTGCTGCAATTGTACGCCGAACATACACTGGGCTTGATTTACCACTAATAATAGCGCTTACACGTTAGTTTAGATTTACGAACAGAAGCGTCTGCTGCTACAAACTGACGTTCTCAAATATGGCGCAGTGTTGCTTAGTGCTGCCACCCAGAGCGCTGTAACTTGACTGTAGCCTCTCTGTTGTTTATATACCTCTTTGTTGTAGACACTCGTAGTTCGCGCGCAAACCGCAACGAGCGCGTGCGTCGTGTACCGGCTTTCTTCCGGAAGAACTGCGCTAAGATTCAGCTCAGTAGCTAACCTGTACGGTAATGTTCTGTGCTTTGAAAATGTTTAAGACTATCGAATCGCCAGCCGCGTGTTAGGTTCGCTCAGTGATATGGTTTTTGACAACAAGGAACATGTCTGTAGCAGAAATTCAACGACAGATTTGCGAAGAGTACGGTGATACTGTCAGAACTGAAAGCGAAGTGCGTAAGTGGGTACGAGAATTCAAAGATGGCTGTGACAACGTCCATGAGGAGGACCGCTCCGGTAGACCACCTTTACAGACGATTTGGTGACTTCGGTCGGAGCGAGGATTTGTCAGAACAGGTGCTTCACAATAAGTCTCTCAAACGAAATTCCTGACGTGTCGAGTTCAGTGCTTCACAAAACTGTTTCTGAACAATTAATATGAATAAATAATCCCTGAGACGGATTTTCGTCTCAAATATGTCAAAGACATTATTGATAGATGTGAAGCATTGAATTAAAATTTGTGGTGCGGCCGGGAATCGAACCCGGACCTCCATGCTTACTAGGCAGACGTCTTAACCGTTAGACTACCACACCACTAACGATTAAGGCGCCTCGGAATAGTCTATGTACGATTTCCCTCCACAACACAAACTTTAATTCAGCTTCTTTGTTCCAAAGATAATTGCCACTACTGCCAAGGCTCTCCATGCAGCGGAATAGCACCTCAGCAATGGACATGGTGGAACAATCCTGTTATGGTGATATAAATATCAATTAAATGCAATGAAAGAATCTGCCTAGTCTAACGGTTAAGACGTCTGCCTAGTAAGCATGGAGGTCCGGGTTCGATTCCCGGCCGCACCACAAATTTTAATTCAATGCTTCAGCTCTATAAATAATGTCTTTGACATATTTGAGACGAAAATCCGTCTCAGGGATTATTTATTCATATTAATTGATATTTATATCACCATAACAGGATTGTTCCACCATGTCCATTGCTGAGGTGCTATTCCGCTGCATGGAGAGCCTTGGCAGTAGTGGCAATTATCTTTGGAACAAAGAAGCTGAATTAAAGTTTGTGTTGTGGAGGGAAATCGTACATAGACTATTCCGAGGCGCCTTAATCGTTAGTGGTGTGGTAGTCTAACGGTTAAGACGTCTGCCTAGTAAGCATGGAGGTCCGGGTTCGATTCCCGGCCGCACCACAAATTTTAATTCAATGCTTCAGCTCTATAAATAATGTTTCTGAACACCTTGCTTATTGGAGCAGGCGGCAAGTTTGTATGAAGAGTGTATTTTAAAATTGGTCGTGAGATATGTGTTTCAGCAAACTTGGCAACTATATCGATAAATAAAGTAGGTACTTTCTGAAAATTTACTTTTCTGAAATAAACTTTCGTTACCGTACTTACGTTCAAACGGACATTACTTAAACAATGTGCCTCGTATAACAACTCCATCTGTTACTGAATACATGGGATTAAGCCGTGTTTGATTCAGTGGTGAAGTCACAGGTTGTAATCGTACAAAAGTCTCAGATTCGAACCCCGGTCACTCGTAGGATTGTCTCCTCTGGCAAACTTTGAAAAATGCTAAGTTGCACCAGTGTCCCGTGCAACGGACGAGGAGAGCCAGTTAAAAAGCTCGTAGGGTGATGACATACCAATGACATTATGAAAATACGTTGTAAAAAAAATGTGGTGGTCAAACCAGCCTTTTGGGTTGGGGAGTAGTTAACGTTGTTAGATTAAACCATTGATCGACAAAGGTCGAAATGTGATACATGTTGGTCCGTGAATGACTGCGCAAAGCTTATTCATGAAAGTGAAATCTTTTATTTCCTTCTTACACAAGAAAAGTCATTTTAAGAGAAATTAATGCAAGTTGCAGCCTTTTCATATTTATGACGAATCTGTTATCCCTTTTCAGAATAGCAGGAAGTAACTGATCAGCCTCTATGAAGTGTATGCTAGTGAATAAAACGTTGAAAGCCAATCGACTTGGTAATCTGAAGACTTATTTACACTAAAATCAGGGACGATAAACGCAAAAACTTAATTTTTCATTGGAGTTATTTATTCTTATAAATCAAATTTTGTTCAACAAATTTCCTATAAATGGGTTTTATCGATCCGCAGGCAGGTATTGTGTCGATATGAACTGTTTCGTGTAAATAATATTGATATGCCATTGCCTGTCGTGGCATAACATTTACGTTTAGAACTGAAAAACCACAGTGTCTAATATGTATAATTCTTGAATAATTGAAGTACTTCCAAATGAATAAATGTCGATAAATTAGCTGTGCTATTATTATTATTATTATTATTATTATTATTAGTATTATTATTCGTATTCAGTTTCTTCAGTAGAACGGGATCGGATGTCAAATTAAAGACATTATGTATAAATCTAGAAACCATGTGTAAAATAAGATAGGGTTACTACTTTCAGTGTCTGCTGTCGACCAATTTCAGATGCTTGAGAACTTCCTCACTTCAAAGGGATGATTTTTTTAGTAAAATAGATACTAGGTCTAACTTTTTTTCTCGTTGTTGGTGCTACAAAACGAAGTTCTCTCGGATGACGGGTTCTGTAAATGGCGATACTGATGAGATTGGTGGAATTTTGCGCTGTTGCATATATGCAAAGTATCTACAAACAAGAAGCGTTAGAAGGGAGGATAAATTCGCTAATGTATAGGTTACAAACTTTTTAGCAAGTTAAAGTATATTATCGTAATATCCCTAACATTGTTAGAATAACGGTTTTTCATTAACGTAAGAATACATTCACCTGTTCTAAATATTCTAAAATTCCAAGCGCCTTTTTTCAGTTGCAGGCAGTCAAATATCGTGACTTGTGGGTGATATTTGCCGTTTTGAACGTTGTAACCGTGAATTAAATATGTGCAGCACGTGACTGACTCACCATAAATAAGCAGAGAAGTTGTATAAGGAAATCTTTAAATCCGCCATCGATATAAAAGAACTGAATTCGTTAAACCAAAGTGATTTCACGCAAAAGCTTATTTCACCTCCTGCTGCAGTCATATGTCACTTTACAGCTGAAGACGACTAGTATTTCAGGCCTAAATCGGTAATTTTTAAATGATTTGTTGTCTTGTCACTAATTTATAATAGATCGCTGCCGTTCTCCAAACCGTATTTGCATTCCTGTTAAACTGAAAACAGTGAACAGAAAGCTGAAATATTAAATGTGATATTTAAAAACTAGTGTAAAACATGGGTAACCACGGCATAGATTCGCAAATGGAAGATACCCATGTTAGAAACTCCCGTATAGGCACCAGATCTTGGAAGAAGAAAATCTTTTGGCATTTATACGCTGTAAGAATATCTTCATTATGACATATTAATGTTGAATCTCTGTGACTAAAATAGTCCCACATGACAAGAAATGAGCGCAAATCACTCCGGTTAACAAAAGCTGGTAAAATATTAGGTACACACATTATTAGACTAGTACTACGATGTTGCAGGGTTGTAGAGAACATATTAATCTGTAACATAATGGAGTTCGCGGAAGATCGAAAGCTCCTGAGACATGTTGGGAAACACAGCCTGCTTTTACAAACTGTAGAAAGTCGGTGGACTACTAACCAAGGCAGGGTCATAGTCTAGTGATATTGGTATAATGCAACCCTGTGTAAGTATTAGTGGACAGCCAATGTTTGACGCAAACATTGGCTGTGCGCCACGGTAGTATAATATCTGACATTATTAGTGTACATAGTTTTATTACCGCTCGGGCGCTCGCGCAGTTTGAAACTACTTTAGTGTTCGCGCGGCCTCGTTAACACCGCTACAATTTGCTTTTCGTTTTTAATGTTAAACTTTAAAAAAAAATCATTTAAACTTGACTACCGGTACATGAAAAGCGAGAGATCATTCTTAGGAACATCGGGCTTTGAAAACATGTCAAAAAGAATAAAAATACTATATACGAACATGAAATGAAATTTACCTTGTAATGCAACATTGTTTTTCTGAAGAACTCGTGTCACAGTCCTATTTTACACAATAAAACAATACGTTCATCTTCAGGTTGGCTCTATCGTTCCCCTGCTGTGATAAAAATCCAATATGATGTAGGCTTTCGCGGACGGCGTTCAGCAGCTCGCAGCGTGCAACAGCTCACTTAAAATGTCGAATAGGATGAGGGAGAAGGAGTAGTAAGAATTCAGTTAATCCATAAACAAAACAAAAACAGTTTTTGCAAAAGTAAAAAAAAAAAAAGCCGGCAGGCAAGAGCCTGCGTAGCGACACTTTGGCTGTCCGAAATAGGCTGCAGTTAACTGCGTGGCGACACCAGAACCGCTTGTTTTATCTGCACCGTAACCTCCACTTACCAGCCAATGAATCTCATACTATCATTCATGCTTTAGCTCTACTTGTAGAGCTTATGGGACTTAACTACGGGTTCATCAGTCCCTAAACTTACAAAATACTTATGAACTAGCTAATAATAAGGCCGGCAGAAATATCCTTACCCGAGGGGGATTCGAGCCCCCGACCGTACTGGCCGTGCGGTTAGCTCTACTTAGTGACTGATTTGACAAGGTAACACGGAAAATACTTGAAAGTAGGACGAAACTCACAATGTGCTTCGGAGAGTAAATAGTTAAAACATTTTTAAAAGTCTCTGTAATTTCCGATCATGCAAGCTCTCGAAGGTTAACGAGAGAGAACTAGTTACAGCTAAGTGTCCCCCCTGACAATATTTGTCGATCAAAGTGGTTCTCTCTCTCATATATATGAATCTCCTTACCACCACTGCGCAGTGGTGGCCCAATAGTATTGAGTTACGATTGCTAAGCAAGCTACAACGTGTATGTACTTAGGATCGATTTGAAGTGAGACTGTGTTATGGAAAGTTCAGGTTTATTGGATGCTTTTTTAAAATAATTACGGCCTTTGGACGTTATCCATTCAGCCGGTCTTAGTACACGGTTTCCTGCGGAGGGTGTCACATGCACACATGACAACGAAAACACAGTGCCTAACCCCCTCCAGAAGCGTCTGTACTTAGTGCTCATTGCAGTACTAGAGGGCCTCAAATACACTGACAGCTTTGATCACGATAAAGTCGTAATTAAGACAGCACGGAACCTCGCACGCTTATGGAATTCCCTGGTTATCTTCCATAGGAAATGCTTAGTCACAATGTTTTCACGAAGGACGTCTCTAACAAAACATCTAAAATGTTCAAATGTTTGTAAACCTATTGGACCAAACTGCTGTGGTCATCAGTCACTGGTTTACAAAGTACTTTAACTTAAAACTAAGGACAACACATACACATGCCCGAGGGAGGATTGGAACCTCCGGCGAGTACGGCTGCCCAGTCCGTAGCATGACGCCTTAGACCACGCGGACATCTGTGCGGCGACAACAGCTCTGCCGGCTACGTCTGTCTGAATTACCCCAATGTGATTGTGGCACATAGACGTCGACCACACTATTTTCTGCTGCCCACTACGCGACAAACAATTTGCTAGTTTTTGGCGCTAAGTGGACATCAGCTTCGTATTAGTGTGTGGACTTTACTTGCAACACATCTTGTTTGAGTGGACAAACATTTTTTCCCCCTTTTGCGGCTCTACGCATGCTTATGTATGTTGAAATCATAGTGTTATTTGTAACTCCTGGGTCTGTAGGAATGTACTGGATGGGGTTTTCGAAAGTTGATGACTGCAAGGGTAATATGCTGCAAGACCCTAGTGAGAGTCGTTACGGAAGTGCTGTGCCAGTGTTATGCGTCCTTGTGAAGTAAGCCACAAGACATAAAAAAGGAATTAGAGGCAGGCTTCGGGGATCATAACTGGCCGGTATGACACGTGAAAAAGTGCAGCAGAGATCTTCAGGGAACTTAATTTGCAGAATGACGACGAATTTCTCGCTGAACTACTGTGTAAATCTGTCGAGAATCTGTGTTCGAAGCAGAGTGAGAACATTGCCACTGTCGTGTTTCTCTCGTTCGCACCGTGAGAATGCAGCCCCCTTCACGAGGGGCCGCTAGGAAACGCTCCAGTGGCGCTACACTGGCGAAGCACTGGTTTAAACGGATGACTCGAAACGTGCAGCTCCACAACGCTTCCGTGGCGAGCTGCCGCCGCCGGCCTCTGGGTCACCATTTGTTTCAATGGCGGCATTCACACGGCGGGTCGCCGCATATGAAGAGCTTTGGCAGTGGGCTGTGATCGCTGGTAGTCGAAGGCGAGGTAGACGTCGCGAGGATCAGGGCTGTCACACACAAGTACACCATGAAATAAGACGCTAACTTTCATACTGCTGTCCTGCACTCGCAACGGAATGGTCCATTCTGTTGCGTGGAATTCTCTTAATATTGAAAATCGTGAATGTAGTATGGTACTGTGCGGCTGCAATTGTACAGCGCTACAGAATGCGGTGCGCGGCGGGCAGCTTATGACGTAAACATGCGTGATGCCACAATCTGATCGTAGTTCCTCCAACTGGTGGCTTCTCGGACACATTAGTTCACAAGAACGACTTGCTTGTGCTGGGTCATTTAAAATCCACCCACAAGCAGCAGCAACGTAGTAGGTCTAGTCTTAGACCCAGTCCATTGCTATCAAGCCTGTTAATTACCGATTTTGTCCAAATTTGTGGCATATCTGGTCATGGCCAGAAATAAGTGTGACAGAGGTGGCAGTTACAGATGGCTAAGCTTTTAGAAGAAATTAAGCATTAGTGGAAGAAGCTGTTGGCCCATGGGAAAATATCAGAACTATAATTGATGGTGCGAGTGGGCATGAAGTCGAATAACTGTGGGATTTTTAATAGTTTTCTATATGTCAATTTATACATTACTTACACTGCAAGTAAACGGTGTGCTCAGTGTATCGCATTTATTATTCCACAAAAGGGATAGAAAGGAAAGGCAATGAATAATTGGGATTGCAAATAATTTCATGGAAGGGATTATGAGGCCTGTTCAAAAAGTCCATGAATACAATGAATAATACCATCACCTGTATTTTAATATACTTGCAATGAGTTTCGACGGACCACGCCATCATCAGGCCCTTAAATAGGGTAAATGTATTTTGCTGTATTGTAAACAATAAAATGACTGGTGTCGCACAATCATTGAACATAACAGTAACGAGAATCGACAGGACCTTACTGTTAAGTTCTATGATTGTGCGACACTAGTCATTTTGTTGTTATTAATGCATCAAAATAGTTCGTCCTATTTTAAGTGCGTGACGACGGCGTGGTCCGTCGAAACTGGTTACCAGTAAATAACATGAAAATAGAGCTGATTGTGTTATTATTCATTATACATATAGTTGAAGCTCTAGCGCCCATGCATGGATGGACAAAATCAACCTATTTAAAAAGTATCTGACCATTGGCCAGCAAAAAAATTTCGAAAACCTGACAGCGTTGGGACCCTAATCCCCTTCAAAGTAGACCCCTTACGCTTGCACACATTTAGCTCATCAATCCTTCCACTGTCGGAAACACCTCCGGAAGTCGTATTTTGGAATGGTCTTCATTTCCGTCGTCGCGTTCCGCATCATCTCTTCTCTACTCTCAAAACGGGATCCATTGAGTGACGTCTTCAAGTTTGGAAACTACCAGAAGTCGCAAGAAGCCATTTTGGAGAGTAGGGAGTTCGGCGAGCGACTGTAATTTCATGTTTGGCCAAGAAATTTTGGATCAAGTGGGATGAATGTGCGGTGGCGTTGTCCTGATGCAGCTGCCAGTTTTACGCCGTCCCCATGTCTGGTGTTTAGGGCCGAATTGCGACACGGAGTCACCGGAGAACATCTTGCTAGTACTCCTGTCACTGTTTTTCCTTCCGGAGTGTATTCGTGATGCACAATTACACGGACATCAACGAAGAGAGTTAGCATCACCTTGATTTTGCTCGTACCAGCCGCAATTTCTTCGGCCTTGGAGACTCGGGATGCTTCCATTGGGACAACGGTCTTTGTTTCTGGGTCGTACCCGTACATCCATGACTCATCTCCAGTTAACACGATGTTCAGAAATATATGATTAATGTTGGTGGTGTCCAGAAGGTCCTGTGCAACTTCAAAACGGAGGGCTTTATGTACCGGTGACAAAACTTGAGCACGAATTTCGCAGCCACTCAGTGCATGTTCGTCACGCAAGATTGCATGTGCAGAACCTTTACTCACTCCAACCTCTTCCGCACATTTAAACGACCTGCCATCGGCAAATTTTGAACCCTCTCAACAACAGCTGTACTCAGAGTAGTCGGGAGCTTGTCAAAACGCTGGTCACTTTGCGCTAATGTGCGGTCATTTTTGAATCGGTTGAACCACTCCTTAGTTTATGTTACACCCATCGCATCTTATCCAAACACCTGCTGAAGCTTACAAATTGTTTCGCAAAGAGCATCACCAAGCTTTTGACAGAATTCGATGCAGTATCTTATCGCAACACGTAGTCAGCTAGGGAATCTGTAATGAGACGATCACGTTGCGTAGCACCTCCCTCAGCGACCGACAGGCAGCGACTGACGCGCTGGAAGGCGGGGACAAAATTCACGCATGCGCATTAAGGTCTCTTCCTCTACTGTGTACAGTGGCGCCGCGCTATCGCGTCTATTTTGCACCGGAAAATCAAAGCTCGGATACTATTTAGGCAGACCTCGTAAGGTGTACACGAGCCCTTCGCGTGTACAAATTAGATACTTCCATTACGTGACTGCTGTTATAACGCGTTGTTGGGTTATTTATTGAAAAAAGAGGAAGCAGTAATTTTGTGCCATCGCGCACGCTTTATAAACTCTGCATTTGCACAACTTCATGGTCATTTTAAAGTTTCTATAGAAATAACGTGATCAGCATTCACATATGGTCGTGCAGTTTGGCAGAAAACCACGTAGGGACTGATGACCCCGTAGTTAAGTCCCATAGACTATACAACATTTGAACATTTGAAAACCACGCGTAACGCAATACTTGGCCTAATATTGACGGGGGTAGCTGGTGATGTACGATGGATTGTATTTTTATACCGCACTATCGTCTAGGGATGAGTTTTTTCTTCCAAGGAGGTATGGGGATTGTAGAAGTTTTTATCAATTTTTTTAGCTTAAGATGAGTATAGACACAGCACGGCTGTACAGGTGAAGTGAATTTGGGGGAATCACTTTAATACTGCTGGACGGCAATCCGACTTCATCTCAAAAATTCGCGTCTTACTGTGGATTTGTTTGCCCTCCCGACATATCGCTTCTGTTCTGTCGATGCCCCAGGCACGTAGACATCTACCACCAGACATTTTTGGTCGACTCGATCGTTTTGACAGTGTTGTCGCAGTGGTCTCAACATGCGCTCTCATACGTCGCATCATTCGGTTGACAGCTAGCAAGCTAGTGAGGTGCGTACCAATAACCGTATCCACAACGGCCTATAGGCAGATTTTACTGGCACCAGGAACCTAATGATAGGCTGCAGCAATCCAGGTCCGCTCGAAATTAAATTGGTGGAATACGAAATCCTGTACGTTTTAATCACTCTTTTTTGGAAAGTTGTTTTCAGAATCCTCCTCTATGCATGGTTATAGTCCTTTCTTGGACATTTATTTTCAGGAAGAAATATTTCTTTGCCTTTTATGAAATTTTAATAATAGGATGTATTGAACATACTTTCTGCTTACTTGAAGTGCAATTAATATATAAATTGACATGTAGAAAAATACCAAAATTCCCCCAAGAGGATTGGATTCAGAGCCCTTCGCATCAATAGATTACGGATGTGCAGTCTTCTCACTGCACCAACAGCCGCTTGGTGTTAGCGCTAACATAACGGGCTCCTGCCGCATTCGTCCATCATAAACGATAATTTCATCAAAACACTTGCACAGTTGGAACTCTGTTCTCATTCATTTCTGCCCATGACCCTGGGTGTTTCATAGACGTGGACAAAATCGGTGGTGTCGAGTAGGCGGCATCTGCTTACAATATTATTAGAGGCACTTTCATCGTATTCCTTACTATTTTCTAAGGAACCATCCCGGAATTTGTATGGAGTGATCTGGTTAAATGCGGAAAATGGAGATGGCGACCCGACAAGTAAACCCAGTCCTCATGAATGCGCTGCTTCCCCGTGGAGATAAGCGCCGTATTAGTATTCGCTGAATGTTCTTGATCTCCGGCTCGTAATGAAATTTGTATTCGTGCAGATCTCTAAAACTGAGTTTAGCCATATACAATAATTTGAAGAACCTAGTTGTTACAAAGCGGAGGAAGAAAAACAAAATTTGGCTGAATATTGCCTGTAATTTTCACAGGCGACATTTCAAAATACTTAGGCATTGTTATAGCTGTCACCCAAAGTATGTGTATCCTTTCTTCGTTTTTTTTTGCTGTCTTACTCAGAACCGCGACAAATGAAGCATCAACGCTTGGGTATTCTGCATATTGATGCAGATTTAATATTTGGAAAGTGCAGAAACATAAACTTCATATGTACATGGGAGTCCATCGAAAATTTTCCTCTCCTACCCCCACGTTTTTTCTTTTCAAAATAAGTGGTTCGCACAGGTAAAAGGTGGAGCATGTGATGTAGACAGATTTCTGCTGGCTCTATGTACATACAAAATAGAGCCTAAAACCAATAATATTGGTACAATGTAAGCCTTGGTGTACAATGGCTTGTAGGGTATATATCTTAATTTATAAATTTAAACTACCGTCTTAACATTCTTATCCCAAGACGCATCTCGTGCTGTCGCGCTTTTGTGAATTCATAAAAATGAATGGGAGAATGAAAACCGTCTCATTGTTTTTGTGGCTAAAATCTGCCTTTGCTTTGAGGGACAGACAGTTGAATTTTTTTGTGGCTTTCGTTAAGTTTTTGTGTCTGTAGACGATGTATCTTGGGGCAGAGATAAGCAGAATTACGCTCCCTATAGTAGTGCTTGATAAAGATTTAACGACCTTGCTGTAAAGACGTTGTTAAGAAGCAGATTTTATTATTTAAGGAGGCAGCAGGAAATACGTAATTCAAAGAAACCATTCCGGCAAGGTGTATTACCATAAAACAGGGTCATAAATAACATCGTAAGGCACATAGACAGCAAATCGGCTGTCAGCTGCGAAGTCCCGTGATAAAATCCCGTACCCGGTTCGGTGCAGGTTTGTGGGACACACTGGACTCATATTCGGAAAGGCTGCGGTTCAGATTCGCCTCCGACCGTCCAGTCTTATATTTTACGCACGTTCCCTGAATTACTTCAGGCGGATTTCTGGATTTTCCTCTGAAAGCGCACGTCCATTAGCTCCTCCTTCGTTAAAACAATCAAATGTTCTTACTTTCTAATGACCACATTTAGGGACTGATGACCCCGTAGTTAAGTCCCTTAATCTTAACAAACATCAACAACAATGACCACGTTGTCGACGGATGTTAAACTCTAAGCTTTCTTCCTCCCTCCCTCCCTCCCTCCCTCCCTACCTCCCTCCCTCCATCGTACAGATCTACCCACACCAAAATGTCGGGTACCTATGAAGCGAGTTAGTTGCTAGATATGAGGCGTACACCACTTGCGTAGGTATATCAGCTGACAGGTATTGCTCCATATTTACAGAATGACATCAACTGCGAATGGGCAAAGCTGACAGTTTACCCCGCCGGGATTCGAACCCGGGTCTCTCGCTTTCTAGGCAGTTGCGCTGACCCCTACACCACTGCCTAGAAAGCGAGAGACCCGGGTTATAATCCCGGCGGGGTACACTTTCAGCTTTGCCCATTCGCAGTTGGTCACATATTCTGTAAATATGAAATAATCAAAACTGCAGGATCAGAAGTGACGTCTGTCCTTTCGGAACAGACGCCACATGTATATAGGTATTGCTCCCTCAGATGTTCGATGCGAGATTGCTAAGAACGAACGTCGTCACAAAGCCTAATCAGCCATTAGTCGTTAACTGTCCAGAGAGTGAAGTACAGGAAGGCTTCATGAAAATCAGAAACATCGAGAAATCTTTCCATCCAAAGCAATAATGGAAATGTGCACTGCACACAATTCAAACGTTTTGGATGCCCCGTCCAGCCAGAATAACAAAGGCAGCCAGTGCAGCTTCATACAACTTGCTGATTCAGAGGTGGCCGGCGCAGCGGGCAAGTCGCATGGGCCCGTCCACTGACGTCACACTGTCCGTAAATACCGCAGCCTCGAGTTGCTCTGCGGTTTCCGCTATTCTCTGAAGCCTCTGTGCACAGACCCTTGATAATATGGTGTCCATGCCTGTGTTTACCTTTTCCAGCTGGCGGTATTTTCGCGCAAGTAAGACGTTACGCTCTGGGGTTCGATTTTGGCTAGCCGTTTACTTCGTGTACTCAGGTGTAATTTTCTAACGGTATCTGCATCATCGCCAGTGAGATTGATCATCAGCTATGTTCAACTCATATCGAGAAGTGTAGAAAAATCCTCATCGTCAATCGTGGGAAAATTTCATTAGTTGCTGACAGGAGATGTATACATACCGTTCTCTCAATCAGCTATGCCCTGATTTTGTACGATACGAATGTAATCTCTAAAGTAAGAATGTTTCCAGTACTAACTGCAGCTGTGAAGTACAAACAATGGACAACTTGATCTCCTGTGTGTTGACCAGCATCCTGTACTGTAGAAAGTCGTCAAGCAACGGTGTAGAAGCTTTGCTTAGTAAAAAATGTTTAGGGACTTAATGCACTTAGAATCATTGCTTCTGTGGACAAACTGGTGTTCATTTACACTTCAAATCACATAACTAATTTTCACAGGACAAAAAAAGTTTTTTAAGCTTAAGGGACTTAACTACGGGGTCATCAGTCCCTAAACTTACAAACTACTTAAGAACTACCTACAACTAAGGACGGCACAACTATCCATGCCCGAGGGGGGATTCGAACCCCCGACCGTAGTGGCCGTGCAGACCGTGACTGAAGCGCCTCAGTCCCCTCGGCCACCGCGGCCGGCAGCTGTTCGACACATCAGATTCAAATGCCTTATCCCTACGAAACAAACTGTGTCAGGCGGCCAGGTTATTTAGTTTCTACGTTTTACCTCCAATCAGCTATAACACACATCCTACGACCATAATTTGTTAGTAACACACGTCTCCTACAGATTCTTTCACAAAATTCCGTAATAAGCTGTAAGATATCAAATGTCAAAAACGCCAATTGACAAAAATGTTAGAAACCACGTTTTATGATCGAGTGCCTCAAACATGCTTAATTCACCATCATTAATTTTAAGAAACATGCAAAAATAAATTAACAAGCGCCAAAGTCGCCTCAATATGTGGAGCTGGTATTTCCTTCCATAGACGAAGTCCGTGCTGCAGTAGATACAACTGTTTCCGCTAGGTCACCGTAGTTAAGCACTGCCGGGGTTGCCAAATTACAAGTAAACATAAGAAACATGTAGAACATTCTGGAAATGTTAATTACCAATAAATAAATTTTTGTCGGTAGACGGTTTAACCGGCGACCTTCAGCACCGCAATCCGTGACGCTATCAAAATGTTCAACTGTTTGTAGAACTTAAGGGACTTAACTACGGGGTCATCAGTCCCTAAACTTGCAAATTACTTATGAACTAGCTAACACTAAGGACGGCACAAATATCCATGCCCGACAAGGGATTGGAACCCCCGACCGTAGTGGCCGTGCAGACCTTGACTGGCGCGCCGCAGACCGCTCGGCCACCGCTATCCCTTGCGCCACGCCGGCAGCCGGTTATCGTGGGGTCTCGCGGCAATATTTTCCTCTAAACTTAACAGTAGATTTCCCAGAACTACATTTTTTTTCGTTACCGTGTTTGACAGTGTGCCTCATTTGTAGCTCTAGTATACTGTAAGTGTTCAATTTCGTTCATATTCGCATATTGTTACTTGATCGTAGCTACAAAATCTAGCAATGTTTCATTGTTTCATTGTTTCATGTTATGTAGATAGGAACGATTTTTCGTAGAGGCAGTGTCAATCCTACATTGAGTAGTGAAAATGTGTATTGACTGAAGTTCACAAATTTGTCACTTGAGAAACAAGAATCTTCTTAAGAACAAACCAATGCAATTAATTGTCCACATAATGCTACTGTCCTTCCGTCAGATATGAATTGTCAGTCAGTTCTAGAGGTTCTGAAAGCTCACAGACTCAGATGGAAGCTTTAGCGAGGTGAAATTATTTCATTTTATAGGTGTATGTACTGAGAGCGAACTCCTGACAATGCAAGTAGGGCGTATAGAACGTACAAGCGTGTATTTGCCATTCTTGAGGAAAGAGGCAGAGGGGCGATGCTTTAACAGGTGAAAATAATTTGTGGAAGCGTATCGCGTCGTTTATAAACGTCAGACTGCGGGGAATTGATTTACGGCTAGTGTGGCTGGAGCCACGCAGAGTGCTGGCGCCGCTGCCGCGGTAAACATTCTGCTGAAGTACTGGGCCGCGCCCGCACACCAGATAGTCCAAACACTATGGGCAAGTTGCAAAAATTATTACCCGAAAACAAAAAATAGGAGCGTGAAGGAGATTAAATTTCAAATAGTTTCAATTTTATTAAATTAGAGCCTAGATGGCGAAATTTGTCGAAAAAATTCGCAAAGTTCCAAAGAACGGTTTTTATTAATTAAATAAAAAGCTATAACTCTGATAGGGAAAATGTTAAATTAGAAAGTTCTAGCCCTTAAGATTATCTATCGATTGCTTTTTGTGTGTATCGATTGATTTGATAAGTTTAGAGTTATATCGATAAAGCACTTTAGACATTAAAAACTAGATTTCTTATAACTCGACAACATCCACGTTTACAAACTTACTACTTATCACAAGTATAACACGAAATAAATCAAGAGACCCTTTCCGAAAAAATTAAAAATATCCAGTATCGTTAGGGATGTCGATTTTTTTAAAAAGAGGCTCCTAGAAAATTGACTAGAGTTGGTCAGGGGATCGACCTAGAGTAACGGTTCTCCGTTCTCTTCGCGGAGAGTCGTAATATCATACTATTAATTTTTTCGATTTTGTTAATTATAAGTATCAAAGAATGACTCCAAAAATCTTGAACTTTTTTGGGCCCGTTTTCTTCAACTGACTATTGTTTCTATGTTATGAAAGGAACTGTTAAAGAACCATGTTGCTGACATTTTTACACAGATTTTAATACCATTAATGTTGCACTACGACCTTCTGGAACCGAAATAAATATTTTTCTTTAAAAAATCTAGCGGTCGTAATTTATTTTACAGCGATATGCTTCATGGAGCTTAATACTGAATACTTTTACCAGTAAGTGAAAGTACTTGGATACGCTGCATTGTTTTCTAGTGTTACTAATCGATTGGTAAAGTGAAGCGTGCGCCCTGTGGGAGAGCGGGAGAATGGGTGACCGGCGAGTGGCCGTTGGTTGAGGCAGAGGGGGGGGGGGGGAGACTGGCGCGTCTTCTCTCTGAGAACACTCTGAACGGCCCGCACTTGCTAACGCCAAAATCGGTACAGTCATACGTCCGCAATCAGTTCTCAAAGTTGTCATTTTTACCAACTTGCCTAAAAAGTCGGTAGCAAAGTCTCGATCTCAAGAACGACTGCCCGAAATGAAAATTATGGAAATTGTAAAGAATGAAATTTCATGTTAGAAAAGTACCTTTTTATTTTCAAGTAATATTGAACGTTCATCCACTTGAAAAGCAAAGTAATTCCATTTCCTTGTTTTTTTTTTTTTTTTTTTTTTTTAATGCATTGGTCATATTCTGTGAAATGAAATTTCTTTTATGTATAATTCTTTTCATTCACGTTTTTTTATCTATGCCTTAAATGCTAAGATTAGAGTGGTAAAAGCAAACTAAGTACGTATTATTGGCCAATTTATATTTACATTTGAGTGATACAAAATTTGTACAAATGAAAAATATAAAATCTATATAATTTCCATAATTGGAAAATTTTAATTTCGTGCAGTCTCTTTCGAGATTAAGACGCTGGAGCCGACTTTTTAGGTAAGTTGGTAAAAATGACAACTTCTAAAAACTGCGTGCGTATGACTGTACCGATTTTGACATTTGCAAGTGCGGGCCGTTTAGTGTGTTCCCAGAGAAGACGCGCCAGTCTCTCCCGCCCTCCCCCCCCCCCCCTTTCCCTCAACCAACGGCCACTAGCCCGTTCACCCGTTCTCCCGCTCTGGCCCAAGGCGCTGCGCGCTTGCAATCTTCACTTTACCAGTCGATTAGTAACACTAGAAAACAATGCAACGTATCCAAGTATTTTTAAATACTAGTGAAAGTATTCAATATTGAGCTCCATCAAGCACGTCACTGTAAAATGTAAATAACACCCGCTTGATTTTTTAAAGAAAAATATTTATCTCGACTCCAAAAGGTCGTAGAGCAACGTTATTGGTTTTAAAATCTGTGTAAAAATGCCAGCAACATAGTTCTTTAACAGTTCCTTTCATAACATAGAAACAGTCAGTTGAAGAAAACGGCCCCAAAAAGTGCAAGTTTTTTAATGTCATTCTTTGATACTTATAATTAACAAAATCGAAAAAATTAATAGTATGATATTACGACTCTCCGCGAAGAAAACAGATGGAGAACCGCTATACTAGGTCGATCCTCTGACAAACTCTAGCCAATTTTCTAGGCTCCCCTTAAAAAATAGACATCTCAAACGATACTGAATATTTTTAATTTTTTCGAAAAGGGTCTTTTCTTATTTCGTGCCGTACTTGTGGTAAATAGGTTTGGAAAGGTGGACGTTGTCGAGTTATAAAGGATCTAGTTTTTAATTTTGAGTTTTTCCGATATAGCTCAAAACGTATCAAGTCAATCGATACATACAAAAAACCAATCGATGGGTTATCTTAAGGGCTACAACTTTCTAATTTAACATTTCCCATCGAAGTTATCGTTTTATTTAACAAAAACCGTTCTGTGGAACTTTGCGAATTGTTTCGGCGATTTTCGCCATCCAGGCTAGAGTTTCATGAAATAGAAACTCCATTTGAAATTTAATTTCTTACTCATATTTTTTTGTTTTTTGTTTTCAGGCAATAATTTTTACAAATTTAACATTACGCCGTGACAGAATGCTTTGACTAAGAGGCACAGGAACCCCTAACATCTCCAAACACCTTCCGTTGTTTGCACTTAGTTCTCCGTCTGCTCATCCATGTTCTCGTCGCCAAAGGGGAAGTAGGGGCGCTAATTTTTCCCGGTGGTGAAAGCGAGCGTGATGAACATCGTACTAAAAATAACTGGTGCGGTGAGTGTTAAAAGGGGAGGGGGTGACGTCCGTTTAAACGTCACCCACCTAGTTTCTTGACTAACTCGAAAACTATTGATTCTGGCGAAAATGTTTCCAACTACAAAAAATTAACTACATTATTATTATTATTATTATTATTATTATTATTATTATTTCAAATAAAGGCCATATTCATTTTTTCTGTGGGACTAGGTTTCGCGTTGCAAGGGAATTTTTCATAAAGATAAAATGGATGGAACTGTGTAAGATTTGTGCGCTGCCTCGTCTCGGAAATGCACTGGGCAGCGGTACGCCGCGTGACGTGACGCCAGCTGGACTTGGGCCCCACTCTTCCCAGTGAGTCTGCTGAGGCCTAGCTGCGGCGCGCCCGGCATCCTTCACTTCTCGCTACACAAAACCTCCACGCCATTTCACTGTTCTACATCTGCATACATACTCCGCAATTCACCGTAAGGTGCGTGGCGGAGGGTACACTGTACCACTACTAGGCATTTCCTTTCCTATTCCACTCCCAAATTGAACGAGGAAAAAAAGAATGCCTATATGCCTCCGTACGAGCCCTAATTTCTCTTATCTTGTCTTTGTGATCTTTACGCGAAATGTAAGTAGGCGGCAGCAAGATCGTACTACACTCAGCTTCAAATTCCGGCCCTCTAAATTTACTTAACAGAAATTCACGAAAAGAACACGTCGTCTATCTTCCAGCGATCCCCAATTGAGATGCCGGAGCATTTCCGTGACACTCGCGCATTGGTCGAACAAACCTAGCTGCTCGCCTCTGGACCGCCTCTGTCTTCCTTCAAACCGATCTGCTGCGGGTCCCAAACACTTGAGCAATACTCAAGACGTGGTCGTACAAGCGTTTTATACGCGGTCTCCTTTACAGGTGAAGTGCATCTTCCCAAAATTCTCCCAATAAACCGAAGTCGGCTGTTCGCCTTAAAACTGTCACACTGTTACATGCGATTGTAGGCAACATAAATTCAAACATCTGCAGACTTATACAAGCATGCATGCTCATGTGTTCATGCAATGTAACCTGCAGGGGGAAGAGAGAGAAATGGCACGAAAAAGGAATTTAAGGGCGATTCGACCAGTCAGAAATAAAAGTATATAGCCACTGAAGTACAGTAAAATATATAACGTGTGATGCTCGACGTTACAGGCATTTAGGAAGTCTGAAGATTGTCACCAGAAAAAAGGTCACAAAGATCGTAAGCGGTTAGGTGGATCTCTTTTCGCAACGTAAAAGAAATGTCTGAATTATTTCTATGGTGTGAGGTATGTGCTGCCGGAAGTACATAGTTCTTTACTGCAATTGATCGTTGTGGAGGGAAAATTCGTATGTATTTGGAGTTTTCTGGACCTTTTCGGTTAAAATCTCTCGAGGTTCACCATGTACTGCATTGACAGCTAACAATTACTGTCTCCTTTAATGTCAGACACTAAAAGCTACACTGCAGGAATTCCGATGGTTTGTGAACGCGGCATTGATACCATTGAATGACACGTATTTTACTTGCAAAAATGACGCCAGTGTCGGTACCAACGCAAAATCTTTCCTAGTTTTAGCTACATTTCACTCAGTGATATAAAACCTCAAGCTTACCGATCAGTAAGCAACGCGCTGTCATATTTTCAATGCACGATAAGACACTCACTACAAGTGTTAAGACTGATTGCCTAATTTCCCTAAGATCAATGCAAAATCGTAAATGGTTAGTCAAAATTTAATATTTCACATTAACACGTGTGAAAAAAAAAAATTGTGTCGCTTGCTTTCTACAAAATCGATCAAGAAACATAGCCGAACTGAAAAGAAAAAAATGTTAGGCAATAGAAAATTAATATTTTTTCTCTGGGAAAATGAAACGTTTGTGAAGAAATAAGTTCACAAAACGAAACATTCAGGAAAAACCGGCTGCAACTAGACAAAAATCATAAGCCTTGAGGAACGATAAGACGAAAGGAGACAAACCGGAACAGAGAGGAACCAGTTAATGCGTTCCTGCCGTATGCGGCGCCGCCGCCGGCCAAGGTCGTAAGAATCCTAAACAAATACAAGTGAGGACTGTCGTCCACGCAGCAAAGAAAACATAGGATATTTTTGGATCGACCAAAGACCCACTAGGATTACAAACAGTAGGCATTTCCAGAATTGATAGTGAATGTGGGATGCAGACCATAAGACAGGCTCAACCCAGCAAATCGCAGCGCCGCATTGCACCTACTAACGGATAATGGATAAAGGCGGCGGCGGGCACCAGGCTACGCTAAGAATTACTTAACAAAGACAGTGGCTTTCATCTCAGCTCAAGATGGAATCCCTCAATTAAGAAAATTAGGCAGAAGCGCTCCGATCCGAAGGAAAGCCCGGCCGGGATTGAAATGACCCGTCTGTGGGACTCTAAGCCTGCACTGGAGGCGCGGCTGTTGTTACCCAAGGCTGTCATCACTGCCAGCGAGAAACAGTGAGCAAGCTCAATTTTGATGATAATGTGCAAGATACAATAAAGATGAAATGTGATGATCGAGATCCACTACATCTTCCAAAGTCCTCTGTTGATTCGTCTGATGGTCACCAAACATCACTGTTACCGATGTCTACGTAGTTAAAATACTGTACAAGACTCGCAAAACTTTCAAACTGCGTTTAATTTAACAAAGTTGAAGAGGATACATCAGAACATAGGTGTAGGGTACGTTTTTGTCCATTTTAAAGTCAACCAGAGAGGCCTACAATACAAAGACACACACAACCGGCCACAAGGTTGTTAATGAAAATCTGAAAAATAAGGAAGCAACCGGAGACCCCTGTCATTGAAAGAATCATTATATTTACGCAATAGGAAGACAGACCCTGAACGAAGGCACTTCCATAAAATACCTTGGAGTATGCATCAGGAGTGATATGAAATGGTAAATGCAACATAAACTAATCGTCGGTAATGCAGATGAGCTGGAGATTCGTTGGAAAACACTTCAGGATGTGTAGTCCAGCAACTAAGTAGCCTACAAACCACTGGTTTGGCCAATACTGGAATACTGTTCATCAGTGCTAGATAGAATTCTTAAACGATAGAGGCAGATTACAGTCGGAGCAGTGTGCTCATTTAGTAAGCACGAATGAATGACATCTTCGGCAAAGTGCAGTGGCAGGCGCTGGGTGAGGCTTTTTGTATTGCGGAAAGATCTTCTGACAAAGTTCGGAAAGCATATGTTTCTTGAAGAATCAATCATGTTCTTTCCTGAAACGTATACCTCGCGAAAAGATCACGAGGATAAAATTACAGATATTAGGGCCCAGACGGAGGTATACCAACAATCATTTTTCCGCGAATCATACGCGACTAGAAGAGGCAGAACAGACGAAGGCACACACAGAACCCTCCGCCACGCACCGCTTGGTGGCTTGCAGAGCGTGGAATAATACCGATGTAGGCGTCGATTTACTTGCAATGCTGTTCTTCATTGTAACGAAGAAACACACAAAATTTACCTGCCGGCTCGATATCATTCCAGGAATGTCTGTAGGAAACCTTGGCTGTGTTCCGTTGGCCGTCGATGCAGTTCGCTCTGCATTGTATTTTGTGAAACAATGGTGAGAAGCGCTGGTATTAATAACTACTGGCAGCTTCAGCTCTGGAGCGGACGTTTCGTGAATGCTGGTTTGTGCGGCTAATGACCTGCTCTAAAAGCGGCAGCTCCTCTAGACGCCCAGTCATTAAAATTGCTTTCACGCACAGCACATTGGTACTCCACGCTCAAGGACGCTGCTGGTGAATCTGCCCCAACGCTGCCCAGGTCTTTTTAACTGAGAGGAAGTGTGACTACTCAGGTGAAAGCGTTTTATGATACATTGTAGACAAGGGGTGCTTCAGGGAGACCGAAAACATGCTGCAATATGACTTGCTCCGAAGTACCATCTCTTCATGGTGGCCAATTTAATACTGCACATATGATGGATTAACAGTTAAATAAACGTTGAGTGCGTTCTCGCCAAGATCCGCGAGAAGGGAGAGTATTTTTTGAAGCTACAAACCAATGTAAGACGTCAGTTGCCAGTGGCCATTGAAAGAAATCAATGGGTCAAGTTGACAATTCATGGTCAGCAAAGGTGCTAACCCGGATAGACCTGCTTATTGGGCAGTCTCGTTGACGACTGCGCCACCGTAATACAATCATCACCAAACTAGCATGCTTCCCGCAAATTCTCAGCTTATCCACACCCGGCTGACGTATCTACATCTACATAGATACTCTGCAAATCACATTTAAGTGCCTGGCAGAGGGTTCATTAACCACTTTCATAACTTTTCTCTACCGTTCCATTCTCTAATAGCGCGCGGGAAGAAAGAACACCTAAATCGTTCCGTTTTCGATCTGATTTCTGATATTTTATTGGGATGGTCATGTCTCCCTAAGTAGGTTGGTGCCCCTGTCCATTATTACGGCAGTGGCGTATCCATGATCATGGTCTGGTGGGGGCTGAGGTTAAGCACCGAGCTGACGTCATTAACAAAAAAAAATTAAAAATAAAGGGCTGCGCCTTTATTCATATTCGGAGAATTGATCCCTTTCGTTTTTTCTTACCCCCCCCCCCTCTCTCTCTCTCTCTCTCTCTCTCTCTCTCTCTCTCTCTCTCTCTCTCTCTCTCTCTCTCTCTCTCTCTCTCTCTCTCTTTGGAAGGCTGCAGCAAGGTCTGGGGGGGGCCTCAAGGAGGGTCTTGGTGGTGGTGGTGGAGGAGGGGGGGGGGTTGCAGCCCGGCAGCCCCCCCCCCCACTGGTTACGGCAAAGATAGCCAATGGTCCTTTCTTCAATTCGCTTTCACATCAGGTCCCAAATCGTACGAAAATCTGTGCAGAGGCACTAAGTAGTGTGTGGGTAAGTTGAGAATTGCGTCTGGCAGGAGACGCGCTAGGGTAGATGGCGCGCTGTGGTGATTGGGTGCTTTATGTGCCTCAGTGGTCTGGTGAGCAGTAGGATCCCGTTCCTCATTAAAACAGGCCCCTCTACTTTACTGCACAAACTATTCAGGTACCAATCTGAACAGATCTCTTACATTGTTCGTCGCGTGATAAACTCATCGAAACATCATTACCACAAAATAATTCACACGGGTATAGGGCTACGCTTTGTGCAAGAAGTTGCAATTGACTATATATAGGGTGAGGCAGCTAAGTCATAACACCCCTCGTGTCTGCCCAACCGTAATAGATAAAAAGATACCGTTTGAACAGTGAATTGCAGGGACACAGGCTACTTGAATACATCACACTTCATGTTTGTGCTATTTTTATTATAGAGATATGAGGCCATCTTTAGTTTTTTAATGGAATCCTATGCTAAATTTTAGCGTAACATTTTGGGCTTAAAAAGACGGTTTAAAATATATGTATATCATAATATTTAGGCGAATAGTTCTTGAGACACAGGTATATGTTGCCGTATCATATTCGTCCTTCGAGGCTGCAATGTTTAAGGACTGACTCCCGACGTTTACCATGTAGTCTACACGACAGGAAAGGTCACATTGGACAACGCCGCTTTGAAGGCCAAATACGATAGAACATATGTCCCTCAAACTACTCGCCTAAATATTATGATATGCATATATTTGAAAACGTCTTTTTTAAGTCCATGTTACGCTAAAATTTAACATAAGGATCCATTGAAAAACACATGGCCTCATATCTCTGTAATAAAAATAGCAAAAACATGAAATTTAATGTATTCAAGTAGCCCCTGTCGCTGCAGTTCTGTCCAAACGGCGTCTTTGTATCTATCACGGTTAGGGAGATAAAATGGTAAAGACTTACCTGCCTCATCCTGTGTTTATAGGTGGTCTTCTATAACTGAGGAAAAAATTTCATTAGTTTCCGTTACACCATAAATGGCACAAATTCAAAGTCTGTCAATACGACTAAATAGATAGGAATTATAATCAGGAACAAATTCAGTTCGAAAATGTCAGAATTTAGTAGGGAAGGCGAACCAAGGACTGCGCTTTGTTTGCAGGACACTACTATTGTAGTGTAGGCCGCGACGCACTAGTGGGCCGCCACAGGACCTTAAATATGAAACTAAAATACCACCACACTACCACACAACCACCACACAACGTTTTATAATCTGAAATGTATAAAACCCATTGTAAACATGAAACCAACGTCTTCAGGGCGACACAAAAACAACGCACCCGTAGTATTTGTTCATAATTCCTACATGGTAACGCCATTTCAGTTTCCACTTGTAAAAACCGTCATCTGAGTAACCTTCTGTGAATTTCTCTAACTCTGACAGCGTACCTTATTTTCTTGTCGTTTAGCGTGTGCGTCCGTCTTTATAGTAACGATTTCTTTTATTTTAAGCTGTATTTCTATTTTCTATTTATTTGTTTTTTGGGCGTGGACTGGATCGTCCACATAGAGTGGCGAGGGAGAGTATCGGGTGTTTACAAACATAGGATTGAAGGTAATAATCTGATCCACAACCACTTAGTTAAGCGAGCGTCTATTTTCTAGTTTGTATTTCTAATGGCCAAAATGTCGACGGGACGTTAAAGCCGAATCTTTCTACCTTCTAGTTTGCATTGTGTAGAAGGAAAGAAACCTTCACGTGGTAAACGATTTACGCGTAAAGCGTAAAACTGACAAGTTTCAATTTAAATACACAAAGACACGGAGATTTAACACTCAGTCTCATTGAGTTCACCATTTAATTTGTGTGTAATTTTTACCGGAGATAATAAATCTTTCTCTTCTGAAACATTGTCTAAGAAAACATTTTATAGAAGTCTTATTGAGCAAAGCATTTGCAACATAATAGTTTCGGTTTCACGCTACGGTATGCATATTTTTATATAAAAATTGCTGTGCAACAGTACAATTCACAGGGTGTCCTATTTATCTTCACCACCCAAAATATCTCCAACAGCAGCAGCCATTGTAAAAAGATTTCCACTGGTACCAATGTAAGGCAGGGGCTCATGAATGCAAATACTTTTAAACATTCTAAAACGAAAGCATATGTGCTTTTTAACACAAACTTCTGTTTTTAAATGGACACCATTTATTATTTCATCAGCAATCTATAGCATCCATCACACAAACAATGGCGTTGATTGCATTGCAATAGGCCAATTACATCCAGAAATATTGCGAAGCGAAGTTGACGCTTGAAATACGCGAAACGCGCGGCTAGCGCACGTCCTGATCAGCATTGGATCTCGCCTGGGTACCAGGACGTGCGCTAGCCGCGCGTTTCGCGTATTCAAAAATTGTTCAAACGTTTAAGCTTATGGGACTTAACTGCGGGGTCATCATTCCCTAAACTTACAAACTACTTATGAACTAACTTACACTAAAGACAGTACAAACATCCATGCCCGAGGGACGATTCGAACCCCCGACGGGGAGCGGTCTCGCGCATCGGAGCACAGCGCCTCATGAGCTTGGCCACTTCCCCGCGGCCTTCGCGTATTTAAAGCGTCAACTTCGCTTCGCAATATCTCGGGATGTAATTGGCGTATTGCGATGCAGTCAACACCATTGTTTGTGATTTGTGATGCTATTGATTGCTGATAAAATACTACATGGTATCTATTTAAAAGCACAAAAGTCTGTGTTAAAACACATACTCTTTCGTTTTAGAATGTTCCAAAATATTTACATTCATGCGCCCCTACCTTACATTCATATCGATTAAAGTAATTTTACAATAACTATTGTTGTTCCAGAGATATTTTTGGGAGGTCAAGGTAAATGGAAAACACTGTATACTGGGTCGCCAAAATCATTCCATACAGATCCCATCACAACAAAGGTGGGAACCACTATATTAGAGTATTGTTGTGCGGTGTGGGATTCTTATCAAATAAAACTGATGGTGGATATAAAGTTCAGATAACTAGTTCTTTTATCTCAAAATGTGTCTCACGGAAATCGTAATCGAGCTGGAGTGGCAATCTCACAATTTTTTTACGTTGCGACGATATCATCTAATGAAGTATCAATCACATACTTATTCTTCGAATGTGAAACTGTTGACTCTCACCTACATAGGAAGAAATGACTAGCGTCATAAAACAAGTTAGACCTAGTAGTGTTCATTTCTCCCGCGTGCTCTTGGAGTGGATCGGCAGAGAAATACCTGAACGAAGTTCTTTGAACCCTTCGCCAAGCACTTAACGTGTGAATTTCAAGAGCGGACAAGTAGAGGTGGACCTACTTACTTAATTTTCAACCTTCAGTTAACACCAAAGTACACAAATGCTTCAGATTCCTCTTCCACATATGATCCATTGCATGGACGTTTTATGTTGAATATAAAGAGACACGTGTTTCGGCTTTTCGCTACATTCTTCGTAGTTCTTGAAAAAAAATCAAGGTCAAAGTCGATGATGGAAAATCGTTTTCGATGCTATACATCGAAAGATAGACAGATGAGCATTTTTTTACTAACTTATATCGCGTCAAAAGTTATTGACGTTAGAGTAACGTTTTTGTGTTTGCGCGCTGCACCTTGGGTAAAAGTGTGACTGACTTTCCGAGCCCCGTTGCCGGGCGAGTGATCCAGGGCTTTGACTGTCGAACTGTGGATTCAGGTTCTAACCTCCATCATGGCACTTTTTATGTTTCTTTTGTATTCTGTCATCTCATATTTGTAATTCCTTTTTTTGTCTTACTTTTAGTTAGAACATTGGGAAATATGATTAATATTCACTTCAGTGTGTTATATTTACGGCTGTTTTGTAGTACAGTGGAAAAAATAGAAATAAAAAATAAATTTCTAAAGTATATTACTTCCTACTTCCCATTACTGGCCTTCTATTCGTTAGCGTTCTCACAGCCGGTAGGGTAAAACTTATAAAAACAGACTGCCACATTTACATCTTGTCAGAGATATCGTTCTTGGGGAAAATACCTCATTTATAGTGTGAAGACAGTCTAGCAGATATTTCGATGCGTGCCAAGAGCATAAAAGCATGATTTGCAGAGGATTTATGTAGATATAGATGTTCAGTATATACGATATAAAATGCCTATAAGACTATTGAAACCCTCCAGAAATTTCGTTCACGTTGGAAGATCTCTATTGAGAATGGCATGCTGTGTTCACAGAATGAAAATGAGTCTTCCGGCCGCAGTGGCCGAGCGGTCTGCGGCGTGCCAGTCACGGTCTGTACGGCCGCTGCGATCGGGGGGTTCGAATCCCCTTTCGGACATGCATGTTTGTGACGTCTTTAGTATAAGCTAATTCATAAGTAGTTTGTAGTTTTAGCGACTGATGACCCCGTAGTTACGTCCCATAAGCTCTACAAACATTTTGAAAATGAGTGTATAACTTTGTGTGCGCTGATATGAAAACTGTGTGCCGGACCAGGAAGCAGCACCTTTGGCATTCGCGGGCGAGCGCTCGACCTACTGAGCTGTACGAGCACGACTCAACGCCACTCTTCATACAGCTGTTTGTCAGTATCTTCCAGGATAAATTCAGTTTGGAAGGTACAACTCCTTCAGTCCCCTAAAACGGTCTTCTGGCACTCCGCGCGCTCATTTGTTCATTCGTCGACAGTGTGGAACCGTATCGAATGCGTTCCGAAAGTCGAGAAACACGACAGCCTTCGTACTTAATTTTATTTCTAAACATTTTTGTTCACCTACATACATTCGCTAGTCACAAGACGTTTACAGCACGGATGGTGCTTCGTATACTATATCCTCCTATATTTACTCCATTAGCGTAGAGCGCTAGATAACATACGTGAAAATATCATTGTAAACTCTTCTATACTCATTATTTATCAGCGTTGGAGGCAAAACAATTTTCGTTCAGTTTTCATATTTTGTTTTTAATTGCTTTGATTCGCTTTGTTCTCCCTTGCACTTAACCCTCATCCAGTATTTGAGTGTCCCTACAAGTAGCAGTGCTGTGGAGGCAAGAATTAATTATTCCTTATACTTCATAATATTTGCTCAACAGTTTTACTGGTTTTTGTGTCCACGGACACCTTCCTACCAACCTGATTAGGTCACTGGCTTTATTTTATTGTTGTCGGTCCTGCTGATCATTGTTTTTAGCCTTTCCACTCTCCCTTTCATGGATCTCTGTTCCATGTGGTTTACTTTGTTGTCTTGTCCGAGAATATTTTTCTTAATGGGGTCCATGTATTGCGCGTCCTTCCGACGCGCTTTATACACTGTCCGCTGCTGGTATTGCAACTGAGTGGTACTGTAGGTGCACATGCAACATTGCCGGTAGTCACATGCATCCTGCTGTTTGTTTTTGTTGTGGTATTTAAGACTGTATACTAGTTTGATGCAGCTCTCAACGCTACTCCATCCTTTGCCAGTCTTATCTCTGAATATGAACGGCAGGCCTCAGCCATGGTAACTTGCTTACTGTGCTCCTGTCTTGGTCTCCCTCTATTTTTATCCCACACAATTACCTACAGTACTAAATTGACGATTCCTCCATGTCTTACTGTGGCGCCGAGCAAGGTGGCACAGCGGTTTGCACACTACTCCCACATTCGGCAGGTCGGCGCTTGAGATCCGCCTTGGTCGTCTACATTTGTTTATCGTGACTTCCCCTACATCGCCGTCCTCCGGAGTGCTAACCACTTGGACCACTTCGCTGTATACGCCAGAGGCAGAATCACGCTCAGCACAACTTCTGAAAATAGGATTTAAGTTCGCTACGAGCAGTCCAACGTATCTGCCTTAAGTTTCCACCACAATAAATAAAGCAGCAAAATAATAAGAATTTTCTAAAGTAGTTAACGACAAACTCAAGTGACAGTGAGTTTTAAATCACACTTAAATTGTAGCCCCCAAGCCTGCACGGGGAAGGGGAAAACTAAGTTACATATATGTAACTGATGTAATTTGCCGATGACGGGCAATGATACTTCGTTCCTAGGCCCTTACTCTTACGGAAATTAATTTACAAAAACTAAGAGTGGGCAGGGTAAAGTTGAGAATTGGTATCTGATGGGAGGCGTGCTTGAGAAATTCCGTACAAGTGTGGTGATCGCTGTGTCCCCAGTCATGTACGGAGTAGCGCAACTGCCTAGAAAGCAGGAGACCCGGGTTCGAATCCCGGCTGGGTACACATTTTCAGCTTTACCCATTCACAGTTAATTTCATACATACTGTGAATATGGAGAAAAACAAGTTGACATAACAAAGAGGTTGTTCAACGTAATTACTTCAAACGAGCACAGCCGAAGGTCTAATGTGGGGTATACCCAGAAAAGTTACGAAAGACCAATCATACTATATTACAGATACGGAGCAAAAGACTGACGCTAATAATATCCATCGAGTAAAAGTTAGGATGGCATTATCTTCAGCGAACTTATTGTTCCCAGAATTGCAACAACATTGGCAATGAGATATTTACTTTTCTCAAATGGCAATCTAATTGTGATGTTTCTGGTTGCTGACTGAATTACTCACGGTCATGAAGACAAAAGACTGTTGGGGGGTCGTAATACGGCCATTGAAGAGCCGTGGAGCCCGCAGATGCGCCAAAGCAAACATAAATTAGCGGGCCGCTTGATGATTGCCAGTTACCTCGTTGATTACACCTTTTCAGCATTGGCGAGCCACTGAACGGAGTCAACAGGCATACAATAGCTGCGCTTACGCTGTGTGTGTGTGGCGCCTGCGTGAGCGCTTGTGTGGGTTTCCAGATATATTTATCGGATTATGTCGGCATTTATCAGACTTCGCGTAATCGACATAAGAGTATAGCTTTGAATTCTGCCAGAGATAAAGGTATTATTGGTTTTAACACGCCGGGGCAGAAAGGGACAAATACAGAGCCCTTATTTTGAATAGTTAGGCAAGTGTCGTTCTGAAACACTGTCTCAGTTACTCAAAGATGACTACCGTTTGGTGTAGCCGCCAGATAGCACCGAAACTTGAATGTGTTGCTGTTGTCTGCTTACAATCATCTGTGGCGGAAGTTGCTAACGAATGCTTATTTGATTTTAATTGCTAGCATTTGGCCGAAGGGGGTGGAGGTAGTAGAAGAGTTTCTGCTGGCTACTAGACTTAGCGCCAATTGTAGGTTAATTGAAATTCCTCTCTAGTGCGTTGGAGTTGTTCAGTCACTGGTGCTAGCCGAGAGTAGAAGGTAATAATATGCCAGTACCAGATGTGAATCTATCGCCTTTTTTAAGTCTCCCCCTCTCTCTCTCCACACACACACACACACACACACACACACACACGTTACTTCAGTCCGCTTTCCCACTTCCTCTTTAGTTATCTAAGAGCGACTTAAATATATAAGAACAGGTGATATTGCAGTTCTAGCAATACTTATCTCTTGCGATATTGATGTAGTGTTATTACTAGCATTTGGGCAATGATATCTTTAAACTGTTAGACATGTAGTCAGATCTGACGTTACATTCATTCCATTAATGCTAAATAAGCTACAAATAAAGTTACCGTCTACTCACAGAAGCTACTTACTATAAGGGCCAGACAGTGTAGCTCGTATCATTTTATTATACTACCACATTTACCCAATTATTTCCTTTGTTTCAAAATTCTCTTCCCCTTTTTGTGCACAAAAAATTGTATTGGTTGTGCACTTACTCCAATGCTACACGTGTCTGAAATTAAATAGTAATTAGCATACACAACCTTCCCACAACTTGTCAGTCAGCAAAATATTCTGTGTAGAAAAACGTGGCAAGGGTCAGTCTTAAAACGTAGTTATATGTATAATATGTAAAGTGAGCACATTTTGTATTGTTCCAAGATGACTTTGAAGATACGCTTTTTCTTTTTTACTGTATCAGTGACTGTAAACAAAACACACATTCCTACATACGTAACAATTCTGTACCCCCAGATTATATCTTAAATATTTGATCAAGTACCCCCGAATACAAATTATATTATTTGCTAAATTAGAATTGGCTTGTCCCCAAAGTAATACTGTTAATACCCCTTTCCGGGATCCAGGTGAGGAGTAACTATCATATAGATCGAATTCATTCGTTGTTACAAAAGGAAATGCCGTAAGGCAATGTTGGCTGGCACACCCTACCGGATGAGTTGAGCTGCTTATCGGAAAGGGCGATTTTCTATGGTACACATCAGCATATTTCCTTGCGAATATGTGGGAGTTGACGTGTATGTATTAGCAGTGAAGGCGAGTGCGATGAATGCGTGTACATTGTGTGGTTGTGGTGGCGATAAAAGGTGGTTGCCGGCACACAGCCTACTTCTCTCGAATAGCACAAAGTGGGCAGCCGATCTTATAAGGAAACCTACGGAAGTGTCACACTCCGATTTTCTGAAATTTGGATACGGTACAGTAAATTAAAAATCAATGGACACGTATTTTTTAGCGGTAGTGAAACACATTTAAAGGATGGAACTGTCCTCCCTAAGTGGGGGTTAAAATGGAAAATTCCGATGATTTGCAGATTAGTGAAGCGATTTTAATGACTTGTTATGAAAGTATCTTTCGATAAGACGAAAATCGGCCGGGGTTTAATGGAATCTGAATCTATTCTTTTAAAGTTTTAATAGGTTCAGTTTCCATTAAATAAAAAATCCTCATATTTATAAATAATTTCAGGGGTAAACAAGTGAAAATTAGGGGTTAAACTACCTCGAAATAGACCAATTTTCTGCTACAAAAATTTGATTTAATGTAAGTAGAATCTATTAAAACTTCAAAAGGAAGGGTAACTAAAAACACGTATTTTTGACTAATATATAAAGGGGTACACAAACCTTATATTGCCGCGCTCATTTGACGCTGCCCATGTAACTCTTTCTGTGCGATCTCCATGCCAACGCTAACGCCGGCAGTTTAATGATTTTAAACTTCCTAACATGTTTCATTCACTTTAATTCACTATTATTTCGAAAGTAGACTTTACAGTATTTTGAATGTCGCATGTCGAGTTAGTCTATTTAAGCATTTTTTCGAGTTTTCGTCCGCAATGCTGGATCAGCCATATTGAATTTTGAGAATCTGATTTCAGATTCGGATCCAGTGACTTCAATACCGGTAGAGAGATAAAAAGTTCAAAAATACAATTCATAAGGTGTCTCCATGGGCAGTATCAAATGAGCGCAACAATATAAGGTTTATGCACCCCTTTATATATTTGTAAAAAATACGTGTTTTTTTAGTTACCCTTTCTTTTGAAGTTTTAATAGATTCTACTTAGATTAAATCAAATTTTTGTAGCAGAAAATTAGTATATTTCGGGGTAGTTTGACCCCTAATTGTCACTTCCCCCTCCAGAATACCTAGGTCGAATTTCTTCTGTAATCAAAATTGAAAAGATAATTTCATAATAAAAATCGTAAAAAATTGCTTCTCTAATATCTAAGTTACCGTAATTTTTCCATTTTAGGTTCAATTTTGGAGCACCATTTCAGCCTTTAAACATATTTTACTGCCACTAAAGTGTAGTAATCTCTCACGTATTAAAACACATCTAAATTTCATAAAAATCTGAGTGACACTTCCATAGGTATACTTGTTAACGTCCAAATACGTTGGACGGATTAAAGTCTTACATACTCTAAGTTCAAGATACTTAAAAGTTACGAATACAAGTCAGGAAATTGATGTAAAGACTGGTGATAAGGAGATAGATGCTGCTACATTCCTCCGTTCCTGTGAGACTTCACTTCACCATTAGTATTTTATCTGGATTTCGTTGGGCCGGCCGCGGTGGCCGAGGGGACTGCGGCGCGCCAGTCACGGTCTGCACGGCCACTACGGTCGGGGGTTCGAATCCCCCCTCGGGCATGGATATTTGTGCCGTCCTTAGGATTAGCTAGTTCATAAGTAGTTTGTAAGTTTAGGGACTGATGACCCCGTAGTTACGTCCCATAAGCTATACAAACATTTGAACATTTGATTTGTACTAATTATCCTGGTAGAGAAGCTTGCAGACAATTTCCCGAGGACTGCTCTCTCAATCTGTATCTGGAGACGTCTGATTCTGAAACAGTTTGCCATCTCACGTGATTTCCAGACGCTCGTCTGTTCAGAGGCCACCTCGAGCCACATTTTCTTTTTTCTAAATATTGTTTTCCTTGGCGATTTGCTAATACCATACCAAGAGTTTCACGGCGGTGCTCTCATTCAAGAATTGACAACACCGCCCAATCCTGTTGTTGAAAAATGCAGCTTTCTACGTATCCTAAGGATCCATAAAATTAGACGATATGTCAAGGTTTTTTACAGAATTCACATGAAGTTAGTGCTCAAGTGACCACAGCTAGGCATCCCACGCCTCGTTATTCGTAATGTTGTTTCCCAACAAATCTTCATTCTTTCCTTTCATTCAGCTCGCCAAGTCGGCGCCGTCCTCCGTCGAAGGTACGTTTTATAATGTCTTCATAATTCTACGTTGTGAAAACTTAGAGCGCCGTCCCAAACAAGGCGAGGATCTGATTTTTAAGAGTGCTGTGGGCCAACAAATGGGATCTCATGCTGGGTTATTGCTACTTGGCAAAGACTGTGGCGAGCCGTGTTCGACCGCTTGGTTGTCCACAGTTCGTCCATTCTGGGACACTGCTAAATTGTCACCAGTGGTCAAGATTCATTTTAAGTAGACACCCATGATATTTTGTATCAGGTTTGCTGCCCATGTTCAGAGGACAGAGGATAATTTGCGCTAAAGCCCCTTATACATTACTTACATCACCCCCCTATATACACAAAGTAGTTCAAAAACTTTGGCACGAACTTCACACTACTGACACTCTACTCACGTTAATAGTACAGGGAAGAATGATTGTCTATAACGGCGATGCCTCCACACATCATTCATTAAAATAATTGATACCGTACTTTTTTCTTTCTTTCTTTCTTTCTTTCTTTCTATTATTTCGGAGGGGGGGGGGCAGGCCCCCTTTCGCCCCCTCCCCTTATATACACCACTGTGTCACTACAATGTGAGACTCGAAAAAATTAATACGGGGCTTTGTTACACTGAAAATTTACTCACATTATTATTACTTCCTTTTAATGAATTCCTCTATATTACAAAGTTCCTCATAATTTCACTACTCCATATTGCGTTGATGACAGGTTCTTCACTAAATTGTACATCTCATGCTGTAGCAGCTGTCCCCTGTTACTGTTTCGTTGCTACTGGATTCTTTTTTCTCCTTTTTCTCCTAACCCTTATGTACCAATCCAGGTATCGCACTACAATATGAATTTTCCTGAGTATTTTCTGCTCGCAAATAAAATTTCGATGCCCTAATGCCACTCTGTTCCAAATGTTAGTAAAACATGTCGACTAGCAACATGTGCTAGTTTTGGTTTCAGTATAGGCGATTGCCTTACTCGCTGTTTTACGTGCATTTTTAGTGCAGCAGTAATTTTTCGTTTTATTCCATCTTCGAGTTGTGATGGACCACATGAAGAGTACCAAGAGATCTCGAGTCAACGCAAGCTACAGATTCTAAGATGCAGTGGGGCACTAGTCGCTCTCGGTCTGCATCGTCTGAGCTGCGTCGTCTGCGTACGCTAGCGCAGTAATGAATAGATAACTGTTCAAACTTTTCGTCTCACTGCTTCAACAATGACTTTTTAAGGCTCTGCATAAAATATTGTCCACGAAATAGCGTCGCCCTGTTGCAAAAGTTTGTATATGTGGAATATGAGGTGTCTGCTTCTCATATGTCAAGCGGAATTTGAATAAAGACAAAGTTCCACAGGAAGCAGTAGTGGCAATATGCTGAAATACAGCTTCACAGATATTTTAGATAGGTCACAGATTTTAGTTACTTTCCGATGGAGAGGTGAAAGTATTCAATCGTCCCTAAATTCTTACCTATTTTGAACAACGGTAGTTGTAATCTGAAAACAGTGGACGGCCATTGTTATAACTACTACACACCTACAACACCTTTCTCGTTGTTTTTACCACACAGAGGCAAGCAAACCAGAGGCCGTTAGTCGGATGCAATGAGGATTACAAAAGTTGCGAAAGTAGCTGCAACAATTCAGAGTATGAACGTTTTGTGTCCCGACTTCGTCGCCGCTTTTGTGTCCCAGCCTCGTCGTAGGTGTCGGTGGCCGAGTGGAATGAGACCGACACGCTGGTGCAGGTACGGAGGGGAGCAGCCAGAAACTATAAACACTCGAGTAAATTAGAAAGAGATATATTGCACAGAATGTAACAATACTTAACTTTTACATAGTACGGCAGAATGTTGATACATAGTTGTTAGAGGCCTGCCTAGTGCCTGTACAATAGCAAAGTCTTCACTCGTGCCTATCGGATTACGAAGGTCCTAACTCGTTGCTATCTCAGTCCGAAGTGCGAAGTGAACGATCCTTCAGTGGTAGCCACGAGCGGAGTTGTCGCAGAGGGCGCTCGTGGCTGTCGTCGTGAGAACGCCGCGCCGTGCGTGCCTGGCGGCGCGCGGCGAAAGTCGGTGGCGCGCACTTTGTACTTGTGCGACACCACACCCCTCCCCCCCAAACCGCCGCGCCGTCGTGGCGTAGGGCTGAGGGCCACGGCGACGGCACTGGGAGGAGGGCCTGAGCGGGGGCGTTACTGGTGGGACGGGCGTCGTAGCTGAGGCCGGGATCGAGACGCCGTCCGCGCCCCGGCATCCGCCTTGCGATCCTCCAGGGAACCCGCCGAAACCTGGGGAAGGGCGCCCGCCCCCGCCCAGAGGGAGCAGGTCATCTTCTTCTGAGGTGCGTGGCCCAAGCTGGGGGGGCCCGCACGGTCCCGGAGTCCCTCTCGGTGACGCTGTCGTCTGCGGCGGCGACAGCAGCGGCGACGACTGCGACGGAGATGCGTCGACGTCCATAGGGATGTCGTAGTCCGGGGACGAACGATGTGGCTGTGCTCCCTGGCGGTGAACTGGGTCTGGAATCAAGAAACCGGAGACAGGATCGCGCGGCCTATGCAGACGCAAGTGGTTTGCGTGGCGCCGCAGCTCCGACCCTGTGGAAGAACGTACAACAAACATATTGCGCCCGAGCACGCGCTGAATGGTGCCCGGTAACCATTTCTTCTTGTTGCCAGCAAACACCCTGTACAGCACCGGCGTAGAAACCTGAAAACGCGTAGCGCCATACGAACCGACTCGGTGTGTGGGAGGCTGCAGCAGGTGAAGGAGAGTGCGGTGACGGCGGCCGTGTAGCAGCTCGGCAGGAGACGGGCCGTCACGTGGCATGCACCGATACGTAGACAGGAAAATTTGAAGAGCTTGCTGCCTGGAGTGCTGACCTTTCATCTTCTCCATGTGAGACTTGAATGTTCGAACGAAACGTTCTGCTTCACCATTGGACTGAGGGTGAAAAGGTGCAGTGGTAATATGCTGAATGCCATTCACACGACAAAACTGTTGAAATTCCGCACTAACAAACTGAGGTCCATTGTCACTGACGATAGTTTCAGGCAAGCCTTCGATGCAAAACACTGATGTTAAGGCACTGATTGTACTAGACGCCGTCGTTGAGTTCATGGCAATCACAAAAGGAAACTTGCTGAAAGCGTCTACAACAATTAACCATCGCGTATTCCAGAAAGGTCCGGCAAAGTCAATATGTAAACGTTGCCATGGTCCCTTGGGGCGTGGCCAGTCTGAGAAACGTTGCGGTGGAGCCGCCTGATGCTCCGCACAAACAGTACACTGTGACGTCATGTCCTCTATCTGAGCGTCCATACCAACCCAGGTACAATGACGTCTGGCCAGTTGCTTTGTCCTAACAATGCCCCAATGTCCTTGATGCAGGAGGCGTAACACTTCACGTTGCAGGGAACGAGGAACAATCACTCTTGCTTGGTCGTTGTCGGTATGCAACAACAGTACACCCTGACTTAAAGATAATGCATGACGTTGTGCAAAATAACGTCGAACCAGAGGCCGATCAATGTCTTTGGCTCTGGCAGGCCAACCAAAGCGAACAAAACGTGCTACCACACTTAAGTCTGCATCCGCAGCCGTTTCCTGTGCAACCCGACGAGAGTTCAAAGGGAAATCTGCGACAGCGGAAGCATCTCTGGAGTCTATCTGACAACATGCCATTTCCGAAGAATCAAACGACACATCCTGGCCAACCGGAAGTCGGGAAAGTGTGTCCGCGTTGGCGTGTTTAGTGGTAGGTCGGTACAAAATCTCATACTGATAATTAGACAATATCAAGGACCATCTCTGAAGCTTTTGTGCCGTACGTGGCGGAATTGGCTTTGTGGGTGAGAACAACGACGTGAGAGGCTTGTGGTCTGTCAACAAATAGAATTTTCTGCCATACAGATAATGATGAAACTTTGTGACGCCGTAAATGATTGCTAAGGCCTCCTTTTCTATCTGACTGTAATTCTGTTGCGTCGGCGTCAGTAGCTTGGATGCAAAGGCAATAGGACGATCGTGAGATCCAATACGATGTGAGAGAACAGCGCCTACACCGTACGACGAGGCGTCAACTGCTAGCACTACAGGCTTCTGTGGGTCAAAGGGAATCAAACATGCATCACTGAGTAGTGCAGACTTTAGTTTGTCAAAGGCAACCTGACAATCTTTGGACCATACAAAAGGAACATTCTTCCTACGTAAGTGATGCAGTGGAGCTGCAATCTGAGAGGCATTGGGAATAAATCTGAAATAATAGTTAAGTTTTCCCATTACTGCTTGCAATTCGTGCACATTCTTAGGAGGAGGCAAGTCTTTGATTGCTCTAAGATGTGACTGTAAGGGATGAATTCCTTGGGCATTAATCACATGGCCTAGGTACTCTATTTCAGTTTGAAAAAACGAACACTTTGCTTTATTGCAACGTAGACCTGCTGCAGTCAAAACTTGGAAAAGGCACTCCAGGTTTGCTAAATGTTCTTCAACTGTACGTCCGGATACCACAATATCATCTAAATAGTTCGAACAACACGGTACAGAAACTGTCAGCTGTTCCAAAAAACGCTGAAAAATAGCGGGAGCGGAAGAACTGCCAAAGGGTAGGCGTTGAAATTGAAAAAGGCCCATGTGAGTATTAATGACGAAAAACTTTTTTGACTCGTCATCAAGTGGAATCTGTAAGTATGCCTCTGCTAAATCAATCTTGGAAAAGAAGCGAGACTGTCCTAATTTGTCCATTAGTTCGTCAGGTCTGGGCAGGGGATAAGTGTCTACAATTGTTTGACTGTTGACAGTTGATTTGAAGTCCGCACAGAGACGAAGTTTTCCTGACGGCTTGGGTATAATTACTATAGGCGAGGCCCACTGACTCGCAGAAACAGGAGAAATCACCCCACTATCTTGCCAACGTTTAAGTTCTTCGGCAACTGTATCACGCAAGGCGATAGGCACTGGTCTAGCTTTACGGAACTTTGGAACTGCAGATTCTTTTAAAGTTACATGTGCCACGAAGTCTTTTGCACAACCTAGTTCCGGCGAAAACAAGTCACTATATTTGTCACACAATGCATTGATTTTATCCTGAGGCACTATTGACGAAATTTGAAGCACATCTCTTTGAATTGATAAACCAAACAAGTCAAAAGCATCTAGTCCAAAAATGTTCTGCGTAGATTTGGCCTGAAGAACAACAAAAGCAACTGTTTTCGTAACACCTTGAAAAGAGGCAGGCAAGCTACACGTTCCTAGCACGGGAATATTTTCACCTGTGTAAGCTGTTAACACTTGCTGTGACGGCGACAATTTTGGCGAACCCAGAAGTTCATACGTCTCTTTATTAATTAATGTAACAGCGGAACCAGTATCAAGCTGAAATTGCACAGTCTTATTTTCTATGGAGAGAGTAACAAACAGCTTGTGCTTCTGGCGCACGACCGGTGCGCGAATGTGGGCAACGTCTGCTACGGTTTGTTTACCGCGCTTGCGCGGGTTGCGTGCGGTAGGAAGTGGCGCATACTCGGCACACAGCGGATTAACCACACTGTCACTAGATGACACTACCGCCGGAACGGCGTCCGCGCAATGCGAGGCTACTACAGAGTCACTAACTACTGCACTACACTTTTGAGTAGCTACTTGATGTCTACTGTCACTAGCTACACAGTACTGGGCACTATTACAAGGAGCAGTTGCAGAAGGCACTATTTTCACTACAGGAATGCACTGTTCATAGTCATTTTGCTTGTCCCGAACCCTTGTCCGTTGCACTGTTTTACGCGCTCGTCGGCGCTTGCTACGTGGTGCACTATATAGTTTTGCAATAGGTGCAGAAGAACTTTCTTGTAATTGAGAACCAACTAAAGCACTGTTCAATTCCACAGCCCGTATAACATTTACAGAATGAACTGTTCTCGCACTCTGCGAAGCACTGTTTCTAACGTTACTGTTCTTTGAGTTTTTAATTTGCATACACACAGACTGCACATGTCCCGATTTGCCACATTGATAACAGGTTGCGTTGCGACTAGGGCAATGAGCACGCTTGTGGCGAGACACACACTGGGGGCAAGATTTACGTACATTTTTCTGAAATGAGCGTTGGCGCCCGTTATTCAAATTACTGTGTCTAACACTACGGGGCGACCTTTGTGTCGCACTTTTACACTGGCTACTGTTCACTGTCTGTTCAGCACGGCCGGTAGAAAAATAAGAATCACTAGTGCTATACGGAGAACTACGGCTAGGAAAGCGTCCGTTGCGGCGCACTGAATTTACACTATGGCTTTGCATTTCTACATCTGCTAAGTCAAAAGTATCATGCGCTTCTATAAGCTGCAGTACACTGTCTAAGGAAGGGTCAGACTGTTTCAGAATTGCTGCTCTAATTCTGGGGTCCTGAATATTCTGCGTAATCGCATCCCTCAACATCACGTCACTATACGAAAGTCCACAAGAGCAAGTAAATTTACATTGGCGGGTTAAGCCCTTCAATTCCGTAATCCACTCTTGGTGTGACTGCTGCGGTAATTTTTTAAGTCTGAAAAATCGGTACCGTGCAGCGGCTACAAGAACTTTTCTCTCATAATGAGCATTCAGTGCATCTACAATTTGTTCAAAGTCTACATCACGAGGAGATGCGTGAGGGAATAGTTTTTGCAATAATACGAAGGTCTGGGGGCCCACAATCGATAAGAAAAGGTTCTTCACTCTCTGACCTGTAAGTTGATGAGCCGCGACGAGTTCTTGAAACTGCGCGAAATAGTCACTCCATTCTTCCTCACGTTCGTTGTACTGGCGGAACGTCGGAAGCGGTGCGGCGGCAGGTGTGGGCTGCTGATGTGACGACTGTTGTTGTTGGTGAGCAGCCTGTGTCGTCAACTGCGACACGGCCTGGAGAAGCTGGGTAATTTGCGCCGTCTGTAACTGAATAATTTCCATTAAGTTTGGGTTCGGGGTAGTGGCCATGATGACCGATTAGGCGCCGCGCATACAAGTAACCTAGTACAAAACACAAATGCAATATGAAAGAGGACGCTCTGCAACAAAAAAGTCCACAAAATACGTAACAAAATATCTTCCCCCAAAATTCTTATAATAAGGGTGGGTGGGCGGGAGCAATTTCTGCGTGCTCCGACTGCTGCTGTCTGGCTGCTGTAAGCGGGCTGGTCCAAGGATCTATCACTCCTCGTCGCCACTTTTGTGTCCCGACTTCGTCGCCGCTTTTGTGTCCCAGCCTCGTCGTAGGTGTCGGTGGCAGAGTGGAATGAGACCGACACGCTGGTGCAGGTACGGAGGGGAGCAGCCAGAAACTATAAACACTCGAGTAAATTAGAAAGAGATATATTGCACAGAATGTAACAATACTTAACTTTTACATAGTACGGCAGAATGTTGATACATAGTTGTTAGAGGCCTGCCTAGTGCCTGTACAATAGCAAAGTCTTCACTCGTGCCTATCGGATTACGAAGGTCCTAACTCGTTGCTATCTCAGTCCGAAGTGCGAAGTGAACGATCCTTCAGTGGTAGCCACGAGCGGAGTTGTCGCAGAGGGCGCTCGTGGCTGTCGTCGTGAGAACGCCGCGCCGTGCGTGCCTGGCGGCGCGCGGCGAAAGTCGGTGGCGCGCACTTTGTACTTGTGCGACACCACAGAACGATGTGGAACGTGAGATAGCACCTTTTATTAAACACATAAAACGAAATATTACCCTCTCCCCATTTATATTTCCCTAAATTATAAAGAAATTAGCTGTGCAAGAAGCTAGGCATTATTAGATACGCCGCGCGGGCAGCGGCCCTCCACTAATCCAGACGTACAGCAGGGACGACTAGGGAATATTACGGAACGTATCGTCCAAAGTTTGAACCAGAGGAGAACGCGACACAAAAGCTGAATAAGCCAACATTCGCGGCTCTACATGTTTAAAGCGGGCAAGTGCAATGCCGTGCTAAGAACTCTGCATTGCCCGATGATTTTTTTCTCCTCTTCGCGAGCCATAATTGCGTGAAAACGGTATCACCAGTGTTAACCTCTGTTGAAATTTTTTCAAAGCCTAACAGCTTGGAATACATTTGGTACAACTGCCAGAACGTTTTCAAATATAAACTGCAGTAATAATTGTAGTTTACATTTAAAGATGTAACAAACTGTGATGCAAAACTACTCAAGTCTGTTTTTCTAAACAACTAGAGGAAAAATCATACAAAATAGATAATTCGTGTAAAGTGATTCTTCAGTTTCTCCCGGCGTATTTGATAATCAAAATATCCACGGGTGTACTGCCGGTCTGTAGTGCCCGTTGGACAATATAAACCGGCAGTACACCCGTGGATATTTTAATTCGTGTAAAGTGTCATAAGCTTCTAGCGTAACGAGATTACTTAGGTTTTCATTACGTAAAAAAAACCTTACATTAAAAACTTTGCGTGTCCATTCCATTTAGTGGCTGTAGATGTCCCTTGTGCAAACCTTGCATTATTCTTACTCTGACTGGAAGATTAGTAGATTAATCAGTGCGGGCGCGGCGGATTAGCCTGCGCTCTGGGGCGCCGTGCTGCGGTGGCGCGGCCGTTCACCGTAGGGGTTGGAGTCCCCTCTCGGGCATAGGTGTTCGTGTTGTCCTTCGGTTAGTTTACCTTTGTTTAAGTAGTTTGTAAGCTACGGACTGATGACCAAGCAGTTGAGTCTGATAGATTTACAAACATTTGAACATTTAATCAGTGCGTCTAGCGTCGATTTAAGAGTGCTGGTATAGAGACAGCGCTGCTCGGAACACATAGAACAAAGCCTTGCAGAAAATGCTGGCTATTACTGTTAACAAAAATTCTCTGAATTTCGTGCCTAACTTAGTTATAAATAGGGAGGATCGAAATGACGTTCTACTTTTCCATTGGGGACAGGATGAATAATGAAAAGTACACTCTTTAAGTGACGTGACTTCGTCATACAAACGAGATTTTTTTAAATGAACATTTTGAAATACTAAGTCACGTGACTACTACCGGAACAAAGCCAGTATAATATACAGTGAACCAACTTCTCGGGTGGTGACAGTCTTTCGTGAGTTTGTCACTTTATACTACGCGGCATCGTGTGTCGCCCATTGCCTTCGTGGAAGGGACAACACGCGAGACGGAAGGCTCGTCTGTACTGATACAGAGTCAACAAGATATACGTTCCAGTAATAGTCTTGCCAATCACATTATAACAGACTTCATCTTTAAGGATTTTCACCCATGTCGACAACGAACTATCAGCAGCTATCACAAGCGTTCAAAATGTTCAAATATTTGTAAGGCCATGCGACCAAACTGCAGTGGTCATCAGTCCCTAGACTTAAAAACTACTTCAAGTTATTACGGCAAGATCACCACACAGTCATTCCCAAGGGAGGACTCGAACCTCCGACGGGGAACAGCCACGCACTACGCAACAAGGCGCCTTAGAGCGCACGACAATTCCTACAAGCGTTCCTTGCTTAAAACTCCCCGGAGCACGCATTAACAGAACCACATAATGAAACCTCTGACACATGATAGAGGATTACAGAAGCATTTAGTACTCTGAGCAACAAATGGAGCGCACACTAAATATAACGTCGCTTCAATGTGGCCAGCCGCCGTAGCTCAGTGGTAGCATCGCTTACCGCCGATGCAAGGGGCCCGGGTTCGATTCCCGCAGGGGAGTCGTTGTTGTGTGTTTGTTAAATGTATTGGTGTGGTGTCTGTTCTTTCGGACGTCCGAAACAGCATGTATACGACACCTGCGGAAGATCACTATAAAGATATTAAGAAGCGAGTGTTGCACTGCGCAGCAGTTTACGAACTTCAAAGAACACGGAAGTTGTGGGTTACTTGTAGTCCACTGTGTAACTGAAAGAAGTTATTTTGGGATGTAGTTATTGAACGATCAGTTTATTTAGTACAACAGTTGACACTACAAAATTAATTAATTTAATCCGTAAAAAACTCTTTATCTTCAGTATGCGCAGTGTTGTATAATGAAAATGGGTGCATATAACAGCATAAATTATGCTTCTAAAATCATTCAAAATTTAACTTAAGTGTTACAGCATTAAGAAAAATTCCCCTGAAAGAGAAAAAATCGGGTCTGAAAGGGTTAATCGTCATCGACAGCAAGTCACCGAACTGGCGTAAATAGAAGGAATTGCAGTAGGCGGCCGAACCCCAATGGGGATATACCGGACATAAAACGCCGCACGATCATTTCAGGAGGGCATAGACGCAGAGGTAGAAAAATATTACCTGACCGAGCGGAGGAAAGATGAATTTTCGCTTTTCACACTCACTAAGATTGAAATAAGCCTTTTTTATTTTATATCACCAGGGCCTCCATTGCTCTTGGCTAGCCTTATCTTCACGCACAGATGGCCTGCCCCTGCATTCTAATTGCAGTCTACCAGAGTTGGTTCGCCCCCCCCTCTCCCTTCGCCCCCCCCCCCAGATATAATCCATGCCAACTAACACGTATCGTTAGGTGGCTGAATGTCTTACGGGTATTGCAGTGGTTAAATCGTAAGAACACAAGCTACGTATTGTATTTGAAACCAAGGGCTTGCGACAGATCTGGCATAGTTCAGACTCGTCGCCAACGAAGTGCACAGTTGAGAATTCTTAGTTTCCACAACTGCGAATACATTTGCAAATTTTTCTTAATTGTAAAAGTAACTTACTGATCAACGCAAACTACTTCTCGCAATCAATTTACGTAAAACTCGCGACATAACAAAAATTATAGCTACTGTCTTCGTATCGCATGCACTAGATTGAAAACTCAAAACCAACCCGTCACTTCCCAGTCTCAGCTAGACATGGGGCTTCGCTGCAAATCAGACTACCATCACAATCTTCGCTTCAAACAAATGTAAGGAAACAAAAAGTTGATATTGTGTCAGCCTTTGCAAGAAATTTTTAGGTTCAAGTGAGGACTTATTTTAGTAGACATTTCTCATTTGTACTGTAACCTTTTAAGTCGAAAGGTAACAGATGGATAATACGATACGGCATCAAAAGTAGAAAAAAATTTACTTGTTGTTGTTGTTCTCAGCCCAAGACTGGTTTGATGCAGCTCTCCAAGCTACTCCTGTGCTTGCAACTTCAGCCATGAATGACGGCAACCCACATCCATTTAAACCTCCTACTGTTATCGACTCTTGATTTCTATATCCTTGATGCCTCGGAATGTATCCTACAAATCAATCTCTTGTTTTAGTGAAGGTATGCCGCAAACTTCTTTTCTCTCCACTTAGTTTCAGTACGGCCTTCTTAATTACGCGATCGACCTATATAATATTTAGCATTTTCTGTAACGAAACATTTCAATAGCTTCTATGATTTCCTTGTCTACGCTGCTTACTCTATACAAATACCTTCATAAAAGGCGTTTAAATTAAGTCAACAAATTTCTTACTCAGAAATATTTTAATTTTCCATTCTGCATTTTATATCTTCTTTACATCGGTTATGAGTTAAGTTACTTTCCAGGTAGCAAAACTTCCCCAGGTAGCAAAACTTTCATTGCCTCGTTTCGTAATAGAATTATGTCGAAATCGCCTAATTACAATAATCCCATTACCCTTGGTGCGCTGTAGTCGATTTTCGTTTTATACCCACCATGTAAGACTCAGTCCATTCCATTCAACTGCTGCTACACATCCTCTGATGTATCCGACAGAATTACTATGCCATCGGTAAACTATAAGGGTTTTATTTCTTCTACCTGGACTTCAGTTCAAATACTACTTCTTGCTATTCTTTCCAATTTATGATACGGAATGAACAACATAAGGGAATAGCTTCAAACTTACCTTACTCCCTTATTAACCACTGCGTCCCTTTCATGCTCTTCTATTCACAAAACTGTCTGGTTTTTGTAAAAGTTGTATAGAACTTTGTGCTCCCTACGTTATACCCCTGTCATCTTCAGAATTTTACTGAAGTATTCCAGTCAACATTCTCTAAAGTTTACTACAAATCTACAGAAGCTATAAACATAGTTTACCGAAAAGCAAACCGATCTTCTAAGATAGTATTGCATCAAGTGTTCCTAATGTTTCCTAAATCGGAACGAATCTACCCAGACGTCGGATTCCCTAAGAGTTTTACCGTTCTTCTATAAATAATGTATGATAGTATTTTGTAGCCATGACGTACTTAAATAGTAGTCTAATTTTCAGACCTGTCTGCACGTGCTTTGTTTGTAATTGGTTAACACTGTCGGACACCTAGTTGTTAGCCTCGACTACTACAGAACGCCTGCATAATTAATTAAAATGCTCCGCAGTGAGCTTAGCCAGGGGATGAGGATTAGTGGCAGAGTGCTCCGGCAGGCTGTTTCCGTGTGATTAGTTCAGCGAAAGACGCGCTCTTCGATCCAACACCAATTACCACCCTTCTCGTTTAGTTAATGGCAACAGTCGTGGATCCAAGACGTAATAGACGGACTCATCGACAACTAAGTGCAGGCTCTTTGCTTCGTGCTGTCAGTGTTGTGTGCAGCAATCTGCCCGCCTTATGGGACGTGCCTCGTACTGTGCTACACCACCGTGATATTTCATGGCACGGCCTCAACGGCATAAGTAAACCACTGTGCAAACTTAGCGAGTCATACCGCTCAAAAACTACTTAGCACAGAGCAAATTTGGCTCGTTGAGGTCCAAGATACCCGGTAGGATTGAGATCAGCTGACATGGAAGACAATGTCATAATGTAAATAGTACTGCTTAAGCTATTCTGCAGCAGTTCTGGAGGTTTGATGTGCTGCATTATCGCATATGTTAAAGTGAATCCACCCCATCCGAAAATGACTGTTGATTTTCTGTGCTGCTGTAAAATTTCTCGTAATCATTCCATAACTATTGTTCATGGACAGTGTGATTATCAAAATCTGCAATAACCAGTTGTTGCCGTACTGTATTCTTGCACGTCTGGGATGTAATTCATATTCATATCCATAGCCTAGCATATCTAATGGCAGATCTTAAACGCACAATTATTTTGCAACATAACCATTTGAGGTTAAAATCACTTTTTATTCAAGCACATAACCATGATAAAGTAACAGATCGTCATGCCATGTATACAGGTTAGCGTATTATAGTATTTTATTGGTGGTGTTGCCTTCTGTCTTCAAACTGGTTTAATAGACGTCTCTATACTACTCGACCCATTGCAAGCCTTTTTACTGTTACTCAGCTCTTGGCAGACATCAATATTGTTTTTACCGCTTCACTTACCGTCAGTACTAATTTCATAACTTCTTGATACTACAGGATGAATTTTTTTGTCAGATATTCTCGTAAAACCGGAGGTATTGGCCACTATCCGGGTCTCGTCATATCATCTTGTCTCTCTCCGTTAAACAGTCTTCTGCTATCGCCGATTTTTCAGGCTGCAGTAGTCTCGAGTGGCGGCAATGTTCCACGCATCTATCTTTCACAGTGCGAATCGAACAGCCGATTTATGCTTGTCACACTGGCAAGGTATTTTGTAAACAACGGGTCTCATGAGTCCCAGTCTGCACGGCCACTACGGTCGGGATGGATATTTGTGCCGTCCTAGTTCGTAAGTAGTTCATAAGTAGTTTGTAAGTATAGGGACTGATGACCCCGTAGTTAAGTCCCATAAGCTAAACATTTGAACATGAGTCCCAAATCATCTTTGACAGAGCCAAGTAATGCCCCAGTCTTGGAAGGCGGACGGAAGACTTTGATGTTAAAACCTTTTAAGTCTTTCAATTTTAAAAGAATTAATGTTCTTTATAATTTTAATAATGTACAGGGGTTAGGCAAAATACTATGAACACCCAACATAGACAATATATTGCTGTAATAGTAAAGAGCTAGCCCAGTACTGTCTCTGAGAATAGGTGCAGATTCGTTAAGTGTTTTTATACACTCCTAGAAAATGAAAGAAAAAACCCATGAATTCGTCGACCCATCTGAGGGAAATTGACACTTCCTTAAGGTTGTACACAACACACGATCTCGCAGGTAGAGCCGTACGCACGTGAGTACATTCACCAGAGCGTCCGCAATCTGGACATTAGTACGATGTATACCCTCCTTTTGCAACAACGCAAGCTGTAATTCTTCCATGGAAGCAATCGTAGAGGTGCCGAATCTGGTTATGTGGAATGGCTGCCATGCAATTTCCACCTGGTGCCTCAGTTGCGCCCGATTTCGTGCCGCTCATGCAGACCGCCCAACATGACGTTTCTTGCGGTCCCAAACATGCTCAATGGGGAGAGGTCTGGAGATCGTGCTGGCCAGGGTTGTTTACGTACACCTTGAAGAGCACGTTGGGTGGTACGGGATACATGAAGATCTGCGTTGTCCTGTTGCAAAAGCATATCACCTTGTTGGTGCATGAGTGCTAGCAAGACCGGTTAAATGACGGTTTCATTGTACCGTGCACTGTTCAATGTTCTCTAGACGGTCACTAGAGCAGAATGGCGAGTTTTGAATATCGCTACCCTCACAATGGTGCACGGTCAAGTGTGCCGTTAGTGTACTACGCTCACGCCCCAACATCGTTCAGCCCGCCTCCAATGCTGTCATGGTAGGCGCTTATGAAGGGACGAATGGAGACGTGTCGTCTTCAGTGATGAGTCAGTGATGGTCTTACGCGTGTGTGGTGTGTGAAAATCTGGAGTGTACGCGACAGAGGCAAACGAAGCAGACTCCTGGCATCATGGTGTGGGGAGCCATATCCTACACTGGCTGTTCTCCTCTAGTGTTCGTTGTGGGGGAAATTGAACAGTACCCGGTGCACTGAAACCATCATTCAACCCGTCTTGACGCTGTTAATGAACGTCCACACGTATCCCGTACAACCCAGCGTGCTCTTCTAGGTGTACGTCAACTACCCTGCGCATCATTATCCCCAGATCTATCCTCCACAGAGCATGCCTGGGACCGGATAAAACGTCATCTTGGCGCGGTCTACACGACCGGCAAGAGATCTGGTAAAACTGAGGCATCAGATGGAAATGGCATGGCAGGCCATACCGTAAGACTTTATTCGGCACCTCTACGATCGTCTTCATGAGAAAATTGCATCCTGCATAGCTGCAAAAGGCATGTGTACACGATACTAGCGTCGACATTTTGCACGCTCTGGTGACGGTGCTGGCGTGCGTATGGTTCTGACTGCGTGATCGTGTGTTGTATACATCCACAAGAATGTGTCAATACAATTTAGCTCTGCTGGGTTGACGAATTCATGGTGTTTTCATTTTACAGGTGTGTATTTTCCAACAGAATGTTATCCGTTCTTGTACCAAAATACCCGTCATATACTTCAGAGATGTCGAGCTGTAAATTTGGCCCTCTCTGCTCTAAACTTCCTTACAGCGATTCAGTTACGCTAAGACACGGCGATTTTGCTGTCTACGGAAAATTTTTGATAGTTGTCCGACTCGAATTAGGGAGGACGGTGGTTCAAATCCACCTCCGACCATCCAGATTCAGGTTTTCCCTGATTTTCCTAAATCACTCCAGGCAAATACGGGATGGTTCCTTTCAAAGGGAACGGCCGATATCCTCCCACTTCGTTGCCCGAAAATCCGAGCGTAATCTCCGTCACTAATGACCACGCTGTCGTCGGGACGTTAAACCCTAAGCTTCCTTTCTTGCGTACTTCTCTGATGCTGTAAAAAACATCTCTGAAGATGTTCGGCTGTGTTCGTGTGGAAGCATTATCATTCTCGAATATGACACTGTTTGGTAGTAGTATGTTAGTCATAGTAAGCTGTTCGCTGTCGAGTATTATCCGACTTGAAAGGGTCATGATAGAAACTGTTCACTGCCACAATGTGATGTCCAGATCATGTCAAAATCTTCATGTTTAAGCAGCAGGCATGCTTTACCGTAGTCTTATTTTGAGGTTTCCGATACACAAACCCGGTTGTTAGGAAACAATGTTAATTATGTCATTCTTCAAGTGTCCAGGTTTTATGATCGTGCCGCCACTTCTTTCGCAGCTTTGCTTTGGCTTCCGTTGTTAAGGTTTTAGCAACTGCAGCCCTTGCGTGAATGTTAAGCTCCAGCGGTAGTTACCTTTTATCGAAACAATATTACTCATTTGAGTTGTTCAGTATCGCAGTCGCTTTTGCCGAGTTGTTCGGCCACAGTCGTTCGTAATGCTTGTCGGTCATTCAGTCAACATCGGATTTCGTTCAAATGTTTGTAGAACTTATTGGACTTAACTACGGGGTCATCAGTCCCTAAGCTTACAAACTACTTATGAACTAGCTAAGACTAAGGACGGCACAAATATCCATGCCCGAGGGGGATTCGAACCTCCGACCGTAGTGACCGTGGAGACCGTGACTGGAGCGCCTCAGTCCCCTTGGCCACCGCGGCCGGCTCGGATTTCGTCCTCTATTCCTCTTCGCCAATGTTTTTACCTTGTTTTGTGTCCGCTTTCATTACCGAAGTATTGACGCTAATGATATGTTAAACAGTGCCGCCGTTTTCGTCACAGATGCTCTCAATAACCGCCCACTACAGAGTTAGACTCTTTGGAAGTCTGAGAGAGTGTTAAAACGTCGCAGAACAAAAAGTGTAATACACTGCAAGATAAAGTCAAAGTCTTCGTACGTGAATTGTGAACTACGTTGCCGCCTCAGTGTTAAAACGTACACACGGTGCTAACTTTAGATATGGTATACTGCATGGTGTCAACTTTATTTTGTCCACCAAGAGTATACATTCACAACTAGCTCAAAACCCGACGCTGTCCGGGTACTTGCTTATTCCAGTCTTCAGTGGGTCCCTCTCTCCTCCCCTATTCATTCTGTCCACCTCTCTCTCTCTCTCTCTCTCTCTCTCTCTCTCTCTCTCTCTCTCTCTCTCTCTCTCTGGCACACCTCCAGGTGTCAGCGGCGATCTGCTTCTCCTCCACCTCAGTCATTTGCCTCATCCACCAGTGAAAAACTATATCTCTGTTAAACTGTGATCCGTTGTCTAACAAGGGGCCTTTCACGTCTCTGAAATTAAGTTCCGAAATAAACTTCGCAGGTCAGTAGACCACTTCAAGGCTGTCTACTAAAAGGAATCATAAGGCGCAATATTCAGAACTTTCTGAGAAAAAGGGTTCTGAAGTTTTAAGCGCAGGTCATATGGATGTTAAATAGCAGTATGACGCTCGCTTACAACACCTAGGCAAAATAGCTCAGGTACTAGCGTGCTTGACTGTCATGCGGACAGCACAGGTTCGATCCTACCTGCAGTTACATTTTCACTTAGCTTTTTGTTTTAACATTGTAACTACTTTAAAATAAAGTTAATGACCTAAACTTTTATTAATTAAATCATGAATATATTTATAAAATGACACAGCTAATTAAATTTTGAATTTCAATATTTTCTTTTTAAAATTCCAATATAGCAAAACTTATTTTTCAGTTGAACCGTAATTAACAATTGACATTAGTGTTATTTTAAAATTTGGCAATACTGCAAGCCGTGAAAATGTTACAAAGATTTCTTGTAAATTTGAGGAACCGGCTTCTTCATGGAAAAGTAAAGAACAGCTGTAGCGCTATTGTACATACAGGCACTGCCAGAAGGCACTGAGCTAATTGCTATGTGTGCTTTAACTGCTGCAGTGCCCGTTCATTCCTGACTTTCGCAGAGACCGAAACGTTCTGTACTAACAAGGAGAGGACGCCTACTCGTCATCGCCGAATTCGTCCAAAATTGTGGTACTCAATATCCCATCATCACCTGTCAACGCCAATTTTCTCGGATAAGAGAGAAGATATCAGGAATATCAACCCGATATGTTTTTCAATAGATGTTTTTTTTAAACTCTGTTCTTTAAATAATTGTCTTTTATAAAATGTGCAAGATCCTAACATATCTTTTGTTTTCAATGTTTTATGTTTATTACCATTCTGGTGCTTGCAAATAAAATACTAAATTCACAAATAAGGATAACAGCGTCAAATTTTTGTATAATACAATGGTAATTACATGCATTAAAATACATTTCGAATTATTCAACTTTCTAAAAATAAAAATATTGACCTGAGTAATTTACATTCTAAGTAGCTATTACAGCCATTTGACAAACTAAAATAATTCATGATTTAACTGATAATACTTTAGATCCTGAACTTTATGAAGTGGATATAATGTTAAGATTTAAGAAAATGTAACTGCCTGTACGATCTAACACGACTCGACCGCATGACATGCGAGGTCGATCTTACCTGAGCGATTTGGCCGACCTTATACCGCCCACTTCGACTGGTATAAAACATCTACTTCAACTGCGATTAAAATTGTAAGATACCTTTTTCTAGGAACGTTCTGGATATTGCGCCTTCAGATCCCTGTGAGTAGACGCCCTTTAAGTATGCTTCCAACCTGCAAAGTGTAATCCAGAACGGAATTTCTGTGACCTGAAGGTCCCTTGTAACTTCATTGCGAGGTACCCTCCTCCATGCACCGTTTGAATCTTAGGTAGGCAGTGAGTTCCTCTTGTTTTGAAGGTTAAGTGTGCAACGTTCTATCGCAATCGGTTGGGCGGTATGGCATCGCATGAAATGCTAACTAACATTCATATTTATGTATATCACAATATATGATTTAAGGAAAAAACTATGATAAAAGCAGTTCTAATAACACATGTTGTTCGTAAGGAATTGGTAGACTGCTGAGAAAAGAAATAGAAGGAAGAAATGCATCCAATCATTACGAAAATTTGAAATCGATTCGCTAGCGAAATCATGTAGACATAATCCCATCAAACAATATTTTTAACTAGCTGAAAACCCGGTATTTATTTATTCCTGCCTTGAGTTAGTACTTCTCCTATCCCTTCCCTCTCTTTCCATCTCCTTTTTTCTAAGAACATGCTATAAATATATATTGGAGAATAAATAAGAACGTTTCGCATAATGTACAAAATTATATGTGCAATTGACATATAAAATACGTACGATCTCATATTTACTGAGTTATATGTTGTACAGCTGAATAATTTTTCAGGTATGTATTCATTTGTGTAAGTGCAGTAGGTCTGCAAAATTTGTTGTGAAAACAATTTGTAGTAAAGACGTAACAGATTAAAACCTGGTGTGTGTGAGGCGGTTTTCCCATGAACGTTACTGTTTATGTAACTACGTATCGTACTGTTATACAATTTCGAAGGTACACTCAAATATTTGCGTGTACACTGTCTGTAAAATTTACTGCGGCTACAATTTGTGGTGTAGAAATTGTAAATTGTAACGTCATACCGAATGCCGTAGTTTTAGTCCGTGAACACCGGAATATTAGTTTGTGTGTCCATATTTCATGAACTACCTGTCGTACTGTGATACAATTTAGAAGCTACATTCAACTATATATGTGTATACTCTCTGTAAAGTTTCCTGACGCTACAATTTGTAGTGTTCAAATTATAAATTGTAACTTCATACCGAGAGCCGTCGTTTTACTCCATAAACAGCGGAAAAATAGTAAGTGAAATCTTTTTTTTTCCTTTCATCATTTTATTATGGTTGCCAGCAAGAAAAAGTGTAATAAAGGTTTGAAATTATGTTTAAAGTTTGTTGCAAGTCGCTAAGTACTGTCATTCTCATACAGTGTATTTCGAAAGTCTCGCCGCATTACATGGCATTTTTTGCGATTTCTATTGGTTATGACGTAATATCTTTTGAACCATGTGTCGTATATGGTTCTTTACCATGCAGCAATTGTTACCTCACGGTAAGGAATGTGTACCAAATTCAGTTGAAATCGCTCCAACGGTTTAGGAGAAAATGAGCAGCATTGTCGCAAAATGCAGCAGTTTTTCGCGCATCTCATTTTTTGACGTCATATCTCGAACTATATGTCGTATGTGATTCTTACACTAACGGCGACCGTCTTCATGGATTGAAGCTTACGTGTACAAAATTTCATAGAGATTGGAACAAAACTGTAGATTTGTATGTAACACGTACAAACATACGGACACTCTGAGTTATAAGAAGAAGAAGAAGAAGTCCCGAAGAACGTCAAAAACAATTTAAAGGCTCTCAGTCAACAAAGGTCATCATTCCAGAGTTACGTAACGAAAAATGTTCTATCGACTGGCAGCTGAGGTTTTAAAATTTTCGGCATTGTTAAATCCCTTGTAAGAAGAGGCAGGCGAGAACAGGTTAACTTGTGTAGGCGGCAGGCGCGCCACTGGTCTCCCCCGCCGCCGCCGCCGCCAGCATCGAAACTTTCTTCCCCGGGAACCTTGACTTTGATGTTCCGTTCTGTTCAGAGTTCCGCCGAGTGTAAATCGACCTTGAGGCGACGAGGTATGAAGCAAACTAGCCTCGAGAGGACGGCAATTTAATTAGCTCCCGGCCTTCATTTATCACTAACTTTCTATCACGAGTTAGGAGTAATTGCTCCCATTTACTGCGCAACGTTTAGACGTAGGAGGAAGTGTAAATGGTACACAAAGTAGCCTCCACCACGCCCCGTGGGATGGCTTGTGGAGAATGGCTGCATAGGTATACCGTACGGTCTTGAGGCGCTGCGTACGTCGTGTACTAGCTGCGTACTCTATCGGATCACGCCTCCTCAAATGGACAACTGAGTCGGTCGTCCATATATCGCATATAATAATAGTTTCAACTCTTCTGAACGCCCGAAAATACTCAATTTATCAGTTACATCGTCGAATGTGACACGAATATTAAAATTTTTAAGTATTCACATTTTCTGGCGGTCCGTAAATCAGAAAGCTATTGCCAGTCTAGTTCCTTGAAACATCGTGGCAGATTTCTTTCCGTTCCTATACGACGTGGCGGTAATAATCTTTTACGCTCATGGTCGTAGGACGGCCTTTTATTTTGGGGACGAATTGAATTTTCGGTTCTCCTGGACCATGGAATCTTGGAACTGCGTGATAAAATTTCTACACGAGACACATGCCTTGCATTGCATCCCATTGTAGATTTTTGAAAATTGTTTTTAGATAAAACATTAACACATCTTCTGTAGTTAAAGTTACGATGTAGCTACGATTTAGTCTGTGTCGTAATTTCTCCCTCTGATAAGGAGAGGACGCCTACCCGTCATCGCCGAATTCGTCCAAATTTATGGTACATGTAGGGCGTGCCGAGACACGAAAGTGCCCCAAGTGGGAATTGCAGATGGCCAAACGTTTAGGAAATAAACGAATTGATACGGCTCTATCACCATATGCACATGATCAACTGCCCCTGAGAGAGTAAATTTGTAGAGCTTATGGGACTTAACTACGCGGTCATCAGTCCCTAAACTTACAAACTACTTATGAACTAGCTTATACTAAGGACGGCACAAATATCCATGCCCGAGGGGGGGATTCGAACCCCCGACGGGGAACGTCCTCGCGCATCGCGGTATAGCGCCTCAATGCGCTCGGCCGCTCCGCCGCGGCTGAGTGTGTTTAAAAAATGTTGAAATGTTTGTAAATCTATCGGACCAAACTGCGTGGTCATCAGTCCGTAGCTTACAAACTACTGAAACCTAGGTAAACTAACCTAAGCGCGCGCACACACACACACACACACACACACACACACACACACACACACACACACACACACACCCATTCCCCAGGGAGGACTCGAACCTCCACGGCGAGCAACCGCGCGCTCCGCAGCGAGACGCTTTAGACCGCCCGGCTACGGCGAGTGTGTTTAAAAAGCGGTGGTTGGCTCAGCGGTAAAAAATCGGATTCGTATTGAGAAGGTCGCGGATTCAACTCCTCCCGGCGGCAAATTTCTTTCTACTCCTTGGCAATGCGGACACCTACACATTGTTTCCGTAAAGATCGTGATGACAAGGATTAATTACAGCACGCACGGAGACATTTAAACAATCATTCTTCCCACGCTCAATACATGAACGGAATGGGAAAATACCTAATAATTGGTACAGTGGGACGTACCCTCTGCCATGCACTTCAGTGGTTCGCAGAGTATTAATGTAGATGTAGACTGACGTCACAATTAACGTATAACAAGTTTCTGGTGAAGTACATTCCTAAAACAGGAAGAAGTCGTCACCAATCTCGGTCAAAATGTCGGTGGCAGTCGAAAGTCTGGCAACTTCCCTTTGTCTGTTAGTAATATACCGAGCTGAATGGTGCATTTACCCTTTGCGTCACAATGGTTTCACAGTGAAACCACTTATTGCTGCGTTGTATCCCCTTGTGACTCACTGTGAAAGTGCCTTCTCTTACGGAAGCCTTAAGACTTCTACAATGCAAGTATCTGTGGACCAAAGACAATCCAATGAATCACATTTGCCTGATCATAGTAAATCGTAGTCCAAAAAAGAAGCCGCACAAGACGAGATGTGGTCATGCAAAGTGTGTGTGTGATGTCGGATTGTGCCTAACTCATAAAAAAAAAAATTCACTTTCGGAATATCATAAAAAAACAGAAGTGCTGTATGTAATGTACTTAGAAATTTTGCATATAACGAAAAAAAGTTTTAGTTCGAAAAAAGCAATAAATACGAAAGAAAATGTATTGTTAGTGTAATAATCTCAAAAATTAAAAATTAGTGTGCTTTTTAAGCCATGGAAAAATCCCTTGTCACGGTGGTTTCACAGTGAAACCACCTCTGTATATTTAAAAAAAAATTGTTTTAAAAATGTATTGTGCTCAAGTATGTTAATAAATAAGGATAAAACTAAATTTCAATGCGTATCATATCCAAAAGTATTTGTGACTCAATGGGTTATTCGATTGACAATCAACACCCAACAATTTTTGGAACTAAAAGGCGCGAAAGGTTTTCCCCGGGTTAGGAAGTTATAGAAGTCATGAAATAAACGATGGCAGCTTAGCAGATATAGGCAACCCCCCAAATCGTGTGCGCTGGTTGCGTGTATTAGCTGAGCTAGTGTAGTTTTCACCGAAGATGGTAGCCATGCGGCAGTCGCTGTCCCTATAAAATACTGTGAGAACAGTCACTAGTTGACCTTCAAAATTGTCTGCGTACGTTTGAATATCGTCACATTATTGGATTTAACTTGCCGGAATAGGGTCTCCGTAAATTTACTCTTCCCTGTCTTACGCTTTATGACTTTAAAGTTACGTCGAAGGCCCGGCGACTGCCTAAAACAAAATTTTGTATTGAAGACATGAAAAAGACTTCGGAAATCTTTGGTGAGGACTCTACCCCCGTGTTATTTTAAATTTAGTCTGTCTCAATGTTGTATCGTTCAGTGCGGCACTTGGGATATACATCCGCTGTGTATAATGCCAGCCAATAAAAAAAGTTCTGCATTCCCAGCCATGGTGTTACGTGACGCAGGTGGCTTGTGAAACGCTCGGCGGAAGCTCCAGTATATTGCACAACACTTTTTTGTCTCCGCATTCCACACATATTGCAACCTTTACACAGACTCCATTGTTCCAGCGGCTATTACACCGCTGTCGGGTTTGACACTGAAGAACTTCATAACATTTTGATACAATGACAGTGTTCTTCCTTTCATATATCAGTAAGGCGGATGTACTGACGAACTGGTTTATATTTCGTATTCTGTTAACTGCCGGCCGCGGTGGCCGAGGTGACTGAGGCGCTCCAGTAACGGTCAGCACGGCCACTACGGTCGGGGGTTCGAATCCCCCCTCGGGCATGGATATTTGTGCCGTCCTAGTTTGTAAGTAGTTCATAAGTAGTTTGTAAGTTTGGGGACTGATGACCCCGTAGTTAAGTCCCATAAGCTTAACAAACATTTGAACATTCTGTTAACTTCACAAACTGTCACATGTCAGGTCACCTTGAGTGACGCTAATGTTGTACCAGTTACTATGAGCAAATGAGGAATAACGAGAGTAATAAACAGGTCGTGATGACCATCCTGTTAACTGTTAAGTTCTACGTCAAGTTTATATTTTTACATGGTTATGATAAACTCCTGTAATTAGCTCAAAAGTAGTAAACTGTGTGAAAAATTAAGGCAGTATATGCTGTGATCCACATGAAAAAATAAATGGAAATAGACGTGAAAATTGTCACTACACCCGACTTCTTAAGAACTAAGCTAAGTCGAGTGCTGTGACGTATTGTGTTCTATACGTACAGTTTTCAAGTTGACAGTCCCTATCGATAACTTGCAAAGATTTTTAAGATAAAAAGAAAAAATGCAAATCGGAAAAACGTAAATACACTGCAGGGATTGAATTAGTGCTGTATCTGTCTTTAGAAGATAGAACTTTCCAAACCTCACCTTGCTACAGTATTTAAAACGTAAAACTATTTCGTAACCAGTAAAATGAGCTGTGAACGACACGCTTCATAAACATTCCTTTATTTGCGTAGATCTTGACTATAGTGAAGGGGAACAATTGTTTGAACGAGTATACTACTGCCCATGTCAGTAGAAGACACATACGTAGTACATAAGGGCTATGGCACAAAGGCGCTATACTGCTCTCGGCGTTAGATACGTAGAAACACACATTTCAACACTGATAGTGGAAGGTAATGAATATATTGTAATGCGTTAGAATCTAAATTTTTGAAGGGAATTGATCTCACAAAAGTGGTCTCGTAAAAGCATAGGGTTTACACTTGTCTTGCTCTTGCCACATGTCTGAGCGTGCTAAAAATACACTGTAGCGTCACTTTACCCTCCTAAATATTTTGAAAATAGAAAAGTAATATAAAACAAGTCTTATTACGCACCAGGTGTCTGACGAAACTTAAAAACAAGGAAAAACATAACTATTATTAGTCGAACAGAATTAACTTTTGTAATTAAATAAAAATCAGTCCTGTATTAAAAAAGGATGCCAATTTCTACTAATCTGTGCTTTTGTTATAAAACAGTAAAGGTAAGATACCCCTAAGATCAGTGTACCTGTGTCTCTGAAGTATCTTCAGTCAATGTACATCTTTGTCAAGCGAACAATTTGCAGGTCAAGATTTGCTAAATGTTAAGGTGTGTAGTGAAAACTCCTATGGCGTGAGAAGGGCAATATAAGTTCTGAAACAATTATCAAATTGATAGACTGCTATTAAATTTGACATTAAAATGGCTCATCTCCGGAAAAGCCTTGGTAGGAATTGCACTGTCCACCCTCCATCCTTGCCCCTCGCGTTATTTCCCAGAAAACTGTTGTTGTGTAAGGGACTACTGGATGGGAAGATAGTAGCGGGCCGGCCGCGGTGGCCGAGGGGACTGAGGCGCTACAGTCATGGTCTGCACGGCCACTACGGTCGGGGGTTCGAATCCCCCCTCGGGCATGGATATTTGTGCCGTCCTTAGACTTAGCTAGTTCATAAGTAGTTTTTAAGCTTAGGGACTGACGACCCCGTAGTTAAGTCCCATAAGGAGAAAAAAATAGTAGCGGTGGAATACGTATGTTAACTGAATAATTAGACTGCATTGTGGAGTACAAAAAATGTTAGAATGAATAGTGAAATTGTTAATAAAAATTCAACATTATTGACGGGAAATTGGGAAGACGATTGTCCTAAGACAGTCACCCTTCCCTCACGTGTCTGGCCTCCGCATATGGGGTCTGCCAATTCTGGACCCCATTCCACCCACTATTCGCTAGAACTTAAGATTTTTAACTGTTCGTTATACTGCATTCCACAGGACGTTAAAATTGTTAATAAAACAGAATTTTTATTATCAACAATGATACATTTCCTTGAGACAATATTGTGTCGTTATACGAAAGGTATTAAACATAAGGAGAGACATTGAATTAAAATTTGTGCAGCAGAATATTACTCTACCGTTCCACTTATGGATCAAAGAAGAATTCGAATCGTACGAGCTGTGACTTGTTATATTTTATTACGATGATGTGTTTCTATTAATGTGTGGCAAAAGTATTTTGGCGTTCTACGGAAGAAATTTGGTGAAAAGACTTCAGGGCAACAGAAAAACGCCTTGGTTTTAATGATCAGCACGTCATGCCGCGTGTCTCTTGATTTCTTCCTCCTCCTCCTTTGTTTGTTCCACATTCACTGGGTCACCGTGGTTATTTCGGATTAGGCACGTTAGTTACGGATTAGCTTGATGCCTTTTCATCCGCTAGCGGGATAGTTAATTTTTTATTTCAAGAAAATAACGAGAATCTCAATTTCCGGTAGAGAATGAACAAGCGTAGTGTTTATCTGGCGCGTTTCATCTTGATTTCTGCTCGAATGCTTCAACATCCAGACGTTTGAACCTGCTTACTGTATAAACTTCAGTTTAACACCCCTCCCCCCCCCCCTCTCTCTCTCTCTCTCTCTCTCTCTCTCTCTCTCTCTCTCTCTCTCTCTCTCTCTCTCTCTCTCTCACACACACACACACACACAATTATGGAATTTTCTTGATAACGTACTGTTGAAAGAAATCGCACCGACGTGTTTTCCGGCCCACTTTACATTTGTAGTTTTATAAGTTTTTGCAAACATTTTGGACCAAAATAATAATCTAAATAATACAAAATTATGTTAAGATTACGACTCTACTATTGTGGTAATATATATGCACCCAATACGTAATATTCTTTATGGGCGTATTTTAACAAACAGCCAGAATTACTTGATTGAGTTTAGCTTTCACAAACATACTCTTTTTTGAACTTTTACCTCTTTCTACTATCATTTTAATATCTCTCCCACATTTTCATTATACTTTTCCGTTAAAATATTATCACCTGTCTTGCCTTAATTGTTAAGTTTATTTTCTTTGCCTGTACTGATTACGAATGACTATAGGCTGGAACTAACATAGCGTACATTTGGCGTTCAGACGAGTGCCTATTAGGGATGGCGGTTATTGCTGAAACAACCGGTTTTCGGTTATACCGGTTCTTTTCATCTAAAGTTCAAAAATTGCTCAAGATAACTGGTTTTTTTTAAATAACCGGTTTTCGGTTTTTTATTGCTATTATTTCCAGTAGAGTTCGGCCGAAACAGAAACCGTAATAGAATTTTCGGTTCTTCTAGTTTCGGCCGAAACCGAAACTTACGAAATTTAGTTAAAATTTAGGTAAATTTACGTTATACGACAAATCACTAGTCTTTCCATATTTTGCAAGATTCTCTACCAGTACTACGCCTTCTTGAGTGTGTGTAAGCCTAGCCAGGAGTCCGTAGAAGACGATATACGAAGCATACAGATTTACTGGCCAAGTATTTCCATCCGGCAGTTGGGAATATTAAGCCAAACACTCCGTAAGTTGGACTTGTGAGCCAGCGCATACGAATACCTCGTTACATACACCATATATATATATATATATATATATATATATATATATATATATATATATATATAAAGTTACAGTCAATAAATGAACTTCAATCAATGCTGCAGAAGTATGGAGCCTCAGACCGCACGGCTACCTCGCGAGGCACAACATGATCAATGTTACCTAAACCCATATTGGTTATTAAAAAAGCCCCTCGCTTTCAAAGAATCACATTAATAATACTTGTTAGCATAACAATATGACAATACATTAATAGGTATATGAATCAAATTACCTTCTCTTCCGAGAAACATTTTGGATGCTTTCTCCTTAAATGACCTCACTGCTACCGTATTTCGTGCAGTACTTCAAAACTCGGGATGGTGCCATTTAAGATACAACCGATGTCTGGCGACGACAGAAAGGAACTGCCGGATGACCAGACGGAGGCAAGTCTCGTACACTGCCGGTGCACGTGCGTCGTCTAATAGGCCGCTCCACACAACAGGTGCATCGATGCCTCAATAGCTGCACCAGTTCTTAAGTTCTTATGCCACGCGTTTGTTGAGCGTTTCTGAGTGCCGGGATTGTACTTAAATTATCACTGATCGCTTTTCTAAGTTACTGCGATGACCTAATATTAAACAGCAGTGGAAATTTTAGGAATAGCCCTAAATATTAGGGTCTACTAGTTTTACTTTTTTAAAATTATTTACAAAAACACATTTTGAACCACTACTACAGGAAGTAGTCGTACCGGTTTTTTTACTCGGTTCTTGGCAATAGCTAAAAAAACGGGTTACAACAGACACCAAATACATACCGAAAAAAACGGTTATTCAAAACTAAAATACCGGTATCGGTTTTAACCGGTCGGTTTTCCCATCCCTAGTGCCTATAGCCTGGATGGAACACAGCGTACATTTGGCGATTGTAAATGTCACGTGACATCCCTCGCCCCAAAATCTCTTTTGCGTACGCCATCTTGCTTTCTCTACTTGATGATTTTATTATAACTCAAGCGTTGTCATTTCAAACCAATGGCGCACTGAAATTATCAACAACACGTCGTTCTTAGAACAATTAATTATAATCTAATGTTGGTTAGTTAACACATGCCATCGATAGTTCTAGAATCACGGATTACTCTCGCAGCTGTTCGCCATAGCGTAATAGGCGAGGAATTAGTTTGTGATGTACGAATATGCTACACGGTAGTTCGGAACTTGATAGGGCGCGGTTGCTCAGCGCGCTCGGTCAGAGGGTTGCCGGCATGGTAGCTCGACGCCCTCTGTAACGAGAGAACTAACATATCCGAAACGATCAAAATAGGGCAACACAAACCAACATCCACAAAGTACCCGTTCAAACCGACGAACCAATCGAAAGAGAAAACGAAAGACGGTTAAAGTGACACCATCTGAAGAGGCTTGTGCATTGCCGTGCCACGTCACATCACGTAGCTCACTGGCTAGCCGCTGTGAGGCGGTGGGCTTTGCCCCATCATCTAGCGTAAGCTACGCGATCGCGATCTACTCTGCGTGACGTAACTTTGCACGGCAGTGCACAGGCCTTCTCTTCAGATTCACGCATTTTAGAGGGAGCATTCTTACATATACACAACTGTAAACATTGAAGAACATAGCTCTATTTAATTAATAAGTGTTTGAAACCCTTTTAGGAAAAAAAATTAGGTAGTGGTGGGTTCCGAATCACCGACCTTCAGCTTCAGTGTAACGCATTGCCCATTATGCTACGGCTATCACATCCAACTTGCGTTCTTTAATCTCGTACTATTAATGGCAGTTGTTAACTGATGCTAATACGGTATTTTTAGACACTAGATTATCATTTATCGTATGAAGAATGACGTGTTTTTGTTAATTCTTCAGTGCGCCAGTGCTCTGAAATGACAACGTGTAAGTTACAATAAGAAAATCATCAAATACGCAACACAAGATGGCGTATGCCAGAGAGAGTTCTGGGCGAGGAATGTCCGCGACATCTCCGAACAGCTGGTCTTCGTTAATTCAATGGAGGGTGTCAAATCTCCGTTATTTTTGCAAATATCTCTCAAACGATACGAGATATGAAAAAACATAAGGGAGATAAGTTGTAGAGAATTTTCTCCTCTACGAATTATGTTATTCAATTTTCTTGTCAGATGAACGGTTCGTTTTCAGTTAAAATTATATTACTAACAACTTTTTTTTGGGGTTTTACTACCGTATTTTTTGTCCGAAAAATTTGAAAAAGGGAGGTTCTGGTCTCTGGCGGCCTACAATCATGTCTGTAAAATTTGATATGATCGGTTGAACGGTTCGTCTTAAAAACAGGGAACACGTTACAGACAGACAGACATCGTGAAATCTCCGTTATTTTTGCAGATATCTTTGCAACGATGCAAAATATGAAAAAAACATAACAGAGCGAAGTTGTATTTTCCCCTCTAAAAATGAGGTTATTCAATTTTCGTCTCGGATCAATGGTTAAGCCGTTATTTTCATTTAAATTTCTAGCTGTCAAAAGGCGATCGCAAAGGCCCACTTTTAGTGTTTACTACCGTAACCTAAAGTGGGCCAATAGATAGTATCGGAGCCGTACTAAGATATCCAAAATGGGCGAAAAATGTTGCATCTCTATCACGCAATTTGTCTGCTTCATGGACTAGCGTAATTTCTGTCGTAGGCTAGTCCATGATAAGGCACGAACACTTTCGCGTTACTCAAGTATTGCTTTTATTTTTTTCTTCTTCACAGTTACTGCTACTGTGCGATACTTCCATTAGCTCCATACACAAATGAAATACAAAATTGCAAATGTTGGTACAGTGCAAGCTCCGATATGCAATACAGTGGCTTCAGGGGTGCATATAAATTGCGGGCCGAGGGGTGCGGTCATACATATATATATATGAGAGAGAGAGAGAGAGAGAGAGAGAGAGAGAGAGAGAGAGAGAGAGGGGTCGTTAATTACTGGCGGAGTGTCTGGCCTTTGTGCGCCACGCGATTATCGCGGCTCCCAGCGCTGGGCTCGCCCAGCCGGACATGCGTCCTTTCGTGGCAGCGGCGAGGCGGCCGTGTTGTTTGTCCACGCAGGTCATTACAGAAAGTGCATGTGTGCTAGAAACGAGCACCAACCGTGAGACGGAAATTCAGCTCTACTACTCCATGGTGATTGACCAGGGAAGGGGTTCCCATGTCAAAACCTACCTACCCCTTTTCCCCTCTGCGCGCGCGCGCGCGCGCGCGTTTGTGTGTGTGTGTGTGTGTGTGTGTGTGTGTGTGTGTGTGTGTGTGCGCGCGCGCGCGCGAAGGGCGAAGGACGATGTTGTTGCGGTCTTCGTTTCAAAGACTGGTACGGTACAGCTCTCCACGCTACCCTATGCTGTGAAAGGTTCTTCTGTTCTTCTGCCCTGAGTGAGAATGGCAATCCACATTAAACTGAGCCTGCTCTCTGTATTCCGTACTTGGTGTTCCTCCTCGATGACAAGCCCGCATCCCCTCACACACCTTCCTCCACCACTAAATCAGGGTGGCGATTCCTGTGGAAATCCTGAAAAACTGGAATTATCTGGCAATTATATTGTACCTGGAAAAATCTGGGAACGGTAAGACTTTTTTGTCTTACTTGATGGAGCTGTTCAGTTAATTATCGACAGTAGCCAAGATGTGTTACAATCTTTATTCCGATGATCGATTTCGACAGACTAAACTGTCATCATGGGATCTTCCATGTCATTCACCGTAGGAATAAGTATTTTTTTTCAAACCGTTTATGATGCGCTGAATGAAATGAAAGATCCGATGACGGCAGGGTAATCTTCCCAAACGGGTCATCTGAATGAAGATTGTAAACGATCTTGGATGTTTCTCGTAATAGAATAAATATCAGGAAAGTATGAGAAAAAAAGAGAATTCTCTGTTTGATCACTGTGTCGTTTGTGCTACTTGAGATAATTGAAAGTTCGGTATTTTTAAATCTTTTATCTATGTGATCGAACTATTTTGACCATAAGTCTCTAAGGCTTACAAACTACTTACACCAGCCTAAGGATAACACATGCGCGCTCTATGGAGGACTCTAATCTCCGACGGCTCGGCCTCGCAGACTTTTACAAGGCGCCTAGAACCGCTCGGCTATTCTCACGCGGCGGTATTAAGTGTAATTGTTAAATGTTGCTACAAGCTACGCTTGCCCTTGGTAAGATGACAGTGCGATGGCTAATGGGAATGGTCTTGGCCTTGCAGGTTACAGTTCCAGGGTTGAGAAGAGTTGAAGATTCCGCGTCGGGGGTTCGAATCCTCCCTCGGGCATGGATGTTTGTGCTGTCTTTAGTATACGTTCGTTTATAAGTAGTTCGTAATTTTAGGGACTGATGACCCCGCAGTTCAATCCCATATGCTTAAACATTTGAAGAGTTCAAGAGAAGGCTGCCCCCTGATGTATGGAGTGCTGGCACCATTAACCTCAATGAGTGCTTCACACACATTATCTAGGAATAGTTTAACATTGCCTGCACTCCGGGACAAACATGTTTCTACTAGTGCTGAGTAGACTTCATATTGCAGCACCAGGAAAACCCTTAAGGATATATTTTCCAGTCATAAAACTTTAATGTTGGTTTCAGTTTTGGATGTTTAAGAACATTAAGTACGTTGTGAACTACAATTACCCTTTCATATTTTTGCAAATGTGTGTTTTCAACATTAACTTTAGATTCGACGTAAAAATGCACTACATACCTCGTGTTAATTGATGTAGCCGCATACTGTGTACAACAGGAAACCAAGTAGTTTCGTCTTCACGTGACATTTTGCCATACATTTAAATTTCAAGGAAGCATTTTAGAATTCATCACTATACAGTATCACCCTTGTGGGTTGTCTGTAATTAAGAGCTTAAGTTTCGGGAAAGGTTTATTAAAATAATTGATGTTAAAATTTCGTCATTTTTCTGCTTCATTGAAAGCATGTGATATCACAGGTGATCAGGAGATCCACCAAACACCTGGAATTCTCGGGATTTTTTTGTATGTGAATTTATATTAGCGACCCTTTAAATTGAAAATTCTTTGATGTGTCAGAATGTGTGGTACCAATCGATCCCTTCTTTTATTCAAGATGTACTATAATTTTCTGTTCTCCCCGATTCTAATGAGTACCTATCTAATCTTTGTCAAACAGCACAGCTGGAATAACATCAGGGAAAGCTTATAACCCTGTTTTACTACCTTACCAACCACTGCGACCCTTTCATGAACTCACTTTCGTAGCTACTGTCTGCTTTTTGTACAGGCTAAATATACCTTCATTTATATTTTACCCCTGATACCTTCAGAATTTGAAAGAACTTTTGCCAGAGAATGTAGTCAACAGCTGTATCCATATCTAAAACAGCTAGTAAAGGTTTCTTTTTCCTTGACCTATCTTGTAAGATAATTCGTGATGTGGGTGCTGCCTCTCGTGTTTCTACAGTTGCCCGAAATCTAATCGGATCTTTCCCGATGTCGGCTACTAAGTTTTTTCATTCTCCTGTAAATACTTCGTTTTAGCATTTAGTAACCATCAATTAGTACAATGATAGTTCCGTAATTTCCACATCTGCCTGCGCCTACTTTCTTCAGAATTTGGATCACATTTTCTTGAAATCTGGGGTAATCCCACCTGTCTTATACATCTTGTACACCAGTTTGAATAGTTTCTTCATGATTGACTCTCCCAATTCTCCCAAGGATATCAATAGTTCAGAGGGAATATACACTACTGGCCACTAAAACTGCTACACCAAGAAGAAATGCAGGTGATAAACGGGTATTCATTGGACAAATATATTATACTAGAACTGACATGTGATTACATTTTCACGCAATTTCGGTGCATAGATCCTGAGAAATCAGTATCCATAACAACCACCTCTGGCCGTAATAACGGCCTTGATACGCCTGGGCATTGAGTCAAGCAAAGCTTGGATGGCGTGTACAGGTACAGATTCCCATGCAGCTTCAACACGATACCACAGTTCATCAAGAGTAGTGACTGGCGTATTGTGACGAGCCAGTTGCTCGGCCACCATTGACCAGACGTTTTCAATTGGTGTGAGATTTGGAGAATATGCTGCCCAGGGCAGCAGTCGAACATTTTCCGTATCCAAAAAGTCCCGTACAGGACCTGCAACATGCGGTCGTGCATCATCCTACTGAAATGTAGGGTATCGCAGGGATCGAATGAAGGGTAGAGCCACGGGTCGTAACACGTCTGAAATGTAACAACCACTGTTCAAAGTGCTGTAAACATAACCTGGATTCATCCGAAAAAATAACGTTTTGCCATTCGTGCAACTAGGTTCGTCGTTGCATACACCATCGCAGGCGCTCCTGTCTAATGCAGCGTCAAGGGTAACCGCAGCCATGTCTCCGAGCTGATAGTCCATGCTGCTGCAAACGTCGTCGAACTGTTTGTGCAGATGGTTGTTGTCTTGCAAACGTCCCCATCTGTTGACTCCGGAATCGAGACGTGGCTGTACGATCCTTTACAGACATGTGGATAAGATGCCTGTCATCTCGACTGCTAGTAATACGAGGCCGTTGGCATCCAGCACGGCGTTCCGTATTGCCCTCCTGAACCCACCGATTCCATATTCTGCTAACAGTCATTGGACCGCGACCAACGCGAGCAGCAATGCCGCGATACAATAAACCGCAATCGCGATAGGCTACAATCCGACCTTTATCAAAGTCGGAAACGTGATGGTACGCATTTCTCCTCCTTACACGAAACATGACAATGTTTCACCAGACAACGCCGGTCAACTGCTGTTTGTGTGTGAAAAATCGGTTGAAAACTTTCTTCATGTTAGCACGTTGTAGGTGTCGCCACTGGCGCCAACCTTGCGTGAATGCTCTGAAAAGCTAATCATTTGCATATCCCAGAATCTTCTTCCTGTCGCTTAAATTTCGCGTCTGTAGCAAGTCATCTTCGTGGTGCAGCAATTTTAAAGGCCAGGAGTGTATTTCAGGGCTTTGTTTCAACTCAGATCTTTCAATGCTCTGTCAAATTCTTCTCGCAGTATATCTCCTATCTCATCTTTATCTACTTTGTTTTCCCTTTCTACAATATTGTTCAGTAGTGCAGTCAACGAAGACAGAAAAATTGCGAATAGCGGAACAAAGCGTATAGTCGCAAATTTTTGTATATCGGTAGGGAAGACCGTCATGAACGACATACTAAAAGTGTCGACGTCTGGGGGTGTCAGCTCGAGCATGGGCGGGCACATACAGTGCTAGCTGTGGCCGCTCTGTTCGGTCGATGGGACTGGGAAGTACTGTACCATCCACGATACTCCCCAGACATCAGTCCTTGTGACTTTGATTTGATTCCGAAGATGAAGGAAGAACTTCGTGTCATTCACTTCAGAACTATTCCAGAGATTCGACAGGCAGTAGGCTGCTGCATTCGCACCATCAAGAAAACAGGCTCTAACAGTATACTACGCCTTTCACATTGCTGGCAACGGGTTCTACACAACGCTGGTGACGACTTCGAAGAACAGTAACAGGTGCAAACACGTAACGCTTTTGTATCAGTTGTGAATAAAACAGTTGTCACTATTCAAGTTTAAACTCCCGTAGTTCACGAGTCTCTTGAGAGACAAGTCAATAATACCACTCAGGGAAAGTCAACGGTTTTTATATAAAGAGAGGCATAGAATAAAAATTTTAATTTGGCCGGGATTCGAACCCGGGACCTCCTGCTTTCTAGGCAGGCGCTTTAAACCGGTCAGCTAACGCAGTCACGGACGAATTGACTGCACTGGCTCTCTTAAAGCACGTCTCCTTCCACACCACATACTGTAATTCTGCCTCAATATTCTCCGTGAAATACATATCAAATTGCCAAGGCGATGCTGTACTGGAATAGTACCACAGCAAAGAACGTGAATTAGAACAATTCCGCCTTGTTCCTCAGGTAGAGGTGATAGAAATATCAAAAATAATTCAGTTTCTTGACACACATTGTCTTATTACACCAAAGGTATTTAATCTTCCAATATAGGAGAGCCTTGGCAATTTGATACGCAATTCACAGGGAACATTGAGACAATGAAAGTATGTGGTGTGGAGGGAAAGGTGCTTGAAGACATCAGTGCAGTCGCTTCGTCTGCGCGCCTACCAAACAGGAGGTCCCGGGTTCGAAAGCCGGCCACATCACAATTTGCAATGCAACGCCTCTCATTAAATACCTTTGATATTTTCCAAGGAAATGTATTTTTGTTGATAGTTAATGGTTTTGCTTCACGTAAACGGCAAATTTCTTAACCTTGAAACTGCATTTTTAAAAGTATTTATGTGGTAGCGTGCTGCTTCTGTGAAGGATATGGAGCCAACCTCAAATCCTTCATTACGAATTTCTCGTTCATGGTAAGGTTTCTCTCGCTGAACTAGTACGGGGGCGACCTATTGGTTTTGGATGGAAAACTGGGTGTCGCGAATTCTGGGCCCAGTGAATTCTGGGCCCACTGAATTTTGGGCCCGGAAAAGGTCGGGCCACTAATCCTCCTTCCCCCCCTCCCTCACGCCGGGATGGGTGCCGGCCGGCAGGTAAACGAGAGCCGACTTCATTATTTTTCGCCGGTAGCTTGCTTCATGTAAACGCACTCGACCCTGAAATACTTTTCTACAAACATTACAAGGCAACAGTGACCGGCATTGTTATAGTACATGTGGCTGCAATTCGAGTGGTTCCAATGTTGCCAGAAAACATTGTGGGCCAGTGTTGTCGGCAATAACAATTTTTATGGCCCGTGCAAACGTAGCTTTACTGATGAAAGAGGTATGGAGATGATCAAACAAGAACCAAAAGTGATACAGTTGGAAGTGGTCATGTAATTTCTGTTTGACAAGTTTTACTTATGATTGGATATTCAGAAGCTACAATGGAAAACCTGGAAACCAAATTACAAACACAGAATTTTAAAATCACGTCTGTTTGACAAAGAATATTTAAATTAACGTAAAATAAATTCTGTTCCAAACACATTGACTTGCGAATGTTAGACGTACATGTACATGAACCAGGAGTGTGCACGTATAGGTTAAATAATCTGCGTATTGCTTCCCATCTCACTCATAGCGCTAAATGCGCTTGGCCCCTACATATGACTTCGAAACAGGAAAACCCTTTCTATTTTGTAATTATATATCCTGCATAACGTTATTAGTATTGCCAAATGTAAAATATATAGAATCAGCAATATGAACTCGCGTATTAAGACATACATTAAAACGAGAGTGTGTGAATGATAAAATAATTTACATAATAAGAGTGCGTGTTTACGGCTACAATGAATGACATGATTTTCCATACCATGACAGAGAATGCATCTTAAAACAAGGGAAAACAGGAAAAATTTAGAGCCAGTGCAATACGCGTTTAAAAGAGGGAATATCGTTGAACATAATGTCAACATTCGACGTTGTTCTTCCGGCAGCAGGACATTTTGTTTCCGTCGATGGTCATTTGAAGGGCGGTGTTAACGCGGCTCTGACAAGACGTCATAACATCGTAAATCTTAAAGTAGGCATTAGGAGAAAATTAATTTTGCTCATTTCTTTTTGCAATCTGTATCTCCAACGTAGTGTGTGCACCATTTCCATTTGATCTTCAATATTACATATGCTAAATTTCTCGTTGTGAAAATGCAAACCTAATGCAATTTTCTTGCTACCATAAGTATTTTCTTCAAATCGCCACGTACGAAGGACCTTCGAGTCTGGTCAGTGGAGGGCTTCTCAGCGACAGGACATTCATAAACCCCGTAATTTGCGGATTTGGCTTTCTTTGTGGTATATTATCACGCAATTGCACTTTAAGATTGTGTCGTTCTGAACGCAGTTTTTACTCTTTGCTTTTAAAAATGTATGTTTTAGTTTTCCTGACGGCTTGCCAGTTGTTATTCTGTTTTGAAATCACGTACAGGGGATATGCACATGTAGTGGTAGGAGCGTGAGAAAAAGCCATGTACAGCTTATGTCACCTACGCACTGTATGTGAGTTACATCCAATGATCTTTAATTATGTGCATAGTCGTACCCTTTTTTCGTACGCCATCATATATTATGTTCTTTACATTACATATACCATCCAGAGGTATGAGGAGTATATTATTTTATATTTATTTTAATATAAAGTTTTGTAAAGAGGAATAGATTCGATTTTTAAATTACATTTTTGTAATTAGGTTTTAAGTTTTCCATTGTTTTTGGAGGTAGTTGACATTGGCTGAAATTGGTCATAAGTGAAACCTTTTTGAAGATATTAGATGTAAATGATTGCGTCAGAGAGACAATATATTACAAAAAGTCACAGTGCTCCATATAAGAAATTTGCTTTTTCCAGGAAGTGATCATGTTATGTTTACGGAATTTTCGTAATAAACAGACTCCCATCACACTTTATCCAGGCTATGGACTGGCTAAATGACAAGAATACATTGTCATTCAGGCGTGTTTAAAATCAGTATTTTTATCTTTTTTAATTTATTTTACTTCATTAACTTTTAAATTATTATTTATTTGTACATTTTTCACATACGTTATCTCAAAGTAGGCCAATGAATTTACTCAAATATTTGAAGGTAAGAGATCGCTTTCAAACAGGCCGTGATGTCACCATCCTCTTCGTACATTTGTACTATTTTTGCCATCCTTTCATAGAGTTTCACATATTTTTTTTCTTTCGTGCTGAGTTCTCTGCTTCTGTCTTCATGCACATGATTACATTTTAATTTTAGGATTCTGTTTCTCAAGCAAATTATTAATCTTGTTGTGCCAACCTACTACAGCGTTGGTGGTACGATGGTGTAGTCCCATCTGCTTTGGTTCTCCTTAGGGTATATGAGTAGCCGTCATAGTACGCGCATGGCTTACCACGGATGGTCGTTGACACTTCAATTTCGAACTTAAAGCACACTGGGAGACAAGATGCACGAACTGAATACTACGCAAGTTAGGGTCTACTGGCAGTGACTGGCTATGCGGTCAGCCACTGCGTCGGACGAGACCTTCGGGACCGTGACTGACAAGGAGCGTTCCCAGGGGGGCAGGGAGGCTCTGCCCTCGCGCAGGTAGTTTCCAGGAAACTGGGCCCAGAATTCGCACATTTCTGGTTGGGCCCAGAATTCACTGGTCCCAGAATTCAGTGAACCGGAAAACTGTCTACTAGATATTCGTGCTGGAACGCTTAAACCCCGTTTCTGCTTTTGTTTAGACGGATTTCCTCACATGTTTCCGGATAAGTCCAGACGCTTGTTAAATTCTCAGGAGGAGCCACAGTAGGACAGGATCTAACGTTCCTCACGGCGTATTAATCAATGTACCTGTGAGTCTGGCGAAGAGCTAGCGAAATGTATTCGCACTGTGTCCTTTTCACACGTTAAGTTGAAAACTTCTTTTTTTCGTCATAATACTGTGTTCAAACTTGTGGTATATCACTACCAGAAACCCAAGTTGTTAAATGGAATGCTCGATTTGAACCTCCTCTCCTGGTAAGTTTACACTGTTTAAGCAGTGGAATCTGTTGGTCTGTACTTCAGAGGCAGTAAATGTTAAAATTATAATGCCACCTGTTAACCCATAACCTACAATTACGGGCATAGCCCGTAGTACGGTGATCGGGTCAAATATAAATATTAGCGGCGGCGCTCTCTTAAAATTATAAGTATTTTTGGAATATTTGATATGTAATTACAGAATGATGCAATAATTCTGGTAGATGCAAGTACTGCAGAAAGTTTATTTATACAAAAATCAGTAATGAAAGGTTAATATAATTCCAAGCGTTCTGATAGATGTAAAGGAACTTTGAACTTCTTACAGTAACCACGTTGTTTCGCTACTTTTTTTCTTTTTTGTAAACTCTACAAGGTTTTGGCGGTCTTGATGTTGATGCTGTTGGATCAATGTGCTTTGTAAAATGAGCCCAATGCTTTGCGTGCAGTCTCTATGGCGCATCTCCGGGAGATAATTCGCCTCCTTCTCTATTATTCGGTTTTGGCATATTATGCAATAGATTCGGCTATGTTGATCATATAGTCGGCGTAACATTGTTTCTTAGTGTTTTTTTTTTTTTTTTTTTTTTTTTTTACATGAAATGTAAGAGTTGAAAAGATAATATCAAACACACAAACATTTTTTATATCCTTTCATGTGTTTCCTCATTACTGGAAAACATGCTATTATTTGGTCTTAGAGATCAATTCCATTTTTCTCTTTTTTGTATTCTATAATACATTATGATTTTGGAGTGCGACTGGATCCTTATGTAGTCAGTTCGACGTTTCATGTTTTGCGACATACTATAAACATACCGCTTGTCTTCCCATTGTATAGCGAGTATTCGGTTGCAGCTTCGTATTGCTTATTCCCCCTTCGTAATTTTACATTGCACAAATCTTTTTGCCATATACTTCCTATTCCCACTTACTGTGACAGTTACACTTCTTTTATATTTATATGATGTCATAAATAATTTTGGCTAAGAATACCTGTTGTCTTATGTATAAAATGACCCCCTGTGCAACAATGACTCACAAAGCTCTCCGGCAACACTTACCGAAGCACTATCATCACAGTTTGTTTTATCTTGGCCTATATATATTTTAAATCCACAGCAGTAGTCTGAATCTGACTCTCATAATTTATAAAATGTAACGCCGAACCTTTCCCTTTTTGGAGGGTTAAATTGCTTGTAAGAGAGGCGCCCCTTGAATTCCATGAGCGATTCGTCAATGTTTTCTTTCATTATATACATTACTTCAAATTTTTGGTTCAGAAAATTGATCACAGGTTTAATTTTGCTCACTTTATCTGTATTGGCAACCAGATAAATGTTTGAGAAATAAAAACACCTTGTAATTTGCAGATATCGTTTCAAAGGCATCGATTTTCTAAATATCGGCGTTTCGATAACTGCCCTCTTCGACCAATGGATTTGCATTCTTGGTTTTTATACCTGTGCCATTATTATGGTCGATGCGAAACAGCTTTTAATTTCGGTAGAATCTACAGGAAATAGTGTCATCGATTTATCGTCTTCTATGTGGATCCGCTCGTATTTGATATGCATACTGGTTTGTTTCGGTTAAAATATTGCCGCGAGAGACCACGAACACCGACTGCCGGCGTGGCGCAGGGGATAGCTTCACGGACTGCGGTGCTGAAGGTCGCCGGTTCAATCCCGCCCACAGGCAAAAATTTATTTCTTTGTAATTAACAATTCAAGAAGGTTCTACATCTTATGTTCACTTGTATATTCTACTTGTTTCTTATGTTAACTGTTCTTCTATTTTCTGGTAAATTGTGTATAAATAGCAGAGCACTCTGCCTGAGAGGCAGTCAGTGCTGCGTGTATGTTGAGTTCGTAATAAACGTGCATTGAGTATAAGGGCTGTGTTCAGTTGCCTTCGAAGTCAAGCCTGCTCCCAGTTCAACGCGACAATATTGTCCCAGAAAAGTCATCAAATAATAGATTAAATATATCACATTCTCTTCTACTTCCTCCTAATAGTCCCAGATTTTTGGACTATTAATTTCCTCCAAAGCCACGACTCCGGTAGTTGATAGTCATCGGATGTATCGTCATTAACTAATCGCCGTCACTTTCGTTAGCAAAATTATTAGCACAATCGTCACTGCTTTTATCGCGAAATCTTTTTCCTGAGAACATCTTGTGGGGTTCCTTCTCTAGAATTAAAGTAAATATCGATGGTGACTATGACCACGAATAACTTGTAACTGATCACGATACGAAGAGATGATAGGAATACATCACGAGCCTTGTCGTGCTATTCACAAACCGCGACCGTCCTATCACGAGCGATGCTCGTAATATTTAAAATTGGCACGATCAGCGTAGTAAACAAGTCGTGCGAATGGCTCGAAGGCTGCGCGAACTTGTTTACGTTTCCGGCCTACAATTCTCGAACGTAAATCTTAGGTTAATGAGTTCAGGAGTTTTTAAAACTTTCATAATAAGCTTAGTTCCTTGCATTCTTCTGTCCATCTTTGTTTCCACGTTATTTTAAACTCAGGGAGACTGACATTAAAGTCTGTTTGGCATGCGAATGGTTCCACATACTCGAATGCACGTGATGTCTCTGGCATACCGGCGGCTGGTAAGAGTTGCTCTCGTATGAAAAGGTCCTTAGAAATGCTGGCGCTCGCTTGTATAGGTTTGACACACACCCTTGTCCCGCCCCATCGACGGGAGGGGCTTTGAAGTGTGTAATGATGGCTGCGGCGGATGAGCGCCAGGCGGAGAACCAGTCTCACGGCGGTCCGCTATCCGATGCATTCTCACCTTGCTACCGCAGTACAGCGGTTTCCCATACTGTCCTTCATTTAAAATTCTCTTACTTCGCTATTACTTCCCTTCAAAGGTCTTGCTGCTAGGGGGTAGAGGGGGTCAAATTTCCTGCGCAGATCGGTGAATATTTCGCCGTTCTGCGCATGACTCCATCGTAGAAGCATGCGTTGGCGCGCCGGCTACATTTTTGTATCGAGGCGCGTAGCAGAGTTATGTTGTATTGTTTGATTTTGTGGTGTTTGTGGTTTTCTACAGAATTTTTCTGTTAAAATGCACGGCTGTGCTGTAACAGGGTACCTGTGTTATAGCAGGAAGATGTTCCACGTTCATTTAAGTCCATGAACCACTTTCTGGATGATGGACTCAGGCTTCCGAAAGGAAAATTTGTTGATAAATCCATTATTGAAAGACTGATTGCATTAGATAGCAGTGAGATGAAATTGTCCTAAATTGTCACAAATTCCGCTCAGTGTCGAGGGCAGAGAACGTAAATAGAGTTTATTTAGCTATGCAGATCTTTGCAAATACAACAGCTAAAGCCATCCCAGAGGAAGTGGAAGAAGCAAACTTTTTTAAACTTTTAAATAATGCGTTTGACATCCTGAACGCCAGCAGAGTCAACAAGAACTTATTATCGTGTGCTTATGGGATGCGCAAGTATGTACAGAAAGAATTTTAAGGGATCTGTACTCGTGTGTGGGGGCAAAAAATGTACGTAGGCAGTAAAAGTAGTTTGCTTCCGTTTCAGAATAATGACCACAATTCGTTCCTTACTTGGAAATTTACAGACCTGCAGATGAAGTATATTTTAACAGCACAACTAACCCAGGCCGGCCGCGGTGGCCGAGGGGACTGAGGCGCTCCAGTCGCGGTCTGCACGGCCACTACGGTCGGGGGTTCGAATCCCCCCTCGGGCATGGATATTTGTGCCGTCCTTAGTATAAGGTAGTAGATAAGTAGTTTTTAAGTTTAGGGACTGATGACCCCGTAGTTAAGTCCCATAAGCTTAACAAACATTTGAACTAACCCAGGACGCATTGGAGAATTTTTCTCAGATAAGAGGCATCGGTAACTTTCATTTCAGTCTCTCTCCAACGGGGGTAAACCATCGATTGCGGCTGCTACTCTTTGGTCACAATGCAAACAATATTCCTCTGTCAAATTAAACTTCAGTGTAGTCAGATGACAGTGACGGATTTTTGACCTCACATCTGTTCAAAGAAATTTTGCCTGACATTAATAAGGCGCTATAAATGATCGAAGGTGAAACAGCTGCAAAGTATTAACTTTCCTGTTCAAACTGTAAAAGAATCTGCTTTCAAAGATGATCTGACTGCTCTGCAGAAGGATTTCAGTATCTGGCTGGCTACATCGTGCAAAGAATTCGGACAACTCTGGGAACGCCTTCTAATGATAGTTTAAGTCCTTCAACAGATTATGAACATCTTAGTTGAAGTTCGACCTCGCGGTGGGCTTACAGTACCGACAGATGACTGGCTTCACAAAGTCTCAGAACTGATTTTCAATGAATTTAAAGATTTAGACACTATTTCTAAGGAAAAAAATTATGTAAAATCAATATGTGCTTCTATCAAAGCTAAATATCCATACTTTTCCCTGGACATTATAAAACTTTGTCGGAACTAGACTGTTCGAATGAGGTTTCTCAACACGAAACTAAAAATGCAAAAATGAAGTAGCACAAAAGCGGAAATCACGGCAATGGCACTCGTCATCTGCTACAAACTTCTACAGAGGTAAATCAACTATTTACAATCATAACTTACAGCAGTGATAAAAAGTTATTTGTGTTTGCAAGTCGCTTGCCGCTGCCGCAGCTGCTGCCTCGCTTTTCTTCTACGGTGACGTCACAGCGCCTGCAAATCGCAGCACTCTTCTCCGGGCCCAACTTTCCTTTTGATAACCTTGATTGGGAGGACTCGACGGTCTTAAAACAAACCTTCATGGCCACTGCTCACGGCAAAACTGTTTACCTGAGTTTTGCGGACAGTCCCGTAAGCTCTACAAACATTTGAACATTCGTGTAGTGTCAGTAGTCCACACTTGCCGTATCACTGCAGAAGACACTAATGCATTCCTGGTTTATAAAGAAATACTATAAAGTCTGCTACCCCTATTGTTATAATATGCCTTTCTTTGCTTGTGACCTTAGCAAACGGAGAACAGTGTAAAATAGTTTGGCAACTTTCGGTTTCATCCAGTCGCACTGTCGATTCGTCATGCCCAAATAGTGGTATGATCCTTCATTACAACATAATTTGAACTGAATTCTCCTCCTTCCCCCAAAAGAAAAAGCTATAGGAAAAACCATCCTATTTCGGAGAAGAGTGGCGGACGGTGGTCGGACAAAGTTTTCGCGAAGTTACCTTTCTTACTTAATTTTTATTATTATAGCTATCTACCTGAAATTGTATGATGCAAGAATTTGAGGCACGTCAATTTTTCTAAATCTGTTTGATATCCAAGTTCACTGTAGGAAATCAAAGCAATAAAATAAAAAATCGGGTACTGCAGACACTGGTTAGAGCGGTGTTAACTGAAAATGAAAAACCATTTGTAACAGAATACACATTTTTCTGGCAATAAGCGCTATATCTTAACACCTACTATTGCGGGAAAATTGTCTGGAGCACATAGGACAGATAGATACTTTACTAATAATGTCTTAAATGAAATTACTTATATGTATTTAGAGATAAAAAATGGTGTTCGTTTCTCAGGCAACTACGTCAAGTCATGGAACTTGTGCCATCCGAATGAGAAATCCAGACGTCCGAAGATACGACCGTATTGGCAGAATTAATTTTCCCTCTGCAGAGGAGCGTACACTAATTTTGTACTAGCTGGCAAATTGAAACGGTGATCAAGGGAAGCTCTAAGCCGGAACTTTTGTCTTTGTCGGGCACTTGTTCCAACTTCTGAGCTATCCATGCACGACCCAGGACATTTGAAAAAGCTTCGCCTCCGTCACTACCTCTTCATTCTGCTTCCACACTTCATACACGTTCTACAGATACTGCGCTAATAGCACTCAAGAAATATTGCAGAGAAAAACTTTGGAAGGTTATGCAGGAGTTCGTCCGTGAAGTCTGGAAGGAAGGGGACAGTTGATAGCACAAACAACTGTGATGGCGGGTCGTACGTCATGACGCCTCAGTTCAGACGGTGAAGGACTTACCGGCAAAACGTAAAGGGTCCAGTATCGCGGCCCAGGCCAGCACACAGATTTAATCTGTCGACTCATTCTAGTTAATACCGGGAAATTCCAGGCCACTAAATAACACAGTCGCAGATAGAGTAGGAATCAGATAGTGAGTTTGAATTCGGTACTACGGGAAATAACTGCCAAAAACGCCCATAGAACTGGGTGTTTCATTATTAGCAAAATGGAACACTGGCTGTAAGATTTGTATGTCATCTGGACTAAAAGCGTAGATAACTGAGGTTGAGCCTTGTCCCCAGAGACATAAGTATTCTTTGTAGTAGTTTACCGTTCAGCGTGCATAAATTGTGAACGTCGAAATAGTGTGACAGTTCAGCTGAGATACTGATATTTTGGGATGTTGATCTGAATGAAAAACTCGTACTTCAAGAGAACTGAACCCCACTGCCCCCCCCCCCCCCAGAAGAATTAAATTACTACGACATTGACCTGAACAAATAAGCTCATTGTATATTTCAGTATATCAAATATAGTACACGGATGTACAGGCACGCTAGGAGCGACCATAAAATAACATTGAGTTACGTCTCAAGTCCTAGGAGACCATAATCCATCAGACGGTGTTTATAGAATGAACAAGCTTCGCGGGGATGGCCGCCCGGTCTGAGAGGCAATGTCACGGTTTGTAGGCGCGCGCGCGCGGTTTTGTGTGTGTGTGTGGGGGGGGGGGGGGGGGTGGTCGCATCTGTTAAAGTAACCTGTAAGACCGATGACGTCAGCAGTATGGTCCCTAAAAAAGAAAAACAGAACTAACATGTGTAAAGTACTTGAGTACAATAACATAATAAAAATAATTTTGCCTTCTGTCCCGTAAAGTGCACTAAAGTCAGTCAGAAATTGTGGTACTAAGTGTACGACTGAAAAGCACTTAGGATCATGGTTCATATACACGGAAGTATACAAGACACTAGGAATAACGGGTTAAAAGGTGTCTTACTTGGCAGGAGGTACTACTGGACCTCTTGACTTAGCTTAAGGTTGGATTCCTATGCAGCGTCAGACGCATGCGACTGCCGTTGTGTGCCGCATTGCACTGCTACAGATGGTGTTGTACTGGACCGTGTCCCATGTTGCGTCCGCCGCATGCAGCTGACGCCACGGCCGCGTGCGTCTGCGGCCCAACCGGTAGGGATGGGAAAAACCGACCGGTTATAACCGATACCGGTATTTTAGTTTTGAATAACCGGTTTTTTCGGTATTTATTTGGTGTCGGTTGTAACCGGTTTATTTTAGCTACTGCCAAGAACCGGGTAAAAAAGAAAAAAGGAAAAAAAAAAAGATAAGACGACTTCCTGTAGTAGTGGTTCAAAATGTTTTTTTAAAATAATTTTAAAAAATTAAAACTAGTAGACACTAATATTTAGGGCTATTCCTAAAATTTCCACGGCTGTGAAATATTAGGTCATCGCAGAAACTAATAACTAATAAGTGATCAGTGTTAAAGAACAATCTCGGCAGTCAGAAACGCGCAATAAACGCGTGGCATAAGAACTTAAGAACTGGTGCAGCTGTTGAGGCATCGATGCATGTGTTGCCGTGTGGCGCGGCCTATTAGACGACGCGCGTGCACCGGCAGTGTACGAGACTTGCCTCCGTCTGGTCACGCGGCAGTTCCTTGCTGTCGTCGCCAGACATCGGTTGTGTCTTAAATGACACCATCCCGAGACTGATACCGTCTGAACGAAGTACGGTATCAGTGAGGTACAATGCTCCATTCGCTTTAAAAAGTTGAAAACGGGTGGAGGTACTACAATAATGTCATTTAAGGAGAAAGCATCAAAAATGTTCCTTGGAAGAGAAGGTAAATTCGATTCATATATCTATTACGTAAGCTTGAAATACTAACTTTTAATGTATTATCATATTGTTATGCTAACAAATTTTATTAATGTGATTCCTTGAAAGCGAGGGGCTTTTTTAATAATCAATATGGGTTTAGAAAAACATTGATCATGTGGTGCCTCGCGAGGTAGCCGTGCGGTCTGAGGCTCCATGTCACGGAATGCGCGGCTGCTCCAGTCCTCCCTCCTCCCTCGGTCATGGGTGTGTATGTTGTCCTTAGCGTAAGTTAGTTTTAGATTAAGTAGTTTGTAAGTCTAGGGACCGATGACTTAAGCATTTAGGTTTCATAAGAACTCAAACCCATTTGAACATTCTTTGATCATGTGGTACAGAGCTCTCCTAGTTCAATTTGCGTAAATTTACACTGACAACAATCATACTGTTAGTCGAAACTGTGACTTTATTTTTCGAAATACTTCTGCAGCACTGAAGTTCATTTACTGACTGTAACTTATATATGTTGTGTGTATGACGAGATATTCGTATGCGCTGGCTCACAAGTCCAACTTACTGAGTGGATGGCTCAATATTCGCAACTGCCGGATGAAAATACTAGGCCAATTAATCTGATTGCTTCGTATATCGTCTTCTACGGACTCCTGGCTAGGCTTACACACACTCAAGAAGGCGTAGTATTGGGAGGGGATCTTGCAAAATATGGAAAGACTAGTGATTTGTCGTATAACGTAAATTTACCTAAATATTAACTAAAATTCGGTTTCGGCCGAAACTAGAAGAACCGACGATTACGGTTTCTGTTACGGTCGCAAAATATGTTTCGTTCGAACTCTACTGGAATAACAGCAATAAAAACCGAAAACCGGTTATTTAAAAAACCGGTTATCTTGAGCAGTTATTGCGGTGCGGTTAAACTGAAGATGAAAAGAACCGGTATAACCGAAAACCGGTTGTTTCAGCGATAACCGCCATCCCTACCAGCCGGTGAGAGCAGTCCAGACGCAGCTGCAAAGCAGAACGCAACAGCGTGTCCGAGGGAACAGTACTAAGACGTTGTGGAAGATGAGAAACGGGTGGAAATGGTTTCTAAAGTTCCTTGAATATATCATGTATCGTTACCAGTATACAAGGACCAAACTGTGAAGGATAAACCTTGGAAAGAGATAGCGGAATTCGTGGAAAGAACAAGTAAGAAAAGTACTATATACTTCGTTTATTCGTAATGTTTATTACTTAGTTGTCAGGCAAATAATGCATATTGTGATAATCGTCCCGCATAATATTCAGTTATTATTATAATAATAATGAAGTGTACGCAAAGTGAATAGCAAAGCCTGATTGTTATAAAAGCTCAATTTATTACAATGTGCATACAAATTTTTATTCAGTAACACTAGGGGGTTCGAAGCCTACTGAGTTCTGTTAAGGTGGTCACTTTGCCATGGTGTTATCCCTGCACCTGCACGGCTGTTAGAGACTCTGTAAATGAATCTCGCACAAAAAAAATCCATCAGCATGTACATAACTGCCACTCCTTACTAATGGTCCAAAACTTTCAGTAGGTAGTGGTTCCTTCTGTTTAATTCAAAATGAGGCTCATTATTTTTCTCTAAGAACGCATTTCTAAGTAAATTATTAGTCGTTTCTGGCTTCAGACTGATCGACGAAAAAATATGCGAAATACTTAACAGAGTGAAGGCATTTTCAGAAACTCGTGAAAGACGGTAGTTAAAAATAGCTTTTTGTCAGTACTAGAAACTCGAAGAGAGAAAGTTTTCATCATGTTATGATGTAATCGAAATATTTCATCGCCTACAAAAACATATGACATTGTGTCCGAATCCGGCAGCTTAGTAGGCGGAGGAAACGTCTTACCACTTTAAAACAGTTTCCCGATATTACTCTTATCAAAAATTCCACTGTCATTTTTCCCATATGACCCGACATCAATGAAAATGAATTTGTAGTTGGAGTCAACCACAGCAAGAAGTATGGTAGGAAAAAAAATGTTTGTGGTTGTAATACAATGTGGCTGACAGTGCAGGGGAAAATTCACACATGCCTTCCTCACTTGTTTTTAGGTAAATCGCATGTGTTTCAGCATTTTACTCGCATAGCTGAAACTGAATTTCTTCAACGCCTTCTAACATCATATGAAACAACAAATCGCGCTCACAGACGCAGCAGCCCAACTAAACACTGCGCGGCTGCCCCCCCTATAGGAATCGGCAGCTATGCGGCAGCCGCCTGCGTCAAACGGGGCATAGGAATGCCACCTTTAGAGAGGCAGCTGTTGGGATGCTCGCGGTTTGTCAGAGCAAACCGCAGCGGACGGGTTGATTGGATTCGCGTCAGCTCAGCAGCCCGTGACTCCACTAATTAGCTGCAGTTTGTTCTGGCTTTTACTCGTCGCTACGCTCTTCTCCGTTCGCTGACCGTTATTTTCTTTCCTAGTGTGTTACGTTCAGGTGCTTGTTTTGTGTACAAGCTAAGATAAAACACAGGAAACAGTTTTACACAGAGACTAAGAAATGCATACTGTACCAAATGACGCGTAGTGCTGTAATTAGGTCACCGATGCTAGCGACACGCGGAAAAGATAAAATTAGCTTCCTACAATCTGTGGAGTGGTGTATGTACTGAACCCTGTATTCCAGTGATTTTCAACCTGCAGTTTTCGACGCCCAGAGGGGTCGCAAAGTCTTGCTTGGGGGTCGTCGTCACACCAGGAAAAACTTTCACAAAAGAGAGGGGAAAAACCTAGGGGTTCAATAATACGAAAACGTATACCTAAATGAGATCTATTTAATGTTAAAATTATGGAGTTCCTTGTATGACATTCAGTATGAATTGATCAGATTGTTTTACGATACAGTGTGTTAATGATGAATAAGCGCAAAGTCTGAAAAGTGTTTGCAGGAACCAATTGATATGAAAAAACTTGATACTTAAAAGTTCGAAAAAAATTCTACTTCTTGGCAGATGGTCTTTCGTGGGATTAACCTTAATAGGCATAATGCGCTTCAGAATCTTGCCTGAAAAGTGGAAAAGTCCTTAAGAAAACTATATTTTTTGTCGGAAATAATGTAAAAATACTTTAAATGTGTTCTATTCCGAAAACACACAAACTTTTGCCAACAATTTAGGTCGCCAGAATATTTTTACTTCCAAGGGGATCACCTATTCGAAAAGGTTGAAAAACACTGCTGTAGTCGATATGCAACCGGTTCGTGATGGGGCAGCGTGATCGATCGCAGCCATGAGCACAATATTCCTGTTCCCCAGTTCAGTGATGCATCTAAGTGTAAGTAATCTCTCGCGTCGGTCCGTCGTCTCCTCCTGTATCCAACGATTACAAATACACATCACAGTTGCTTGTTTATGTCCGACACTATCACCACTTTTTCTGAAGGATCATCCGCAATCGCAGTAAGCTACTATTCTTGGTTCGAATTCCGAACAGTACTCGAGAGACATCTTGTTTTCTGCCAGGCATACTGAAAGCGCTTACGCAAAACAGCCGCACGAAAGAAAATTTCCAGTGCGTCCACACGTCATTTCGTCCCAACCGGGACGCGAGTCGCGGCGGAGTGGCCTAGCGCATTGAGGTTCTATGCTCCTATGCGCGAGGCCGTTCCCCATCGGGGCTTCGAATCATCCCTCGGGCATGGATGTTTGTGCTATCTTTAGTATAAGTTTATAAGTAGTTTGTAAGTTTAGGGACTGATGACCCCGCAGTTAAGTCCCATAGGCTTAACAAACATTTGAACCGGTATTCGAACCCGGATTTTTCGCTTTGGGCCAGTGGTTTCCTTAACGAAGTAGGCTATCCAGGCATGCTTCGGTTCCAACCAAAATTCTCACCTTGTAGCACACTAATTCTAGTGCCTCCTGTCCATTTGATTCCACTTGCTCGCAGCCTATACTGGATCCCGCAAGGGATCTAACGTATTATTGCGTCCTCCTTGAAATTGTCAATTGCCTGTTAGGGCAGACAGACAATTATTTATATGGTGTCTGTTCTTTTTGGAAGCGTACTTGGATAGCCCAATTGGTGAAGGTGACCGCTGGCCGAAAGCGAGAAATCGGGATTCGGATCCCGGTCCAGCACAAATTTTCATCTTTGTCATAGGTGGAAACGTTTGCTCTATTTTACAAATCGTAAATATTTATAGTTGCTTCAAATAGATGCGGGTTGATGTTCCTGTGAGGCGATGAAGAGGCTTGCTCATGATAGAGTTCGGTGGATAACTGCATAAACCAGTCAGCTGACGACCAAAACAACTGCATCTCTCGTCGCCACCGCGCGAGGCAGCAGGAGGGAACAACGGAGCGACTGGAGCGACTACTTCCAGTTCGTTGCACCAATACACTGTTCGACGAGTATATTGTGCACATGGCGGTGATAGTGCTCTGCCAAATCAAGAACCTTGTATCAATAAATACCATCTGTCGATCAACAAACATCGAAAGCGCGAGCCATTCCACGTTGTTTGCAGCCGAGTGAACAGTCTGCAAGGCCTTCACTGCTGTATTTGTCACCGAGTGAACACCAAAGGCGACATAGTTTTTTTCCAGACGAATCCCGTCCGTGCCCGCCCCAACACGACGATCTGATTAAAGTGTGGAGATATCGTACGCCTCGCCATACGCGGTAACACACGGGACTCGCATTCGGGATGACATCAGATCGAACTCGCCTCCGGCCATACTGATTACAGTTTTCCGTGATTGTCCTACATAACTCCAGGTAGATGACAGGATGGTTCCTACCAAAGGGCACAGCGTATTTCATTGTCCATCCTTAGCAAAAGTCAAACCAAGCCTGTGTCCAATCTCTAACCCTTTCATGCACGAATTGTCAACCCGACAATGAACACAATTTCTGATACATTATTTGGTAACTTACAACCTACCTTGTGCAGAATTCACCACAATTTATCTAAAAGAAATAGTTTCTTAGACCAATGGGGAGGTGTCCTCAAATGAGGACAGTACGAAAACAGCTATATTTTACATGGAACATATAGTAATATCAAAGAATACATGAAGAGTGTAGACTATTTTGTATTTTTCGCACAAAGTAATTGTTTCAGGCAGTCAAGGCACACAGTAAGTTTACAATTCGCTCAAATGTAACGTTTTCCATCGGCAGTCCCGATCATGACACCTCTTGGCATTGGGATCACCTGACTTGGCTGGCCAGTGTTATACCCTGTTGTTGTTGTTATTGTTGTTGTTGTCTTCAGTCCGCAGACTGGTTTGATGCAGCTCTCCACGCTACCCTGTCCTGTGTAAGTCTCTTCATCTGAGAATACGTTCGGCAACCAACATCCTTTTGAATCTACATACTATATTCGTCCCTCGGCCTCCCTCTACGATTTTTACCCCACACGCTTCCTTCTAATACTAAATTGACAATTCCTTGATGTCTCAGAATGTGTCAAACCAATCTATCCCTTCTCTTAGTCAGGATATTCTAGAAACTCCTTTTTCTCCCAGATTTGGTTAAGCATCTCCTCATTAGTTACGTGAGCTACCCATGAAATTTTCGTCATTCGTCTGTAGCACCACATTTCAAAAGCTGCTATAATCTTTTTATGTGAACTCGTCCACGTTTCACTCACATGCAATGCTACTCTTAAGACAAATGCTTTCACAAAGCATTTAAATTAATATTGGATGTTAACAAATTTCGCTGCTTTAGAAACGCTTTTCTTCCCATAGCCATTCTGCATTTTATATCTTCTTTAATTCGGCCATCAGAAGTTATCTTGCTACCCAAATAACAAAATTCATCTACTACTTTTATTGTCTCATTACCTAATCTACTTGCTTCAGCATCGCCTGATTTGCTGACACTGCATTCCATTACCTTCGTTTTACTCTTGTTAATGTTCATCTTATATTTTCCTTTCAAGACACTGTCCATTTCATTCAGTTGCTCTTCCAGATCTTTTGCAGTCTGACAGAATTACTATGTCATCAGCAAACCGCAATGTTTTTATTTCTTCTCCCTGCACTTTAATGCCCTCTCCAAATTTCTCCTTCCACTTCTTCACTGCCTGCTCAATGTACAGATTGAACAACATTGGGGAAAGGCTACAACCCTGTGTTACTCCCTTCCCAACCTCTGCGTCCCTTTCTTGCCCTTCCACTCTAATGACCGCTGTTCGGCTTTTGTATAGGTTGAATATAACTCTCCGCTCCCTATATTTTACCCCCGCTACCTTCAAAATTTGGAAGTGTATTCCAGTCGACATTGTCAAAAGCCTTTTTCAAATTGACAAAACGTAGGTTTCCCTTTCCTTAGCCTACCTTCTAAGATAAGTCGTAAAGTGAGTATTGCGTCCCGTGTTCCTACATTTCTCCTAAATCCAAACTGATCTTCCCCGAGGTTGGATTCCACAAGTTTTCCATTCGTCTGTAAATCGTGTTAGTATTTTCCAACCATGACTTATTAAAATGATAGTTCTGTAATTTTCACACTTGTCCGCACTTGCTTTCTTTGTAAATGGAATTACTATATTCTTCTTGAAGTCGGAAGGTATTTCCCTTGTCTCATACATCTTGCATACCAGGTGATACATTTTTTCACGACTGGCTCTCATAACAATATCAGCAGTTCATACGGAATATCATCTACTCCAAGGACCTTGTTTCGATTCAAGTCCTTCATCGCTCTGTCAAATTCTTCTCGCAGTATCATATCTCCTATCTCATCTTCCTCCACTTCGTCTTCCATTTCTAGAATACTGCCTTAAAGTTTATTCCCTTTGTATATTTTGTGTCCCAGCCTCGTCGCCGCTTTTGTGTCTCGTTTCCGTCGTAGGTGTCGGTGGCCGAATAGGAAGACCGACACAGGAATAAAGGTAGCACGCTTGTGCAGGTACGGAGGGGAGCAGCCAGTGGGACAGAAGAAACTAGAAGCACTAGAGTAAATTAGAACGAGATATATATTGCACAGAATTTATACAATACTCAACTTTGACATAGTTCAGTACGGCAGAATGCTGATACATAGTTGAGCTAGAGGCCTGCCTAGTGCCTATCCGATAGCAAAGTCTTCACTGGTGCCTATCTGAATACGAAGGTCTTAACTGGTTCCTATCTCAGTCCCAAGTGAACGATGTCGTTCAGTGGTGGCCACGAGCGGAGTTGTAGCAGAGGGCGCTCGTGGCTGACGTCGTCAGAACGCCGCGCCGTGCGTGCATGGCGGCGCGCGGCGAAAGTAGGTGGCGCGCACTTTGGACTTGTGCGACACCACACCATAGGCCCTCTATATATTCCTTCCAGCCGGCCGCAGTGGCCGAGGGGGACTGAGGCGTGCCAGTCACGGTCTTCACGGCCACTACGGTCGGGGGTTCGCATCCCCCCTCGGGCATGGATATCTGTGCCGTCCTAGTTCGTAAGTAGTTCATAAGTAGTTTGTAAGTTTAGGGACTGATGACCCCGTAGTTAAGTCGCATAACCTTTACAGACATTTGAACATTTTGTTCCTTCCACAGTTCAGCTTTCCCTTCTTTGCTTAGTACTGGTTTTCCGTCTGAGTTCTTGATATTCATACGCTAGGGAAGATGTTTTATCTATTTATTATTATTATTATTATTATTATTTTTAGATGTTCGTGTTCTCATCTGAGAGCCTGCCTCTACCGTTTCTTGTAATCTGTACTTAAAATCTCTTTGTTAGCCCAGCGACTAACACTGCCGTCTGAGACATTCTAGCATTCATCATAAATCCTCATATGAGTTTCCCGTGCCTTTACGGCGACCTCAGATGTAAAAGATGACAAAAATGAGACAAAAATCAGTCAGTTTAATACAAATAAACAATCCCTGAGACGGATTTTCGTCTCATGTGTGAAAGACATTATTGTTAAATCTGAAGCATTGAATTAAAATTTTTGTTGCAATTATCTTTGGAACACAGATGCTGAATTAAAGTTTGTCACGTGGAGGGAAATCGTACTTAGACTATTCCAAGGCGCCTTAATCGTTAGTGGTGTGGTACTCTAACGGTTAAGACGTCTGACTAGTAAGCGTGGAGGTCCTGGTTCGATTCCCGGCCGCAACACAAATTTCAATTCAATGCTAAAGATTTATCAATAAAAATCAGTGTCCTCATTTGAGGACGCGACGCATGAGGGCTAATGACGACGTGGACAGGACGTTAAAGGCTAGTCATCCTTCTTCCTTTCGCCGACGCTAACGCATGCGGCACCCGCGGGCTTTCGGGTGATGGGCAGTGTGTTTGTGTGCGAGATTTCGGTGTGTCAGGAGGCGGCGAGAAGCGGCCGTCCTTGCGGGCCATTACGTAAACAGCGCGCGTACGCAGAGGCAGCGGCAGAAGCAGAAGCGTTTCTCCGCGGAATTTAATCCCGCTGATTTACCTCCCCTCCCTCCTGCCGCCTGCGTAATGAAGCCATTGGACAACACCGAGCTGTGACATTTCGGCCGCGCAGGTATCGGACTGCATAGAGATCCAGTTATGTGTCGAATAAGCGCGGCTGGCCTCGCTTCCAGCGGAGATCGCTGGAGCACCGAACGTGCCACGGAACTGCAAACAGTCGCAGGTCGTTACTGCCAATAACAAGAGTCGCTCTGACACACACACACACACACACACATACACACACACACACACACACACACACACACACACACACACACATTACAAACTGATGTAAAATTAGGAAACATGCAAAAGTGATTTTATATTCGTAGAGTAATTGCTGAAGGTGATTCTTTCAGCGTAACATATTCCTATCACAATAAAATACCCATACTTACATGCTGATCATATTAAAAATGTTTTTTTAGGCCGGCCGCGGTGGCCGAGGGGACTGAGGCGCTCCAGTCACGGTCTGCACAGCTACCCCCTCGGGCATGGATATTTGTGCCGTCCTTAGGATTAGCTAGTTCATAAGTAGTTTGTAAGCTTAGGGACTGATGACCCCGTAGTTAAGTCCCATAAGTTCTACAAACATTTGAACATTTTTTTTTTTCTTTCAGACAAACGTAAGGTACTGGCAAAATTATTTTCTTGCAATTCTGTACTCCGTTAGCTAGGACGATTAAATGTTCAAATGTTTGTTAAGCTTATGGGACTTACCTACGGGGTCATCAGTCCCTAAACTTACAAACTACTTATCAACTACCTTATACTACAGACGGAACAAATATCCATGCCCGAGGAGGGATTCGAACCTCCGACCGTAGTGGCCGTGTAGACCGTGACTGGAGCGCCTCAGTCTCCTCGGCCACCGCGGCCGGCTAGGACGATTACCCTGAGAGCATAATTTAAATCTGCATAGGGCTACTCTCATATTCAGTATTCAATTTAGATATATCCGTAATGACATAGAAAATAAGTGCTGGTGTGAGTGAATAAAAAGAAAAACTTTTGGTAAGGAAACCATTGTCCGGACATGCCGTGTAGTGACGCTATGAGCCCACTGAAAGATCTTCGCTTTCCATATTTCAGAATCAAGCATTATGGACAAAACAATTCAGTAAACACTAGCTCAAAAACGCATACTTCACAACTATTCGTACCTTCAACACGTCTCTTCTACTGGCAAAGTGCTCGTAACTGTTAACCCTATCATTCCCAATGTTGTTCCTAGACAACACCGTGTTAAAAGGTGCTTCACACAGTATTGTGTGTATCAGTCATTAAAGTCGCACTGTTTTTCAGGAAAAAGATGATTTTAGAAAGCTGGGTTGGGCATGTACCAAACTGAGGCATTAACAACTCAGTTGGAGGTCGTGTTACGTTGCTCTCCGTATAACTGTGGGTGTGAGTGAGACTTGTGTTATTTTATTTCAGCGATGAACTGCGTTGTCTTTGGTGCTGTGATGATTATTGTATCTGGCAGTCCCTAGACTTACAAACTGCTACTACTACTACTACTACTACTACCACCACCACCACCACCACCACCACCACCATCTCTCTCTCTCTCTCTCTCTCTCTCTCTCTCTCTCTCTCTCTCTCTCTCTCTCTCTCTCTCGCACACGCACGCACGCACGCACATTCCCCAGGCAAAACTCGAACCTCCGACGACGAGCAACCGCGCGCTTTGCAGCAAAGCGCCTTTTAGCTCTAGGCCACTCCAACGCGGCGCCTTGAGAGCTCTCTTGCAGTTATATTTCAGCAAAATTAGAAATGTAAACGGAGTGCAACTTACAGTGATTTTTTTTTTAAGTGTCAGCCGGACGCGGTAGCCGAGCGGCCTGCGGTGTGCCAGTCACGGTCTGCACAGCCGCTGCAGTCGGGGGTTTCGAATCTCCCCTCGGGTATGGATATTTGTGCCGTCTTTAGTATAAGGTAGTTCATAAGTAGTTTGTAAGTTTAGGGACTAATGACCCCGTAGCTAAGTCCCATAAACTCTACAAAGATTTGAACATATAATCATGTCAACACACTATACTAGATTTTTTCTTGTCCGATACAATCGTTGCGACTTTCAGGCTGTTAAATTGATTAGGGAGTAGTGTCAAAGTAATGTTTCTCGGTTTGCAAACTCAATACTGACAGGGGTACAGCTCCCTATCAGACGCAATATTGAGGAGCTACTACTTGTAGGTTACCAGTAAGGGACTCAGTCCACCCCTCCTCTCGTTAACCGTCATATAGAGAGTCTGATCAAATGCTGTTTTTCTTGCTTCCGAAGGCCATGAAGGTTGGTAGCAATTTCGTGTTGATACAATTTTAAATTTTATGCTGCGACTTGTGTTCTTACTTAAGCTGTTCTATCAATACCAGCTGAACACTGTTACTGATATTAAATTGGTAGCTGTCATGGTTTCCATTAAAATACAGCGGAACTGCGAAGCAATATATAAATAAAACGTAGTGATGCACCCGGATGACAATACCACTTGGGTAAGCTAAGTGTCGCTGCGCAGCGCGCGGTTGCTCGCCGTCGGAGGTTAGAGTCCTCCATGGTGTGTGTGTGTGTGTGTGTGTGTGTGTGTGTGTGTGTGTGTGTGTGTGTGTGTGTGTGTTCCTTAGGTTAGTTTACCTTAGTTTAGCTAGTTTGTAAGCTACGGACTGATGACAACGCAGTTTGGCCCGATAGATTTACAAACATTTGAACATTTGAAGCTAAGTGTCAGTGGGGTGAGGATATGTTCAAATGTTTGTTAAGCTTATGGGAATTAATTGCCGGGTCATCAGTCCCTAAACTTACAAACTACTTATGAACTACCTTATATTAAAGACAGCACAAATATCTATGCCCGAGGGGGATTCGAACCCCAACGGGGAACGGCCTCGCGCATCGCAGAATAGCGGCTCAATGCGCTTGGCCACTCCGCCACGCCAGTGATGTCATTAAAATTCATGTTTCCTTAAAGTTTTAGTGTAACAGCTTTTCAGAACGTGATTGCTGTGAGCAGTTAGCGCGGAGTGTCGGCAGTCCAGTTCCCCTCGCGGCTGCAGGCAGGGAGGGGCGACCTCTGCCGGCCAGCAGCCCATTACCGAGATTACAAATCGAAAAACGTAATCGTCGACAGCCGCGCGGAAATGGACGTCTATGCGACAAGACTCCCAGCTCGTCGCAGGCAGCTCGTGGCAACTGACGACACTGTCAGTGTTGAAGCAGCGTCTTCTGTATTCGTTCAATAATGCTAAAACTAAACGGAAGTTCTACTCAAGGTAATTTGAGACTCTCCACAAACCGAACTGCGTTTATGAATTTCATGTCCTACTTCTTGGAAACTGGGTCGTGTTATTGTTTTCTGTCTTCGACCCAGTATGTGACAGTGTGCAAAATATGGACAATCATCCGTCAATGAATTTGAAGTTGTTTAAAGTTTCTTTTACTGTTGTCTTCTTGTATCCTAGAATGGTGATTATTATAAGAGACGATCTCCTGCAACGTCAAGCTACATCTACATGAGATACTCTGCAAATTACATTTAAGTGCCTGGCAGAGGGTTCATCGAACCACCTTCATACTATTTGTCTCCCATTCCATTCACGAATAGCGCGCGGGAAGAAAACACCTGAATCTCTCCGTTAGAGCTCTGATTTCCCGTATTTTCTTCTGATGGTCATTTCTACCTATGTAAGTGGGAGTCAACAATATATTTTCGCAGTCGGAGGAGAATGTTTGCGATTGGAGTTTCCCAAGTAGCCCACGCCGCAGCGAAAAAGCGCCGTTGTTGTAGTGATTCCCAACCCAAGGCCTGTATCATTTCCGTGACGCTGTCTCCCCGGTATTATGATAATACAAAACGAGCTGCCCTTCTCTGGACTCTTTCGATGTCCTCCGTCAAACCAACCTGATAAGGATCGCACACTGGGCTGCAATACTCCAAAAATGGACGGACAAGCGTAGTGTATGCAGTTTCTTCAGTAGTTCTGTTGCATCTTTTAAGGGTTCTCCCAATAAAACGCAGTCTCAGGTTCGCCTTTCCCACTACATTATCAATGTGTTCTTTCCAGTTTAAGTCTGAAGTAATAGTGATTCCTAGGTATTTTGTGGAGTTTACAGCCTTTACTTTTGATTGATTTATCTCGTAATCAAAATGTAACGGATTTCTTTTCGTAGTCATATGGACAACTTCACACTTCTCGTTATTTGGAGTCCATTGCCAATGTTTACACTATAGTGATATCTTATTCAGATCGTTCTGCAGTTGGTTTTGATCTTCAGAAGGTAAATGACGGCGTCATCTGCAAACAACCTAAGAGAGCTGCTTAGATTTTCCCCTAAATCGTTTATGTAAATAAGGAACAGCGGAGGACCAATAACACTACCCTGTGGAGCGCCCGATATCACCTCTGTTTTAGTTGATGCCTTACCATAGATTACTACGAAATGTGTCCTCTCTGACAGGAAATCACCTATCCAGTCGCAAATTTGGGGCGATATACCATAACCACGCAATTTGATTAAAAGCCTGCGGATCTCGTTGAAATTTCTGCATGCACGGACAAAGTTTAACATCCTGGAGGACTTACGTAGCAAAGTAAGCCTGTATTCACAAAGAATCTTGCGCACGATGAACAATAATTCCTGAGTACATTACACTCTTGATTTAAGAAGAGAGAACCAGCAGATAGACATAACGCCAGACGGGATGGGAGTGAGAGCAATGGGATATCGTCTGATCCTATGAGCATGCACTGATACATAAGTGTCCTTGTAAAAAGAAAGCTATACTCGGCACGGGTTCAAAGAAAAAGAGCCGCGTGAAACAGCTTTTTACTAAATTTGACTCATAGGCGAACACGCACAAGTCGAAAGTTTCCTTGATTTTATAAATGCCTTTGAATAACTCATATGTCTTGAAGAGCATGTGATTGACATTGTGAAAGGCAGGGAGAAGTTCAACAAAAGCCAAGATAAAGTGGACGGTAAAGAAGCTTAGGTGTTTTAACCATCACTACGTACATTCTGATGGAAGCGAGCAGTTTGTGCTTCCGTAATAAATTGCAGTACTAGGGATCCTCTCAAGTAAGGTGCAACTGCAAACGGCTTCCGATTATCAACTAAGTTTTTTTTAATCCCTTTTGTAGTCGTAAAAGGCCCTTACTACATGTTCATAGTCTTCCTGTTACGTGACCGTAAATTTCTGCTTGATTTCTTTCATATATCGAAGTGAGTTTAAAACCACTTATAATGAATTTTTGCATGTTTCTCTGAGTAGTATTCCTCCTACCCGTTTAGTTTGCATGTCTCACTTAATCCCTATCCATCACTGCCATTCTGTAGTGTTTCTCTTTGGGGGAGGGGGGGGTCATAAATTTCTGTACCGCACATAATCCCTGAAAGCGTACTCCACTTCTTAAAACCAGATAGTGGTCTGCGCCGCGCGGTAGTAGCCGAGCGATCTAAGGCGCCTTGCTGCGATGTGCGCGACTGCTCCACTGCAGTTGATCTATCCTTGGATAATACGGATTGCAGATCCTTGAAGTTTTTGAGTGATTTAACAATCTTGATTTTCAGTAATTTGTGTGGTATCGGCACTGAAGTCGCACAGCAACTGTATTCGTTCTGTTGATAGACGCTTGATGCAGATGGCTTAACTTTCTCCATTTGTCAAGGTTGTCTTGAATTTCTCGGTTGTCAGCTGTAACAGTGAAATGGGATTTGAATCGCCGGCCTTCCATACAAGTGTCGAGTGTTTTCCCCTGGCTGGCAGAATTAATTACAGGCACAGCTCAGACAGGCGGGTTTGGCAGAGAAATGGTTAATTCGCTGCGCCGTTTCGAACAGCAAGATTGTGAGCGCCGCTTCTGAAGATCAGCGACAGTGAGAGAGGTTAAGGAAAGCGACAGCGGAGGGCGTGCGTATATGGTGGCCGGCGATTGTCCCAGGAGAACAATGCGCAGCCAGGCTTTGAATGGGCCGCGCTGCCACATTTTGGGCTCCACAATAATAGCCTTGACACCAGCCGTGCTCACAACAGGTGTGTGTCGAGAGAGATCCAGCCTATTATTCGTCATCCCAGTACGGCCGCATCCCCATGACACACAGGCATTGCCGAGGTGGGGTGGCTTACGTGCCTCAACGATAGAGATAGCCATGCCGTAGAGATGCAGCTGCCTTTTCAGTATTTATAAGGGCAACAGTGTGGATGATTGAGCTAACCTTGTAGCATCAGCTACCGTGGCTTTCATATAAGTTACTTTATGTGTGGTACAGATCTCGAACCCGGCCCCACGTAACCAAAGGATCAAGGAAGGACTGAGCCGGTTTTTACTCACTTGCACATAATTGGACAGTTTAAACACAATTTATTTAGTCTGCAATACACAGATAATTAAAATAGAATTTGTAGATTAAATTAATAAAAAAATTATTTAAACAATCCATCGCCACAAGGGCAAGTTTTGAGATCAAGTTAATAATTCAACGACTGAAGGGCTAATCACTTAAACAAACCAACACGTCTGATAGCCTATCTTAAAATATTCTTACAATGCTAAAAAACAGCAACGCCCGAATAAAGTACAACTGACACATGTGATGAATATCTTATAAACCAAATTAGTATAGATATTACCTATCGATGTACAAAATATTACTTGTCATGTATTTACACATAATAATATTGTCAGATTGCAAACTGCAGGTGGTCCGGAATTCAAAGGCTTGTTAATAGAGCACAACACTTTACACTGACAACACTGTTATTGTTAACACAAGCCTACACTCCGTACAGACTGCCTCCTGCTTGGAGTCCTGCACTATTAATACGTAAAAAGAATGTTCTGGAACTTAAAAGTACATCAAACATAAGAAACGTATAAAACATTCTACAAATAGTAAATAAAAAAACATATTAATTTTTTCTGCCCGTGGCTGGATTTGAACTGGGGACCGCAAGCACATAGATCTGCGATGCTAACCACTACACCATGCGTTCGGTCGGAAGACTCGCGCCAATAATTGAAAAAAGGAGTGGTAGAATGTAGACTTGTAACCTACGTTGCTTTTCCATTACAACATGCAAAGCGTGAATTCTAAAACTGTGGTATACGTAAATATAATACTGAAAATTTGAGAAATTCGTTGGCGCGTAATCAAGGCCGGGATAGGTGAGCGGTCCTTTGGGATCCACCCACATGAGCACACTGCTGCCAAGTCTGGCTGAGAACTTCCGTGGAATCCGATTAGTGGCGAAAGCTTTAGGCTTCTAAAGACGGGGATTAAACGTGAGACCTTGTTTACTAGGCACGCAAAATGCATGTCGCAAAAACAGCTTCTACGGGTCTAATACTTGCCCACCTCCCTTAACAATCCGCCCTATACAACAGGCTGTGAACAATAAATGAGTTTATCTGACACCAATGTTCATAAAGCCGAAGCACTATTTTTTTCCTTGAGTTAAACTTCTGTTCAAGATCATTACGCCGGCCGCGGTGGCCGAGGGGACTGAGGCGCTTCAGTCACGGTCGGGGGTTCGAATCCCTCCTCGGGCATGGATATTTGTGCCGTCCTTAGTTGTAGGTAGTTCATAAGTAGTTTGTAAGTTTAGGGACTGATGACCCCGTAGTTAAGTCCCATAAGCTTAACAAACATTTGAACATTTTTTGAAGATCATTACAGTGAAAATTTGTATCGTGACGAAAATATGGGGAGTTAAGGGAGGAACGAAGGAATGGAGGAGTGAAAAGACGGGGTAAGGTTAAATCTAATACAACAATTCTGTAAAGCTAGAATGTTTACCTTAGGTACGTGAGAAGCCTGATCAGAAATTATAGCAAAATAGGACCAGCAATTTGGAAAACGAACAAAAACTAAGGAAGAAAAAAGGAAGATAAGCGTTTAACTGCACGTCGTAATTGTCGTTGGAGACAGCAAATAAGAGGAAAAGAATTCTGCGCAACACAAACCCACATAGAAACGTAAAAAAACCTGTACCCAAATATGAAAATGTTCGAGCATCTGGAGCTCCGGTTGCTGGACTTCAACAACGGCAAAGAATAAAATGTAGGTCGCAGAGGTGAAAATTAAAAAAAAAATATCAATGGAAAGTTAAGAAAAGAGTGAAACAGAAGTTCGTAAGAATACTGCATACCTCAACACTTCGGTCCAAGTCAACAACAAAGGTGAAATGGTGTGTACATCTGATCAGGAGATAAGAGTGCATAAAACAGTATTTTGTGAAACGCTGAGTGGAAAGAAACATTGAGAATGAGAAACTGATGGCATATACGGCGAGAGTCAAATAGGAAGAGAGGACAATCGGGAAGTGAACTCCAAAGAGTAGGAGTGGTGGTGGGACCCAAGAACGAATCATGGAATACACCAGCTAGAAAGGTGGAAACGGAAAATGAGAGAATTGTTAATAGTTGATATAAACCTTTTCTGTGAAGCTATGGGGTCACCTTCATTCCACCTTCATCCCCCCAGGGGGCTCACCGCTCTGTAGTGAGTACGTGCGTGGCGAGCACGGGGCCCCAGCCTTTGTAGCACTCTTCCCTTTCCGTGCTACACGACGATTCTTCTACTGCCCTTTTCCCCCTCTTGGGGACCGAGTCTGTGCATCCTTCGGGGAACCGAAGTTCTGACCTTTTGGATTAAGCTCTTCTCTCACTTCTTTATTTGCCTCTGCGTCTGCGTTTGAGGCTTCTCCTCCTACTATTTCTCTCTTCCTCCTCCCTGTACGCACTTGAAGGCCACCCATATGGGTGACTGGGTAATGCGTAAGTCCCAGCCCCGGGCTGGCATGTAGGGTGCGTGCGTACCCCCTGGTTAAGGCCAGGCCAGGGGAGGGGCGATTGCCTGCGCTGATACCTTCCCGATTCGCCGATTGGTCCCTCCGTCTGTAGATCGGGAGGTGTGACCTGGGGTGTGAACAATCACCCAAGGCGGGTGTGCTTCCGTTGGGGGCCCCCAGCAGGAAGGAGCGTGCCATCGGAGACACTGGCAATCGTGGGGGATACAACCGCGATGGTTCTAAAAAAAAGAAAATGGAAAGAGCCTTTAGAAATTGATGTACTAGACAATAGTGTGTCTGAACAGAAAAATTTACAGACATCAAAGTTCCTTGTGGTGACCCGTACTGAGGAAGGACAATCCTTTTCGTCGGTGAACCCATTTATTATTCAAAAAGGGGTTGATGCCATTGCCGGCCCAGTTAAGACCTGCAACCGCCTGCGTAATGGTACACTACTGTTAGAAACAGAAAGTGGCTCCCAGGCACAGCGGCTGCTTAAGGCTACTCTGCTCCACAGCTACCCGGTTCGTGTTGAGCTCCATCCAACCCTCAATTATTCCCGAGGGGTAGTCTTCTCGGCCAGTTTGGACGGTCTGACTGACGATGAACTGAAAGAATATCTGGCAGCTCAAGGCGTCGTCGCAGTACACAGTGACAAAAAAAGAGAACAATGTTGTAGTCCCCACTCGCACAATGTTTCTGACCTTCGACCGAGTGGCTCTGCCGCCGAAGATCAAGGCAGGGTATGAGGTCATCACAGTACGACCTTATATCCCTAACCCTACTCGGTGTTATCAGTGCCATCGATTCAACCACACAAGCCAGTCTTGCAAGAACCCGGTCATATGTGTCACCTGTGGTAAAGAGGCCCATGAGGGGATTTGTCCACCACCGTCCCCTCATTGCATCAATTGTAACGGGAATCATGCTGCTTCCTCCCGGGAATGTCCCGTGTTTGCCGATGAACGGGCCATCTAGGAAATCCGTGTAAAGGAAAAGGTTCCCATACAAGTTGCACATAAGATGTACGCCAGTCGTAAGCCTAAGACCCCACCGCGTGGTAATTACAGTACTGTAGTTGCAACGCCTCCACCGACACGGGATATGGCCACACAGACTTGTGACCTACAGTTTACGACAGTAGTTGTCAAACAGTCTACATCGACAACGGCGTCACGTTCAACGAAAAGTGTGAGTACCTCTTCCAAATCTTCATCTTCATCTTCAGCTGTGAAACCACAGATAGAGACCCGAAAGTCTAAGAAAGAGCATTCGCGCGAGTAGTTCCTCCGCACCCCTACCAAAACATCTGAGCCAACCAAGGAGCTTCACCAGGGCTCCAAGAAATCAAATAGGGGGAAAACTCTCCCCCCTCCTACCTCACAATGTGACGATGGCATCCCCTGGAAGCCTACTGTCTCTCCAGGTGCATCAGCCAAAGATGGGGCTGCCGACCACACTCACGCAATTGCTGTGGTAACCTCTGAGAATATGGAGCAAGACCCTCCTGCCTGACACCACCAGTTGCGAACATTCGCACTGTGGCCCGCCGCCTTCGTCGGGCTGATGTCGGCCTTCATCTCATTTTATCCTATTATGGATATTCTTCAATGGAACATTCGTGGTATCCGGTCGAATTGGACAGAACTGCAGCTTCTAACACGAACATATCACCCAATCATCTTCTCTCTACAGGAGACAGAATTGTTCCCTGGTACTCGAATTACTTTCCCACGCTACACTACCGTTCGCTTTGACCTTACTCCAGTGGCAGGAATTCCAGCCCACAGGGGCGTAATGTTGCTTATTCGGGATGACGTACACAGTACACCGGTCCCTTTGTGTACTCCAATACAAGCTGTTGCTGTCCGGATATACCTTCCTGGATTTGTCTTCACACTGCAATATTTACGCTCCTTCCTCCTTTCCCGTCACTAGATCCGATCTCCTAGATCTTATTGACCAGCTTCCGCGTCCGTTTTTGTTGGTGGGAGATTTCAGTGCCCACCACCCCCTTTGGGGCTCCCCACGACCATGTCCACGGGGCTCCCTCCTGGCAGATAAACTGAACCACCTTCAGCTCATCTGCCTTAACACTGGTGAACCAACTTATCTTTCGGACACCACAATTACTTTCAGCCATATAGATCTAGCTATCTGCACTGTTCAGCTGGCACGGCGTCTTGAATGGTCTGCTCTCTCAGACACACATTCGAGCGATCATTTTCCGTGTGTAATTCACCTAATGATGCCTGACACCCTTGAGCATCCACACCGCTGGCAGTTAACCAAAGCGGACTGGGAGCTCTACACGTCACTGGCGGATTTTGGTACTTACCATTATCCTAGTATAGACGACCAAGTGGAACACATTACCACAGTTATTCTGACAGCCGCGGAATGTTCCATCCCCTGCAAGACTTCCCACGCACGTCGTCCCCTTGTCCCGTGGTGGACCGCGGAATGCCGTGACGCTCTGCGAGCACGGCGACGTGCCCTTAGAATCTTCAAACAACGGCCCACGCTCGACAACTGCATCCGATACAAACGGCTGCGGGCCTATTGTCGTCGCCTCTTTCGCGACTGTAAACGCGCCAGTTGGCGCTCATTCACGAGCTCTTTTAATAGGTCTACCCCTTCCTCCATCATTTGGGGTAACCTTCGAAAAATTTCGGGCACTATGGCTCATTCCCCGATTCCCGGTCTGTGTGTCGCAACTGACACCGTCGTCGATCCTCCACAAATAGCCAACGCACTGGGTCGACATTTTGCAGAGGTCTCTAGCTCTTCACATTACACTGACGTTTTCCTAGCTAGGAAACGGACGGTGGAGGCGACTCCATTGCCCTTTACCTCTCAGAACCGTGAATGCTACAATACCGAGTTTACTGTAAGAGAGCTTCACCACGCACTCTCGTCTTCGCGGTCCTCCGCTCCAGGACCAGATGGCATTCACGTGGCGATGCTGCAACACCTTTCACCAACGAGCTTGCACTTCCTATTGGCCACCTACAACCGCATATGGATAGAAGGCACCTTTCCTCGACGCTGGCGTGAAGCCATAGTCATTCCCATACCAAAGCCTGGGAAGGATAAATGTCTCCCTTCCAGCTACCACCCCATTTCCCTCACCAGTAGCGTATGCAAGGTGATGGAACGCATGATTCACGGGCGCCTGGTATGGTGGCTCGAAACGCGACATCTCCTGTCTAATGTCCAATGTGGGTTTCGCAAGCACCGTTCTGCGGTGGATCATCTTGTTGCCCTATCTACCTCAGTAATGAATAACTTTTTACGGAAGTGCCAGACAGTAGCGGTGTTCTTTGATCTGGAAAAGGCATACGACACCTGCTGGAGGATTGGCATCCTCCGCACTCTGCATACATGGGGTTTTCGGGGTCGCCTGCCAATTTTTATCCGCGAATTTTTAACAGACCGTGTTTTTAAAGTGCGTGTTGGTTCGGTTTTATCGAGCACTTTTATTCAGGAGAACGGAGTCCCCCAGGGCTCGGTCCTGAGCGTTGCTTTATTTGCAGTGGCAATCAATTCTATAGCCGATCACCTTCCACTGGGAGTGTCGGCGTCCCTATTTGTTGACGACTTCGCGATCTACAGCAGCTCTGAGCAAACGGGTCTCCTGGAACGGCGCCTTCAGCGGTGCCTTGACACTCTCCACTCGTGGAGTATGGACACTGGCTTTCGATTCTCAGCTGACAAGACTGTCTGCATGAACTTCTGGCGGCGGAAGGAGTTCCTTCCCCCGTCCCTTCGTCTGGGCCCCATAGTACTTCCATTTGTGGATACCACGACGTTCTTGGGACTTGTTTTCGACAGGAAGTTAAGTTGGTCTCCCCACATATCCCGTTTGGCAGCTCGCTGTACCCGCTCTCTCAATGTGCTGCGGGTGTTAAGTGGCACCTCGTGGGGAGCTGACAGGTCTACTCTCCTCCATCTGTATCGCACCATAGTTCGGTCCAAACTGGACTATGGTAGCATCGTTTATTCTTCGGCTCGACCGTCCATACTGCGCCGCCTTAATAGAATCCACCACCAAGGTCTCCGTCTGGCGACAGGAGCGTTTTACACTAGCCCCGTTGAGAGCCTCTATGCCGAGGCCGCCGAACTACCCCTTTCTTACCGTCGGGAACTCCTGCTTAGCCGTTACGCTAGTCGTTTGTCGTCCGTGCGAGGACACCCGACGTACGCAGTTTTTTTTAACGACTCACTTGACAGTCTCTTCGCTATGCGCCCGTCTGCTCTGCTACCGCCGGGAGTACGCTTGCGTTCGCTACTCGGCCAGCTTGGCGTTACAATGCCTGCTATCTTCTCGGCTGGAGAGAGCACCTCTCCACCATGGCGAAGCCCCGAAGTCCGTGTTAACTTTGATCTTCATTCTCTTCCAAAGGACTCCACACCTAGTTTCGTCTACCAGAGAGAATTTCACGCACTCCGGTCTAAATTTGATGACAATTTGTTCCTTCACACTGATGGCTCAAAGACAGACCAGGGTGTTGGGTGTGCTTTTGTACTTGGCAACGTCTCTTTTAAATATCGTCTTCCTGAGTGAAGTTCCATTTTTACAGCTGAGCTGTATGCATTATACCAAGCCACACAATACGTCCGGCGAAACTCGCTCAGTAAGACTGTCATTTGCTCGGACTCTCTGAGTGCTTTGTTGAGCCTTCGCATGCTATATCCGGCCCATCCCCTGGTACAAAGCATCCGCAATTGTCTTACTTCTCTTTCAACGAGCGGAACTACGGTGACGTTTCTGTGGGTCCCTGGCCACGTGGGAGTGTTGGGGAATGAGGCTGAGGATACGGCTGCCAAGGAGGCGGTTCTCCTTCCTCGGCTATCTACCTTTTCCACCAGCTCTGATGACCTTCGCGCTGGTATCTCCCAGCGTATTATCTCCCGCTGGTATCTACATTGGTCATCCCTGTCAGGGAACAAATTGCGAGCCATTAAACCTGTGCCTGATCTCTGGTCAACGTCATCTCGACCCTTTCGCCGAGAGGAGATTGTTCTGGCCCGGCTTCGTATTGGCCACTGCCGTTATAGCCACCAGCATTTATTACGTGGTGGTCCTGCTCCCTTTTGTGAGCACTGTGATGCACCTTTTACTGTGAACCATCTTTTAGTGCAATGTCAGTTTTTTAATCGTCTCCGTCATGATCTGTGTTTACCATTTGAAATGTCTGACATTTTAGCTGATGACCCGCAATCGGTTAACAGAGTTTTACTTTTTATACATCGTGCAAGTATGGCGAAAGCCATTTAATTTCTAACCCCGGTTCTTTTTTACTATGGGCAGTGTTGGACGCTAATGACCACAGCAGTTGTGCGTTCTAAAACAACAACAAAAAATTCCACCTTCATTATAAATTTCAAAGTACTTTACAGATTGATAAAACAACAAACATTAGTCGCAACTAATTATGCATACCAGTAAAAACAAGTTAAGCATTTCGAAAGAATGAACCAAGCAAACTCAGTCCCATACACTTACGGACACCCCTGTAAATGACAGCTTAGCAATCGTTCGCTATGGCCGCCGTAGTGCTTCAATCTTACAATAGGCCAGCACTACCAGCTGCGCTCTTAGAGACAGAGGCGGATACAGAAGCGCTGTCTAGTACTTTCAACATAATTCAGACATCTGCCGAGTCGAATTACCCAAGAAAAAGTACCATTCTCCTAAAACAAATACATGTAAATGGTGAAATTTAGTTAGCAATGTCAGTCTTCGGACGTAACGTCTTAGTTTTCGTGGATGAAGATGAAACGACAAACACATGCCGATGATTTTAAATCGCTAATCTTATGCTAAAACTTACGTAAACATAATGATAGTCCGTGGACCGAAACTCGTTTATAAAGAAATTTAACAGGAGCTGTTGGCGGTAATCATGATGTTCCTCAACTTTTTAGGAGCTGTGGCGTACCACGTTACGAAAATATTGAAACGTACGCGTCTGGTCTGCCGGACCCGCTGAAGACAGGTCTTTAACGAGACGTTGAGGCTCTCCAGGTCACGTACAGGTTTCCAATGACACAGCTGAGGCCTGCTGCAAGCACGTAGTGTTAAAGCACCATTGGTCTGTTCACCCTGGGAGTGCTCAGTAACAACGTTCAGATCGCTTTCATTAATTGTCGTACGAGCGACGATAGTTCATATTACTTGCATTTTAAAATCGAGAGACTGTCACGTATCGGATTGTTTGTGGTGCTCTCGGAAATCTGTCACGCGAGATTAGCGCCTGTCCACATTTCTAGGAAATATTGACGCGGGTTCGTGGCTTGTAGAACCCATGTTGGTTCAATCTAAAGTTACCTCGGCGTCAGTTACAGGTGCGCAGAACCTGTGATTTCCGAACAGTTAAGAATTAGCATGTCTATGCCTCGCCATCCTGTTAGCTGTACTTTTAGTTACTCAAGCTTTGAACTTCAGGAGCTCCTCAGTAACCTATGTAGTATTTGTCTTTGCTCAAAGACATCATCATCATCATAATCAGAGACTGACTATGCCTTTCAGCGTTCAGTCTGGAGCATAGTACCTCTAATAAAATTCCTCCATGATCCCCTATTCAATGCTAACATTGATGCCTCGTCTGATGTTATGCCTTTTACTTCAAAATCATTCTGCACCGAATCTAAGTACTTTCTTCTTCGTCTACCTCGACTCCTCTTACCCTCCGCTGCCGAGCTCATGAGTCTTAGGTAACCTTGCTTCTCCCATGCGTGTAACATGACCCCACCATCTGTCTGTTCGCTCTAACTGCTTCATCTATGGTGTTCAATCCCAGTTTTTCTTTGATTTCCTCATTATGGACACCCTGCTGCCATTGTTCCCATCTATTGGTACCTGCAATCATTCTTGCTACTTTCATATTTGTAACCTCTATCTTATGAATAAGGTAACCTGTATCCACCCAACTTTCTCTCCCATACAACAAAGTTGGTCGAAAGATAGAGCGGTGCACTGCTAGCTTAGTATTGGTACTTACTTCCTTCTTGCAGAAGAGAGTAGATCTCAGCTGAGCACTCACTGCACTAGCTCTGCTGCACCTCGATTCCAGTTCTTTCACTGTGTCGCCATCCTGTGAGAAAATACAGCCCAGGTACTTGAAACTGTCTACCTGCTCTACCTTTGTTCCTCCTATTTGGCAGTCAATCTGCTTAAATCTCCTTCTCACTGACATTACTTTAGTTTTGGAGATAATGATCTTGATATCATAATCCTTGCACCTCTGATCGAGCTCTGAAATACTGGTTTGCAACCTTTCAATTAAATCGGCCATTACAACTAAGTCATAAGCATATGCGAGACTGCTTATTTTGTTTTCGCCTATTTTAATCCCGCCCTGCCAGTCTACTGTTTTCAACATACGATCCATGAATAGAATGAACAACAGTGGCGACAGGTTACAGCCTTGTCTTACTCCTGAAAGTACCTTGAACCATGAGCTTAATTTGCCATCTACTCTAACTGCTGCCTGACAGTCTACGTAAAGCCCTTTTATTGCCTGCAAAAGTTTGCCTCCTATACCATAATCTTGTAGAGCTGACAGTAGCTTCCTCCTAGGAACACGGTCATAAGCCTTTCCTAGATCTATGAAGCATAGATACAACTCCCTGTTCCACTCATAGCACTTTTCCATTACCTGCCGTAAGCTAAAGATCTGGTCCTGACAGCCTCTAAGAGGCCTAAACCCACACTTAAGACGGAAAGAAAAAATATAATTTATGTAATTTGGTGTTGATTCGTTATGTTTTTCCAACGGTTTCCTAAATTAGCCTCTTTAATTTCCAGCGTTAACCGTGAAACTGGTAATGATCGGCGAGGTACACTCGTTCCAGTCAGACATCTACTTCGACATCTACTTCGACAACACTTCATCGTATCTTTAAGGACGTAAAGAAGGCACATTTGCTTGTAAATATGCTGTTAACGATGAACTGCTAACAGACGTTGTCCTGTTTGGCTGGCGGACTGGCGGTATCGTGCGAAGATGCGGGGGCGGCGCCGTCAAAGGTCGCGGGTGCAGTGGGCGGTTGGCGCGTGACGCAGCACGTGCGTGGGCGTGCGCGCGCCAGCTGTCTCCGCCGCTTCCTCTCACTGTCCCCACCTACTGCAACACACACGCGACTGGCTTGCCGCTTTTCCCCGTCTAGTTCCGCTCTTGTCCACTGGTTCATTCTTGGCACGCCCAACGTCCCAGCCACATCGACGACTCTGTACTACAGTTAGTGCGCCGTCTCCCTTACAGTAACATCGTTACTGTTCTTCGTACAGTAATAAATTGAAATTGTGATCACTGCTGATCCCCTAATAGTTAATAGCTTTGTATTACTTCCCGCTTCTTATACAATGTTAAAGAAATAATGGGATGGAGAAACATCTTTGGACCTAGACAAAATCAAATTGCAGTGTTTTTCAGACTGTGTCGAGTGGTGATAAGGTCTGTCACGACCATGCAGCGTTGTCTTTCAGAGTCCGTTTAAACGATTTAAACGAACGATCCATTGCAACGCACGTCCATTATATTGAATGACGCGTCATTTAACATCGTCACATGGTGTAAATATAAAGCCCATTATGTGTCCTTCCTGATTTTAACCTATAGCGCTAACGATACGTTTGACTTTGGTAGACATAAATGTGAAAATTTTGTTTGGAAGTACGTGTTAGTCAAGTCTAAAGACTGATGGCCACAACAGTTAGGTCCCATAGCTGTACAAGCCGCGGTGGAGTAGCCGAGCGGTCTAAAGCGTCTCGCTGCGGAGCGCGCGGTTGCTCGCCGTGGAGGTAAGAGTCCTCCCTGGGGCGTGTATGTATGTATGTGTGTATGTATGTGTGTGTGTGTGTGTGTGTGTGTGTGTGTGTGTGTGTGTGTGTGTGTGTTTTGTCCTTTGGTTAGTTTACCTAGGTTCAAGTAGTTTGTAAGCTACGGACTGATGACCACGTAGTTTGGTCCGATAGATTTACAAACATGTGAACATAGCTGTACAAACATTTGAACATTGTTCAGACTACAGTCGTTACGTTTTCCCGAAGACATGCAGCTCTACTAACAAGGGAACATCAATTCTACCTCATTTTTTCTTGGGGAAAAATACACGAGCTAGATATCAACCTCAGAAATCGATATCACGTGAAAATTTGGGCCATTATTTAGATAGTACACAGTTCGGCCGCCTCACAGTACAGCTTTCAAACATTCGCGCGCTCGGGTTTTTCCTCACTCTGCCCGCTTGACTGCGGACCGAACGTCTCGTACTGTGAGCAGAGTCTAGTAAGAGTTCTGTGTTCGCGATGTAAATTAACCCACAGGCTGTCGTGCGACATCTCCAGGAGCGGTAGGGAATGATGACTAATCTGTAACGATTAAAGTCGTCACCGGTAAGCATAATAATTTGCAATTATTAGACGTTCTATACAAGGTAAAAGAAAATACATGGCGCTTTCTTTATACTTTTCCTTATATCTTTCAACTGCGTTGCAGATATCATAGACATTATTGCACTGATTGAAGACGTGATGAATATAAAAGAAAATAGCAAGTTGACGTTCGGTGCAGATTTAAGAGGATGACGTCGACGATAACGACGCTGGCATTTCACCACCGTCAGATTCGTCGAGAACTTCCATTGCTTCAACGGAGTTTGGGCGTCGAATTGAGGTCGTCAGTGATGGTTAAAGCTGCTTTGATGACTTTAATTTGGCGAATACAGAAAAATATATGCAACGAGCCGTTTGCGTTTTATACAGCGCGTCACAACTGCAGTAAAAACGAATGAGACGGTTTTTCAACAAGCAGTGTAACGTAATTCAATTTTCAGTACTTTTATACACATTATTTTGTTATATGTAAAGCTGAAACTATTGAAGTGGACTTACAGTATATATATTTCATTTTGTAATATTTCCTCCTCCACTTCCCTAGCTCTTCAAATTTCACACTTCGGGGGACTCGCTGTTGCCCCTTCATTGCACAGCACTTTGCGTTCGGGCATTAAGCGGCCGCAGTGAAGCGGGCCGAGTGAGGAACAACCCGAGCGCGCCAATGTTTAAAGCTGTACTTTGAGGAGGCCGTAACTGCGTAGTATCTGAACAATGGCCCAAATTTTCACGTGATATCGATTTCTGGAATTGATATTGATATATAGCTCGTATAATTTTTCTCAAGAAAATGAGGTAGAGTTGATGTTCCCTTTTGAGTGAATAGATGCGGATGGCGTCCTCTCGGGTAAAATATTTTGGTGGTATAATATTCCCCCATTCGGATCTATGGGCGAGGACCACTCAGGAGGATATCGTCTACAGGAAAGACAACATTCTACAGATCGGGACGTGGAATGTTAAATACCTTAATTAGGTAGGGAGATCACAAAATTTAAAAAGGGAAATGGATACGTTGAAGTTAGACATAGTGGGGATTCGTGGAGTTCGGCGGAAAGTCGAAGAGGATTTTAGGTCAGGTGAGTACAGGGTTACACTCGTAAATACAAAATCAGTTGGGAGTATTACGGGAGTAGGTCTAATAACGAATAAGGAAATAGAAATGCAGGTAAACAACAATGAGCAACACAGTGATCGCATTATAGTAGTCAAAATATGAAACCAATACAGATCATAGTAGTAAAAGTATATGCCAACTAGTTCTGTCGATGAGGAAAGCGAAGAAATGTTTAAGGACATAAAGGAAATTATTCAGACAATTAAGGGAGAGGAAAACTTAATTGTGATGGAAGACTGGAATTCGGCAGTAGGAAAGAGAAGGAAAGGAAAAATAGTAGGTAAATATGGATTGGGCAAAAGGAATAAAAGAGGAAGCCGCCTGGTAGAATTCTGCACGGACGTTATTTAATCATAACAAACACCTGGTTTAATAATCACGAAAGAAGATAGTATACGTGGAAGAGATCAGGAAACATCGAAAGGTACCAAACAGATTTTACAAAGGTAAAACAAAGATTTTAAAAGGTAAGATATCCAGAGGCAGATATAGACTCTGGTCATATTTTATTGGTGAAGCACTGTAGACTGAAATAAATAAATAAAAAAGGGCAGAAAGGAAGCTATATATGGAGATGGGACCCGGATGAATTGAAGGAACCTGAAATTCTTGAGAATTTCGCAGGGAGATTTAGGCAACAATTGACAGATACGGGGTGGGGGGGGGACGAACAAAACAGTAGAGGAGGAATGGATAGCCGCGGCGGAATAGGCGTGCGCTTTGAGGTGCCTTGCTGCACCAGAGGATCAAGTAGGTAGAAAGTAAGTCTGCGGATGTCACACGAAATAGTGAATTTTAAATAAGCAAAGGAGAAAATATAATTACTATATAAGTAAGACCCTGACATGTGACATGTACGTAGGCATTCTTGGTAATTGCATCAGGCCAATGTGACTCCAAACACGTCCAGAATTCCTATAGGGTGGCTGCAGCAAGTCTCCCGAGTTCAAACGCCTGCGCTGGCCACCACTCCGCATCAAAAATGTTTGTATAGTCTATGGGACATCAGTCCCTAAACTTACAGACTACTTCTGAACTACTTACGAACTAAGACGGCACAAATATCCATGCCCGAGGGGGGATTCGAACCCCCGACCGTAGTGGCCGTGCAGACCGTGACTGGAGCGCCTTAGTCCCCTCGGCCACCGCGGCCGGCCCACTCACTGAGCATATTTGCTCAACACGCTGTTCAGAAGAGATATCCACCCGCTCATACTGCTACGGATTTATGGAGAGCCTTGCAGGATGCATGGTGTCAGTTCCATACAGCTCTACCTCAGGCATTAGTGTCCATGCCACGTCGCGTTGCGTGCTTGTGGGGGGGGGGGCCCTACACGAGATTACGCAGGTGTATTTCATATCGATTTGCAACGTCGCGCCTAGATATTTAATCGACGCAACACTGCCAAGCAGCTCACCACTAATACAATACTCGGAGAGTCCCAATGTGCATCAAAACCGTCACATCTCTAGAAGTTTATTGGTTAGATAGTAGATTTCAATTTCATAATCTGCTATACTCGGTCCACTCTGAAGTGGCGGTTCAAGGTCACGCAAGCCGTATCCCCACTACACCCTCCCTCTCCTACTCCCTTGCCAGCACACTGCGCAGGCAGCCCGCTTAGACAACGCGCCAACAATAATAAGCACTGCCGGTTTTTAAAATTAATTTATCACATTTAAGTGACCTTCATTTCGTTCGTTGCAATATGTATATAATGTACATTACTCCAGAGGTTATTACCTGAAAATAATTACATTAATAAAGTGAAATAGTGAAAAAGTTATATGTAACTCACCAAACAGAAACCATGGTGGGCGGACATCAGCTTCACTATCTTCGTCATCAATGGAAGTCTCGTCACTATCGTCACGTAGATTTATTACAATCCTCTGAATTTGTTCACCTCCTTCCTTCGCAAAGTCTTCTTCCTGCAATCGCTCCGCATGGGCAACGCATTTCTGCCTATCTTCTATTGTCACGTTTTAATGGCGTCCTCCAGTAATTTTCTCACATTTCTAATTTTAAATGTAGAATTCTTTTCTGCTACCTCCCGCTTTATTTGAGCCCATATCAGTTCAATGGGATTGTACTGACAGTGATAAGGACGAAGCCGTATTACTTCATGTCCCATTTCTGTAGCTAGATCATCGAGCTCATATCGCCTAAAACTGCTGCTGTGTTGCCTGACAGTGCAAAGCAATTCGGCTATCGTGTGTGTGGGATCATGAGGTATGCTTTTGCTTTGCAGCCATTCCAAAATATCGGCTTTCTTGAAACTTGAGTTGTGAATTTTTTCTTTAAGCATGGAATGATAGCTTGCATTGTCCATGACAATCGCACATCCTTCTTCCAGGCTTCGAAGGAGATCAGTAAACCATTCCCTAAAGACCGTATTATTCATTTCTTCGTGGTAATGAACACCGCTTTTAGACTGGAACACCAATTCTGCCCCCTCTATGAAACCATATCCGGCATGGCAGATTATCAGACGTGATGCTTTACCTAAAGGGACCTTTAGACCACCGTTTCTTTTATAATCCTGCCAGATAAAACTTTTAGAATGGTTTTGATTTACCCATGTTTCGCCGATGAAATGATAGGTCGAGGATGATCTTCATTCCTTATTTCAAGCATTCTTCTTAAAAATGAGGTTCTTGCAGCTACAACATCTCTTCTCCCCATCAAAAATCATTGAGCGGCGGATTACGTATTTTTGGAAATCGTCTAATTCTGTGACAGGCTTTTGGCGAGTAATGTTTTTTCTTGAAGATGAAAAGCTTGACCCGAGGATATCTCCATTTTCGATTACACTTTTATGCCCTTCCTCACAGATGCGTTGCAGTGTTGTTACCGACACCTGACTGGCTTCTGCGGTTGTTTTTTGAGTATCTCTGAAAAAGTCGCAAACCTTTTCTTGGCAGTTTTCCAACGCTTTGAAAAAATTATACACTTTATACACAATATCCTTCGACTGACGCCTAATATCATTCAGACTCGACATTGTAACACATTTAAATGTAAACGCAGCGAAAAACGCTACCACACTGTTGTAGAACTGCAGAAGGGATGTATGGCGCGCAGGGGAGAGGGGAAAAGGCGCTGTGGAGGGGGTGATCACGTGACGTGCGGAGTGCCGGCCGAATGACCTTGAGCCGCCTCTTCTGAGTGAACGGAGTATATTTCATCTTGAAGCACTATATTTTTAGTTGTACTTTTGCTGCATTCGATGCACAACTTATTTGCCTCACACAGAACTGTACACACTCCATTTTTTCTATGTGCACGTTGAGTGATCTTCATACGCTAACGGAAGAAGCGAAACAGGTGTAAAAGAAGTTAATTGCTACACGCCACCCCACATAGTTGATATCCGCGAGAGGCCCGATTTTAAAATAGTTCTGCGCACGCGGCTCTGTATATGAGGTTGGTATGTGTAGCTGCGCTGATGTATCGAGTGGGCTAAATACTTAATCCTGGGCGTGTGTGGCGTGCGTGCCGCCGCGGTGTGCTAATGGGAGCCGCCGGCACACGCGACAGCCACTCATGTACTGCGCGTCTTAATACCCAGCCTAGCTGCTCACCGTCATACATGTTACCACCATCTCGTGTCCCATCTCCCTACTTTGATATGTTGTTTCGCGATGGCCATGGGACGTTGTTCATTCGTTGAATGTTGCACTTCGTTTCGAGCCATGTAGTAATTGTCATGTAAGGACAGTTGCGAGTAAGGCGGACAGCCGACTTCGGTTTATTGGGAGAATTTTGGGAAGATGTACTTCACCTGTAAAGGAGACCGCGTATAAAACGATTTTACGACATGTCTTGAGTATTGCTCAAGTGTTTGGGATCCGCAGAAGATCAGTTTAAAGGAAGACATAGAGGCAGTTCAGAGGTGAGCAGCTAGATTTTTTACTGGTTGGTTCGACCAATGCGCGAGTGTCACGGAAATGCTCCGGCAACTCAATTGGGGATCGCTGGAGGAAAGACGACGTTCTTTTCGTGAATTTCTGTAGAGGACATTTAGAGGCCCGGAATGATGCTGAGTTTAGTACGATCTTGCTGCCGCCTACTTACATTTCGCGTAAAGATCACAAAGACAAGATAAGAGAAATTAGGGCTCGTACGGAGGCATATAGGCATTCTTTTTTTCCTCGTTCTATTTGGGAGTGGAATAGGAAAGGAAATGCCTAGTAGTGGTACAGTGTACCCTCCGCCACGCACCTTACGAATTGCAGAGTATGTAGATGCCGATTCACATGGATGTATCTGCAGCCGTAGCGGAGGTCTGTAACGCACGCCAATGAGGCCACACTCACCCTTTGAATAGCCGGTACGAATCCTGGTGAAATAGGTCGTCACTGCAAGTATTCGGCCGGCAGAGGGAATATGTAGAAGCCTACGTTCGTAGGTTAGATAACTGCGCAGTATCGTGCAACGCTTCCCCGCGGTCCCTTCGTGGAAGGAGAGCAGGTAGCACACTTGTCTCGTGCATCAAATTCTCACGCTGAGGCATCAGACGAGCACCACGCGATGCTCGCCGATAGTGGTCCACAGTTACTCCCGAAACTAGTCCACAAGTCCGGTTCCTTTGCAAGCGTTGTTGACGTAACATTAGTCGAATTATTCGTTATCTTCACTCTTGATTGCCATCAAAGGAAAATCGTTTCATCTGCAATTTAATTTACTATGTTCTTTGAATTTTGTAATTTTCGTTCATCTTCTGATTTGAATGTTTAAATTTAATCACGCCTCAAGACACATACGCTGCCGCAGATAGCTGTATATTGCGCAGCAATGTGCTATTTGGTGCATTCTACTCATATATGCACAGAGAAAAAATTATTAAATATAAGGAGAGGCATTGAATTAAAATTTGTGCTGTGGCCAGGATTCGAACCCGGGACCTACTTACTAGGTAGGCGCTTTAGACCACTCAGCTAACACAGCGTTGCAGCCAAAGCGACTACACGTCCTGTCTCAAAGCACGTCTCCCTCCACACCACATACTTAAATCCCGCCTCATGTTCCCTGTGAAATGGGTATCGAATTGCCAGGGCTCTCCTATATTGGAATAGCAACCTCTTGGTGTGCTGTCGTAAGGTAGAACCGCACTGAGCGGAACTGCTCTGTAGCGGCTCTGTGTGGTATACCACATCTCAACTGCAGCGGCGCGTCAGTCTACATCTACATGGGATATTCTGCAAATCACATTTAATTGCCTGGCAGAGGGTTCATCGAACCACAATTATACTATTTATTTACCATTCCATTCTCGAATAGCGCGTGGGAAGAATGAACACCTGAATCTCTCTGTTCGAGCTCTGATTTCTCGTATTTTATTCTGATACGCGCTTAATTTTGTATGTCAGTCGTTGGATAACCTCAGAGTACAATGGATGATAGTGACATAAATGTAGTACGTAAGAAAGGAGAAAGGCTGAAGCAAAAGCAAGCAACAAAGAGGTGAAGAATATGGCTGCATAACATTTCGAATTTGCGATATGAAAGAGAATATCACACTCTTCTGCCACGGCTTAAAAAGGCTCAAGAGATTTCATATTCACTTTAGAATGTCTCAAGATAAATTCATCGTGTTAGTACAAACTATGGAGTCACTTTCACAAAATTAAAAAAAAAAATTAAATTAAAAAATTAGTTTCTTGTACGTCATGTGACCGAAAATAAAAATCTTGCACCAAAACAGAACACGTGTGAAGTTCATATACCCTGTACTCCCAGTTCCTTGGCAATTGCTTTTTCTTATGTTGCTTTTTCTTATGTTGCTTTTTCTTATGTTGCTTTTTCTTATGTTGCTTTTTCTTATGTTGCTTTTTCTTATGTTGCTTTTTCTTATGTTGCTTTTTCTTATGTTGCTTTTTCTTATGTTGCTTTTTCTTATGTTGCTTTTTCTTATGTTGCTTTTTCTTATGTTGCTTTTTCTTATGTTGCTTTTTCTTATGTTGCTTTTTCTTATGTTGCTTTTTCTTGTGCTATTGATTATAATGTTCATTTTGAATGTCACATAAATGTTACACATACATTTAACTTTTCCTCGTCCAGTGCCATTGTTGTAAACAAATTTTAGTTTAACTTGCAACAGAGTTACGATGGGAATGACGCGCTGTTTTGACCAGTTGTTCAAAGTTGGTGCGCAGCGCAGTCCCGCTGCCGCGTCGTGCGTGCTGCCCCATTAGATTTCATGCAAACAATATTTGGCCGCGCCGCTCCGTTGCAGTGTATTTCCGCTCAGTGCGGTCCTACCTTTTAAACTTGACGATGTCCAAATACATTCACATAACTATGTAATAGAAACAGAGGACTGAAGCAGAAAAACAAGGGGATTTCAGTGTTCTTGTAATACTGCTTACTACTGACATATATAAAATTTCCATTCGACGTTCCACAAGAATTAGTTTTCCAGGTGGTTTCTTTTAGGAAGTCTACCACTAGGACATTGCCATTAAACCTAAAAAACGAGAAAAATTTGGTAGAATTCCCAAATATATGACATAGTAAATAAATACAGCAACATTTAAAAATGTTGGGAACGGAATGGTACTTACTCTTCTCATCGAGTTTATCTTCCTTAACAACACTAGTGAAGCTCGTGATATTCTACCGGAGTTCATGTGACAAATTTCACCTCTCCCACAATATCATTGATAGCATGCACTGTTACCGGCTTTCCCTTCTCTACATCTACATCTACATACATACTCCGCAATCCACCCAAAGATATGTGGCGGAGGGTATAGCTTGTGCAAGAAGTCGTGGCCCCTGGTTTTTCGACTTGGGCGCTGGGCTGCATTTTGAGAATTTTATTAAATTATATGTAGGAGTTACCGGCGTTATCTATGACAATTTACCTCTATATTTATTTAAAGTCTTAAGAGAGCCCCGTTCAAAGGTAATTCGCCGGCCGCGGTGGCCGAGGGGACTGAGGCGCTCCAGTCACGGTCTGCACGGCCACTACGGTCGGGGGTTCAAATCCCCCCTCGGGCATGGATATTTGTGCCGTCCTTAGTATTAGCTAGTTCATAAGTAGTTTGTAAGTTTAGGGACTGATGACCCCGTAGTTAAGTCCCATAAGCTTAACAAACATTTGAATATTTTTCAAAGGTAATTCAACTCGTTTGTGTATTAAAGAGCCATCAAATCCTCGATTCGCTTACGGAAAAGAGGTTTGTCGTGTGACTATCATAAAATTACTCCTTTTTTTGTATCAATTTTTCCAGTTAAAATGAGTTAAAAATAGCTACAACTTCTTTTATACATTTATGTTATGCAGCGATTAGGCGGATATATATATTTTTTATTTAATGGGAACGGTTTAGTCCAGGCAATAGAACCAACGAGACGAAAGAAACTGCAATCAACTGCAATGCCAAAGCTGGGTGAAACATTCCTTTCTAGATTTCTCATTAATACACGCTTTTGCCTCGATGCTGTTTAGCAATGAAAACAATCTGACAGACAGACTTCTTTGGTAAGGTAAGACTCATTTTTACGATTTTATTAATACTTATAAAATTCAGTAAAAATTGGAGTAAAGCCCTAGAAATTAAGCCCAGTGTAATAAATATGAAAAACTATCTGACAGGAACAAATCTCAGACTAGTAATTTATGGGTACCCTGTGTGCTAGTAGACATTTGATGCCCCGTATATCTGGAAAAGTACACATGATTTTATGAATTCATGCTACTCATATCGCTGCTGTATAGAGTTAAATAAACGAGCTATACAATAAGCGGTCCCAATATTTTGGGTCATCCGCGCATGTACACACACGGGTGAGGGTAGGTAACACTGCTCATTGTGAATTGCCCATTAATAACTGTGATATCTGGGTTTCTGTATTTGTTGTTTCGTCTTGCATCCGTATTGGCTTTTACTCTCCCAATATTTCCTATCGGAAATACGAAAAAGTATAATCCAGTGGAGACGCCCAAAGGACTGGGACATTTAACTGTCTTGGACCTTTGGCGTGAGGCAGTGCATCGCGATACGGCATCCAGTTGCAGCGGCCGTCACCCAAACGGGGATAATAACTGCGGTGGGAGGTTGGCGACTTGGGTTGCGCGATCACGTAATCCAATACTGGTCTGCGGTCTGGCCGCCGCCTACTGACACAGTGGCCACGTGTCCCCACACTCCTGTGGCGGAAGGTCAGGAGCGCTCAGCTCACATGAGCTACTGCCACCACGGCCATACAAGTAGTCCACGTGGCGTCGGCGTGACAAGCTTGCATCAGGCTGCCAACCACAATACCTTCATTTACGTAATCCGTAACCACAAAGTTCTCTTTACCCTGTTCAAGGGAACTCTCATTTTACAATGTACCTCATTTCCAGTGACTTAAAAGCTTTGATGAAATACAATGGATGCAGACGGATGACAACATTTTCTTAACGCCTAATTTTTACCGTTCTGCCACTGCAAGTGGAAATGAGTGCTAAACTAAGAATGCAAAGATTTACAGGTTCGATCGCTGGTTGAGCCTTAGATTTTTCTCACTTTCATTCCTTTCACCTCTAGCAGTATTGGGGATGTGAAAAATACCGAGTTGCACTTGTAACTGTCTGGAAAAATCAATTCATAGGTTGGAGGTGGTATGCCGTTGCCTCCCTCGGAACAGGACCATGAGCACTTGTGTCCAATCTATCTTCGTATTGTTGGTTGCTTTGCCTCGTTATTTCCTGTCCTTCACATTACTTTCGCAGTAACTAACGCAAAATGTCAACGGCGTGGATGAGTGTTAAAGTGCAACTCAGATATACCTTACATACAAGTCAGAGTTACGTATGGTTAAATATATCAGGCAGTAGCGTGCCTGATTGTTATGCAGATGATCAGCGTTAGATACTATCTGTGGAAAATATTTTCATTTGTTTTAAAACTTATAACAATTTAAAAATAAGGTAATATAAAATATTATCAACTACATCACGAAGAACTTAATTTTATTTACGAAATGAAGGTTGCAGCGGATTAAATTTTAATTACAATATCTTCTTTTTTAAAAGTCAAGTAATTCCAAATGTATTATAAAATGATTGAATGTAGGTAGATTAAAGCGTTAAATACTAGGGTCACTACAATTTTATTTCAAAGTTAGATATTTCAAAACAAAAGTAAAAATAAATATTTTGCTGAAAGTAGTTTCAACCAGGATCGTTCAAATGAAAAGCGAAAACGTTACCACCTGAGCTATTTGACCTTGCTGCAGGAAAGCCTTCCATGACAAGCCTATAACGCATATATGTGCTGTGCTTAAAACTTCAGAGCCTTTTTTCTTGTAATTTTATTGATAGTGTGATTTAGTACGTATGAGTGGACACCCTTCAGGTATACTATACTGCTCAAAGCAATTAGACCATTAGGTGGGACCATACACAATACCGTATACATGTGGTAACAGCAATTGTAATTTGTATGCGACACAAAACGAAATTTTCCTGTCTCAACTCTTTGAGGTTTACATTGCATTTACTTCGATCGAGGCACCGTGGGGCTACGATAAAAGTGAAAGTCATTCTCGTTGCCCTCTAATATGATGTGTGATCACCTCGGACGGCTAGTACAGTTTACCACTTGCGTGGTATGGACAGTATAAGGTTATCAATCAGCTGTTGTGGGATATTTGGCCATTCTTCCATCAGTGCAATATCTGGCTCTGCAACCGTTGTGGGAGGTGCTGGTCTGGCTGCAATGCGTGTGGCAAATTCATCGCAGACGTGCTCAGTCGGGTTTCAGTCCGGTGTTAAAGCTGGCCACTCCATTCGTTCAATTCCTCAAATTTCAAGCATGTTGTCTATCATTGTAGCTCTGTGGGGACGAGGCTCGTAGTCCAACAGAAGGGAACCCATCTCCCACGACACCAGCGTGGGTCACAACAGAAGGTCGAAGGATCTCGTCTGCATACTTCGGAGCTGTCAAAGCGCAATTCTGAACGACATTTAGGTCCTTACATCCGCCAATACTGACTCTTGCCCACCGAGATAGTGCTAATAACAAAGTTTCTGTAGAGACGGTTGGTATTGACTCTACCAAACGAATTACACAAGGACTTGGGTTCAGATATTGTAGTGAGCAGGCAGTGCAATGCAACAACTTGTCTTACCCGAAGCTATGGCACGGAGAGCCGTAGGAAGGTTGGAAGCGGTACAGACACAGAGGAAGGGGGCTGCTGCTATTGGAACGTCCTGAAGTGTAGTTTTCAGGAATTTTGTTTTTACCACTATCTCGTTGGGCAGGAGTCTGTATTTGCGAACGTACGGACATGTATGTTGTCCAGAGTGGCGCTTTGACTGTTAAGAGGTATATGAGAGATCCTTCGACCTTTTGTTGTGCCCGAGGTGACTGAGGCGCTCCAGTCACGGTCTGCACGGCCACTACGGTCGGGGGTTCTAACTCCCCTCGGGCATGGATATTTCTGCCGTCGTTAGTATTAGTTAGTTCATAAGTAGTTTGTAAGTTTAGGGACTGATGACCCCGTAGTCAAGTCTCATAAGCTTAACAAACATTTGAACATTTTGATTTTGTTGTGCCTTACGCTGTTGCCATAAGAGATGGGTTCCTTGTGGTGGACGATAACGCTCGTCACCACAGATCTGCACTGGTGAAGATGGTTGAAGCTGAGGGAATTGAACGATTGGAGTTGCTAACTTGTTCACTGGACTTGAACACGATTAAGCGAGTCTGGGATACACTTGCCAGAGGCATTGCAGCGTGACCAGCACCTCTCACAACAGTTCCAGAGCTGGATATTGCACTGGTGGAAGAATAGCCAAATACCCCCAAGAGTTAATTGATAAGCTCATACTGTTCATGCAACTGTGCTGGCCGTCCGACGTGATCACACACCATATTAGAGGGCAACGAGAATGACTTTCACTTTTATGGTAGCCCCATGGTGCCTCGCTCTAAGTAAACGCCATGTAAACATAAAGAGCAAAGACTGCAAAATATCGTACTGTATCACACACAAATTACAATTGTAACCAATATAAAATAAACCAATATAAATAAAAATGTTAGCATATGTATATTGTGTGTGATCTCTCACCTGATCCCTCAATTGTTTTGAGAAGTGTACATCCGAATTCCGAATTGCTGTTTGGTTTATGAAGTGACTTTTCATAATCTCTTATTGCTGTGTTTAAAGAGCTTCGTTCGCTTTGTAAGTATTGTATCACTACAGTAATCGACGGCAGAAGTTTTATATTACATATACCTAGGTAATTAAACAATATAATTACGGAGTGTAATGTAAGGGAATCATTCATCCAGCCCCCTTCATTTCATGGAATGACCGCCACTTACTGTTCCGTAAGTATAAACGGATTGTATGCAAATGTGAGCATAGTTTCAGGGATGAGAAGTTCATGAATTGAAATTTCAGATAAATGACGCTGATATGTTGTTATAAATATCAGCAGTTTTATGGTTAGAGATTCATCATTATCAGCGATGTCTACAGTTGTTGCGCATGTAATTGCTACACATCGAAAATTAATACGTGCAAAGATTTGTACACTGGAGAGCGGAGCTACTGTTATAGAGTCGTTGCTACTAATTGTTTTGCATTTTCACAAACCGAAATTACTTGAAACAATTATACTAACTGGACGGGCAATTGGAACTACTTTAAGGGAAGTAAGCGTTAAATAATCGCTGAAACTCGGAGATACGTAAGCACGTTCTTTTACTACACAACAGCTTCGGTAAGACATACACTGCACTCCTTGGGTGGAACGGTGCGGCTTTTCTGCCCTGCAGCTACAGAGCACGCTGCCACAGCCGGTTCGCAAGCGCGCGCATCTATCGGCGGGGCGCACTTCAATATCACCCGCACTGCAGTGTATCTCCCCCTTTACGGAAGACACAACACGATACGTTCATTTCACCGTCGCTGATGGCGTTGTCGCGGCAAAGACGTGTTGCCGGCACAGGCGCAGACGGTCCAGGAAACAGTAGGGCGGAGCAGCGCTGCGCTGACCCAGTCGGTGTCCAGTGTGACATGATAGGAGAGGTCGGCGCGTGGTCCGTGACGCCGCCGTCCCTGAGGGCCAGTAACTCTGCTGGGGGGGGGGGGCGAGCGGGGCCCACAGCTGGGCTGGCCCGCGGGAACACCATCTGTAAGTCTCAGTGAGAAATAGGAAAAAGTCGTACTGTGGCCTTCCAAGTGACTGGTATAGTCTATAGGATTTAACTACGGGGTCATCAATCCCTAAACTTACAAACTTCTTATGAACTACTTACGAACTAGGACGGCACAAATATCCATGCCTGAGGGGGGATTCGAACCCCCGACCATAGTGGCCGTGCAGACCGTGACTGGAGCGCCTTAGTCTCCTCGGCCACCGCGGCCGGCCAAGTGACTGGATGGTCCGTTCGCAGAATTGTGGATTGTTACCCAAGTTGGACGTCCGCAGAGATCGTCGTGCTCAAAGCGCACCAGAGGTAGATCTTAACCCCCTTACTGCATCTTTTTGTTTTAATTTTCTGAAAAAAAAAGGTGATATCTTAAGTACAATGTACTGTTTTCATAAAAATACTTTAAAAAGATCTAAATCTTATGTGGGGGCGTTTATTTTGGAATTAAGGGTTTGTACCATACGTGGGACAGTATGCAGTAATAACTTATACCTTGTGATACCAGTTTTATGATGCCCAACATGGAAATTATATATATATATTACACATATACTAAGACTAGCAGTACTGTATTTATATTTTTGAGAAATAACACTAATTTATTTTCCGTTTTTCTCTAATCATTATCAAACTTAAAAAATCAATTTCTCACCTTATTAAAGCACAATGTCGCATTGCACTTCAGACATGCTATATAGGATTTTCCCTTGCATTCTGGATATTTGCAACTAGCTGAAAACCCGGCGTTGCCCGGATATTTATTTTATTCCTACCATTTTTCAGGTATATATTCATTTATATAAGGGCTATATGTCTGTAAAATCCCTTCGGAACACAATTAGTAGTAAAGAAGTAATAGATTAAAACTTGGTCCGCGATTAGGCGGTTTTCCATGAACGTTACTGTTTACGTGCTCATATTTCATGCACTACGTGTCTGAATGTGATACAATTTAGAAGCTACATTCAACTATATATTTGTGTACTGTCTGTAAAAAAAAAAAAAACCTGTCGCTACAATTGTAGTGTTCAAATTATAAATTGTAACGTCATACCGAGAGCCGTAGTTTTACTCCATAAACAGCGGAAAAGTAGTAAGCGAGGAACTTTTTCCTTTCATCATTTTACTATGTTTACCAGCGAGAAAAAGCCTAATAAAGGTTTGAAATTATGTTTAAAGTTTGTTGCAATTCGCTAAATACTGTCATTCTCAGTGTCTTTCGAAAGTCTCCCCGCATTATATGGAATTTTTGCGATTTCTATTGGTTATGACGTAATATCTATTCAAACATGTGCCGTATGTGATTCTTAACCATGCAGCAATTGTTACCTCAGGGTAAGGAATGCGTTTACCAAATTTGGTTGAAATCGGTCCAATGGTTTAGGAGAAAATGACCAGCACTGTCGCAAAATGCAGCAGTTTTCCGCGCATCTCATTGTTTATGACGTCACATCTCGTGAACTATATATCGTATGTGTTTCTTACTTACGGAGACCGTCCTCATGGATTGAAGCTTATGTGTTAAAAAATTCATAACGATCTAGATCTAGCGCATCCTGTCGCACCTGACGCCGTGGAAGATATGCTGTAGGGCCTCTCTTCTTGTTACTGTCACGCTGTTTTTGTATTTCACTGCTTGGCCTACCACTTTCTTGGATAAGGATTTCCCAGTTTTACAGAAGGCCTCTGCAACTGCGACCTTGAAATCAATAAGGGACATGTAGTTCGTATTTCTTCTTCTCCATAGCAGCCAGCTGTTCACACAAGCCAAGTCAACTACGTGAAAGAATACCTTCAGGTACAATTGTTTGAAATGATTTGAATTCTATAAAATCTTAGCATAGAATCTAATAAGAGACAAATGTTGAATATTTACTTAATGCTTCCAAAGCTGCATGTTGTGCCATATTTGTCACAGAGCTATTTTTCAATATTACATATAGTCTAATTCACAAATATATAATTGTGTACAGATGTCCTTTTCCCTCTGCAAATACTATAAATTCTGAAATCAACTATTTACTGTAACTTATACAACTGTATGTGTGACCAAACGTGGACGTAAACAGCTCGCAACACAAAGCAAAGATTGATACCACGCAGTTCCTTACTCTCTCAACAAATGGCAGACACTACTTGCACAGTTGCTCTTGACGGAGTGCCATATCTGTCCCAACATGCAGTTTGGAAATACATGCTCAGGTACCCCCCCAGGGGGCCCACAGTTCTTTTGTGGGTACGTGTGTGGCGCGCACGGGGCCCCGAGCCGGAGCAGCCTTTCTTCTGCCCCAGGCTGCTTCACTTTCCCTCCCGGTTTATGCCTTCGCCCGGAGACGGGCGTATTTCGTGAGCTACGGTGGTTCTTGTTGTGGTTTTTCTTCCTTCGTTCCTTCCTTTCTTACCCTTTGTTTTCTGTCTTTCTCTCCTTGTACTCTCCTAGCCTTCTTCTCCTCATTAGTCTCCGCTTCGGCGTTTGAGACACTTCTTCCTTCTTTCTCTTCATTTCCTATCCTCTTCTTCTTTCCTCCCTGTGCGTGTCTGAAGGCCGACCCACGCATTATCGTGCGTAGCAGGTGACGGGGTAACGCGTAATTCCCCGCCCCGGGTAGACAAGTAGGGCACGTACGTACCCCCTGGTAAAGGCCAGGCCCAGGGAGGGGTGATTACCCGAGCTGGTACCTTCCGAACGTGCCGATTGGTCCCTCCGTCAGTTCTCGGGAGGTGTGACCTGAGGTGTGAACAATCACCTAAGGCGGGTAAGCCCTCGGAGAGGGCCCCCACTAGGAAGGAGCGCGCCATCGGAGACGCCGGTAATCACGGGGGACACTTCCGCGATGACTTCCTTATCTTCTTTCGTGACGTTGACCCAGAAACGTAAGTTAGATTCGCCTCAGCCTAAAAAGACTCTGCCTAATGTACCTAAATTTCTGGTTGTCTCTCGCACCGACGGAAAGGATTTCAATTCTGTCAATCCTTTCGTTATACAGAAAGGTGTAGATGCAATTGCTGGCCCTGTTAAAACCTGTTCACGTCAGCGCAATGGCACATTGTTGCTGGAAGTGGAAAGTGCCTTCCAAGCCCAAAAACTGATACGTACTACGTTGTTGCACACGTTTCCAGTTAAGGTAGAAGCGCACCGCGCACTCAACTCGTCACGGGGGGGGTAGTTTTTACGAGATCCCTTGACGGGTTGTCTGATGAAGACATCCAATCGTATATGTCCGATCAGGGTGTGACAGCCGTCCACAGGGTAATGAAAAAGGTCGATAACCAATTGACACCGACTCGTACTGTTTTTGACGTTCGACAGAGTTGACCTCCCGTCGAAGGTCAAAGCAGGGTATGAAGTCATCTCCGTCCGCCCTTATGTGCCTAACCCAACGCGCTGTTTTCAGTGCCACAGGTACAACCATACCCGTGAACATTGCCCAAATGCAGCAAAGTGTGTCACTTGTGGTAGGGACGCCCATGAGGGGGATTGCCCACCTCCGTCCCCTCACTGCCTAAACTGCAACGGTGACCATGCGGCTTCCTCTCGCGACTGCCCTGTATACAAGGATGAGAAGGTAATCCAGCAAATTCGGGTTACGGAGAAGGTATCAACATCTGACGCTCGTAAGTTGTTGGCGAGTCGAAAGCCCACTGTCCTCCCAGCGGGTACATACAGTAAGGTACTCACCTCAACTCGACCTACCAAGGATTTCAGTACCCAGACATGTGACTTCACTTTCGCTGACACAACTGTGCGATCCGCCAGCCCGAAGATTGCCCGTTCCACGTCCCCGCTTCCTCCTGCTGCTTCTAGGGTACAGTCTTCGTCAAACTCTAGTAAACCGCGAGCACCTAAACAAGATGCCTGGACCTTGAAAAAGGAACCCGTCCGCGAGGATTTTCTGCGTTCTCAGGCTTCCCAACCGTCAACTGCCTCTTCCCGCCGTCACTCTTCCAGAAGAGCTGACAAGAAAAAGAGTTCCTCTCCTTCCCCGCCGAGGCGTGACCCATCCGTCACGCCGTCCAACAGTTGCCGGCCTCGGCCGTCTTCTGTTTCACCGGGTCGCTCCGTCTGCCGGGCACCCGGTCCTCTACCGGCGGCGGAAACTGCCCCTCCTGATCAACTCAGGGAGGTGGCAGGCGCGTCGGTCGAACCTATGGACCACGACCCTTTGCCCCTGGATAGCGATAGCAGTGCTCCCTCGAAATCGGGTCCTCAGCGGCCCTCGAGGTGACCCCGCTTGCTAGTTGGTTTTTATCCTTATTTCTTCTCTCATTTTTATCATGGCGCTCCTTCAATGGAATATTCGCGGCATTCGTTCTAATCGGGAGGAGTTAAAACTACTCCTTCGATTGCACTGCCCGCTTCTAGTCTGCCTCCAGGAAACCAAGTTGCGTCCCCGTGATCGTGCAGACTTTCCACACTACACCTCTGTGCGGTTCGACTTGCCACCCATGGAAGGTATTCCAGCCCATGGAGGGGTTCTGATGCTCCTTCGAGACGATGTCTATTACCATCCCATTTCGTTGCATACTCACCTACAGGCAGTTGCCGTCCGCATCACCCTATCCACATTTACCTTTTCCCTCTGTAATATTTATTCGCCATCGTCATCTGCCCTTACTAGGGCAGATGTGCTACACCTTGTTGATCAGCTCCCTTCACCCTTCGTGTTGATAGGCGACTTTAATGCCCACCACCCCTTATGGGGCTCTCCGGCACCTTGTCCGAGAGGCTCCCTTTTGGTGGACCTTCTCCAACACCTCGATCTTGTCTGCATCAACACCAGTGCACCAACCTTCCTTTCTGACACAACACACACTTACTCCCATATAGACCTCGCAATATGCACTCCTCAGCTTGCCGGTCGGTTTGAGTGGTATGCACTTTCTGACACGTACTCGAGTGACCATTTCCCCTGTATCATCCACATTCTGCATCATTCCCCATCTCCTCGTCCCACCAGTTGGAACATTTCTAAAGCCGACTGGGGGCTTTATTATACCATGGCTGTTTTTCACGATCGGAATTTTCCCACATGTGACAGTCAGGTCGACTACCTCACAGAGGTTATTCTCACAGCTGCCGAACGTTCCATACCTCGTACTTCCTCTTCTCCACGTCGTGTCCAGGTCCCTTGGTGGACGACAGCCTGCCGCGACGCGCTTAGAGCCCGGCGCCGTGCTTTACGCACCTTCCGCCGCCACCCGACTTTGGAGAATTGCATACATTATAAACGTATGAGAGCGCAATGTCGTCGTATCATGAACGACAGCAAGAAAGCTTGCTGGACTGCTTTTACTAGTTCTTTTAACCGTTTTACTCCCTCCACGTTTGTTTGGCGTGGCCTACGCCGTCTATCCGGCATCAAGGTCCACTCCCCGATTCCTGGCCTGACCGTGGAGAATGCAGTCCTCGTGGACCCCTATGACGTTTCTAACGCATTGGGCCGTTTCTTTGCGGAGGTTTCGAGCTCTGCCCATTACCACCCTGCCTTTCTCCCTCGCAAACACGTAGAGGAGGCCCGGCCGCCTTCTTTCCACTCTTCTAATCGTGAAAATTATAACGTCGCCTTCACCATGCAGGAGCTAGACCGTGCTCTCGCCCTGTCCCGATCTTCTGCTCCCGGGCCCGATTCCATTCACATTGAAATGCTGAAGAACCTCTCTCCTGCGGGCAAGTGCTTTCTTCTCAGTACCTACAATCGCATATGGACTGAAGGTCATGTTCCCACAAGTTGGCGTGAAGCCACTGTTGTCCCCATCCCCAAACCAGGGAAGGACAAACATCTTCCTTCCAGCTATCGCCCTATTTCTCTGACGAGCTGTGTCTGTAAGGTGATGGAACGCATGGTTAACGCTCGGTTGGTCTGGCTCCTCGAATCTCGCCGCCTCCTGACTAATATCCAATGCGGTTTTCGTCGACACCGCTCTGCTGCTGATCACCTCGTTGCGTTGTCGACCTTCATTATGAACAACTTTCTAAGGAAGCGTCAAACAGTAGCAGTGTTCTTCGACTTGGAGAAGGCATACGATACCTGTTGGAGAGCGGGCATTCTCCGCACATTGCACAGATGGGGCCTTCGGGGCCGCCTTCCTCTTTTCATTCAAGAGTTTTTGGCGGATCGCAAGTTCCGGGTACGGGTGGGTTCTGTTTTGTCAGATACCTATTGCCAGGAGAATGGGGTACCACAGGGCTCCGTCTTGAGTGTGGCGCTCTTTGCCATTGCAATCAATCCGATCGTGGATTGCCTTTCAGCCGACGTCTCCGGATCTCTTTTTGTTGACGATTTCGCAATCTATTGTAGCGCCCAGCGGACGTGGCTCTTGGAGCGTTCTCTTCAACGCTGTCTTGACCGTCTATATTCCTGGAGCATCGCAAACGGCTTCCGATTCTCCACTGAGAAAACTGTGTGTATAAACTTCTGGAGATACAAGGAATTTCTTCCACCCTCTCTACATCTCGGCCCTGTTGCTCTCCCTTTCGTGGAGACTACGAAATTCTTGGGACTCATGTTGGATCGTAAACTTTGCTGGTCCACGCACGTGTCCTACCTGGCTGCCCGTTGTGCCCGATCCCTTAACGTCCTTCGTGTCCTCATTGGCACGTCATGGGGAGCGGACCGTACCGTCCTGCTTCACCTTTACCAGGCCATTGTTCAGTCGAAGCTCGACTACGGAAGCCTTGTATACTCCTCTGCACGGCCGTCGATTCTCCGCCGTCTCAACTCTATCCACCATCGGGGATTACGTCTGGCGACCGGTGCATTTTATACTAGCCCTGTTGAAAGTCTGTATGCCGAGGCTGCTGTATTACCCTTGACCACTCGGCGTGACATACTTTTGTCTCGGTACGCATGCCGCCTGCGGTCGATGCCCAACCATCCATCTTACCGATTATTTTTTGACGACTCACTCGATCGCCAATATCAGTTGTCTGCGATTGCCTTGCTTCCACCTGGAGTTCGGTTTCGCCGCCTACTACAGCGGCTCGATTTTACCCTTCCTTCCACCTTTCGGTTGAGCGAAAGCCCATTGCCACCGTGGCATAAGGCCCCGGTTCACACTCACCTCGAACTTAGTTCGCTCCCCAAGGAGAGCACTCCGGATTTGGTATACCGCTCGAGGCTTGTCGAACTCCGTTCGCGGTTCGATAACGCCATATTTATTTACACTGATGGTTCCAAGAGCACTGCCGGTGTCGGATCTGCCCTCGTCGTCGGGGACAACCGTTTCCAATACAAGCTCCCTGACCGGTGCTCGAACTTCACGGCTGAGCTTTTCGCCCTCCACCAGGCCGTTTTGTACACCTGCCGCCACCGTCAACCTTTCTATGCCATCTGTTCGGACTCCCTTAGTGCCCTGCAGAGTCTTAAGGACCCTTTGTCGCACCATCCTCTCGTGTATCGGATCCAACGCTCCCTCCAGTTGCTAGCAGATGACAGCTGTCACGTTTCTTTCCTGTGGGTCCCTGGCCACGTAGGTGTGCCCGGGAATGAGACGGCCGACATAGCGGCCAAGGCCGCAGCTCTTTTACCTCGCGTGGCTACCTTTTGCGTCCCGTCTGACGATGTTCAACGGGCTCTCCGCCGGAGTATCGTGTCGCAATGGCACAGTGCGTGGTTTTCAATGTCCAACAACAAATTTCGAACTGTAAAACCGATCCCGACCGCTTGGAGGACCTCCTCACGCCCCTCTCGGCGGGAGGAGGTCATCCTGGCCCGGTTGCGGATCGGTCACTGCCGTTTCAGCCACCGTCACTTGCTGTCCGCCGACCCTGCACCGCTGTGCTCCTGCGGTGAACTGCTGACCGTGCGACATGTCTTACTGTCTTGCGTACTTTTTAATCATCTACGTGTAGCCGTTCACCTTCCGTCTACTCTGGAGGAAATTTTAGCTGATGACACACGAGCAGCTGCTAGAGTTTTGCGTTTTATCAACTTGGCCAACTTATCCAAGGATATTTAACCCTTTTAATTGTCTTTTATCTTTCGTTTTTAGCCTCTTCTGGATGTTCTGACAGTCCCCATTTTTTTTTTAGGCCATAGCGAATCTATGTTTTTGGCTGGGCGCTAATGACCATAGAAGTTGTGCTCCCTAAAACCACAAAAAAAAAAAAATAAAAATAAAAATAAAAATAAAAAATAAAAAATGCTCAGGTACGAGTTTGACAAAGAGAAAAGTGGTATGTGCCATCTGGCACAGTATGCAGTAAGGGGTTAAAGCGACCACAGCACACAAGAGAATTCGTGAGCCGGCCGCGGTGGCCGATGGGACTGAGGCGCTCCAGTCACGGTCTGCACGGCCACTACGGTCGGGGGTTCGAATCCCCCCCCCTAGGGCATGGATATTTGTGACGTCCTAGTTCGTAAGTAGTTCATAATTAGTTTGAAAGTTTAGGGACTGATGATCCCGTAGTTAAGTCCAATAAGCTATACAAACATTTGAACATTTAGAATTCGTGAGCTCAAAAGCGTCAACTGGAAGTGCAACGGGTTACTAGAAGTGGGACAAGGAACACGCACTGGTATAGGCCGTCATCCACTCTAGCACAGAATGGACGTTCACGGCTCGTCTGGTGGATCACTTTGAAGAGGGAATGGCGGGCCGTGGTCTTCAGCAGATTCCACCTGTGCGTAAACGATGCTTGTTATAGCGTATCACTTACCTTCTGAGTGACGTCTCTTGGAGTGCGTTCGTCCAAGACGCACTCATCCCACCCGTTCTTTTCCCCACTATGCAGGTGGGTGGTGGTGGTCCAACAGGATATACTATGTTGACAAGCAATTGCGATGGCTTGTGAAGACGGTGAAGATGCCGTGTGGACATACCACACAAAAAAAGAGAATTCCTTTGTTGAAACATACTTCACAAAGTTTGAGTCAAAACCTCCAGAACTGAAAGCAATAATCATAACATGGGTTATGTAGAAAAACAAAATACACACATTAAATACGTATATATAATTCTTGCACATGAATATTACACAACGTGATACACAAAATTCAATACATGGAACAGACATTTCAGTGACCGGACGGACAATTAATAACGAAGTGAAAAGAAAGAGGGATATTTGAAGACGGATCTGCCGTTTCGCAGTCAAACGCCGTGACCACATAATGACGTCGCCCTGGGCTTCACCAACTTGTGTTGCACGTCTTAAGCTTGGACGAGTCAAGTTCTTTTTTAGTTACGTCGGCCACCTTCCTGTTTCCACGGGTACATGTACGCAGTTTTCGATGGGCCATTGATTGGGGCATCGTATCACTAAATCTGAGAGGAATGCGATGGGAGTTTCCGTTGACAGAGTAGCAAAGAGGTATCAACTGCGGAGGACTCGGCACGCTCACCTCACCTCGCTTAGTCTGCTCTCCATTCCCCAAATAGTGGCACCCAACAGTTATATTTTCGCACTGAGCAACTGAACATAATCACACTGGCGTGTTTTATGGCCCACTTTAGAGTTTCTGTTGTTTCATGATTTCTGCAAATATTTTGGGCAAAAAGTAATACATACGAATAACATAAAATTAAATATATATAAAAATATGATTTTATTGGACACTTCTGTAACTTGCGTCTCAACTGTGCAATGTGGACGATCTCACAGTTATAAAATTAGATTAGCGAGTGAGACACAAATTTCTGCTATTATGGCAGCAAAATAGAGGCCGAACGTGGAGAGGATATGATATGTAATCTGGATATGGCAAAAAAAAAGTTTCTGAAGAGACATTAGTTTATGTAAAATATAAATGTATTAGGAAATAGATTATGAAGATATTTGTATTGAGTGCAGCCCTGTATGGAAGTGAAAGGTAAGCAGTTCAGATAAGACAGTAGAAGCTTGAATGTCTTACTACAAAAGAATGCTGGGCATTAGATGGCTGGATTGTGTAACTGATGAAGAGGAACTGAATAGCATAAGGAAGATAAGAAATGTGTGGCATAACTTGACAAACAGAAGCAATCGATTAATAATATACATTCTGCTACACCAAGAAATAGTTAATTTAGTATGTAAGGGAAATATAGGCGGCGACCATGCGATAAATCAAAGGAGAGCTAAATGAAATGAGTTTTTTTTATTGAAGACTGCAACAACAGTCTCTAGAAGTCTGAACAGTGTTGTCTGTAAAGCACATGTGGCGACATCTTAGTAAATGAAGCAGCCGTCTGAAGCTGGATGGGCTTTGACCATAAGGGTTCTGAACATCTATTTTGCGAATATACGTGATAGTACGAGACATCTTTTCACCATCCTTCTACACGGAGCGTCTTCATGTTCTACGATGATTGGGTCTTTGTATAATGACCAGGGTGTAGGTACCGTAAGGATTTACCTCGTAACCTCGATGAAAACATTACATTTTTAAGAAAATATGGATTTTAATATCGACTTGCTTTAAGAAATGCTACGTTTGTAACAAAGAAAGCTTGACTTATCTAACGGAAGACTAGCTGAATTGAAAGTTTAGTGATTCCATTCGAACTGTATTAAGCGTCTACACAGCTGCCTGGGCCACTTTCCCGATAATAATTAGCTTGATGTTGGTGATAACTATACAGCATTTAAAGTAATATATTCGCAGTGGCGACTATTATTAAGCGTCAGCTTTGCAATTCGTTAGTGACGTGTGAAAATTTATGTAGCGCCATAACTAGAACCTGGATTTCCCGCTTGTTACATGAGAGCAGTTGGCCCGCAATAAATTTTCACAGGTTGCCAACAAATTGTACAGTTGATGCGTAAACACATTCGCAGTTGCGAATAAATCTTCTGTTCTTGGCAGCTATAGTCGACGCATGTCTTGAAGGATATAACATTGATTAAATCGTAAAAACGTGGACGCTGCACATTGTACACGATTTGAAAGTGCTGTCACTGTACTGTCTGCTTTTGTAGTTTCAGCAGAAATTTTTTTAAATATGATGCTCCATTGAAAGGGCGATGGTAGCTACTCAGCTGTAATGTTGATCACTTGATTTTTCACAAAGTTCATGGCGTCTGTTACGATTGCACCTGAATGCGTTCTTACGAGAAACATCGACCGTTCTGAATAGAAGCCGAGGTGGAGTGGTTGAGCGCTATAAGGCGCCTTGCTGCAGAACGCGCGGTTGCTCGCCGTCGAAGGTTAGTCCTCCCTTGTGTGTGTGTGTGTGTGTGTGTGTGTGTGTGTGTGTGTGTGTTCTTAGTATAGGTTACTTTACGTTAAAGTAGTTCGTAAGCCTAGGGACTGGTAACTGCAGCATTTAAGTCCCTTTAATTTACAAATATTTGTACATTTGTGAATCGAAAATAAAATTTTAGAACAAAGGGAACAGTCTGAAGAAGGAAACAATTAGTAACAAATTGATAGATTAAGGCGAAAACAGAATAGTAAATCCGGGAACTTAATGAGATATGTTGAACATAAAGCATAAGTGGGCAAAGATAAAAGCGCGTTCTACGTGTACCAGAAGTCGGCGACGAATAAACGCCAGTCACGCCTAGTGACTGCGATGTTTTCTGAATGTCAGGCGGTACGAAAGGGATCCTGTAGCAGAGTATTTTACTGTTTATGATCTCATTTCTTATTTTAGTATTATGGTCATGTCTCCATATGTAAGTGGGTGCTAATAAAGTTGGTATCAGAAAGAATAAATTATTTCTATATGCCAGTCTCATACCCTAGCAACAATTCGTAGAAACGTGGAAACACATAATGAATGCTGCCTATTACAGCAAATGTGTCCATACCAAATAGTGGTGAAAGTTCAAACGTATTTCGTCAATTACCGAGAAACTTAAGTTTTCGTGTTCTCCTCCGCTTCCCTCTTCTCCATAGCCGAGATGCTGGTTACGCTCTTAATGCGACATAGCCTGTACTAATGGGCAAGGTTTGGAGGGGGGGGGACAGATCTTGTGGCGGGATTATCAGTAAAACCAATCACAACGGCAGAGGTTGTTTGCTGTCTAGACTTAGCGTCAGGTTTCTGGGGGAAATGGGAGCGAAGGTGTTAGCCGCCGTAACCTGAGTAATCGATTCAATTCCCTGTTCAGCTCTCCGCTTTGGCCTGCCGTGAAAGGTGGCTAGACGTATCCCCCCTGGTGGATGTCTCCCTCGAGAAAAGGAAATAAGGTTACGTCGATCGTAACGCCTTGGCGTCTTTCTGTGCCCGCCGTCTCGCGTATCGCCAGTCGGAAAGACTAGTGGGCCCGCTGCCAGGCGTGTCGGGGCTTGTCTTTTGCGTCTTCATACCGAGAGAGATCGCAGACACGAGAACGAATTCACGCGCCGTAAATATCGCATTGTTGTGTGTCAACATTTGGCTGTACATCACTCCTAAATGCTGTATTACTGCATATGACTCACCAGTCTGGCTTTCGTGAACATTGTAGCCCAAGCACTAATTAAAGGTAACTAATGACATGAAATGTGTTATGGTATACGATGAGGCCATAATATAGACAATGTCTGATTTTTGTAAGACGTTTGATACCGCCAACTTCTACATACTTAACATACAAAATTCAACAGCAATGCACAAGTAAAATGCCAAAGTTATAAAATGAAATGAGGAACAGACAGCAACGTATTATCTGTGTCTTTCGGAATTCCATAATCCAAAAACAATGTTGACTAATATCCTAGCTTTGCTCAGCCATAAAACAAAAATGTTAGAATACTTGTGTTCGCTCCTAGGCTCTGCTCACAGCTTAATGCCAAGTTGATTACATGCGAAATTTGGAGGACTCCCTTCGGTCCCCATCACATACCTCTCTAAAAATTAGCCATATATTTTTTTTCAAACATTAAACCACGTGTTTGCATGCTTTCAACCTCTTAGCTTTACATAGTCATTATTCCCTTCATCCTTCCTCTCATAATTTACCTTTCTGTAATTTGTATTTATTGTTGCGTTGTTTACAGTAGTGCAGAAATTAAATCCAGTTCCTTCTAAAGGTTTCATTCTATTCTAGGTGGAACTTGCAGCATGCGTATCGTAATGAACGCCACGCAAAATACTTGGTTAGGTGTAGGAGAGATCCTGAAGGCGCAAATAGTGTCAGACCAAATCAAATAAAAATGCGGCGTTTAATACGCAGCTGTAGATAAAGAATAACATTATAGGCTGTAGATCCTGGAACACAGACGAAGCACAAAAAGTATAATAGTTATCAGAGATTACCTGATTAATGCTATATACATGATCAGGAGCTTAACTGTTCAATGGCTCAAAATCAGCTACGGGTGAAAAGTGTTTGATATGTATTCAGACTGTCGGAAAGACGCAGAACACCTACGCAGGCTGAACACGAAATTGGTAAGGGCTCCATTCTATTTAATTAAACAAAATATTGATCATCCGTTCAAATTTTTCAATCCCACTGTCCCATAGAGTGCATACGTTTCAGCAGACGCGTTTTCGACACTCACTGTCCCACAGCATTTTTTAATATGCAACCACTTTACTATCATATCATCTAGTAACAAAGTAGCTCAGTGAGCTAAGCTGTTAAACCTTCTGTAAAATGTCTTAAGATTCGCGTTTTGCTCTATTACCTACTACTGGACGAATACGGATGTCCAGCGAAGCAATACCAGTAGTGTTGGACCGTGCAGTTGGCGTATATGAAAGCGTTCTTATCAACTGAAGGTGATAAATTAGCTTGCTCTATGCCAGGCATTTCTTAAACATTCAATTGAAGGCCAACCTATAGACGACAAATCAATAAAATCCATTCAATGTCGAATGAAATTAATAAGAAGTCTGGTGTGAGGAGAAACTTCACTCTCATCACATACGTTGAGAGGCTGTTAAACTATTCATAGTTTCAACTAGTTATTTTTAGATCTTTATGTTTTTATTTGCTTCTTAATTATGATTTGGTTTAAAGATACTAAAATCTCACTTCATTGTCTATTTAAAATTTCATCTGTTCCCCCTACGTCGTCAGTAGAGCACGGATTTTTAGGTTAGAACCTATTAAAGTTCCTAGTTGAAAATAAACTTCTTCTTACGCGTTTAATGACTAATCAAAACCATAACTGCTAATTTTATAGCACCTATTTTTGCCTATTTCAGCCTCAAAATACTTAAAGTCACGAATTTTTTCTATCTTTAAAGGATTTGAGTGGCTTCGACGAATCAAATGTAGAAGCACTGAAAGTGGTATTTGAAAAGAGGAAAAAAAGAAAATACTGCAATCAGTCTGTACCGGCAGAGGCATGGTTGCGTTAAAGTTATCCGGACTGCGCATGCACTACAAAGATTTCAAAAAGGTATTGCAAAGTATGCCACACGGATTTATATTGATGCAACTACTTACGATCTCAGCCGGCATACTGCAAATGTGATTCGTGGCAAGTATGATGCAGATACGCCATTCAGAGGTTGTTTGATTTGTTCAAAACAACTCACAGAGACAATCACACACTTCGTCAATGATAGTCAAACATGTTCCTAAACCTATTGGACCACAATGCTATGGTCATCAGTCCCTAGACTTGTAAACTACTTAAACTTACTTACACACACACACACACACGCCCGAGGGAAGACTCGAACTTCCGCTGGCGAACGGCCGCGCGCACCGCAGCACGGCGCTTCGGTGCGCTCTGCTATTTCGCCGCGGCCATATTGCTTGTCATCATAGCCAAATTGTAACCAGTTTTCCAGTACTGGCGGACTGTCTCTGGCACCATCCATCCTTCTCACCGAATCTCCTTTGTATTAGAAGAAGAATGCGACACTGTGACAGTGTACGTCTGTGTTGCTAGATATATTGTGTAATTTTAAATGTCTTAAAATGCCTGTTGTACTGTTTGCTACATTACAGAGTGTGTTATGACATATTTTGCAGCAGCTGTAAAGTATGACTTTCGTGTATCCATATTTGAATCGGAGCTGCAAGCTCTGCCTGTGGGCGTCAGCGATCAGTTGCGATAGCAGAGCGCGTGCTGCCCCAGTCAGCTGGCGCACGACGGCACGCGAGCTTCTCGACAATCGCTCCAGCACCGGCGGCTCGACAAATTCTCGAGTCGCCTCGCCTCAGCCGCATCCCTGGTGTGGACTGCATTGTGCGGTGTCGTCGCTACTGCGGTCAGCCAATAGGCCGAAAGTCTCTACCGGTCTTTCCATATTTCCGGGTCGCTTAGCTCTTTCTATAGCCTCTGGTTTTCCTTTTCAATGTGAGGGGTTGTTTTGCCAGTACTGTCACTTCCTGGAAACCTATCCTTTCGCCGCACTCTTCCTGGTGTTCGGTCACTGTCGACTTCGCATGCTGTCCCTGCCGAATATACTTCTCGTGCTCGGTTAAGTAAAGCAGTCAACAATCCGAAGATTGGTTTGAACACCACAGTACTTGACTAGGCATGGTCCTGTTTGGAGGTGGTATCCGTTGCCTTCCTCCGACTTTCGAACTGACTTAACCAGCCAGTTACAGGGGGACCTACAGTTTAACGTGGGTTCTCAACCACGCTGCTACTCGTGCTCGGTTATCCTTTTGTAAATCGGCCTCCCAGTTTTCCAATGTACTCTTGGCTGCACCTACAGCCGATTTCAAAAACTTCGGCTGTGTGCAACCTATCACCTGAATCCTTCACTGAGTCAAGGACATCTCTTGGTTTGTTGTTGCTGATAAATATAGGTTTGATAGCCACTCGTTCTACTAGTCCTTGCATACTAGTGGAAATAGGGTGTTGTTTTATTTCTCCATTCCCTTTCATTTCCATGATTAGTTGCCATAGATTCGTCAATCCGCACAACAGGCGCCAAATGCATAAACTTCAAAGACAACTAAGAGTAAGGTTTCTCGAATGTAGGAACGAACAAATGGGAAGACATGATGAACACGTCACAACTCCAGAAAAACAATGGCGACTTGTGAACGCCAAAAGGCCGCCGCCACCTCCGAAAGAGAGACCTTTCAACAGCGCAAGGACTTAAATATTACTTTCCACAGGTAGCGTAGACCTATCGACTTTTGAGGTACAAAAAACGCCAGGATACGACCTAACTCCACAAGAACGCATGGAAGGCACTTACCCCAACTTCTACCAACGTTCCAGACAACAGCCGATAAACCACCCCAGGCTTAAAACACCTATAGATGCAGAAGTCAGAAAAATCGTCCAGCAAAGAAAAGGCACATCGGCCCCAGGAACGAATAACATCTCAAATGAACACCTAAAAAACACACTGAAGAAACGATTGGTATTACGCGGATTATTAACAGCTGCGAGATCCACGAATTCTTCCCCGTGGAAGATACTAGGTTAGTACCAGTACCTAAACGAGGCAAGGACCATAAGACCTGACCTTGGAACGGGAGTTAGTCCAGAATTTTGGAACCGCTCACCGAAGACCGTCAATAATACGGGCACAATTTAGGTTCCAAAAGCAGCTCTCGGCGGGACTAAAAGTGCTACGTGTCGTCGAACTCATCACTTGAAACTTCAAGAGGTCCAACTCCACAGCAGCTGCTTTTCTATATTGAGATAAAGCGCACGACAAAGTTTGTCCAGAAAAATTAGTACACAAACTGGCGACCCAAACATAGTCCCCGACTTGTGTTCTTCTGATAGTTCTCTCCAAGATAGCACAATGTATGTGACCATCGACGGACGACACTCAAGCCAAAGAACTCCTGCTGCAGGTCTCCCACGACTGACCGTCCTTCCAACTTCATTCATTGAATACATTGACTTAACTCTGGAAACTGGAGTGTACCTCGCCCAGTTTGTAGACGACAATGCGTTTTTCACCACACGAAGACAACACTTCGCCAACGTCAACAGGCTCCAACGACATCTTCAAAAAGTTACCTCGTGTTGCAGGGAAAACAAAAATAATCCTTAATGAACAAACGTCAGCTACTTTTGAAAGTCCACGTCCAGGAAAAGAAGAGAAAATGCACGAAAATGACCCAAGCACTCATCCCCCTTCTTCCGAAGCTAAGAACCTACCACCAAACCGAAACAAGATTAAATGAAGGAACAGTACTTGCAGCACTTCCATAGGGGAGTATCATATAGGGCAAAACATGCAACCACCAGCTCCAACAACCCCAAAACAAAGTTCCTCGATGGATCCTGCGAGCCCCACCATGGGAACGTACAAAGGAACTGCAAGAGACAACGCAGATGAAGACCATTAACGAACATATCAAGAAGAAAACCCAGAAAGTCGTCAACAAAATCAACACACTACGTAACACTGTACCGCAGTTGCAGGACTTGACAGCACAAACACAAGCAACACACACATTAAGGTGCCTACTACTTTACTACGTTTTCAAGACAAAAGTATAATAAAAAGTTGTAAAAATGTAAATTGTCCAACGGGCCACCCACGAAGGTGGGCTACAGGTCCATGAGACACGAATAGTCTGTTCCTTCATTACATAATTTGTAGTCAATAAAAATAAAATTGAAAAACGGTTGTACCATCCCATTAACGCAAGGCAAGCCGGATGGACGAAGGGCCGTTTTGTGTCCCAACTTCATCGCCGCTTTTGTGTCCCAGCCTCGTCGTAGGTGTCGGTGGCCGAGTGGAACGAGACCGACACAGTAACAAAAATAGCACGCTGGTGCAGGTACGGAGGGGAGCAGCCAGAAACTATAAACACTAGAGTAAATTAGAAAGATATATATTGCACAGAATGTAACAATACTTAACTTTTACATAGTACTGCAGAATGTTGATACATAGTTGTTAGAGGCCTGCCTAGTGCCTGTACAATAGCAAAGTCTTCACTGGTGCCTATCTGATTACGAAGGTCCTGACTGGTTGCTATCTCAGTCCGAAGTCTTTACTCGTTGCTATCTCAGTCCGAAGTGACCGATCCTTCAGTGGTGGCCACGAGCGGCGTTGTCGCAGAGGGCGCTCGTGGCTGTCGTCGTGAGAACGCCGCGCCGTGCGTGCATGGCGGCGCGCGGCGAAAGTAAGTGGCGCGCACTTTGTACTTGTGCGACACCACAGGCCGTTTCCACAAAAATAAATAAATAAATAGATTCAACCATAATCGAAACCTGCGACCAAAATTTGGCAGCATCTACCACCATTATGTAAGTTACCAGCTTCCCGTTATTCAGCAGTTAACAAGATACCCAGGAGGAGGTGGCTAGTAACGGTGGCTGAAACGTCGGTAAAATTTGATTTATTGACAATGTGGTCCAATGCCCAGAAGAATTCTATTCACAGTGAAGCGGAAGCCTTAGTTTACATTTAACCAAACTGAGTTGAATTTCACTTATTGTCCTCTAAAATTCGTTATTCAGGGCGACGAAATGAGCCCGTGGTGAAGTACTGATTTGGGCCGGCCGCGGTGGTCGAGGTGACTGAGGCGCTCCAGTCACGGTCTGCACGGCCACTACGGTCGGAGTTCGAAACCCTCTCGGGCATGGATATTTGTGCCGTCCTTAGTATTAGCTAGTTCATAAGTAGCTTGTAAGTTTAGGGACTGATGACCCCGTAGTTAAGTCCCATAAGCTTAACAAACATTTGAAACATTTACTGATTTGGAACGATGGGCCGTCTTCCGCCGATGCCGGGGTCGGTAAAAGCCAGTGTGAAGGCAGCCTCAGAATAGTGGTAACGTCGCAGGCAGCTGTAATTGGCGGCGGTATCTTTTTCCGCCGCTCAGCTGATAACCTCTGCTGTGGCCGTGTCGTCTTACCGGATCGGACTCTGTGTGGTACCGACGACGCGAAGTAGGGTTCCATCACCGCACCGTATACTGTCTTTTCCTATAGCATAATAATATTATTCTCAGAATTAACATCTTGTACAATCTTACGTTGCCGAGCGCTATTTATAGGTAGACAAATTCTGTAAAAGTGTATAGATTTTTCTGTCTTCCTTCCATAATCGACGTGATAACGGCGTCTCGGACGCCTTTAGTTTTCCTAAAGCGAAACCGATGGCTGTTAATTAGATCCTCAATCTTCTTTTCAATCGTTTGGTGCATTATTCTTAACAATCGTTTGGATGCATCATGCTTATTTGGATATTTGTCTGATAAGTCTGATGTTACGTTCCCAGTCTTAAATATATTACAGACTAAACTGAATAGTTCTCTGGTTGGCATTTACGAAGGAATGTTACCTATGCCTTCTACATCACTAAATTTAATGTCATCCAAAGCTCTTGTAAATTCTGACTCTAATGCTGGATCCGATTTGTCTTCATCAGTCCCAGTTTTTTCCTCTTGCCACGTCAGACAAGACTTTCTCAGCGTTAGAAGCCTTGATTGAGCTCATAACATATAGCAACTATCCACTGAGTTTAACAGTATAATTCTCAATGCATTCTTGTTACCACCCTTGCTTTTAATTTCGCCGCAACGTTCCTGTAGGGTGAAGCGGTCATTCAGCGCTAAGTTCCTTTTAGATTAGTATGTATACACTTGTAATACGCAATTCCTTCCTTAAGTACAGCCTCAAGTCACAAATTATTGTAATTTGAAGGATGCAGTACTGAAAAATGCAGTTGCCCAATCCGCAATAAGGCGCACCGCCATTTGCGCGTCTGATGTTCAGTCATTAAAATCTGGTAGTTTCAGAAACAAAGGAATGTCAAGTCACCCTGTTTCTCTTCCTTCGTGGCTCGCACGATATTGCTACATGTCCAATAGAAGCCCATGTAATCCCAGAGTGTGCATGTAACGTCTGCAAATAGAATTCCAGCGCCGATGCTAATTCGATCCTTAGAATACTAACAAATTATCGAATATTGAAAATAGTCGTTGGCTATACCTTAAGCCCCGTTTACATCGAAGCGAACGAGCAGCAGCGAACGAGCATTCGCTCTGGTGTAAATGCTATGCGCGCGCTGTTCGGTCAGGTTCGGCTCGCATTCGCAGGTGTTCGCTTGTGATCCGCTGGGTGTCGGTTTCAGGGCGAACCATCAAAGGAAGTTCGCGTCCTCTCCGCTTCGGCGCTAGCGTATGCGACAAACTGTGTATGCTCGCCTTGCGGCAGTGTGCTGTTTTCTCTTCCGTTCGCTCCGGTGTGAACGCTTATTCGCAAGTACAAGCCAATGCATGCGTGCACAGGCCAATTCCTGGCGAATGCGCATTCGCCTGTGTTCGCTCGTGTTCGCTTTGGTGTAAACGGGGCTTTACGTTTCTTGTGTCGATAATCAGTAAGTTTGGGTTCTTAAAAAGCTTTTCTGAAAACAATTAATTAATTATTATTTGACATGCCACATGACATAGTAATATTAAATGTGTAAATGGTTAAATTCAGGCAGTTACATCAGGTATTTTAGTAAACGCAGTACATAAGTTGACAGAATTTAAAAAAGAAAGCGTTTTGACTGGACATTGTCGCTTTACATAAACAAAGCTATTTTACACATCAGGAAATCTTATTGAATTACAGAAATTAAAGTCTGCAATGAATTTCGTACCAAATCAAATTTACTGACAGGCCATCTTCCTCCTTTGTAAGCTATTTTTTTTTCTGAGATGTTCCCTCTCTTTCAGTAAGTTGCAGCAGTCGAAAAGCACGTGGTCAACAGTTTGGACAGCTCTTCTTTTTATTGTTCGCGCGATCAAGTACCGACACCTCTGTGTCGTTAATACGACTTGTTTCATTTCTGAGCAAAGTTTGATAATTTGTTTTCGGCCTGAAAACTTTAACATTTCTGTTTATTCGTACGAATCTACATTGCAAAAGCGATCAGGTTGTTTCTTGAGTTTTTGTAGGTGCACGGCATTTTGCCTCAAAATAATCGGCCGAATTTGCTTAAGGTTAACTATTTTGTAATACTTTATCCGAGAGCTGCTTTTATGCTTGTTCTGTACTTAACGATACAAAAATTACGCCTTCTTTGTTGGTAATAATTACATATCTAAAATATGAATCCTGGTAGAACTGAAAAGAGCCGTTGCAGATGCCACATAGATGCAGAAAATCAAATGTTTGTAGAGCTTATGGCACTTAACTAGGGGCCATCAGTCCTTAAAGCTACAAACTACTTATGAACTAGCTTATACTAAAGACGGCACAAACATCCGTGCCCGAGGGGGGGGGATTCCAACCCTCGACAGAGAACGGCCTCGCGCATCGTAGCATAGCGCCTCAATGCGCTCAGCCGCTCCGCTGTGGCTAGATGTAGATGATCTGTGGACAAATACTAGAAAACAGTAACACATGCTTCATTTGTTGGCATAACAGTCTTCAGCACCACCTGTGGAAGCCTTTCGCAATGTGTCACCAGATGCGTTTCACTTTTACTTAAATATTCTAAGAATGAAACTTCCACGCTTCAGTGGAGTATACGCTGATATGAAACTTCGTGGCAGATAAAAATTGTGGGCCGGAACTGGGACTCGAACCTGGGACTTTTGCCTTTCGCGAGCAAGCGCTCTACCACTTTTTTCTTTTTCTCTTCGTTGCGGACGCTGATCGTTTTTGTTCGTTCTTGTTCGGTGTGTTGTTGGCTCAGCTTTTTTATTACAGAGGGCGTTGAGCCCTCTGACCGGGCGCGCTGAGCACCACTGAGCTACCTCGACACCACTCACGGCCTGTCCTAAACTTCACTTCTGAAGTTTGGAAAGTGGGAGGCGAGGTACTGGCAGAAGTGAAGTCGTGAGGACGGACCGTGAGTCGTGTCGGGATAGCTCAGTGGTACAGCGCTTGCCCACGAAAGACAAAGGTCCCAGTTCGGAATTCCGGTTCCGGCACACAATTTTAATCTGCCAGGAACTTTCAATATCTTAGTTTATATATTGAAACAGTTATCTTTTGTAATCCGCGCTCAATTTTCTTTTTTGTTTGCGTACGCTGTACACTGCTTTCATATCCCGTTAAAGACTGAAGTCGAAAACTGACAATAGAGCGGAAACACATGTGATATCAGAACATATAAAAAAGTTAAGTAGAAATAAAGTTTTACAGAAGATGGACTTCTAAAAAGTGAAATGCAATTCGTAAAGTAAAAGGTAAAGCAGTCACCACAATCCGAAGATTGGTTTGAACACCACAGTGCTTTACTAGGCGTGGTCCTGTTTGGAGGTGGTATGCCGTTGTCTTCCGCAGACCTTCGAACTGACTTTCCCAGCCAGTTATAGAGGGACCTACAGTTTAACGTGGGTTTAACGGTGCTACTCGGTATTTTTCACATCAGCAACACTGCCAGAGGTGAAAGAAGTGGAAAGTGACAGAAAAAAAATCCTAGGACCTGGTGGGGATCGAACCCGCGACCTTCAGATTCATAGTCTGGCACTGTACCACTGTGCAACCGAGGCGCAATTCGTGAACACTCACCCCGTTTACATGGGCCCCCAAAACCGGATTTCGTAAACAGATTTCTCATTCCCGCTTTTGGTTGGTCATGTAAACACACCAAAATCGATTCTGGAAATCCGCTTCTCTAAAGCGGTTTTCCAGTTCCACAATAGATTTTCGTGTCCATGTAAACGCAACCGTTTTTGAAGCGTTCTTGGTTTGTCAGATAGTTTTCTCTTGTTAAGAATTTTCGGCACATATGGAAAGAGTGATATTTTCTAATGTGAAATGAAAGTATAAATATTACAGTGAAGCCGGCTGCGGTGGCCGAGGGGACTGAGGCGCTCCAGTCACGGTCTGCACGGCCACTACGGTCGGGGGTTCGAATCCCCCTCCCCTCGGGCATGGATATTTGTGCCGTCCTTAGTGTAAGCTAGTACGTAAGTAGTTCGTAAGCTTAGGGACTGATGACCCCGTAGTTAAGTCCCATAAGTTCTACAAACATTTGAACATTACATTGAATATAAATCTGTGTGTGATTCTTCAGTTTCTCCCGGCGTATTTGATAATCAAAATATCCACGGGTGTACTGCCGGTCTATAGTGTCCAACGGGCACAATATTTCGGCGATCATATATGTCGCCATCGTCAGGTGAACTGGCGGACTGAGCTCCTGGAAACGCGCCGGCACGGAGATCCGCACGCTACGGCTTCTCGAAGGGAACTGGGTTCTAGCCCGGTAGCGGGCGATTTAAATACCCTCGGCCCGCGGAGCGACCCCTCCGCGGTCCGCGCCCCGCGCCGCGGCCGCGCAGTGGAACCGATTGCGCTGGCGTCTGAGATGACGTCGGTGTGAGGGCTCTGTCCGCCGTGATCGTCACTTCGTTACGTTTGCTGGATTTACTCTTAATTAATCCAATCGCTGGTTCCCAAGCTTTGCTAAGATTATAGCCACAGTAACGGTTTATGAGGTCGTCACTTGTGCGAAGTTCAATGGCCTCTCTAACGACGCAGTCCCAGTATCTCGACGTCTGTACCAGAATCCTAGTGCCTTCATAGTCCATCGCATGATTCTCCTACAAACAATGTTCAGCGATCGCCGACTTGCTCGGATACATAAATCGTGTGTGCCTCTGGTATGTATCCGAGCAAGTCGGCGGTCGCTGAACATTGTTTGTCGGAGAATCATGCGATGGACAATGAAGGCACTAAAATTCTGGTACAGACGTCGAGATACTGGGATTGCGTCATTAGAGAGGCCATTGAAATTCGCAGAAGTGACGACCTCATAAACTGTGACTGTGGCTATAATCTTAGCAAAGCTTTGGAAAGAGTGGAGCCCCTCCACGCTCGCACTAGCATGGTGACCAACTCAATAGTTCTACTGTCACCTCTGCGTGTGTTAATGTTTTTAATGTGGGAGTCACAGGAGCGGGTACTGTGATGTATGCAGTAAGTGTGGGTAAGATTACCCATTAATACGGTCCATCTGGATGATAGAAGGGGTCGAAAGCTTTTGAAACGAGCGGTTTTAAGGGCAGAGGGGAAAAAAGTGCCAAGGCAAGTGCCAAGGGAAAAAAACTTCTGCGATAGTCAGGAGCGGATTCTTGCTATCTGTGACAGATCATGCAAGGGTGTGGTTATGTTAGTTTTGGGTATCGTGCAATCTCGGTACCATATTCATTGCGTGTTTGTCATAAGTTTGTCAATCCGGTTTGATGAGTCGCCCTCTGCAGCTGGCACTGGCGGTGTCTCCTGGTCCATCAGCGGCGGCTGGCTGCAACAATCAAGATTGGCAGGCAAGTGGTCGATTTTTGGGATCGGCCTCTACGTGTATGGGTTTAGTGTGGGATTTGCTTGTGTTTTGTGTTCGTTCACGTTCCCTGCGGCTGCCGGTTTGTCGGCGGTAATTGCTCATCTGGCATTGCCAGTCAGTTTTGCTGCGAAGCAGGGGTTCTGTGAGCAATGATTTTGTTTGTGTCTATAAGGCTTACCATAGGTGTTTATCTATTCCTGACAAAGAGTGTTTTTGTTCGGTTGTGTTTCCACCTATGGTTGTGGTCGTAGTTGCCCAGATTGAGGATGAAGGGGTTGTTAGAGTGTCTAGCATTTTTGTACAGTCGTGCGGCGTGTTTTTTGAATACCTCCGTGAGAGTGTCAAGGCGGTATTCTCGGTGAAGGTCCGCTGTGCGCGTGTAGCGTGGAGCATTGCTTATGATGTGTAGTACCTTGTTCTGAATGAGCTGCAAGCGGCGCAGCCGTGTCGGTGCTGCGTAAGCCCAGCACGGAGCACCGTACGTCATCAGCGTTCTAACAAGTGTCATGTATGTGTTCCTCGACACCCGTCTGCTTAGTTTACTCTGCCTGTTGAGCATTGGGTAGAGTTGTTTGAGCCTCGCGTTTGCCCGGTTGGTCATGTGTTGTATGTGGTCCCCCCATGTGAGTTTCCGGTCCAGCCAGACACCTAGGTATTTGACTTTCTCGCAGAAACGTATTGGGCGTGTGTGTGTAGTGTAACTGGTCTGCAATGTTGGTGTTTGTGCAGGTGTTTCGGTCTTCTAGTGAACAATACTGCTTCGCACTTGCCGACGTTTACTTTTACACACCATTTCTCCAGCCAGGGCTCTGCAGTATTGAGTGCGGTCTGTAATCGTGAGTTAATGTTTGACGGCTTCCAATCTTGCGCTAGGATGGCGGTGTCATCCGCGTAGATTGCGACCGTCGTGTTGTGTGGTTGGAAGGTCGTTAATGTAGAGGTTAAACAGGAGGGGCCCCAGGATGCTGCCTTGGGGTACTCCCGCTTGTATACCGTGTCGTGTTGACTATTTGCCCTTAATGTCAGTGTTGAAACATCTGTCTGTGAGGTATGAGTTTGAGACGTACGAGTCCGTCGGGAAACCCAGCATCGTTGAGTTTGCGTATAAGGCCGTTGTGCCACAGAAGATCGAAAGCTTTTTCGATGTCTAGGAACACCGCCCCGGTGGTTTTGCCTGTGTTGTATCCGTGTGTTGTGTGTTCCACTACGCGAAGGAGTTGTTGTGTTATTGAGTGGTGGTTCCTGAAGCCGAATTGCTCCGGTCTCAGGGTGTCATTGCTTATGCAGTGCCTAGTGAGTCGTTTGAGAATTACCTTTTCAACAATCTTGCTGAGCGAACTCAGTAAGCTGATGGGTCGGTAATTTTGTGGGAGGGAGTGGTCTTTCCCCGGCTTCCTGAACATCAGGACCTTGGCCGCTTTCCAAAAGGCAGGGAAGTGTTGGTGTTGTAGGATGGCATTCGTGATATGTGTGAAGAACTCTACAGCTTTATCCGTGAACTCCTGGAGGACACGGTTTTCAATGCCATCAGGACCAGGAGCTTTTCTAGCAGTGGTGTGCTTAATTGCCCATGTAATTTCATTTGTGCTAGTATGTCGGATTGCGTCGCGAATAGGCTGGGCTATAAGTCGTGTGACCTCCTGATCCGTTTCAAGTGTGAATTCTGGGTCTGAGGGAACCAGATTCGGTGTGAAAGACGCTGCTAGTGTGCGGGCCATTAGTTCCGCCTTCTCTTCCGCAGAGTATGCAGGTCCGTCCGGCCCTTGTAATGTGGGTGTGTAGTGTTTCTCCCTGGTGAAGTGTCGAGCGAGTTGCCACACTCCAGGACGTGTGGTATCCAGCCCTGCGAGTTTCTGGTCCTACTGCGATGTTTTAAATGTTTGTATTTTCTCCCGTATGATTCCCTGGAGCCTGTTCATGTGCTGTTTATAGAACGGACGCCTGGTGCGCTGCCAGTATCTCCTGAGACGGTTTCTCATTGAGATAAGCCCCAGGACCTCCTGGGGCAGAGCCGCTGAATGGTGTTGTATTGTGAGTTCTGGGATAGCGTCGGCTACAGCGTCCTGCACGGCGGCTGTGAGGGCTTCTACAGCGTCATCAATTTGTGCGGTTTGCGTAATTTCGTGTATATCAGGAATACGATTATCAAGCGTTTCCTTGAACAGTGTCCAATTTGCGCGCTTGTAGTTCAGTATCCTGCGTGGTTCATTGTTCTGAAGTGTTTCTTCCGTGTATAGTATAACAGGAGTTTGGTTTGAAGGCAGATCGTTTACAACCTCAAGGTTAAGGGTAACTGTTATGCCCTTGATGAGGGCCATGTCTATTACGTCTGGCCTTTGTCTCCTTTGGTAAGGAATGTACGTCGGTTCAACCGGTGCAAGTGTGATGTAGTTGCGGCCTAGTGAATGTTCGTACAGTTTTCGGCCGTTGGCGTTGCGTATTCGTGAGTTCCAGTCGGGGTGTTTAGCGTTAAGATCGCCAGCGGCTATTACTCGCGGTGCTATGTCGAGTACTGTGCTGATATCGCGTGTTACAATGTTACCAGGACGGTTGTAGAGCGATATCAGTGCAGTGTATGCTCCGTTGTACTTGACCCTAACGGGCGTGGCCTCTAATCTTTCAAGTGCAGGGAGCTCGATATGTGTGTGTTCAACTGTGTGGTGTATGATGATCGCTGTTCCGCCTCCTCCGTCTCCGTTTGCTCGGTCGGTACGATAGACGGTGTAGCAGTCTGTGTTCAGGCTTGAGCTTGGTTTCATTAACCATAGCAATACGAATATTCCTACGCTCGAGTAACGCGGCGAGCTCAGCCTTCTTGTTGCGGATCCCGTCTGCATTCCAGAACAGGATCTGTGATGGTGTGGTGTTGTTTGCGTGGGCGGGAGGGTGTGGTGTGCTATCCATGACAGCATGTGTTCAGTGCCGTGAGGAGTGGTTGTATGAATACTCCTACCATGCCGCAATCGGCCGGAAGGAAGCGTTGTATGAGTGGTGTGACGAATTCCAAGATCTTTTTCAAGACCGAGGTAAACGTGAGGCCGGAGAATATTGATTGCAATACGCTCTCGAATGTTGGGTAGTTGTTGGTGTCGGCCTGTGTGGCATTGGTGGTGGTTCCGGCCGTTTGTACAGCTGTTGGTGTGGTGCGTGGGAGGGCTGGTGTGTTCTCTGTAGTCGGTGCTTCGACTGGCGCCCTGTTTTCTGGTGTAGTGGTAAGGGGGGCAGGAGGGTTAGTTTCGCTGCTGGCTTGACTTTATGTGCCTGTTTGCGGTTCTTGTTTGTTTGGGTCGATGTTGTGGTGTTTTTGTGTTCCCTTTTTTGTGGGCAGTGTTCCCCCTTCTCCTCCTCCTGGGTCTTGTTGGTACCCTCTGTGTCGGTGCGTTTGCAGGTGGTGCGAGTGTGGTACAGCTCGTGACCTCGGGGGGTGGGGTCATGTTGTTTGATGTCATCCGTTGTTATCGGGATCGGTGCGGGAGTTGTCATGTGTTGGCTGTTTTTCCTGTGTTGTTGTTGTTGCTGCGGTAGTTCGTGATGTGTCTTTTGGGCTCTGGGCTTCCTGTGGCAGCCCCTCGCCGCTAGGACCAGCGACTGCGCCAGCGTAGGAAATTCCTACTCTTACTGGTCTTGGTGGCGGCCTAGGAACTGTGGCGACCCTGGCGATGGCCTTAGTTTGCTTGGCGTTTTTGATCCGCAGAGCCTCCTTGTATTTTGCGCACCCCCTGTAGTTGGCCGCGTGGGCACCCCCACAGTTGGCGCACTTGCGTGTGTCGTTGCGATGTTTGCAATGTTGGCTGGCGTGGTTGCCAGCGCATCCGCGGCAACGGGGCGCCAAACCGCATCGGGCTATCCCGTGCCCGAACCGCTGGCAACGGTTGCATTGTTGGGGGGCAAGCGGTGGCTCGTATTCCTCTACCTTCACGGACATGTGAAGGACGTATTTTTCCTTCAGCAGTCCGCGAGAGTGTGCTGTGTCGGCCAGCTCCACTAGGTAGTTAGGTAGGCCCTGGTGTGAACGGAAGCCCACCATTCGGCTAGCGCTTACGCACTCATAGCCGAGGAGGTTGAGCTCCTGTTTTAGTGTCTCGCTGGGGGTTTGTGTGTCCACCCCCTTGATCACGTACAGCTGCGTGCGTTCGTCAGCAGTCTTGTACGTGTAGTGTTCGATCTTTCTCTCCTTCAGGAAGGAGAGGTCGGTATACTCGGCCTTGGTTGCCACGTACAGTGAGGCCTGGTCCCCAGAAAGTTTCGTGTGGTATGTTGTGTTTGCGTGCCTAGACGCGAATGCCTTGTTTAGGGCGCTCAAGTCGCCGTAGTTACGTATAATGACTGGGGGAAAACCAGTCCTTGTTGTTGTGTTCTGCGTAGCTGGCTGTTCTTTGTTCGTGTTTGCATGCGCAGTTGTGTTTGCGTTTGTTATCCCTGAGTTCGCTGTGTTGCTCGGTGGGATTTGTGGTGTAGGCAGCAGCGCTGGGCGCTTGCGTTGCGAGTCTGTGGGCTCGCTGGTTTGTGACTTGTTTTGGTGTTTGCGTGCGGACCCTACCTGCTGAAAGGGTCCGTTTATTTGCTCATCTTGCTCCTGTGTAAGCTCCAGATCCGTCCTTTCCGGTTCTGTAGCCTTCGCAGGTGATAGTGAGGGCATGTCTAGTGTTGCAGGTGGTGTGTGAGTGTTTTGTGTTCGTGTCTGTGTCCTATGTGGCGTCTCCATCCTCACCTCGGCCGTGGTCACATAGATCGCCTCGGCGACCTTCTGTGCCAGGACTTGTTGGTGGGTTTGAAGCGGGATGGAAATGGGGGGGGTTCACCCTCTATTTCCGCCCCAGACAGCGCTTGCCTTGTGGCGCTACGGAGAAGGATCGGACTTCTGACGGAAGAAGGATTCTCCATTCTTCCGTCAGATAAGGAATTTTTATCCAGGAGGGAAAGACGACAATTTTGCTCCTTTATGATTAGGCAGGTGGTGGCCTAAGGTAGAGGGGGATCCCTACGGCCTAAGCTGCGCTAGGTGCAATGCGCGGCGCAAGAGAGCGCGGATGGAAGAAAGTAGCAAAGCTTGGGAACCAGCGATTGGGTTAATTAAGAGTAAATCTAGCAAACGTAACGAAGTGACGACCACGGCGGACAGAGCCCTCACACCGACGGCATTTCAGACGCCGTCGCAATCGGTTCCACTGCGCGACCGCAGCGCGGGACGTGGACCGCGGAGGAGTCGCTCAGCGGGCCGAAGGTATTTAAATAGCCCGCTACCGGGCTAGAACCCAGTTCCCTTCGAGCAGCCGTAGCGTGCGGATCTCCGTGCCGGCGCGTTTCCAGGAGCTCAGTCCCGTCAGAATCCTGATGATGGCGACATGTATGATCGCCGAAATATTGTGCCCATTGGACACTATAGACCGGCAGTACACCCGTGGATATTTTGATTATAAATCTGTGTATTTAAATAAAGAAAAATGGCGATTTTGCAGTCTAAATAAGTAACTGAATAAGCTGTTTTCCAGCCGCCGTGTTAAGTGAGATAGGAAATCCGATTCAGGCTATGTCATGTAAACACGACAGCGAAAAACAGTTTACGGAAATCGGTTTTCGTCTTCCGGGAGAGGTATTGCAAGTAAACGTACTGACTGAAAAGTCGTCAGCAAGAGCAAGTAAAGGGTAATATCAGAAAATCGTTAGTCCGGAAGTCCAAAAATTACTGGGCTGTGTTACGGACGTAGCATTGTGGCGCTGAGAAAGAGAGAAGGGACTTGTTAAAGCCGCGATGATGCGTGGCTGCTCTTTGGACACGGGAGCGCGGCCGCACGCATCAGATAGTCGGGTAATAGCCCACTTCCAGCGGCGCTGTGGCGCTTATCGGGCGAAACACGCACGCCTCTTTTGCACTTTCCGCTGCCGTTTCACCACTTCTCCTCCACGCGCTTCGTCCCCCAGGTAAATTGCATTGTAGTCTTGGCAGTAAAACACGGGCCACTTCCAGATATGTGTCCGGTTTCGAATCCCGATTCCGACGTAGTCGTTTAACACAGAGTACGTCACTCCGTTTCTCGTGCTGTTGAGATAAGTTTCCATTACTGAGGCAAGGGCTGTTCGTTCGCCAACCCCCGTCACAAATATCTCCGCTGATACCTAACATTCCAACGGAAAGGATGTACAACTAAAATACTTCAGATAAGTTCATGTTCGGCGGTCTGAATGTTTTACGTGTAACTGCGATAATCCAACACGTAGCTAAGGAAATATCCCTTCTCGTATTGAATTTTCAATCAAGCTATCCAGAAAAACGTTGACTTCTATCACTATTTCGTGTAGGAAGTGGTACAAAATGGTAATGGCAACTGTGGTTCGGACGCACATAGCGGTACTCTGCAGTCTTCAGCAGTCCGTTGTTTTCTGACTTAAGTGAAAGCTACTACTAATTTCATCATTTAAACTGCCCTCCACAAATAAAAAAGCAAATAAAATTATTATTTTTCGTGGTTCGGTACCACAATGGTAGTGGCAGACTTCGAATCCAAAGGTCGTGGGTTCGATCCCCGCTACAACCTAGGATTTTTGTGTCACTTTCACTTCTTTCACCCCCGGCAATGTTCCTGATGAGAAAAATATCTAGTAGCACCGTGGTTCGGAACCCACGTTAAACTGTAAACTCTCCTATAATTGGCTGGATAAGTTAGGTCGGAGGAAGACGACGACATACTAACTCCAAACCGGACCATACCTAGTAAAGTACTGTGGTGTTCAAACCAATCTTCGGATTGTTGACTGCTTTACGTTTTACATTGTTGTTATTATTATTATTATTTTCGGCAAACTTATGACAGCTTTGATCGTGCCACATCATGGGAAACGTTGGAGGATCTTGGTATCCATCAAATTACATCACATTGCAGCTTGCTACTCCCAGTCAACATCGCAAGTGCGATTTGGCAACCAGTTATGACCACCATTAACTATCCAAAATGGAGCCGCGGTGGAGTAGCCGAGTGGTCTAAGGCGCCTCGCTGCTGAGCGTGCGGTAGCTCGCCGTCGGAGGTTAGAGTCCTCCCTGGGGCGCGTGCGTGTGTGCGTGTGTGTGTGTGTGTGTGTGTGTGTGTGTGTGTGTGTGTGTGTGTTTGTCCGTAGGTTAGTTTACCTAGGTTTAAGTAGTTTGTAAGCTACGGACTGATGACCACGTGGTTTGGTCCGATAGATTTAAAAACATTTGAACATTTTATCCATAATAGATTGCGACAAGGAGATCAATTGGCCCCAGTATTATTTAATTCGGCCTTGGAAAAAATAAGCTGGGACACTTGTCAAACCAGATAGATGGAGATGCACTATCCTGCAATTTGTTGTGATTCTTGGCGACGAGCAAGTACGCATTGATAGTTCCCGATTCCTCCACAATGCAAAGAAAATTGGGCTGGTGGTCAAAGACGACAAATCTAAATAACTTGCAGTATCACGTCGAGATGATTTCCCCCCTTCCAGTGTTGTCGACGGGCACACCTTTCGCAGGGTTGAAGAATTTTAAGTACCTGATAAGTGTGTCTAAGTACATCAACGTATAACAAATGTTAATCGTGTCCTTTAGTCTGAATAACCTTTTCAAATCTCGTCTCATATCACAGAAGATCAAGGTTCACTTGTACATGACATTAGTAATGTCAGTACTTGCATGTGGTTTTTGGCGACATCGGCAACAAAATAATTACGTGCATTTGAAAGGAAGGTACTTCCAAAGATCTATGGACCCATCTACCCTTGGGAGGTAAATATGGACGAAGAAATACAGACCTATATCAGCGGTTTGGAAAGCCGCACATCGGACGAATATTGCGGCGGAAGAGACTCCAGTAGTTTCGCCACATCATAAGAGTGGACGGATTCCTTCCTAACAGTCCTCTACTCTCAACCCACGGGAAAACACCCAAGCGGACGCCCGAGGAAGCGATGGAAAATTCGAGTAACAGCGACCCTTAGAGGTGGAATCGGCAGCCGTGGAGGATGAAGCTGGAGACCGCGAAAGGTGGTATAATATCTGCAATAGATGCCTCCTCTCTTGTGACTAATAGACATTCAGTTTACTGTGGTTTTTGCATTTGAAATGTCCCTTTGTGGGGTTTTTTCTTTTTTGTTTGGTGCCCTATTTTTCATGTTTCTGTGTTGTAATATGTTCTGCGTAACCTGTTCAATATTGTATTGTGTCCTGTTTTTATGTCTGGTTTTTTTTTTCTATATTGTGACCTGCTTTTCAGACTTTTTTGTGTGTAACGTGCCGCTTATAACTTAAATTTTGTATAGTTTTCTTTTATAATTTCCCCCCCTTTCTAAGGCATATTTATCTTTTGTTCTTCATCTGTACGCCTTAAAAGGCTGTTAATGCAATAGAAGGGAAGAAGAAGAAGAAAAAGATGATGATGATGATTATGTGGGCGGGGTCACTTGGTCAGGGTAGGTGTGGGTAGTTGGAAAAATTGGGCCTGGCAGGATGCGTGCTTGCGTAGTCCCTGCAGTCGTGATGCAATAGTTGTAACAAAGACCTCCTCCTACGGAAAAGACCAGTTTCGAATGCCGGCCTGGCACTATAATAATATTATTATTATTATCAAAAATAGATTTTGATAGTTGGGACACAGAAACTGGAACTCTCATACAGTTCATCCTTCCCGCAACGTAGTCTGTACTTCCACGGAAAAAAAAAACACACACCGCTTGCGTGTGAGGTATGTGGTGTAAGAACAAAATTGTTCGTCGGCACACTGTGTGTGTGAAGACATAGAACTGAATGTGATAGAATTCAGCAACTCTCTCTGAAGTACAAGAAACAAAACCCGTACGGAAAAATTTCACACCAATGACGAGATAAGACTACAATTGGAAGCATTGCGTGGGGTTATTGAAGATTGAAGACGAAATACGTGAGGAAAAGACCGTATTGGTTAACAAAGGGAACAGACAGTACGGAAGGTAACTAATTTCCCTGCACAGCGAAAAGCCATGAAAACCATGGTCATCAGAGCCCAAATAAAGATCAGCCGAAGACACGAAGTACTCCCTCCCCCCAACTCTTAAGTTGTTACAGAAAGATAGCTCAGGCTAATGTTTCGAAATGGATTCCTGAATCGTAAAACATGGGAAGCGTTTAAAGACCAACTGTACGACGCCACTCTTAAAAATACTCAAGAGCGTGTGTTTGGATCTTCCCTTCTAGGCGGCTTATTCAGTGCTTCTACCGAGGCAAACGCCGTTCTTAAAACACCAGTGACAGCGCGCATGCAGAAACGGTTTTATTATTCGACGCGTGGCAACAAAGGCTCAGAGTTATTGTCAGCCGCTTGATGTTGCCTCATTGTGTGCGTAATGGCAGCGGCTAGCGTATGACTGCCGCCACTTCATCATAAGCCGCGCGTTTTACGCAGTACCGTTGTCCGCACGTGAGTTCCCCACTTTCCACGTTTCGTTATACAGTACGTTTCCTTAAAACTGCAACACTACACTAGCAACTTCCTTATTAGTCTTTCTGTATTTTCGGACCATTTCTGACTTAATAGGACATCTGTGAAACGTTCTCGTAAAGAGTTTCTTGGCAGAAGCATGGGTTGGCCCGGTAAGAGAATGTATTGAGTACAGCTAACCTTCAATGTAACATTGTTATAGGAAATCCATCTTATTTTTATCTTAATAAGGTCGTAGCATCCCTTTTGCGTCATATACCACGAGGAAACACCGGCCTGTAATGATGGAATAGAATATTTAAACACGCTAACTTAACACTCACTAATAGGTCGCCAATGTGTTGACGATGTACACCAAATAGTAATGGCTCATCGGACAAATACGAGAAGTAAATAAACTGTCTTCCAATAAAGTTGCTGTTACTTCCAAATAAAACAATGAATGAATATTTAAGTTGCACAGAATACATTATGTGGTTGGTGCCTTCACAATATCCACAAATTGCTACGCTTTCTGACAGTCTGTAAATATTGTCACAATAAAACACCGATACAACACTGGTTGCAATTACATTGAATGGCGACTTTGGCAACTTCTCTTAGTGTTTACCACACTTGTCCTAATCTGTGACAGTACTAGGCTCTCCATAAATTTTGCACAGACGTGCCATTAATACACATTTGACTTGAATGCTCGGAACCGCACGAAACCATGCTTTGAATAACAAGCAATCATAAACGAACCAGTGGTGTGCGTAATTTTTTTGTGCAAAACGCTGCACTTGTCAGCTAGCGCAGCTAGATGGTGACAGTGTAACTGCATTTACCAGTACTCCAGTTGTGAGTGGTATAGCTGCAGTGCGTATTTGTCTCTTGGAGTGTTCACAGGCGAGTTACTATGTAAACTGTGTACAGTGCAGTGATGTCGTGAAGAGAATTAATACTACGCATATGGTCCAAGTATTAGGAACCAAGTTGGGACGTGCTGAACATGGAAATGACATCGGGGCAGAGGATATGGAATTCGCGAATATATTATATAACGTAATAATTCGGAAAGAAAATGGCGATGACACAGAATTACACGATGTTACACTGGATAGGTACACGGAATTCGAAGTACAGGAGGAACCTGAAGCTGACGGTGGCTCTTCAAGCAGTACATGACATCCCTCTCCAGAGAAACAGGAACACTCAAGTCACACTGACTGTGTGAATGCGAAAAGAGATTTCCAATATGATAACATATGATGTACATAGTTCTCTCCCACTTTGTTTTAACCACTTCATCGAAATAACACATCAGCAGTTTGAGGACTAATATAAGCACTTTCAGGTGTGTGGTACTGCTGTATGTATGTGTGTTTTGCGCTATTATAAGTACTTCAAGCAGAGTTTTTGTCACTGGTGATTCAATATGTAACGATACACTTTCGCCGCCAGCCGCAGTGGCCGAGGGGACTGAGGCGCTCCAGTCACGGTCTGCACGGCCACTATGGTCGGGGGTTCGCATCCCCCCTCGGGCATGGATATTTGTGCCGTCCTTAGTGTTAGCTAGTTCATAAGTAGTTTGTAAGTTTAGGTACTGATGACCTCGTAGTTAAGTCCCTTAAGCTATACGAACATTTGAACACTGTCGCCATTAAATTACATATAATTTGAGAGATTTCAGTACTGCCATGTTGCTTTCCAACAGTAAAAGGACAATGTAATCTTGTTAATTTTATTAGATTATTCATAGGTTATCGACTTAATAACTTGTGGCGAAAGAAATATTCTGTTACTTTGTTATGTGAGGCCTGTAGCAGGGGGGAGGGGGGGGGGGAGAGAGAAACATTCAGAGCTAACGGCTACCGGTGGTGATCACGAGGGTGGCTCTGTTATTCGGAGGGTTAGCTGTTTCCGGAAGACGCCTTACAGCCGAGGGCCATAGCAGGTAGGACTGAGGTGTGAGCCTTCCAAGTATTTTCTTTCACGTTACCGCCATCTGGCTGGCGCCACCGACGCTGGCGTCATCTGGCTGAGAGCGTCTGGAGCAATACAATATGCCTCCACGGGAAGTGTACACTGCTTTGCGAATGGAGAGCTGGGATGTCTGGCGCCACGGTGGCACCCGCTAGGACATTGTACGTCTCTGGCGCCAAGCTGACGGGTGCCGCAATTATACAATAGCGAGGGAGTTTGGCCGTTTGCTGGGAACAACTTGCTGGCCGTGTTTTCGGAGGTGCCTGAAGGTCATCCGCTGCTACTGTGAGAACGATGGACGTAAAGACCACGCCCAACCGGCGGAAATGTGGGACAGATGGCCATTGGCTGCTGTTTTATAGTAAGGGGGTTCGGGTGTCAGACTCCTGAACGCAAGCCGTGATTGGCCGTACTTAGGCGGCTGGCTGTGGATTGGCGTTTCAATAGACATAGGCAGAGCCTGCAGGCTTCGGAGAGAGGAGACGGGGATTTTAGAAGTAGGGAGAAGACTGGTGTTGGAGCAGCCGAAGAGAGCAGACGCTTCACTTCTGCTCTGTTTATAATTGTCTTCAAGCATCGGTACTTACAGGTTATGGTACAATTTTTGGAGTTGGTCCAAAACTTGTACTAATATCGCTGAGTATTAGCAAGCAGAGAGCAAGGTCAGCCTGCCGGATATTAGACGCACCGACGCGCTAATTGAGATTGTCACAGTTCTGGCGTCACCTTTGCCTACAGTACATTCGTGTTTCACACGTAAATTGTCTGTAGTGGTACGACATAGCCGAACGAGTGAGATGGTAGGCATTAACATCCGCCGGGGTCGAAGTTGGCTGGTATTAGTTAAAAATCGCTTCTGGAGTTGGAAGCAGAATTATCTTTGGGTCCGCGATATGAAGCTATCGACGCCCACAGCCGCCGTCCTGCCGTCGGTGTTGCTGACGTCGCCAGCCGGCACAGTTTTGGTACAGTATCGCGTGCATTTGCTAGTGTTTCAAGGGGTGTTCACGTTTTCGGGCAATTGAAAACGTTAGGTAAAGTCACAGAAATCTGGTATCTGAATACTCCTCTCTTTTACGCCACGGTTTTCAGTTGAATGTGGGTTGTCAGGAGTGTTTAGAGTCAAATACAATTATCTTCGACTTGCTGTAGGAGTATATATTTTATTTATTTCGTTGTTGTTGTTGTAAATTATGTTCATTAAATTTCATCTGTGTTGAATTGTATGTGAACTTTTGCTTTCAAATCTGACGTTCATTTGACTTCAGAGAATAAAACCAGTCAAAACAAATTTCTTTACTCAAATCATTCAAATTAATTAGTCCCCTTTACACAGTTTTGGATTGGTCTTACTACTTGGAAATTAGAGTATAAGCTCATTCTTTAATAGCAAGTGAACAAACCATTTGCATACCGTCCTTCCTCTCACCTTTCTTGTTTTTATTTAACACACCCATCATAAACCTTTCCAATTTCCTTCCTATGGTATTGATATTTTGTTACTATGTTTCGTTAAAATGTTAATTGAGCTGCAATGCAACATTTTGCATGGAAATGACGTACACCACAATCCTGTTAATGATTACATGTTATTCCGAGCATGGGTTCTTGCATTTCGTGGTCAAAGGTGCCGCTTGTCGGTTAACAACGATGGACACAGACGAACACTCCTCACTCCGAACTGTAGGATCCGAAACTTTGTGCTTTTCCGCTGCGAGCCTACACGAAGCCTCGGGGCCGCGGTGTTGTGCGGCACTGTCTGGAAGAGAGATTTCTTCCACGCACGTCATTGGGCGGCGATCTTGGCATCCTTCTACTTTGCTAATGCCAGCTGTGCGGTGTCGTTCTATCGTTTAGTATATTCACGAGACTGTATCCAACATAGTCATGACAACACTTGATCACCGATAATAGTAACCTGAATGAATGTTTCAAAGTCATGATACAAAAATAAACCCCAAAACTTGATTGACCCGCCTCTGCAACTGGACCTTCTCGATGTGCCGTTGCTACATACAATGTAGAGCATGACTTGATAAGAAATCACTACGAGGCATATTACGTAGTCAGCCACTGTCTAGTTGGTGAACTGTTTGGCCTGTATACGACCTAAAGCTAAATGTGCCGCCATGAGCAATAGCCTTTCGCGAGCTATCAGACTCCACATTTTCAATGCAGCCTTCCCCTTCGCAACATTCTCGCGGAACTTAGTGCAAAAGGACATAAATTAGCACAGTTCATAAGGATGCATGCATGTATGCATGCCAAGGTCATCAGTCGCCCGTTGGGGAGGGGAAGGGAAAGGAAACGCAGTCCAGGGAGGTATGTAGGGAGAAAACTGCATTAGAATGAAAATTTCAATCTGCAGCGGAGTGTGTGCCGATATGAAACTTCCTGGCAGATTAAAATTGTGTGCCGGAACCGGGACTCGAACCTGGGACCTTTGCCTTTCGTGGGCAAGCGCACTACCGACTGTGCTATCCCGACACGACTCACGATGCCGCCTCACAACTTTACTTCCGCCAGTACCTGGAAACATCCCTTAAGCTGTGGTTAAGCCATGTCTCCACCATATCCTTTCTTCCAGGAGTGCTAGTCTTGCAAGTTTCTCAGGAGAGCTTCTGTGAAGTTTGGAAAGTAGGAGGCGAGGTACTGGCGGAAGTAAAGTTGTGAGGCGGCATCGTGAGTCGTGTCGGGATAGCGCAGTCGGTAGTGCGCTTGCCCGCGAAAGGCAAAGGTCCCAGTTCCGGCGCACGATTTTAATCTGCCAGGAAGTTTCGTATCAGCGCACAGTCCGCTGCAGAGTGAAAGTTTCATTCTGGAAACATGCTTCTAGTATGACATTTTTGCCGCTTGGTACGGCGTGTAGCCACTTTTGTGGCATTAATTAGTCCGTCTTGCCGGTTGTGTTAAGCTGCCGTCTGTACGTAGCTCACAGCGTGAGCGTGTGTGTGGTTCGTATTGTATTATTTCAGCAGTGAATTGTCTTGACTTTGGTGTTGTGTTCGAGATTATGCTAACATTATTGTCCTGGCAGTGTTAACTATCAACAAAATACGTCCCACGTAATAACACATCTCGATACCGACGTATGTGTTGTGCATGAAATACCTGACAAAAAACAATAGTTGGATAATAAAATTTAAAACACACATTTTGATGTTTGGTGCATTGAATTAATACGGAAAACACTGAATTTTAATTTTTTCAAAGCTGAATTCATAATGTGGGAATGAAGGGGTTAAGCCGTCGGCTCACGGACTGTGCATACCATTGGCTTTGAGCGTGCTGAGCTCAGCGTGTTGCTGAACGCACAGAGGCGATGCGGTGATTGCATTCCGCACGTGTCTCAACGCGGTACGCGCTTAGAGGTCTGCAAATCGCCGGTTTCGGTCGCTCCTACTCGGTAGAGTGCGCAACGCTCGGCGGTGGCGCGCCGAGTGTGTACGCTCGGAGCGAGCGTGTTAACACTCGAACGAGGCTGCGTGGGGCGGGGCGGGCAGTCCCTACGGCAGCGGCTCTGTGCAACACCACCGAAAGAGAAGGCCGCGGAGCGCTTTGCAACGTCACGCAAAGCATCTGACTGCTGGTCGGTGGGGCACAGCCCACCAGGCCCTAGCGGCCAGCCACTCAGCTGCGCGATCGCGACCTGCTTTGCGTAACGTGGGAAAGCGCGCCGCGGCCTTCTCTTTCGGTTCTGTGGCTCTGGTGTGTGGGCTGCCGTCGCGTCAGACGCACCGCCACTAACTAAAGGAACTGAAATCAGGTATGCTGTAGACGTGTATTCCTGCATAGTAGCATGTAACTGCAATATCATTATACCCCAAACGAGACAAAAAGGTTTTCACCAACAACAACAATTGGAAGTAATGTGAAGGATCAAGAAGAAACTACGGAATAAACGTTTTTATTGCAATGTAAAACACTGAATGCTACCGTACAACGAAGTACACATCGAAAAGTAGCATTACTCCCAAACTATCCGTTGATGGCATTGAAAATTCCAATGTATTGCTAAAATATCATTGAGACGTAGTGGATCGAGTCGAGTTCTCCTATGAGAGATTAGGTTCCCTGCCGTACTGAAAGTACGTTCACTAGCTGCATTTGAGGCGGGCACAAAAAATGATCTTTTTGCCAATACGGCTAGCTTAGGAAAGAGAGTACTGTTGCGTTTCCACCATTCAAGCGGATCGTCATCTCCATCAATTCGTGCTAAATAAAAGTCCACCTCATTAGTGGATTGCGCCTCGCGCATTTCACATTCCAGCCATTCCGAAAACATGCAGTTCATTCTTTTGGCTGGAGCACCCAGGTGACATTGTTCAGACGGCCCTAAATAAATATATCACAAACAGGAGCACCATAAATTCGTACAGCTGTCTGAAGTAAACAATTAGAACAAGAGGATTTTAAATAGGTAAAGGATATATGAGCATTAGACTGGCATCTGACCCTGACGACGGAAGAAAGCGCGGATTTTTTTCATGTAACGGACGGTGTCTTTGGCGATGTTAATCGTGGAATAAACCACTAGTGCTAGCTTCAGCCGAAAGCTAATAAGGCATCGGCCACGGTGTACAGAAGAGATGTGGCTTCGTGCGACGTAGGTGGTGGTCTTTCATCTCATCGGTCCACGCTCAAAGGGTCTTTAATAATAGCTGGCACGGCAGATATTGCGACGGGCTGGGTCCACTGTGCGGCAGAAATTTCGCTTTGACGTCGCGGCTGCCGGTGATTGTGGCGGCGTGCTCCGGCTTCGCACCGAGCCGCCTGTGTGGCGCTCCTGCCTCTTCAAAGGTCATAACATTCCGCGAAATGCACGCACGCGTGCGATATTAACCAAAACTCACACCTGCAGTAGTATAAGCAGTCGCATATACTTCCACATTTACATGCAAGAAACTAACGGATTACAATTAAAAAATACACACATTACGAACATATCTAGGTGAGACATTTTATGGTAGGTAAGTCTTAAGTGCGCCTCGGTTGCACCGTGGCAGAGTGCCAGACTACAAATCCAAAGGTCGCGGGTTCGATCCCCGGTAAGGCCTATGATTTTTATCTGTCACTTTCCACTTCTTTCAACTCTGGCAGTATTGCTCATGTGAAAAATACCGAGTAGCACCCTGGTTCGGAGCCCACGTTAAACTGTAGGTCCCCCTATAACTGGCTGGGTAAGTCAGTTCGAAGATCGGATGAAGGCAACGGCATACCACCTCCAAACAGGATCATGCCTAGTAAAGCACTGAGGTGTTCAAACCAATCTTCGGATTGTTGACTGCTTTACCTTAAGTCTCAAGTAGCAGTATACTTTCCTGTTGTAAGCTCTCAGCAAGAGATTCGTTCTAAAAAAAAAATCAATAAATCACAAAAATAAAAAAATAATTATTGTTCCTGTACTTCCATAGAGCAATCCATGAAATTTTAAAGTAATCGTCCTGACGACCTTAACAGGAAAATGTACTTGCGTAGAATGCCATTCCTAATTATGAGGACTGACAGTACCAATATTGTGTCGAACGTGAGGTTCTGCCAAGGTACTAAATCTATCTCATTACTGTAGTATTAATACTAAAGTGAACCTTCGTAGCAGATTAAAATTGTGTGCCGGAACCGGGATTCGAATCTGGGACCTTTGCCTTTCGCGGGCAAGCGCTCTACCGACTGAGCTATCCCGACACGACTCACAATCCCGCCTCACAACTTTACTTCCGCCAGTACCTCGCCTCCTACTTTCCAAACTTCACAGAAGCTCTCTTGCAAACACGCAAGACTAGCACTCCTGGAAGAAACTATATGGTGGAGACATGGCTTAGCCACAGCCTAAGGGATGTTTCCACAATGAAACCTTCACTCTGCAGCGGAGTGTGCGCTGATATGAAACTTCCTGGCAGATTAAAATTGTGTTTGGCTGAGGATTAACGGAATCATATCCAGATAACTATGTCGTTTCACTCTAGAATATCGCATGGGAAAAACGAGCGAGCTGTGTATTATGACGCCAGTCGTTCCTTCTTACGTTAATGTCCGTCCCAGCATGGCATTGTAGACTGTGGCAGTCGCTTCTCCTATTCTCTCCCGGAGCTCTGCTGCATCGCGTGGAAGAGGCGGTACATAGGCCAGATCTTTAATGTGTCCCCACATAAAAGTCACGCGGTGAGAGATCTGATTTTGTCAAACTCAAACACACACGAAGCTCATTCCGCACCTGAACTCGCCATGTTTGCGACTATCGCTGACCATCGCGAATTTACCAAACTAAACTTTAAGTTTTTTCCTTCAAAATGACATATCTGATATTTCTACAGTGTTTGGTTATTGTGCGATAAATAATTGAAAGTGTTAAAAGCTTCCTAGGGTTTTTTATTTGTGGACGGAGAAGTTAGTACTGCTTCCTCCCACAAGTCCCCTAAAACCTCCACATCCTTGCGGATGCTGTTGCGTAGCAGTGTGCGTTTGTACCGCCCTACAGTACGCACGAGGTGCCGTAGTTGTTGTCCAAGTCTTTATGGAAAGCATAGAGTTCTGACTAACCTGTTGTCTTCTATAGTTGTCCCCAGCGCAGAAGACAGCACGCAGGTCGTTGGTTCTTCTACAGCATACAAGTGAGGCTAAAATAAGTTCTTTATGATGGAAGCATAAGAAGCGACTCGCGAGATTTTTGTCAGGGATGCCATTTATTGAATAAATAATAAAATGTGAAAAACTACTGTTAATACGACACGGCCTATGCTGCCCGTAGTTCATGTTGAGACCTCGACTGTTATCACAATTATACAAAACTTTACTCATTACCGGCACTGTCCGGCGCGTATAGTGGTCAACTCGAGACAAACTGCGGCGCGTTGCGAGAGGGCACCTGACGCTCTATTTAGCGCCAAAGCATGGCCGTCGCGCGACTTCTGCAAAATCGCTCTTCTCTTGTTACACTAAGAGAAGGCACCTTAAACTTTTTAAACTGTCAAAACCTAGCCTGTCCTTGAGAGATGTTTATCACAAAATCTCCGCTCTGAATAATTATTTAGTATATAATAAACAAAACTAATTTCAAAAGAAATCACGTGACGTGAAATGTTCAAATGTTTGTAAATCTATCGGACCAAACTGCGTGGTCATAGTCCGTAGCTTACAAACTACTTAAACCTAGGTAAACTAACCTAAGGACACACACACACACACACACACACACACACCAGGGAGGACTCGAACCTCCACAGCGAGCAAGCGCGCGCTCCGCAGCGAGACGCTTTAGACCGCTCGGCTACTCCACCGCGGCTGACGTGAAATGCAGCAGCCATTGCGAGGAGAGTACCAGTAACATAGGCGGGCTTTCCCATGGGAACCAGCACCTACTGTGCCATATGCTACTGCTCCCCACCCCACATTTCAACATATGCTGCACTTCTGTCTTTCTTCCGCGTTTAAGACTCGTACAATGTTAGCAAAGAAACGGCCAGCGGCCAGAAATATGAAGTGGCCATAGGCCAGGAATATCACAGTGTTCCCGGACTTAATGTGCACCCTGTGGTTTCGCATTCGGAGAACGTTGGTAAAATAAAACGAAAGGGACTTCGTCACGGAAATAGGCGTACTGCAGTAGCAGTCAAAATACTTCCCCCCCCCCCCCCGCTTCTAGCTGGCACAAACGGAGCTGCTCTTCTTTGAACGTAGTCGATATCCTCTATGACCCAATCTGGCCAGTACAACAAACGCCGCAGAACAGAGCGGTTAAGCTTAATGTAGGGCTAGGCAGTCTCTCCAGTGGATTTGTCTTCTCATTGTTCAGTCAGTGAAAAGATAGGCTTCCGTTCACCTCCCCAATAACAATTCCCATGTGATTATTCCGACTGATATGTTAGTAATCATCACTTCGTAACCTAGGTAAGAATTTTGACTTTCCTGGCGGCAAGTCACACAAGCATTCGAAAAACCGTTCCCATTCTTTGAGATCTGCACTTTATTTTTTACTTTCAGTCTTTGTGGCTCAGTAGTCAAGTGTCAGACTAAAAATCCAAAATTCGCGGGTCGATCCCTGGTCAGTTCGAGAAATTTTTATTAGTTATCACTTTTCAAATGTCGCCATGTTGATTTGAATAATGCCTGGATGCACCGTTCTTTGGAATCCACGTTCAACTGTAGGCCCCCTTAAAACTGACTCAATAAGTCAGTTCAAAAGATCGGAGGAAAGCAACGTCATACTACCTCCAACAGGACGATGCCTTCTTTAGTGCTGTGGGTTTCGAATCACTATTCGGATTGATGACTGCTCTACTTTCTGAACCTAACGCACTCTTTTCGTTGTTGCTTCTGCAGTTTCTGCTTCCTTTCTAATTAATTTCCAGGATATGAAACACATTTGTCGTAAACACATTTTATTGAAGCTCTGAGCCCCGGTGGAGTAGCCGAGCGGTCTAAGGCGCCTCGCTGCGCAGCGCGCGGTTGCTCGCCGCCGGAGGTTCGAGTCCACCCTGGGCGTGTGTGTGTGTGTGTGTGTGTGTGTGTGTGTGTGTGTGTGTGTGTGTGTGTGTGTGTGTGTGTGTGTGTTAGTCCTTAGGTTAGTTTACCTTAGTTTAAGTAGTTTGTAAGCTACGGACTGATGACCACGCAGTGTGGTCCGATAGATTTACCAACATTTGAACATTTTTTTAAGCTGTCTGGTGTCGCTTGCAGAGTATGGAAAGGAGATAACCACTTAGGAGCAGATCAAGCGAATGTTCAATGCATTCTGTCATAAAGCAGTCCCTGTGAGAGAATGGTGTGAGAGTAATAAGACTCCTGAATAACATTTCGAATTTCGATATGTTAGCATGTCGACTTGGCTCTAGAGGTGAGTGTCGTACATCACGATCTTTTCTGGATTAGGTTCTAAAGAAAAACTGGGCTCCCATTCCTCCAAAGACCCGACACCTCATTAAAAGTGTCCCCCAGCGGAGTTAGTCGTCGTAGAGAGGAAGACTGGATACACCCATATTAATGTCCAGTATTAGGTGACACGATGCTTTCAATAAAATAATGTAATACCCCGAATTTGAGTAAATCAGTGTTAGACGCATCAGTCACGCACAAGAAAAGAGAATTTGTCACATAAATAAATATTCGAATATTTGGAGAACCTTGGCAATATGATACGTATTTGAGGGAACAAGATGCAGAGTTGAAGGTTATGGTGGATGGAAACATGCCCTATCACCGTCTATGCAGTCAGTGTATCCTTTGTCTCGGTGGCCTAGTGGTTACGGCGTCTGCCTAGTAAGCAGGAAGTTCTGGGTTCGAATCCCAGCTGCGACATAAACTTAGAGGCATTGAATTAAAATTTAATATCGAATAGTATTCGTTACAAAATTTGAGAAACACATCATGCCTTGGGTAAAGATCTTAGAATAGAAGCTGAGTGTCCCAATTTTGAAACGAAATAAACTCTTCATCGGAAGTAACGTTTTTATTTTTCAATATTTTACCTACCATTATGAATGAACACGACCAGAAGTTCGAAAATATTGGAAAGTGATGAAAGTAAAAATATAATTGCATTAGCAAATAGTTCTCGGTAGTCTGTCATTCGGTTACGAATCTAGCAACATCGTCCTCAATGTATGGGGAGAAAAGACATCTCATATAGTGAGCTCCATAACTCCATAAACTTTATCAGTTCCTTTTGATGGCGGCGATTTCCCCTACTCGTCACTGGCAATATATTTACTGTGTAGAGTATTTAAAACCCAGTGTCGACGTGACGTTGTAAATAGTGTTCAACGCGTAGTCCAGTCGTGACCTGGCTGCTAAAGTGGTATGCGCCTTCAGTGTCCTGCTCTGAAATGTCAGCGACTTTCCAAATGATTCACCCAAATACTCCGGAGATTGCAGCAGTACCTGTCCAACATAACTGCTGTGCAACGGTTGCTTCGCTCGGCGAGTTGTCCTCGGTGTTGCGGAACAGGTCAGCAAGAAAAGTTGAGCCGTGAGCGGGTGTGGAGCGCTGTGCAGTTGTCCCGTGCCGTGGCGTGCGGGCCGCGCACTGCGTGTCCAGGCGTCATTAGCAGCACATGCATGCACATTTAATTAGCCTCATCCGATAGTACCTAATTCCACTCGCCGTGTTTTATACATGCTCCATAAAACAATCGCTTCAAATTTCTGACGCGCGCGTTTATGATCTTATGTGGGAATTGCGCAGGCTCGCATTTTAAATCCGACTGACGTTCTGCTTTCATTATAGTGTAGCGTCAGCTTTCTAACTTCGTTTGAAAGAAGTAACCCTCTTTAGTTAAACCAAAAAGGTATATTACTGTCAATGCTGGTAACCATTTCTTAATGCAATATTGATCAAACAGCAAAATTCGCCATTAGGGATAACGGCGTAAGATACATACTTCATTGTGAAGAATAACGAGGTGTGTTCAAATTGTAACACATCTAATATTTATATTGCTTCCACCTGGAGTTCGGTTTCGCCGCCTGCTACAGCGGCTCGATTTTACCCTTCCTTCCACCTTTCGGTTGAGCGAGAGCCCGTTGCCACCGTGGCATCAGTCTCAGGTTGACACCCACCTTGAACTTAGTTCGCTGCCCAAGGAGAGCACTCCGGATTTGGTATACCGCTCGAGGCTTGTCGAACTCCGTTCGCGGTTGGATAATGCCATATTTATTTACACTGATGGTTCCAAGAGCACTGCCGGTGTCGGATCTGCCTTCGTTGTAGAGGACAACCGTTTCCAATACAAGCTCCCTGACCGGTGCTCGAATTTCACGGCTGAGCTTTTTGCCCACCACCAGGCCGTTTTGTATACCTGCCGCCACCGCCAACCTTTCTATGCCATATGTTCGGACTCCTTTAGTGCCCTACAGAGTCTTAAGGACCCTTTCTCGATCCATCCTCTCGTGTATCGAATCCAACGCTCCATTCAGTTGCTAGCAGATAACAGCTGTCACGTTTCTTTTCTGTGGGTCCCTGGCCACGTGGATGTGCCCGGGAATGAGACCGCCGATATAGCAGCAAAGGCAGCAGCTCTTTTGCCTCGCATGGCTACTTTTTGCGTCCCATCAGACGATGTTCAACGGAATCTTCGCCGGAGTATTGTGTGTCGTCCTGGCACAGTGCGTGGTTCTCACTCCACGACAAATTGAGAACTGTAAAACCGATCCCGACCGCTTGGAGGACCACCTCACACCCCTCTCGGCGAGAGGTCATCCTGGCCCGGTTGCGGATCGGTCACTGCCGATTCAGCCACCGTCATTTGCTAACCGCTGACCCTGCACCGCTGTGCTCCTGCGATGAATTGCTGACGGTGCGACAGGTTTTACTGTCTTGTGTTAATTTTAATCATCTCCGTGTAGCCCTTCACTTTCCGTCTACTCTGGAAGAACTTTTAGCTGCTGACACACGAGCCGTTGCTCGAGTTTTGCGTTTTATCAACATGGCCAATTTATCAAAGGATATTTAACCCTTTTCATTGTCCTTTCTTTCGTTCTTAGCCTTCTCTTGATACTCTATCTGGTAGTTACCAATTTTTTCGAGATCTAGTGAATCTCTGTTCCGATCTGGGCGCTAATGACCTGAGAAGTTGTGCGCCCTAACACCACAAAATCTAATATTTATTGTTTATTCTTTTTTCTTTCTTTGAGGACTGGCAAGTGATGAAAACATGGGGTGTGTTTTAAAATACGCACGCATTCATTGTGAATGCGTGATGCCGATAGCAACACTGAACGGCACATAGAACTCCAGCGGCAGCGGAGAGAGGATTGTTATTGACACTACGGCGACGTTCTCAGTACAAAAGCAGCGTGTAATAGTTAATTTTCCTTTGCGTGGTATGCCATTGATCGAAATGTATTGCCAGCTGAGACACCTGGTGACGGTGCGATGGACGTGTCCAGTGTGCGTTACGGCTAGTTTACACGACGACACTAGGTTTCATGAAACTGCGCTACTGGCCAGTGCGCATGCGCGGCAGGCGTTCGCGCAACTCGTTGCCGAAACTAAACAGTTTCGACACCTTCCAACGTTGGAGAAACTGATTGCGCGCGTTTTTAGGTTAGGTGATAACCAATACAGAACGAAACACAACATAAAGGGGGGAAAGGAAAAAATAATACTGTTTTTGAACATATATGCGATGCAAAGGTGTTTGTGGCATTTTAACGATGGAAAATTTCAGGAATAAGCAGCGGCGTGTTAGTGCTCTTGAAGCAGTTATTCGTGAATTAAATATTGATGGGTTGACGATTAATGAATTTCAGACTAAAGTACATTAAATTCCAAATACCTATACAAACGAAAAATGGGAATTGTGGATTTGAGAACACGGTACAGGTATTGTAGAGATATCTATTTGACAAGAAACGTCATGCAATTTGTAATTTCAGTTCTGGTGACAATGCTTCACGCATAACAGTATCTTGTTTCTTTATTGCATTACTAACTCTGTTTAAAAGGAACGTAAACTGCTCTGGTGACATTCTGAGTTGATTAAAATAACTTCTAGGATCTTCGATAACAATTTTTTCAGCAACCTATCTGACGTCTTTTTTTAATCCAGTCACGAACCCAAACACGTTTCTTATTCTTCTTATGTTTAGTCTTATGTAGCGACTTCACACAGAGAAGCAATAGCTCCGCCACAACTTTTACAGCTACCAAAACTTTCATTCTACGGCGACCACGGCACTCACAAAACAACGAAACTGAAGTGTATAATATTGGCGCAGTGTCTACAGACACACACGAAACCAGTTGCGCGCAACTCATTTCATGAAACGAGTGTGGCAACCTGGTGTCGTCGTGTAGACTAGCCTTTAGTGGGAGCGACAGTTCAGAGGCAGAACGCCCTAGAGCAGCACACGAGGAAAATCGCGGGCTCGGAACAGCCGGTCTTGATAACGTGATGGAGCGACGGGAGAAAATAGTTAGGAGGGCCGCCGAAGGCCTGCGGAACATATCGCCTCCAAAGTTAGCGTTTCCGTGGGTTCTGCGCGCACAACACTGCACGACGAGCTTAAAACGCTAAAAGTTAGCTCCGGATGGGTGGTGCGAATGAACACGAGGCTACGCACATCGTATGTTGCAACGCAATATTACTGCGTGACCACGTCAAGAATGGCACTTCTTTTCGTCGATTGTGAAGATGAAAGACGCGCTTCGTGGTTGCCCATAAACTGCAGTACTGTAATTACATAAGAGATTTCCCATTGTTCAAAGCTGACTCCTAAAGAAATGTTCGCAGCGGCCATTGTTTCGAAAGATGGTTACATCTGCAGGTAGATTACATGGAGAAATAGCAGACGTTTTACAGTTTGCGCGTGATTAGTTAGTGCGAAAAAAGTCGGAAGTGTTAAAACTTCAATGAACTTGGTGCGACTGAATTAAGTATAACAAAAACTAATTAAGAATTTGTTATAAATGAAAAACCTTGAGCCGTTACTTTTGGATTTTATTGACTAGTTTCGAAAATACACTATTCTCTTCTTCAGACCCTTCGGAGATACATCTTCTGTTGAAGTTGATAGCTGTTGTTGCCTTAATCAGCTTGATGTTGTTGGCGATGAATCTACGGGTTTGTCCCATTATCTGGTAAGGCACATCAAGTCTTTGTGTATCCATGTTAATTTGATGGATGTTGGGACGACGGCGTTGTATTATTGTTATAAATAAAACTGCTGAAGGTTTCTCATTTATAACAATAATAGAACGCCGTTGTCCCAACACCCATTTATTCAGAATCGTCTTTTGCTTTCATCAAATATAATTTTATACGGGTAATAGGCGAGAATTGAAATTCGAAAATCGGTGCCAAACCGGGAACCTTATCCGAATTTCTATAGTTAAGGCGAGCACTTGCCTTAACCACGTCGGCTGTCAGAGCACGTCGCCCGAACCGATCCAAATTTTCGTTCCCACTTATCGCTACCTAGTAGCAGCCGGCCGCGGTGGCCGAGGTGACTGAGGCGCTCCAGTCACGGTCAGCACGGCCACTACGGTCGGGGGTTCGAATCCCCCCTCGGGCATGGATATTTGTGCCGTCCTAGTTCGTAAGTAGTTAAGTAGTTTGTAAGTTTAGGGACTGATGACCCCGTAGTTAAGTCCCATAAGCTTAACAAACATTTGAACATTTGAACCTAGTAGCATAGCGGTATGTGCGAAACGGAAATTTTGATCGCTCAGGGCGACGTGCTCGGATAGCCGACGTGATTAAGGCTAGTGCTTGCCTTAACTATAAAAATCCGGATAAGGGTCCTGGTTTGGCTTATATGCGCTTCGCCTGCACGTTGTCGAGATCTTCACACTGAAAACATGTGGTTATGAACTGCTGGGATACCATCACATCACACGTCATCCGTTTCGATCGTTGAGATTTAAGAGGTAGACGCAGCATATGTCGTCCCCATATTTGTTGGTCAAGGTAATCACGGATAGTTACATGGCTGGTACAAGAGCGGTTCAAAACCCGTCGGCTCTGCTTTCTGACTTTAGCGTCATATATGCCCTTAAATATTCCACAAATTTAATTAACGTATTCTTCTTGTGTTATATGCTAACCTTAACGGTGCTACAGTTTACATGGCCATTAGTGTAAGTCCCCTCTGGACTAATCTTGTTGACGGCCGCGGTGGTCGAGGGGACTGAGGCGCTCCAGTCACGGTCTGCACGGCCACTACGGTCGGGGGGTTCGAATCCCCCCTCGGGCATGGATACTTGTGCCGTCCTTAGTATTAGCTAGTTTGTACGTCTAGGGACTGATTACCCCGTAGTTAAGTCCCATAAGCTATACAAACATTAAAAAACAATCTTGTTAAGGTGCGTGAAAGTCGATGCAAACATTGTTTGCAAGTCGTGTGAGTAAAATTTCAAATTAGCAGCATGTATCATCTTGCGCTGACAGTTCGCAAAGTCTGTTGAAACTGTAAATAAAAACTCAAGGATATTCTGTACTGCCTTTTGCTCTCTTCTAACTTCATATCACGACCTAGTATATGACCTAAGAAACACTGTTCTTCTTAATTGCCAATTTCTCATACATCAATTCTGCAGCTAGTTCCTCATCTTAGGATAAAAAACATTGCTGGTAAGATCGATTTTCTCTCCTTACAAACGCCAAATGTTTTGTTACAGGTTGTAAATACGTTTTATTCTTCTCCATTCTGCACTGTGTAATTAAAACCTCAAATATATTTCGTCATTTTTAACAAACTAAGTCGGTCCATAGTTAAATGAGGTGGGAGTTGGTCATCTACCATTTCCAGCTTGATTATCGACTTGGTGTATACGTGATGCTTCCAGAAATTTCACATAGACTTCCATTTACTGAGGTACAAACGGATTTCATGTCCATTAAAATTATCAGGGCTGTTATGCCGTGGTCGGTTGAATTTGTTTTCAAAACCCAAAGTTTCGTCCCCGTCTGCGGAGGAGATCTTCAGGGGGGTCTGTAGGATTGCAGGTTAACACACACACTGGCTCGCTACTGACTGCCGCCAAGTTCGACGTCGGAGAGGGGCCTTTCATAGTATACGCTTGTGGCCGCTAGTACTTGGTGGAATGTGGTGGTTACCTGGCTGAAAAGCATGCTCCGCAACGGCTGATCTTTCCGTTTCTCTTCTTCTACAATTGCCCTTGCGCTCTTCCAAACGTTTTGCGACAGTTTCTTTTGGTGGTACCCACAAAAACATCTCCGCAACTGCACGGGATCCTGTATACTCCAGCTTTTTCGTAAGGAAGAGGGCATGAAACTAAACTGCCAGTGCTGAAGAAGCGCTGTACCACCCTTCCACTATATTGTGATGGCAACGGCGATCGGCGGCAGCGGACGACGGGCAACTGTACTGACGTCTTCCAAACACTTGACGTCACGCGCCGACGACGAACGTGGCGGCAGTCAGTAGCGAGCGTGTGTGTGTGTGTGTGTGTGTGTGTGTGTGTGTGTGTGTGTGTGTGTTGGACCTGCAATCCTGCAGACCCCCTCCCCCCCCCCCCCCGAAGATATCCACCGCAAACGGGGACGAAACGTTGGGTTTTGAAAACAAATTCAACCGACCACGGCATAACAGCCCGGATAATTTTAATGGACATATCATTTCCGGCCGTGAAAGTCTACATTTTACTAATAAACGGATTTGCAGTTGACTTTCCGGTCATTATTTGTATAATTCATTCACATCTCGGAATCTTCTGGGTTTGTGGGAAAACTTATTATCAACACAGTTATTCCGAGTATACACAAAACAGAGGACGGAAAAAGGCAATTGAGCAGTTGCTGGTAAATACTCTGTTATTCAATCTTAGGTGTTTGCAAGGCTGCTCTGTCTCGCGTCGTTACAAACACGCAAAACGAGCAAAACGTTGTGATGGTCCAATGGGACCTGCCGACTGTAAATAGCTACATTGGTTGCTACAGGGAGAGACGCTGTCCAACCCACTGTCCCTTTCCTTTAGCCTTGCAGCTGTTAATTGGTGTTGAAGTAGCGCCTCAGCAGACAGAACATACTGTAGGCCTACCAGTCGTGCAGCCGAGGTAATAGGATTGGCAGTACCTCGAATCCAACTAAAGCCCTCCACATACGAGCCAGACCACGCTGACCATTAAACTATGAAGGTGAAGTCCTTCCAACACAATCAGTAATCTATACGCTATCAACTTCACCACGTATGCAGCTTAAATTGTAATAGGATACTTTGCGCACCGTGAGAGAAGGCGGCTGGTGGCTGTAAGAGCTCAATAGGGCAGGAGACATTAACCTACCACAAACGTTTATTGTATGTTCGTACACTCGGTCTTATTTCTGTTTCTAAGGCTGTGGTATAACGTCATATATTACCCACTGTATTGCTTCCCTTATGCTTAGAACGCTGTCTGAAATATCAGAAACTTTACGTATGAAATGCGTAATGCGTATACACTAAGCCAAGTAAGTGATGCGCAGCGTCACATTGTCACAGATGGTTTCTTTGCGTAGCTTTACCCGATCTAATCGTAGGTTCAGCTTTCATTGAACTAGTCTTCTATAATACGTTAGACACTGAAGTAACAAACCGCGGCGGAGTGGCCGAGCGCATTTAGTGCATTCGATGCGCGAGGCCGTTCCCCGTCGGGGGTCGAATCCCCCCTCGGGCATGGATGTTTGTGCTGTCTTTAGTAGTTTGTAAGCGCTAAGGACAACACAAACACCCATGCCAGAGGAAGGATTCGAACCATCCGACCGTAGCATATCATTGGCACTACGAAACACTTTTCCACTGCGAATGTCAGTCCTAAAAAACAGAAAATAAAATATTCTCTTTTTTAATGAATGGGCATATGCCATTGTGCTGAAAACAAGATTCCACAGGTGCCATGTGCCCCTTTTCCACTGGGCCCCTAATTTTTCAACAGTCAAAACGTAATAAAAAGTACAAATAGAAACAAATTAAAAATTGATTGGTGATCATATGAACAGTTGATTTAACTTCTATTTAAATCTGAATATCAGCTGTTTACAATGTGAGCTGATAATAGTCTTTAAAATTTGTCATTGGTGGGCAGAAAATGAACATAGCATTGAATGTCCACCAACATTTTACAGGAATCTTGTGAATTTTGCATTGTTTGTTTGTTTTGAAAACATTGAGTTCCCACTGATAAAAACAATTTTCTGCATGTTGAAACACCATTAAAAATTGCAATGAAAGAGCGTCATGGATGGGACAAGGAATTGTCACACGTGGAACACATGTGAAGTATAATTTGTTTTATAAGTTAAAATTTATATTAGTTTTTCAATTTTAAATAAATAAGTAATTAACCTTACTTCCTATTTAAACAACTGTAGGGAAGTTTTGTTACCAATAAAAAATTCAATACAGTATTACTTTAAAGTCCTGAGTACCTAATTATTTCACTTAAATCAACGACTATTAATGTAAGGTACACTGTAGTTTATTAGTTAAATTTTCAGTTGTATTAAAAACTGATTCAGTTGAATCATGGGACACCACCCTTCTTTACTATTTCGGGAGCCAAACAAGGTTACAAAAGATTTTTAGTGTAGTTTTATTGTTGATAGGTTTGGATGGTTTTTGTTCTATTGTCTTTTAGTGCTGTTTTATAGGTCAATATGTGTAATAAAGTCAATTGAAGAGCCCGATACTATTTTTTCGTAGTTAGCCATGTTGATGTCATGGGTGAAGGTCGACGGGTGGTCTCTAATGATTCAGTTACGAGTAATTTTCGCTTCATTATATCTAATATCTGATTACCCCCAAACTTTTGTTTAGAAAAAGCGCACTGGTTATAAGTATGTATGGTGTTGTAGGTTAAGCATTTTTACAGAAATTTGTGAAACGTCACATCTTTTTCTGACGCATTTTCTGTACAATCGTATTCCGAGAGTTTTAATGACATCACATGACTTAGCACCATTGTAGACATATGAAGACATTTTAGGAGCTGTGGTAGTGTGTGAATGTCATTAACTGCTTCATTTCTAATGCAGAACCGGTACTACTATACATCCTTCCTTCCGTCGGTGAAGAGTTTAAAGTAGCTGATAGAATTGCAAATTTGGAATCCCTTCATAGACAGAACGAATCGATAAGGTGCAGGGAAGGTAGCAACAGCGGGTCCCCCGCGGGAATATGCAGTCAAACAATATTCACTGTGGCCTCGTCGCTACTTATTCAACATGAATGGGCTAAGCGATGTAGTTACAAAAGAACAATTACTGTATGAATTATAATTTCATACAATTAAACTTTGTTTTGTAATCGACTTACTAATGCCCTTCAAAGTGGTATTTTACGAAAACGATATCGATTTTCTTTCTTTGGTTCACAGAGGACAGATGTTTTAGTGCCCTAAGCATTGGTCAGCATTGTACTTGTTACCGTGATTTGTCACATAAGGCAAATTTCAGCGAACTTTAGATAGAAAAGTAATTGTTTTATTAATAATAAAAATGGTTCTTTCTAAAGAAGGATGTAATGTCAAGATGGTTCGCAATAGGTCTCGTCGGAGGAATACGTGTGGGAGGGCCACATCATCTTCCTCGTCCACGTAGATAATATGGATTTCTTAACTGTAGCCGGCCGTGGTGGCCGAGGGGACTGCGGCGCGCCAGTCAAGGTCTGCACGGCCACTACGGTCGGAGGTTCGAATCCCCCCTCGGGCATGGATATTTGTGCCGTCCTTAGGATTAGCTAGTTCATAAGTAGTTTGTAAGTTTAGGGACTGATGACCCCGTAGTTAAGTCCCATAAGCTATACAAACATTTGAACATTTTCTTAACTGTAAAAGTCGTCACAATGCCGAAATAATCGTCACATGACATGAATTTTTTCTTAACGACGATATGTCCCTGCATTAGCAGTGACGTTTATTTGCTGTCTTACAAAGTGAGGCCACGACGTTTGGAACGCGGATTTACTGCAAACTTGGTACACTCTTAGTACTCCATGAGCACAACAAAATGTGTAAGCAGTAGCGCGTACTTCTCAAGCGTTATTGAGAAAACCGCAAGTTAATTTCGGTCGGTCGTCAAATATGTACCAAATGTACCTGTGCGTGGCCATTTTTGTACGAAGCGGCGGCAGCCGAGTGGTTAGCGTCAGAGCCCCGTACTGTTTAGTCGTTGGTCGCTGGATCGAGTCCCGTTCGTCAACTTTTGCTCAACGGTCATATTCGTTACTATTTCTATTACAATTGATATAACGGGAAAAATACGTGTAATCAAATGTACTTTCATTTCATTAAGCGTCTTCAAAATTGTTCTTATTTAATCGAAAGAGAAATTGCTTCTCGTGAGGACGCTATTAAAATACACTCGTACTGCATGTCCAATTATCAGCTCCGATATTTAAGGAAATGCTGCGTTATGCATAGTTTGCTTCCAAATTATCGGATAAGTGTTGGCGAGGTTTGTTTTTCCAAGGAAAACATCAAAAGACCTTGCGTATTCGGAAACATAGCATTTATTCAGTACAGCTGGTGCCGTTTAAAGTTATGTTTTCCATGGTTTTACGAAAAATACCATCCTTCAACTTGAACTCGTAATGTCGAAAGCGACGATTAGTTGTACATCTTTCGAAAGCAGTCTGTAGCAGTCAAAACTTGAAGGTAACAAGTAGTTTCGGGCTCCTTCTAGGAATAAGGGATTTCTCAAATGACGAACAAGCAACCTTTTTCACGTCAGTATCACTTTATGCGTTTGGTCGTTCACTAATCGGTAGTTACGGATATTATTTGTGATGTTAAAACTTTGTAGACTGCTAAATAATTTTGTAAATTTAATAAACGTCCATTTTGTTGTCCTCATGGAGTACTAAGAGTGTACGAAGTTTGCAGTAAACCTGCGTTCCAAACGTCGTGGCTTCCCCTTGTTAAAAGCTGCGCTATAACATGTCTTACTACTAAGTAGCATTACATTGAAGGTGCTCTGCGCAATATATTACACTTCGTGATAATGAGATTTCGAATATCTAATCGAAAAGTGCAAGCACAGTAACGAAAAGATGATTATGCTGAAGTATATAAAGTGACAAAACAAAGATAGTATTTGCATAACGATTCTCCAGCCATTTGGAGTTAACAACTAAATTTAATGTCCTTCCGTAGGTGCCAACCACATCACGCCTCGAAGTGTTCTTGAATCCGGAGAGAAAATTAACAAAGTCTACAGCTGTATCCACATTCACTGCAGCTGTTACCAATACATTCGTCAAAATGTTAAAATGTTTGTAAAGCTATGGTACTAAACTTCAGTGGTCATCAGTCCCTAGACTTCCTAGTTACTTTAACTTACGCTAAGCATTCCTCAAGTAGCCGTGCCCGAGAGAGGGTTCGAATATCTGACGGGGAGCACGCGCGTATTCCGCAACGAGGCGCCTTAAAGCGCACGGTAATTAAAATATGAAGAGTCGTCCTGCGAGGGAGCCATAAACGTTCGATGAAATTTGTGTAGTAATTTTTCTGCATCGATACACATTTACGATTGTATGATAAATAAATCTCATTTTACGGTACAATTCTCAAGAGATTCAAAACTCGGAAATCATTCAAAATATCTATAAATTATCTGTGTGGTACTGAGGCATTAAGAACGCACACTGAAATCAGCTTTGAATAAATCATACATCGCAAAGGTTTACTAATACAGTACATGAAATTGTGCCCGCAGTATCAAAATTATGGCAGATACTGAATAAATAAAAAAACGTTCCTATGGATCATTCCGTCACTTCTTGGTCGATAAATTCCATATTTTGGGTTAAAACTTTTGTTCTACTGACCTTTTTTTATCTTCAAACTACTTTTCGGCTTATTAGGTCGGCATCAGGAAACATGTCAAGCGACGACAACAAACGCTATTTATTTGATTTTCAAACATTTTAATCTAAGGTCTACATGAACACCAGGTCTTACGTTACCGCATTCGTTGAGAATTTTTTACTTACTTCCTACAGATACTACCGTAACGTAAGACGTTGTGTTTACGTACATCTTTAAGTAAAATATTTGAAAGTCAGAGAACTAGCATTTCTTGTCGACTCTCGGGTTTACTGATGATGGTCTAATAAGCCGAAAACTGGTTTGAAGAGAATAAAAAAAAAACATTTAAACAGAAATAGTTCGTTTTAACCCGAAATTTAAAAAAAATCTTTTATGCACTCCACATGAAAGACCAGTGGAATTAAAGCCGCGGCGGATTAGCCGTGCGCACTGGAGCGCCGTGCTGCGGTGCACGCGGCCATTCGCCGTCGGGGGTTAGTTCCCTCCTCGGACATAAGTGTTTGTGTTGTCCTTAGGTTAGTTTACCGTAGTGTAAGTAGTTTGTAAGCTACGGACTAATAACCCAGTAGTCCGGTAGGTTTACAAACATTTGAACATTAAAATTTGAACATTTAGAATGAAGCTGAATTGTAAATTCTGTTACTGCTAAAGCATTACGAGAATTCCAGGATGCTCAGACATGTGATAATTACAGAAATGATAGGGTCTGAAACGACAAAGGTGGTGGTACACTAAGTCTTCAAATGACGAAATTAAGGCCGCCGCGCGGTCTGGGGCCTCAAGTCACGGATTGCGCAGGCCTTTCAAGTCGGAGGTTAGTCCTCGCGTGTGCGTGTGATTTTACCTTATCATAAGTTAAAGTAGTTTGTAAATCTAGTGACAGATGACCACTGGAGTTTGGTACGATAGGTTTATATACATCTGAATTATCACTTTTTATTGGTCTCCACACGATGACAGTGATGCTGCATTAACAAATTTCGTCAGTTACGAAATTATCACGTACAGAGGCAAAAATTCAGCTGGGCAGAATGTTCTTTTTGAAACTCTAGGGTCATAATTTTCATTTGAAATATATCATTTATTGCACATAAATACGAATATGGCTCTTAATAAACTGTTCATACTGTTCATATAAGAGCACAATACTAACACTTGGATGTTATCTATACGAAAATAAATACTTGGTATTACGTGAAACTGAATATAACGCGTTCAAATGTTTGTAAAGCTTATGGGACCTAACTTACGGGGTCATCAGTCCCTAAACTTACAAACTACTTATGAACTAGCTTATACTAAGGATGGCACAAATATCCATGCCCGAGGGGGGATTGGAAGCCCCGACCTTAGTGGCTGTGCAGACCGTGCCTGGCGCGCCGCAGTCCCCTCGGTCACCGCGGCCGGCAATATAACGCGTCCTCGTAGCGTTTAATCTATGCCATTATATTTTTCTCCCTCTCCGTATTATCTGGATTTCCATTACCCACTCTGAATAAATGAGTTACCATTCTAGTAGCTTTTGAGTGAATGTTCGCTGTGCGTCGGAAGAGAATTTTCCGCTCACATGAACGATACGACAGTTATCAGGCGCTCAGCCAAGTGAAACTAACACGGTCGATGCAACGTTCCGATTTAAATGTCCCGTTCCTTTTTCCTCGTGCTGTACGGTAAGATAAGAGTAAATGCAGCCGACTCTGAAACCGCTGCGAAATAAAAAGGCAGCGCTCATTGCGAAGAACTCTGAGAATATATCACGTTTAGCAGGATATACGTTAGAGCAGCTTGCAGATTTTCAGCTGGTGTGTGTGTGGTGGGCGCGCAGTTGGCAGTGCGAAGTCACCGGCACCCGAGGGATCATAAATCAGAGGGGGGGACTGCGTGCAGACTGCCGCTGGCCGACACAGCTCGCCGACTGAGCCAGCGAACCGGCCACTCACCAGTTCCACACCGTCGTCTCATAAACAAATGCGACCACAACATTCCTGCTTAAAGAATAGAATACACCACGTCGTTCTTAACGGAATAAAATCTTCAGTCGTCTAAGAAACATTTGTTAGAAATTCATTTTCACTTTTAAGGATCTTTGGAAAGTTGTTCATCTTGCCTTAAAAGCATCTTTGGAAAGAATAACACCATTACAACCATTTTTACAGTTGCGTGTATCACTTTTCACTGTGTCCCAAAATATGAAAAATTCCAACCAAATGTAAATAAACATAATACTATAATTTCTAATCATCATAAACACATACTGTAAATTCTGTTACAGAATTATTCTCCTGTTTAGGTCTATTGTTCGATTCATAACCTCTGGCACACAAAGTGAACCAAACACATGTAGAAATAACAGTATAATGCACCTGATGATGGCAGCATGATGCCGGAACGCGTCGTGCTTATTAACCCATTTCTTCCCAGCGTTGGGTACACGCAACACGAAATGTAGCCTTACAAAATGCATTCGAAATGGACTTACTATACAAAACTCACCATGCATGTGTTAAAAGGATTTAACTTAAAAGGCTTCAACACTTGCATGGAGAGTTTTGTATAGTAAGTCCATTTCGACTTGCGTTTTGTAAGGCTAAATTTCGTGTTGCGTCTACGCAACGCTGGGAAGAAATGGGTTAAATACTAGCTGGAAACCCGGCGCTGCCCGGGTATTTATTTATTCCTGCCATTTTTCATGTATATGTTCATTTGTATACAGGCTTTGTGCCTGTAAAATCTCTTGGGAATACAATTCGTAGTAAAGAAGTAATAGATTAAACCTTGGTGCGTGATGGGGCAGTTTTCCTTGAACGTTACTGTTTATATGCTCATATCTCATGAAGTACGTGTCGGAATGTGATAGAATTTAGAAGCTACATTCAACTATATATGTGTATACTGTCTGTAAAATTTCCTGCGGCTACAATGTGTAGTGTAGAAATTATAAATTGTAACGTCATACCGAGAGCCGTAGTTTTACTCCATAAACAGCGGAAAAGTAGTAAGCGAGAAACTTTTTTCCTTTCATCATTTTACTATGGTTGTCAGCGAAAAAAAGTTTAATAAATGTTTGAAATTATGTTTGAATTTTGTTGCAAGTCGCTAAGTAGTCATTCTCATACAGTGTATTTCGAAAGTCTCGCAGCATTATTTGGCATTTTTTGCGATTTCTATTGGTTATGACGTAATATCTTTTGAACCATGTGCCGTATCTGATTCTTAACCATGCAGCGATTGTTACCTCACGGTAAGGAATGTGTGTGCCAAATTTGGTTGAAATCGGTCCAATGGTTTAGGAGAAAATGAGCAGCATTGTCGCAAAATGCAGCAGTTTATCGCGCATCTCATTGTTTGACGTTATATCTCGAACTATATATCGCACGTGATTCTTAGATTTACGGCGACCGTTCTCATGGACTGAATCTTACGTATGCAAAATTTCAAAAAGATTGGAACAAAACTGTACATTTGTATGCAACATTTACAAATATAGGGACACTCTGCTTTATATATTAAATATTAGTAAAAAGTTACTAGTGCAGTAATAATCATTTCATGAAAACTTAAGATTTGATAGAAACAGTTACTGGTGAGAGGATAACGTGGGGAGTGGGTCCTGGTAAGTGACAAACGATACTGTTATATACAGAGTAAGATGCCTCCCCGAGTGTTAAAATCTACAAGGGCTATCATACTAAAGTTTACATTAGGCAGCCTAGAGTGGATATCTTACTCCAAGGAAACGTGTATCTGAGCATTCATGAAAAATCATCTGCCATTTTATGTCTTCACAGTTAACAAAGTTGTCACCTATATATGATCTGGAACAATAATAAACAGTAAAATGACTTCCACATGGATCAGCGTATGGCAGGGACTTACGGAAGTAAATTTACACCTACATGGGATATTCTGCAAATCACATTTAAGTGCCTGGCAGAGGGTTCATTGAACCACCTTCATACTACTCATCTACCATTCCATTCTCGAATATCGCGCGGGAAGAAAGAACATCTGAATCTCCGTTCGAGCTCTGATTTCTCGTGTTTTTTTCCTGATGTTCATTTCTAAATATGTAGGTGGGAGTTAACAATATATATTACAGTTCGAAGGAGAATGTTGGCGATTGGAGTCTCCTAAGTAGCCCACGCCGCAACGATAAACGCCGTTGTTGTAATGATTCCCATTCCAGATCTTGTATCATTTCCGTAACGCTGTCTCCCCTGTGTCGTGACAATACAAAACGGGCTGCCCTTCTTTGGACTCGTTGGATGTCCTGCGTCAATCCCACGTAATAAGGATCCCACACTGGGCAGCAATACTGCAAATCAGGACGGACAGGCGTAGTGTATGCAGTCTCTTCAGTAGTTCTGTTGCCTCTTTTAAGGGTTCTGCCAATGAAACGCAGTCTCTGGTCCGCCTTTCCCACGAATCATCTACGTGTTCTTTCCAGTTGAAGTCTGAAGTAATAGTAATTCCTAGGTATTTTGTGGAGTTTACGGCCTTCACTTTTGATTTATCGTGTAAACAAAGTTTAACGGATTTCTTTTCGTACTCATGTGGACGACTTCACACTTCTCATGATTTGGAGTCCATTGACAATTTTTACACCATAGTGATACCTTATTTACATCGTTCTGCAGGACCAATAACACTACCCTGTGCAACGCTCGATATGATCTCTGTTTTAGTCGATGCCTCACCATCATTTACTACTAACTGCGTCCACTCTGACAGGAAATCCCCTATCCAGTCGCAAATTTGGTGCAATATACTATAACCTCGCAATTTGATTAATAGCTGTGAGGCAAACTAAAACTTAAATGTTTCCTTAAAACGGATACCCCTCGTGATTTCTTACGCAATCAATACCATAAATAATTGCAAAACGAATGGCGTTGGTCGTAACTGGAAATATATTGAGAAAAGTAATAATTTTAACTATGAAATTGTTCTTGGATGTTCACTGAATATGTAACACATATATTAGACAACAAATGTCGTTATAAACAGGAGGTCACAGAATTGAGAAAAATTGATCACAATTATACCTAGTGTGGTAAATTTTCGATCACTAGCATCTTCCACATAAAAAGCACTTGTTCCCTCGGTCACCAACGCATACTTCGTGGTACCAAACATTACAGTTTTGGCAGTGAATCCAGTCAGGCTTGAGTAGAAAATTTATAAGTGCGCGTTATACTAAGTAGCTTCACTTACCTCATAACAGGAAAAAAATTATATCTCCGTAGCACAAAGTGGTATATTCTGGGAAAAGACTGGAGGAGCTGTAGAAACATGCTACACCACAACGCCATACAAAGGCAAGTGCTAGCAACACTAAGAGACTGACAAATTACGTTCATCGGAACTGAACCTACATCAAATTTGTACCACCTTACCCTACTAGATATTGAGAAACAAAGTTTTCGTTTGAAATAAATGAAGCGCGCAGCAAGCGCACATCCCAATACTCAAGTGTGAATCTCACGCTGCCCGCAGTCATGCGCTAGCTAGGCGCTTGTCGTGCAAATAGTACTTACTTACGTTTTAGCTAGTCTTGTAGTAATTACTTGCATAAGCTCCTGTTACCTTGAAGCTTGTGAAAGTCTTATTTCAAAATAAAATGTTCAGATTTATGGGACGGAGGTTCAGTCCCTAGGCTTACAAACTAAGTTAAACACACCTATCGACAACAAACACGCACACGTGCATGCCCGAGAGAAGACTCGAACATCAGACGGAGCAACCGCGCGCTTCGCAGCAAAGCGCCTTAGAGCTCTCGGCCATTCCATCGCGGCAGTCTTACTTGAATAGCTATTGTTCCAGAGATACTTGGGTTAAGAGTTCATGTGGGATACCCTGTACATACATATTGTAGAGTGGACTGAGTAGACAAAGTTTAATGCAGGAACGCAAGCCGGAAATATCATCCAATGGCGTTATAAGCAATTATTTAGCGTCGATACTGTGAAACAAGTATCTTTCTCTGCGATCTCTTCGCTTTTAGTATGAGAGGAGGTACTATGGACCAAAACAAGAAAAAGTGCACCAAACAAGGTCTCTAAAGTGCCTATCTTAAGAGCCATGAGCATTTCTTCATATTTGACATTTTGAAACACATCCCTTCTGCCATTCAAGTGCTCTGGACATTTTTATTGTTTTGGTCCTCTAAAAATGTAAGCAAAGACGTTGCAGTAAAAGAGATTTGTTCAAAGTATCGACATTGCATAAGAGTCCATTGGATGACATTTCCGGACAGGGGTTTTTATGTACCTTGATGTAATACGTCCCTCTACAACCCCTTTAAGTTCGTCGGTGTCTTTCAGAAACACTCTTTCGTTCTTCTATTTGTTTTACTGAGGTGGAGAATTTTTACACCTATCTCTACCAAAGATTCGCTCCTTAGTGTTAAATCACCTTTCAAATCTGTTCGCCAATGTTTCAGTATTTCACGGATTTACTAGTTTCTTACAGAACGCAATCACGCAATGACAGGCGTCCTGCCCACCAGTAACTACTCTCAAGAGCCAAAGAAACGGCTACACCTGCCTAACAGCGTCTACTGCTCCCGCATAAGTGTCACAAAACGGCGTGGAAGGGGCTCGACTAATCTATGAAGTAGTGCTGGAGCGAACTCACACTAGGCATCCTACGGGCTGTCCATAAATCCGTACGAATACGAGGGACTCTAGTTTTCTTCTGAATAGTTCCGCAAGGCATCTCAGATATGCTAATGTTCATGTCTGGGGATTTAGGTGGCCAGCGGAAGTGTTTAATTTCAGAAGAGTGTTCCTGGAGCCATTCTGGGTGTGTGGGTTGTCGCAATGTCCTCCTGGTATTGCCCAAGCCGGTCGGAATGCACAACGGATATGAATGTAGATGATCAACCAGGATTCGTTCGTAATTCGTACCCAGACAAATTATGGGCCCTATTTTAATAAAACTGCGCACGTCCCACGCAGTTACAGAGCCTCTACCAGCTCGAACAATTCTCTGCTGACACTCAGTGATCTAAGAGGTTGTCTCCATACCCATATCCGTACACGTCTATCCGCTGGATACAATTGGAAACGAGACTCTTCAGACCAGGCATCATGTTTTCTGTCGACAACAGTCCATTCCCGGTGTCGAGGGGCTCAGGAGTGTCCTTCAGCCTTCGCCTGCTAAAAACCATACTGATGATTTTTCGTTTACTGATTCGCACGATGACACTTGTTAATAGCCCGGCATTGAAATCCGCCGAAGTTTTCAGGAGGATTGCACTTCTGTTCTGTCGAAAGAGTCTCTCATTCGTCGTTGGTCCCGACCTTTGCAGGATCTTTTCCGGCAGCAGCAATATCGGAGATTTGATGTCACTGGATTCCCGATATTCACAGTGACGCGTGAAAAGGCCGTACGGGAAAATCATATCTGATCGCTACCTCCGAAATGCTGTGTCCATCTTTTATGCGCCACATTGAGACTGATTCCGATGGTGACAACCCGCCATTTTAGCAGCATTAACCTAACCAAACACTTGTCGCATTACATAGCTGTTGTGAGCCGCCGCCTGAGTTTTTACATCCCTCTATATTTACGTCCCTCTGTGTTGGCATACTCCCGGCTATACAAATTTCTTTCTCTCTCCTTTCCGTACCGAAAACTAGATGTTTCTAGATTACTGAAGGTAATGCCGCTGGCAGTGCCGCTGCACTAAGTCAGGACACGTAAGACACGGGTACATAAATCGATCTCAGCGTATGTAACATTACAACACAAATTACCACGATAGAAAACCGTAATAAAATGCGCGAGTGCTTGGACAGGGAGCAGGGGTGGCCGCTGACACAAATCACAAACGAATGCAACACATTAGTCATTAATAACTGGAAATCATTGTTACATGATTTCACACTTGGCGGTAATTGCATCCGTTTACGTTAAAAATAAGAAAACTTCTAATAATTTTCACAAAAGTCACTTTTATTAGTCTCACAAGTGATGAATAATTTTCTTTTAATTAAAGAAAGATAGTTCTTTAATGATGGTGGTTTCACTGCGAAACCACAGGGACACACGGTCTAGAACCATCTGATTTGGAGAGGACTTGTTCCAGGCACAATCGGACATTTCAGCATTAAATGTAATTTTATTCTGTGAGGTTCAGGTTTTGTGCTGCAGAGTGCACGAGGACGAGATCGTCTTCGTATTGCCATGTGTTCAGACTTAGTTTCTCTAAGTTGTTGAGGCACGTCTTTGTTTCCATTTCGATTCTTGAACCTTCTTGATGATGAACCATTTGTTATGCCAGTAAGTCCATGACCCACCGCAATCCGGAACTCCTTCAGTGACTTTATTGCCCCGCCACCTCTTTCTTGGAACATCAAAACTGAATGAACAGTGAACACATTCAGCATACGACAAATTCTAGGCCACCATCTTTTTCTTTTCGTATCAGCCTCATGTAAAGATTTCGGCATGTCTGCCTTATCAACGTACCCCATAAGCATGGTGTACTGCTTCACAAGTAATGAACGTGAGATCTCAATTACTGACCCGTCTTTTTGTTTTTGAGACGCTGTTGTCTGCCGTGGATCATGAAAACAGGACAGAAATAAATTTCCCTTCCTGTCCGTCCATATCAATGCCGACACGTCTTATGTGTATCTGCAATCTTATCCGCGCTGAAGATGTTATTCAGGCTTCTAATATTTGGGAAAATCCTTTTGACCTAGTTTTATTGTCTCACAAGTATATACACCATGAACATAAAGATTTTTCATTAAACAGAAGTGGAAAAACTGTCAAAGTAAATAGTACGGTTTTTTTCACATGTTTCTGACTCTATTAATCAACTACCCTTAGACCCAACTATTTGTCTGGACGTTTACTAGTAGTCATTAGAAGTATTTGCTATGCACTAGCATCGATGGTTACACAACGGGTGACGGTAGGGGGGAGGGGGAGGCGGCAACATTACTTTTTGTACTAATTTCCAGGATTTTGTTCTGAGTTTCCACATTTTAGCGTTTCGTATATTGCTCATATTCTGATGTTGAAACTGCCTGGTATTTACGTAAATCGGTGCGGGGAAATTTTATTGTAATACGTAGACTGGTCTTAATTTTGAGCTAACTTTCATTAATTTGGAACGAGTTTCGTTAAACGCGGCGGGCTAACCGCCCTGTACCTCATTGCTGAAAGTTCTACCTTAGGGCATACCACTATATGGGCACGTCGAAAACGACAGTGGTGCACATTCATTGCAGATAAAAGAGAAGGGCTTCCCATCAGTTGACTAAAAAAGGTAGGGAAAATGCGCGGTTTCAAACGTAATGCTTGACAGCATCAGTGCAGTTCTGGAAATAATTACCTTAAAAAAGCAACCAGTTTAAAATGCAATTGACGTTTTGCTGTGTGATAATCTCAAGTGTTTCGAACCTAACACTGGGAGTGTAAATCGTATGTGGATTACATTCAAAGAAATAATATCGATAGCTGTTAACACATTGCTACCAAATAAATTAACAAAAGAAGGGGATAACCCAAAAGAGATTACTTCTGAAAAAGCAAAGAAAAAAGCATACCATATTTAAACAGAAACAAAGTTCCATAGATTGCCAATCTTTTACTGAAACTTGAAATTTAGCTCAAACTTCAATGGGAGAGGCTTATAATAGTTTCCACAACGAAACCCTGTCACGCGACTTGGTAGAAAATCCAAAGTATACTGGCGGAAAAACACAATAAATACCTTCACTACGCGATATCAATGGTGTTGCTACGGATGACAGCTATGCTAAAGCAGAATTCTTAAACACAATTTCCGAAATTTCTTCACCAAAAGAAGATAAAGAAAATACTAAAGAATTCGAATCAAGAACAACCGCCATAATGTGTAATTTAGTAGATACCTCTGGATTATTAAAGCAATTTAACAAATGCAAGTCTCCCGGTCCAGATTGTCTACCAATTAAATTCCTTTCAGAGTATGCTGCTGCAATAGCTCCGTACCTGAATAATATATATAACCACTCGCTCAGCGAACGTTCCGTACCCAAAGACTAGAAAGTTGCACAAATTACGCCAATATTAAAAACAAAACAAAAAGGGGCAATAGGAGTGATCGGCAAAATTACAGACCTATATCATTCAGTTTGCAGCAGGATTTTAGAACATGTACTTTACTAAAATATTACTAACTACCTGGAAGAGAACGATCTATTAACCCACAGAAAACACGGATTCGGAAAGTATTGTTCTTGTGAAACACAGCTACTTCTTTCGGCACAAGAAGTGATGTTACCGATAAGGTATCGCAAATCTATTTTGTATTTCTCGATTTCCGGAAAGCTTTTGACACTGTACCTCACAAGGATCTTCTAATTAAATTGCGTGCTTATAGAATATCGCCACAGTTGTGCGATTGGATTCGAGGTTTGCTGTCAGAAAGGACACAGTACCTTTTAATTGACGGTAAGTAATAGAGTAGAACAGAAGTGATACCTGGCGTTCCATAGGGAAGTCTTATTGGGCTCACGCTGTTCCTAATCTTTATAAACGATTTAGGAGACACAGTGAACATATCTCCTAGACAGTTGGCGGATGATGCCATCTACATGGGATACTTTACAAATCACATTTAAGTGCCTGGCAGAGGGTTCATCGAACCACCTTCATACTATTTGTCTCCCATTCCATTCTCCAAAAGTGCGCGGGAAAAAAAGAACACCTGAATCTCTCCGTTAGAGCTCCGATTTCCCATATTTTATTCTGCTGGTCATTTCTACCTAAGTGGGAGTCAACAATATATTTTCGCATTCGGAGGAGAATGTTGGCGATTGGAGTTTCGTAAGCAGCCCACGCCGCAGCGATAAGCGCCGTTGTTGTAATGATTCCCATCCCAAATCCTGTATCATTTCCGTAACGCGGTCTCCCCTGTATCGTGACAATACGAAACGAGCTGCCCTTCTTTGGACTCTTTTCGATGTCCTCCGTCAAACCCACCTGATAAGGATCCCACACTGGGCTGCAATACTCCAAAAATGGACGGACGAGAGTAGTGTTTGCAGTCTCTTTAGTAGTTCTGTTGCATCTTTTAAGGGTTCTGCCAATAAAACGCACTCTCTGGTTCGCCTTTCCCACGACATTATCTACGCGTTCTTTCCAATTTAAGTCTGAAGTAATAGTAATTCCTGGGTATTTTGTGGAGTTTACGGCCTTCTCTTTTGATTGATTTATCTTGTAAACAAAGTTTAACGGATTTCTTTTCGTACTCATGTGGACGACTTCACACTTCTTATTATTTAGAGTCAATTGCCAATTTTTACACCATACTGATATCTTATTCAGATCGTTCTGCAGTTGGTTGTGATCTTCAGATGATTTTACTAGACGGTAAATGACGGCGTCAACTACAGACAACCTAAGAGAGCTACTTAGATTTTCCCCTAAATCGTTTATGTAAATAAGGAACTGCAGAGGACCAATAACACTACCCTGTGGAACGCCCGATATTACCTCTGACATCATTAATCGATTAGTGAAGTCACCAGAAGACCAAAATCAACTGCAAAATATTTTAGATAAGATGCATGCAGGGTACGGAAATTGGCGGTTGCCCCAGAATAAACAAAAGTTTGAAGTCACCAGTATGAGCACTAATAAAAATCCGTTGAACTTCATTTACGCCATAAATCGGTCACACCTGCAGACGTAAATTCTCAACATAAGAGAACTTGAAGTGTTTTATCCATTACAGCAACTGTTAAGATTATAAATAAATGAATTGCAGCAACCAGTTGCTTGTCGTTATTTATTATGAACTTCAACGACCGGTTTCGGGCGTTTGAGTGCCCTTCTTCTGGTCTCTCTACAGACAAACAGGTATATTTGTATACAATTAGGCTATAGAACGAATAAAAGTCGATTACAGAATTATGCAGCATTTTGGAACCAAATAGAATGTAATAAAGAGAAGCTCATGTAATGGGATGACATTAACACTTACATTTTTGTACTGTTGCTTAATAGATAAACATGCTACTAGTGGAATCAACGCTAAGTGCAAAGATTATGGAATGAACAACAGTCAACTGGTAACAAAGTATCTATGGATGAGGCTTATAGTAAAGGAGTAACGATAGAAAAAGGGGGGAAGAAGGCTATGGGAAAACAGTAATACTCAAAGTAGTTGCAGAAAAGCATAAAGAGAGGAGCATGTGACTGATAAATCAGTCGCTTAGCAGATTAAAATTCAGTAGTCTAGAAGTACACTGATAAGTGGCGCCATAGGCGGAATATTTCAGAACTACCAGCTGTGCAGTAGTAGGATGCTTAGAACGTCACTGTCAGGGCATCTGTCAATATAAAGAATTTGTCATTGTATCTATGGCTACAAAATTTAATGGGGATAGATTGATGAAGTGATTATCATACAATGAATAAGTTAAGGATGTGGGTTATAAGTTTTAAGATGCGTGAACTAATGTGCAAAGAAATGTGAATGGTTACAGTAATATTAACCTAGTGTTACGATTGGAACATCTAGTCAGGCAACTGAAGAAAGTTAGACAGTGAAATTGCTAAAAATATACCAAAGAGGATAATTTTAATGTAGTTGTACTGCAGAGGAAGAAGGGTATTATGAGAGTTACTTAATGTAGTATGTGGGGGGCGGGGGAATATATTAAGTTTATAAGTAAATAGCAGGTAGCAGGTGGAGAGTGCTGTGTGTGTGTGTGTGTGTGTGTGTGTGTGTGTGTGTGTGTGTGTGTGTGTGTGTAATTGATGAATAGGATAGTGTGATTGTGATTGTGGACATAGGGTCAATCTTGAAAGCCTATGGAGCAGGTATACCATGAAAGGTACTAGGATGGGTTAAAACTAAAAACAGTAGGGAGGGGAAGTGGTTGTTGGAGGCAACTACAACAGGTAGGTGAAGCCAGTGTGAGTAATCAGCACACTGGAGAAAACATAGTGAAGGAATGGAGTTTAATTTGTGACTTTTATATAAAGTAGAGCAATTGAAGGGTTGGGCAAAGGTGAATAAGTTCAAACAATAATATCTGCACTTAGTGTTTTACAGAGACAATTACAATTTAGAAGTAACTATTATACTGTATGAACACATAGTACATTTTCAATGATCATCCAAGAGTGTGGCTAAACAGTCAAGGAAAACCTTGTTTCTTAACACAGTTTGTTCATTTAATAGATTACAGTCTTGTGATTTAGAATGCTTATATATTTCTAGCTCTTCAAGAAAGTTCATTTTAGCTCCTTTATTTACAAAGTGTAAGATGTCTAACTTATCAATACTTGGAGCTGTATGTTTTTCATCTATTAGGTGTTGGGCAAAAGTGGACCTATAGGGATTTTCTCCTTTTTTGTTAGGGAGGTGTTCCCTAAATCTAGTTTTAAATGCTCTGCCAGTCTGGCCAATATAACTTGCTGGACAGTTTTCACAATTTATTTGGTAGACCCCAGATTTAAGTAGTGCATTACTGCTACCTGTTTGTTGCTCATTGTGTAGGAGTAGTTGGCTAATTTTACTCTTAGTACAGAAAGCTGCTGTGATGCCATATTTCTTAAGCAAATTTGCAAGTTGGTTAGAGATGTTGCCAAAGAAAGGCATCTTAATATAACTGGATTTCTCTTCATTGCATAGTGAAGTCAACAGTACAAAAATGTAAGTGTTAATGTCATCCCATTACATGAACTTCTCTTTATTACATTCTATTTGGTTCCAAAATGCTGCATAATTCTGTAATCGACTTTTATTCGTTCTATAGCCTAATTGTATACAAATATACCTGTTTGTCTGTATAGAGACCAGAAGAAGGGCACTCAAGCGCCCGAAACCGGTCGTTGAAGTTCATAATAAATAACGACAAGCAACTGGTTGCTGCAATTCATTTATTTATAAGAGAACTTTCAAATACCACACTTTATTAGTCATGAATTTCTGATATTCCTCCCACAACCAAAAATGAGTATTTGTTTTAATAAATATCACATGTAGTAATGGGGAGAGACTGTTTCTGTTAGTGTACCGACACCCTCACAACATAAAGCGTGTTATCAAAAGAATGTTCGTTTAAGTCTCAAGGAGACCACATGGGTATCAAATTTTAGAACTTTTTCTATACTAATGGTACGTGAAGTTAAAACGTCAAATAAGTCAGCTAAAACCATTCGACGCAGCTCTCAAAAATTCTCGAGAAAAATGACTGAAGTTTTGCAGTTACGCATAAGTACCAGTAACTAAATTCCTTGTAGCATCTGGTGGTGTAACTCAGGTGGTAGCGCTCTGGCCTTAAAACGGGTCAGTGGTTCGGATCCTGCCGTGGACTTTTTTTTTCGTTCTGTTGGAATACTTGCATTATTTTAATATATAATATTTTTTACGAATAATGAACGTTTTTTAGTCTCTGTATTTTATGAAAGGTTTTTAATAAAAATGGTTTCAATGAAAAAACATAAGTTACAATTGTTTTCAAATATTTGCTTAACTATCAGTCGACGACTGTAGTCTTTGATTCTTTAGTTAGTGAAGAGCTACGACACTGTTTTTGGAAAGTCATCTCCACCGCTACTAATGGCTTTCCATGCAGCTTACGTAATCAACCATCGTTTTAGGTAAGACAGTGTTTAGCTCGTCTACATAAACAACTGACACAGCACGTGGAATTACAGATCCCAAAAGTTTTATATAACTGAATTGGAATATATATAATGTATCTTTTACAGCGGGATTCGAACCACCGACTCCATGGTTGAGTCCAGAAGGCCGCCACGTGAGCTACACCAACAGGTGCTGCAACTGTGTTAATTATTTTTATTGGTGCTCGCGAATACTTGAAAAACTTGAGTCCATTTTCTCCAGAATTGTTGAGAGTTGCGTCGAGTGGGTTTGACTGGTTGTTATGTATGTTCTGAACTTTACGTACGATAAATATAAAGAAATTCTAAAATAGGATACCCATGTGGTCTTCCTGTGATCAGTGGCAACACAATAGAGACAATAGACGATCATGACGTCAGAGGTTTCAACATACATTGAAAGCTCCTGAAAAGAGGATCTAAACTGAAGACTGAAAACAATGTTAAAAGCTTGCAGAAGTATGTGGCACAGAAAAGGCAGTACTGCAGTTTTCGTAGGAATCAGCACGCTGCTGTTCAGTGTCAAGCAGTGTGAAATGGGCAAGTTCCATGAACCGCGAGACTGCAGTATTTTAGTGTTGGCTCTTACAACACTGGGCAATGGGAGTGGCCAAAAATGACACGTTTTCAAACGTGTCAGTCACTGGAATTTCTTATTAATTTGAAAAATAAAAAAATTGTTTACGATAACATCACGCCGTATAACTGCTCAAAGCCCGTCAAGATAAGGATGACAAAGAGTAGTAGTCAAAGAGCTCAAACATTTGTTTTTTTAAAATTGGTATATCACATTACAAAAATATCCAAATTGACTCTGTGTGAAACTGCAAGCCGCGGTGGCGTAGCCGAGCGTTCTAAGGCACTTCGCTGCGGAGCGCGCGGTTGCTCGCCGTCGGAGGTTATAGTCCTCCCTGGGGCGTGTGTGTGTGTGTGTGTGTGTGTGTGTGTGTGTGTGTGTGTGTGTGTGTGTGTGTGTGTGTGTGTGTGTGTCCTTAGGTTAGCTTACCTAGGTTTAAGTAGTTTGTAAGCTACGGACTGATGACAACGCAGTTTGGTCCGATAGATCTACAAACATTAGAAACTGCAACGAGGCAGCAGTTTTGAGCTTTCTTCTGAACTGTCCGTCAATGGGAAGATGAGCACTGTCACCGTGTTGCAATAAATTAACAATGCGACACACAGCTATACGATCGATGTTGCTGCATTAATAGATCGACGATTTCTAGACTAACCATGTATGCTTGGATTGGACTCCATGAGCAGTCTTAGTGCTCATTGGGTTTTTCAGGCTCAACGAACGAAAAGATCTTTTCCGTTGGCTTGCAAAACTTTATTTCAGCTGTTGCACAGTTACTATCAGGGCAGAGTTAACATTCTTGTATGTACAATCTATCAGGCTTCTTAGTTGTGAGCTTGATGTTACGCTCTTACTGGTTTTTAAACAACTGACTGTCACCGGAATGTCCAGTGGACGCGTCAGGAAGTACTATTAACTGTCGGCAAATGTGGATTTAAAAAACAAAGTACCGCTGGAAGCCTCAGGCGAAAGACAGTGACAAAAATAAAAGTCCGCGCTCGGGCATTGAGCGGCTGCAGTGGGGTGGGGCCAGTGCAGACAATCGCACTCTAGACGTCAGGACAGGAAGCAGGAAGGAATCGTTCTGGCTGCATTCTGACAATAAAATAAATCCACAAGTGGAAAATGTGAGTCGGGCTGGGATTGGAACCCGTTTCTCCCGTCTGCCCCAAATTCCTAATATATGACAAACCATCGCGCATGGAGACTAAACACTGTAAACTAACATAGCGGCACTATAATACGCAGTTACAACTAAGTTTCGCACAGAATCTAATGCTGCGACGACTATATTTAAATAGTTCTTTTTTATACTTAAAATTTGAGGTAGAGTTGCTAATTACACGATACCTTGCGAGTACAATGCCAGCTCTGAAGATCAGTGAGCTTGTTGGCTGCATGCTAGTCTTTTAAGAGTGCTTGGCTCTTATCGGTTGTGCAATGATATAGCACACGCTGCAAGAACAGTAACTCGATAAGCCGCGGTGGAGTAGCCGAGCGGTCTGAAGCGTCTCGCTGCGGAGCGCGCGGTTGCTCGCCGTAGAGGTTCGAGTCCTCCCTGGAGCATGGTTGTGTGTGTGTGTGTGTGTGTGTGTGTGTGTGTGTGTGTGTGTGTGTGTGTGTGTGTCCTTAGGTTAGTTTACCTAGGTTTAAGTAGTTTGTAAGCTACGGACTGATGACCACGCAGTTTGGTCTGATAGATTTACAAACATTTGAACATTTGAACTCGACTAAAATGTAATACTTACAGCTAAAACGAAACCGTTCTTAACGTAATTGATACGTTGGCCTACAACAAAAATGGCACTACTGCCCTTGAAACATTGGCAGAGATGTGACGTTTTTGTGCATTTTCGAACTCGGGCTAATTGTGCAGAGACATAAACTAAAATTGTCGTTTCTTGACTTGTTACATGTCTTGTTGGGGTGTGATAGACGTTATTCGTAACTGTCACATTTCACAACCACAGCGCTAACGCAGCGTGAATGGTAGCAAGAAAGACCCAGAATATCTGTGCAGTGGAGTCAGCAGAAAGACGCACAAGAATGGTAGGTTTCACTAAATATTATCCAGGAAATCTGAAACCAGTCTAGGCATATCTATTTTTTTTTCTTTCTGAGACGACGGCGCCAAAGTGGTTCGTCAAACTGGCATGAAGATAGCCTGTCAGTTTCCGTGATAAAAATTACATGATTTTGTTTTGTTATTTTTTTTAATGTATAGACAAAGTAAACGTGTCATAAAAGGGCGTTTGACTTCGTTGCAAGCAAGAACAACGTAACACCGGAGGCGTTTCAGTGCGTCGAGGTGTTTATTTTTAGGTGTGCTACGTGCTTGGAGTAGCTAGTGGGCAGGTGTCGTGCCGTTTATGTCCTTGACAGTCAGTCTGTGTTTTAGCAGAGGAAATACTGACGCGTATGTGGAATACATGTTCCATGTCAATTAAAAAAAAAAAAACTGTCAAGACCTCTTCAGGTTCGGCTTGACTACTTACACAAGCGTTTGTTGTAGAACCATTGTTTTTTAACATTTGTAACAAAATCCAAACTGAACAGCAATCAGCATGACGGTGTCGCAGAGGATTGAAACTGAAAATATTAATCGCATCGTTTATATAAAATTGCTCTCTTGAGTTTTCGCACGTCGTCGTCGGCGGCATTGTTGGTGCTGCTGCTTCAGGGCGCTCCGCAACTTAATTCGTGAGTGATAATCACAGTATCATTCAGCTGGTTATAGAGAGATTGTCGTTGATATTGACAAAATTTAAACTAATGTCACTTGAAGAATTATCCTAAATTTCTATCGTATGATCATCGTACTCGCTCGCATAAAATTGCGAAGTTTTAAGATTAATTTTTATGCTGCCTTCTCTCTCTCTCTCTCTCTCTCTCTCTCTCTCTCTCTCTCTCTCTCTCCAGTTCTGTTCATAGTTACAAAAAAAATGTTCAAATGTTTGTAAATCTATCGGACCAAACTGCGTGGTCATCAGTCCGTAGCTTACAAACTACTTAAACCTAGGTAAACTAACCTAAGAACACACACACACACACACACACACACACACACACACACACACACACACACACACACACACGCCCGCCCCAGGGAGGACTGGAACCTCCACGGCGAGCAACCGCGCGCTCCGCTGCGAGACGCCTTAGACCGCTCGGCTACTCCACCGCGGCTAGTTACAACCAAAATATCTAATGTATATTGATTGACTCTGGCGTAGTTACTGGATATAGTAAGATAAGTATAAACGAACTGGCGGGTGGCGAACTCCCCTACTAGGAACAGAGCTCGCTGCATTTATAGCGGCTATAGTCTCAAAACTTGGCACCTCCCTCGTGAATCAGTTAATAGTGAAGACCGAATCAAAACCTGTACAGTATTCCTGAGTTGGCTGTTCAGTTTCAGACAAAAATACGTGGGGGAGACTTTAATAACATCTGTATAAAGCACAAAATTCCGAATGTTAAACAGGATCAACAGACTTTACTAACCAGTTAACATAATACATAAATTCTGAAGAATATACCCAGATTTCTGCTGCATTTATAACCAACAAATGTACTTTACGTCAATCACACCTTCACCATTAGTCGTCAGAAATAGTTACCAAGTCACCTTACCTACGCAGAGCCTTCGGTACAGCAGCTGTATTAGTCACACAGGCTAGTAATTTTTTTTCATTAATTAAACGCCACTTAGTTTCCTCAGTAACATTGGGAGACATTTACCCCTACAGTCGATCGATACGAGGCTAACTGATAAGTTCCTAATTGGCTGTTCGGGAAAATAGCAAAAAATTCTGCTCAAATTCGCAGTATAATTGGCATATTCATTAGTTCGTCCTTCCCCTAGACAGGAGAAATAGTTTTATACCTCCAAGTAAACGTTGACATACTCTTTTCCGCATATCAGAAGTGTGATTATTAACGTTGATTTACGAAATCGTTCACTAGACAAAACACAGCTCATCTTCCCGATTCGAAATAGTTACGTGAAGTGTACAAAATGATAGTAATTTGTGGACAAGACTCGGACACGTTGCTTTACGTGACAGTCAGTTCGTAATGAAAACATACTTCGATGACGATTGCTAAGGTTTATTTCGCACTAGCTGTCATATAATCTATACATGATCCCGTGTAACAGTGCTTTTTCACTCTTTCGGAATTTCTGAAATGGGATAAAGCCAAATATTTCAAGAGGACTACAGTGATGAATGTCGTACTTGCAAAAGTGGGAGGGGTGGGGAAGGAGAGAAACTTGCTTCATCCTCATACAGACGAATACGGTGCACATTTAGTACCGCACACAGATCAATGAAAATTGGTCATCTTAACTGATGAGACGATGCAGTTAACGGGCCAATAGGCTGCGTGATAACAAAATTCCGATAATTTAATAAACTCTCGCCGACGCAAATAAGATCCAATCACACGTGAATACCGAAAAGAAAATCATAGGTGTATGAAGCTGAAGACAATCACAAGTTGATAATTTTTTATATAATGTATTCGAGTAGGCTTCCCCGGGCAGACTTTGTTGACATATGCGTTTTGTGGGCATTGTACCGCGCTTGTTGTAAAGCTAGCTATTACTAAAGTCAACGTAACACTGGCCGAAACCTTGGTTGCTTTAGTAATAGATATTTTTTACAATATGAAACGGTACAACACCTAGAAAAGATTGACGATAATCTTCTGTAATCTTTTATCCAGCAGTGGATGAATAAAATCAGAAGACTTCTTCTCGACAGATTTTCCGCCTGTAGCACCATTCAGATTGTAGTTCTAAGACAAGCGTGTCTAAGGGAATAGTAATCATGCTGTCACGGTTGGTAACATTAGGTATGTAGAACTTCCACCATGGGAAACATTTGACTTCATAGCACCAGCTCCAGTTTTGCCCTAATCGATTTATGGGAAAATAAGGTAAAGGTGAACATTTGTGGCCGCAAGGCATGTTAAGTGACGGTCCTCTCGAGTGCCATAAGTTGCGCACAACCATAGTCGGTACGGACAAAACTATGACATGTGACGCTCATACTTGCAAGGACAGCAAACAGTTAGCATGTTTATTAGCACACTTCACTCACTAGAATTCGCCACAAAGTACTGTATGCGTCATAAGCCGCTTTTCCGTGTTGTAGCTTGAAAAGGTAGTACTGCAGCCAGTATGGGCCACTTAAGTGCAAAGTGCTGTAAAACTTTTGTGCCGTTTCGAAATAAAAGCATAGCAGCTTAATACCTTCCTTATGTATTTGTTTTGGTGTGAATTATTAAAAATAAATTACCTAACCAAAACGTAATTCAGAAAGAGTTTTCTGAGAGTTAAAATTCGAAATATTAAAGTGCTTCACAAATCATCTGATGAAATATCAAAAGTAGAAAATAAGAGTTGGTCTAAAGAAAGAAAATAAAAAGAAAAACTTAAAACTTCTGGTCGTCAGACCCTGACACCAACGTAGCAAACGACAAGGTCGAGGTTTCTGTTAAGCGTTATTGGGTAATACAGAAAGACGTTTTGATGAAAGTCTTTGCTTTCAAATGTCTCTCGTCTGGCAAGTCTGTGAGGTTGTTTTAAATTACATGGAATTCGTAAGAAAACAAAGTAAACTTTTAACCCAGAATCTAAATCTCTTACCAGCAACAAACCTCGCTTATTAATTTTAAGTGTTCTATAAACTTAATATGGGGCATCGGATCTGCCTTCTCAATTTAACAAATATATTTATTTCAATGGTACATACCACGCGAATGAGGTATGGTCCCTAATAGCTCATGAAACCACTGCGGAAACACTGTCTTGAGTGAGCTGAATTTCGTTATTCGACACCATCCTCATCAGACTAGTTAGATATTTCTTATCTGTAAGAGTAGAAACTCGTGCTGAATATTACACCTTTCATCAGCTTCAAACTTAAAAATATAATTATTTTGTGGCACAAGCTTTAGTTACAGCTCTGTAGTCCAGGCCGCTGGCGGAGTGATATCTGCGCATTATTCCAAGCACTTTTGTTGTCCACTGTGTTTCTGGCACAGACTAACCGCCGTTTCTCTACAAAGGATGCGAAATGAAACAGTATTGAAAATTTAATATGATACGCGAGAAAAATTCCATTATAGAAATTGGTAGAAGCTGCGGATCCATAACTGAAAGGACTAATTATCAGAACTTTTACCAGTTGTGACATAATAATGTGACTGTTTGAAGTAACAGATTCGTTCTGAAACGGCAGACAGGCGCTTTATTTTTTACTTTACAGCTATCGCAGAATCATCAGACAGTAAGAATCTGCGAAACAAATGCAGCTCTTGCCTTGCATAATGGCGCCAGTGGTAACTTTTTTGTTTGCATCATTCGACAGAATCAATAAAAATATTACATCATTGTGCCTGAACTACTTAAATGCCACACAGTCCGGCAAGCTGAGAGTAAGGCACAACAAAACACATGATAAATAGTGCTTATGGTGCTTTTATGACAAATTATGGAAACAAAATTCCTTTCATTCTCTCCCTTTTGTCATCTCTGATCATCGATTCTTTCTACAACCACAAAAATTTCTACTCTCTCAGCAGACGTGATTTTGAAAATTTTTCCACATCACTCCATCCTCATTTTCCCACAGCCTGTTAATGACGTCAATACAGTGCTCTTCTCCAGACCTACTTAGATTTTCTTCCTACACTAAAGCCAATATTTGATACTGGTAAAGCCACTTTACGTGTTTTATAGTCTGCTCTTTATCAATTTTCAAATGTTTGTGAAGCTTATGGGACTTAATTGCGGGGTCATCAGTCCCTAAACTTACAAACTACTTAGGATCTACCTTATACTGAAAACAGCACAAACATCCATGTCATGTACATTATTGATGTACTGTACGCTTGGAATAATAAGAGCCCTTATTTTTGTGATTAATTCAGGCTGCAAAATTAATAAATGAAAGTGGCAAAAGAAACAGAGAGGTTGCTTGCGTTTACTTTGTGCCACGTTGCTTGCGTTTACTTTATATGCCTGTATCTGTTTGTAGCCGGCCAACTTAACACGAAAGACAGAATTCGCCAATCCCAGTTTTCACTCTTTAGCGACTATTCGCAGTCAGCAAATGGTGAAGTGCTCCTTCATGACAACATGATTTTTCAGTAGAGATTCAGAGTCAAAAGGAGGTATCTGGTGATTTTTTGTGGCATACAACGATGTATTTGCCATAAAAGCAACGAATGACAAACTAAGCTCTGTTTCAGTTCCTGTATTACCATATTCTTCACATCTTGAAGTATAATGCAAAAGTTTGAGAATTTCTTAAAATTTTTCCACTTTAGATATCTATATTTGCTAATGGAAATAATAGCATTAACAACGGACAACCAGTTATTTAATAAAAACGGTTATCTTAAACGGTTTTGGCAGGAAGGTTTGCCTGGAGATGAGAAAACCGGTTTAACCGAAAACAGAGTGTTTCAACAATAACCGCAATCCCTACAATGAAGAGGAAGTTGTCTGAAAAGATACACACCACGGACAACCACAGAGATGTACCGCGCCTCTCTCCGGCAATGTAAACACGATCATCTTTTACAGGACAATGTTATCCATGGCCGCGGTGGAGTAGCCGAGCGGTCTAAAGCACCTCACTGCGGAGCGCGCGGTTGCTCGCCGTGGAGGTTCGAGTCCTCCCTGGGGCATGGGTGTGTGTGTTTGTCCGTAGCTTAGTTTACCTAGGTTTAAGTAGTTTGTAAGCTACGGACTGATGACCACGCAGTTTGGTCCGATAGATTTACAGACATTTGAACATTTTTGTTATCCATGTGCGATGTGCATTATCCGCGTGGTATATGCGGATAAAGAGCGAGGTATCTGCTCAGTACGTCTGTCGAAATGTCAGCTGAAAACTTAAAGCCTCTGGACATTGTTGGAATCCTTGCAGGGCCCAGGTAGAGCGGAAGTCGGTCATCCCCTGGCCACAGCGGACGTATCGGCAGCTGTACCCGAGGGACCTACGCCTACTCAGTTTACGCGACCGTGTCTTATCTGCGGTCTGTCAAGTGCTTTCTGGTTGGCAAACCGGCCCACTGCCTACCAGAGGTGCTACGCCAGATTTCCACTGCCTACTCTTAACGCTTTGTAGTGACTACAGCTCTTTTTTTTAAATGAATACATCAATGGATACTATACCGTGGAAAGTGAAGAGATGATTTGACATTAGTGAAGGAAAACAATTTGGGAAAAAATTGGATACGCATTTGATGGCACAGAAAAGATCAGCGATATACTGGCCTGTTTTGCGTGTAAAAAAAAAAGTATATTACACTGGACACAAAGGTGGAACTTAAAATTTGCTGTAACATACGTGTGAGACAGGACAAAGTAGCACAATTACGTATTAAAATTTAAGTTACTGAGGTTCCGCCGAATTTGAAGAAAACCGCGACCGAAAAAGTTATCAATCTTGTAAGGACATTTTACCGTTCGAAGTTGTGTGTGGATCTTGGTTTCTGGAGACGGTACAATTTTTTTTTTGATGTGGGTGCATATCTCTGAACTATGTGTCTTACAGGCATTCAATTATGTCAATAACCGTCGCGAAAGTGCAAGCAATTTGTTAGAAAAGTTTCATCGCGACCGGAATGAACGGGCATATAATACGAACATACATTCACGTTTATGTATTAGATAAATGGGAACGGAAGTAATAAAGATTGAGAATAGCATTTTATAGCAACTTTCACTGTACACCTTAGCTCATTATGAAAGTAGCGTACTTAGGTAGGTCACAATGTTAGATTGTATAGGATGGTCGTAGCTGCAGCCGACATTCTCTTATTGCTGACAGTTACCAATTGAAAGTAGAGCTCCAGACCGCTCGGCTACTTCTGCGCGGCGAACCGTACCTGTTTTTGAATGTAAACCCAGTAAAATCTCCTCTATGCAGATCAGTTTTAACCACTGAAATTTAATAAAATGCCTGTATTAAACAGCTGATCCGACCACACGGGCGCCGAAGCGCTACCGTGTGTGTCTGGAGCGCCAGTGTTTTACTGTTTGGAATAGCCCGTTTCGGAGTAGATACAGAACAGTTACCGTGATTCGAGAAGTCAAAGGTAGTTAAGTAGTCGCAGAAATGACACGCTAACAAATATATCATTACATACCGTGGTTTTAAATACTGCTATCTATTATTATTATTACCCATACAAAACTTTGCTATCTGCGGGTGCGGATAACGAACTTGCAGTTGCGGATAAGGTGCCACGGATGCAAATGCGCTTGCGGATAAGTTTCCTTATCCGCGCAGACCGCTATGGCGTTTCTACTTTTTCCTAAAGCGCAAAAAATAATACCACCACCACGAAGAATCAAATAACTTCCTTAAAACGGCAGTGAATGATAAATCTCACAATAATTTAAAGTAATGTAGAAATGTAAAGGTGTAAATATGCCTCTTGGTGTAAACCCTGTGATTTGGAGCTAGAGAGAAACCATCCACCCTCACAAAGACAGTGAGCGGTATTTGCATGCGACTGAAACAGAGATTAATTAAACGACAGGAGAACAAACTAGGATCAAACAATTTTCCCGAGCTCCTTGAAACCGTCAGATTCATCTTTTATTAAAGGAAAAGAGTCTTGAAGAGGCCGTACTTCGGACGTCAATTTCCTGCGGAATAGCTTTGAGCGGCCTTAATTATACCGCATTTCCCCGTTTGGTGCAATGCGAAAGGCAAAACTGACAGCAATCTATCGCCACAAAGAAGGTTTATTCTACGATCCACACGTAAGTGTGTATCACATGATCAATAGAAGCCGTAAGCAAAATTGTGAATTCAGCATATTGTCACATTAAAAGTATTGTTAATATACTAATTGGTAAATAGTAAGCCGAAGGTCAAATTATTTTATAATACTCTTTAACTAAACAAGGTTAAGAGACGTGAGTCAGGAAATTATTCACACCAAATTATTCGCCAGAGAATCTAGCTTGCCTTTGGTTGCTGCTGTTACTTACCTTTAGATATGCTCACAGTATTTATTAATTAGTAATATGTCTAAATTGTTTTTCTTTATTGTTGCTGGAATTCGTGTTCATAAGAGAGAGACTGAAGAGCCTGGATACCATCAGCAGCGTTCAGCCCTAACTGAATTGTTAATGTATGTGAAAACTGCCATTATGCAATCTAATCATCAGGTGCCTGTTAAAACTCTGATATTGTCGTCGTGATTGTGTCGCTGGTGGAAACAGCCATTTGCAGGTATTCAAACAAATTGTGTGCATAAATGATGGGAATGTAACGAAACCTGCTGCCTACAACTGGACACACATAACTTGCGCCTTCTCTTTCTTCATTGCAGAAGCAGGTGTAGTGCTCCAAAGAAGAATCTAAGCTGCATTAGCTCGTTCGTTTACATTCGTATCAATGCAAAAAGGCGAAATGCTACAGGGAAATGGAGAAATGTAAAAATGCTCGTCGGAAGGACTGCTTAAGCATTTTAAAAGTCAAATGTCAGCGGCATGACAAAGACGTCAGAATCATAAGTGCAAGAGTGATTCATCTGTTAAACTCAGGGGTGGGAGTAGAAAGGCGGATAAGAGTATATTGAAGGCCTCTACGAAAGAAAGAACAAACAAACAAACGAAGGAAGGAAGGAAGGAGGATTGTGATTAAACGTCCCGTCGACAACATGGTCATTTAAGACGGCTCCACAAGGGAGAAAAACTGGCTGATAACGTGTGACAAGTAGAAATTACTCGCGCAACATTCACTTTGATCATTCATGACTTGGGTCACATTACTGCTGCGACATATACCGATTTGAACTTCGTTTTTGTATTTACAGCTCCCCTTAAAATCAACCCGCTCCCATTCAGTAACACCTCTCCAATAGTGAACTGATTATGCCAATGTGTATAAGGATGTGTGCTAACAAAATAATCATATGTCTGTAAATCTACCGGACTCAACCGCTTGGTTATTAGTACGTAGCTTACAAACTACTAAAACTAAACTAACCTAAGGACAACACAACCACCCATGCCGAAGGTGGGTGGGGGGGGGGGTTCGGATCCCCGGCGTATGTTCTTACAACTGTGATCTGATGTAATAGCCAATTAGCTCTTTTGTGTCCCAGCCTCGTCGTAGGTGTCGGTGGCCGAGTGGAATAAGACCGACACGCTGGTGCAGGTACGGAGGGGAGCAGCCAGAAACTATAAACACTCGAGTAAATTAGAAAGAGATATATATGGCACAGAATGTAACAATACTTAACTTTTACATAGTACTGCAGAATGTTGATACATAGTTGTTAGAGGCCTGCCTAGTGCCTGTACGATAGCAAAGTCTTCACTGGTGCCTATCTGATTACGAAGGTCCTAACTCGTTGCTATCTCAGTCCGAAGTGACCGATGTCTTTCCGTGGTGGCCACGAGCGGAGTTGTCGCAGAGGGCGCTCGTGGCTGTCGTCGTGAGAACGCCGCGCCGTGCGTGCATGGCGGCGCGCGGCGAAAGTAAGTGGCGCGCACTTTGTACTTGTGCGACACCACAAGCTCCACAATTTTTCCCCCCGCCACATACCCATCTAAACTTCAGCACTCTTCAGTAACACCACATTTAAAAACATTTCATTCTTACCATGTATGAACTACTTGTAATCTTCGTTTCAGTTCCGTACAAAGGTACATTGTAAACAAACGCACGCAGAAAAGAAATGGAAGCAGTGTACTTGTTTGTTTTTGTACTACGGCCCCAGCTGTTGATCTACATGTCGTCGATAGCCTTGCTTAGTCTAACAATGGACTGCTATATTCGTGCCAGTAAATTTGATGGAGTGAGTACATCTTTGGTGTCACTAGTTAGATAAAATGGCATGTGTTAACAAATAGTAACCACTCTGGGTACGTAAACCTGTACTATTTGCACCACTCGTTAATTACAGTATATTTTGTCCCCGTGGAAATGTGAAGACGGGAGAGCTGGATGGGAACCGCGATGTGTTCCTGCGGCTTAAGCTAACAGTGCGCGTTCACCGGCCAGCCCCAGGGAGATGGAAAAAAACTGTTGATGGGGAGGGGACGGCGGCGGCGGCGGGCAGGTAGCGGCGACTAAAAGCGCTCCCCACTGCCTGCTCATTCCAAATACACCTGCCCACGCGTTCCCGCCCAAATGAACTTCGGTTGCCTACTTTACATTAAGAAGCTGCAGTAATTAACGTAGCTGTCGCGGACTTCACAAAATCTTTATCACAGTCTCCAATATCTTGCTCCAGATGGTGATGAAAGCGTAACTGTAGATTACCGAGCTATAAGTCACTGCTGCAGAATACTGACACCACTTGCAAGAGGAAATAGGGGTTTCTTTTTTAACCCTTTAATACATGACTTTTTATTTGAACCTATAAGCCGAGCGGTCTAAGGCGCATCGCTGCGGAGCGCGTGGTTGGAGGTTAGTCCTCTCTAGGGCCGGGATGTGTGTGTGTTGTCCTTAGGTTATATTACCTTTGTTCAAGTTGTTTGTAAGCTACGGACTGATGACCACGCAATTTGGTCCGATAGATTTACAAACATTTTAATTTGAAGCTATAAAAACTACCACGAGTAATGTATCGTGCGTATATACTGAGAAAAATATTGAAAAGAATTTCTTAAAATACTTATGTACTACTAGCAACAAAGTTCATAGCTGATCGGCTATACAGTGCTTCCATGATGTACACGATTCAGTAAATATTACTATTATGCCTCTAAGCTTTTAAGTCTCTAAACTTAAAAACTACTGATGCACTAATTTATACTAAAGACAGCACAAACATCCAAGCCCGAGGAATGCTTAGAATCCCCGACCGGGAGCGGTCTCGCGCATTGGAGAATAGCGCCTCAATGCACTCGGCCACTTCGCCGCGGCTGCGGGGGTGGTCCTTTGACACCAGGTCAGGTAGATTTCGCCCTTGAAGATACTCATTTTGGGACATTTTAGTGTACGCTGTGTAGTTTGAGTTATTTAAATTTTTCAGGTAAAATAGGACGCGCGGTATATTAACGTCCCAAGTAAATGTCATGATACCCTTATGTTGACGCACCAGACGTGTTCTCCACTGGAGGATTCGATTGACTTGTGGCCTTGTCATCAAACTTTCGCGGTTTTCATTCGGAAGCCACTTCCTTTCAGCTGCTGATAGAGGAGATGTGCGAAATCAGTCTTTATTATAGATTCCTACCTTAGACCTCGCTGTTAAGAAACGGACGTTTCATCCCGACACAAACACAAAATTGAATATAGCGAACGGCCAATTCAGTGAGCGTACGGACAATTCATAATTTTGTGGTTGGGGTTAAAAAAAAGACTGAAAGGTAGATTTGAACATGCATCTTGTGATTTGCAATCCGGCACGGTGCCCACTTAAGCACGTCGCCAACTTTCCATGTTGTACATCTTAAGCTTAGACCGTTCATTGTTTCCAGTTTGCTTCTTGTTTCACATTTCCATACAAGTGCCTTTCTTCATGCTCGGTCTGAGGCCAGTTTCCGACAAACAGATTAGAAAGCCTTCAAATATGTAAAGGTGACTAAAGTCTGTACCGAACGAGGTGATGTGTTCAGTACACGTACTCGCATTCGGTAGAACGACTGTTCAAATCGTCCTTTCTGTCATAAGGACTTAAGTTCTCTATGATTTTCTTCTATTGCTCCAAAAAGTGCTGGGCTGGTTCCTTCTCCATGGCCTGACCAATTGGGGTCCTCGCATTCTCGAAATCAGAGTATGTGTTAAGTCTGTGTTGACCGTTGTGTCGAGGGGACGTTAAACTGAAACCTTCCTTCATGCCTACACTCAATCCGCATTAAACAGGTTGTGAAGGAAACCAAGAAGAAATTCAGAAAGGGAGTTAGAATCGAAGGATAAATCATTTTTATCATCCTCCCATTGTTACAGGCAAAGACCTTTCGGAAAGCAAGTTCAACGTCCTTCAGTCATGGAATGAATAATGGCGACAAAACTGCCCTGCACAGTGCCGAAGCCTGCCCTGCATCGAGGAGAAGCCACCAGCCCCGCGCCGTATGGACAACCCTCAACCGAATACGCACTGGACGTGGGAGATATGCAGAAGCGCACCACAAATAAGGAAAAGAGTCTCCTCCGCAGAATGTGACAATGATGTGGAGAGGCAAACTGCAACATAATGCTGGCGTGGCGCAATGGATAGTATCACAGACTGCGGTGCTGAAGGTCGCCGGTTCAATCCCGCCCATCGGCAAAAATTTCTTTGTAATTAACAATTACAGAATGTTCTACATCTTCATGTTCACTTGTAACCTCTACTTGTTTCTTATGTTAACTGTTCTTCTAATTTCTGGCACATTCTGTCTGTGTATAAGTAGTGGAGCACTCTGCCCGAGAGTCAGTCACTGCTGCGTGTGTTTCAGTTCGCAGTAAACCTGCTTTCAGTATAAGTGCTGTGTTCAGTTGACAACCTTGCCTTCGAAGTCAAGCCTGCTTCCATTTCAACGCGACAATATTGTGAAGGATAGCAGAAACAGCGCACACTGTGGAACATTCAGTGACATTCTATAAAATATATATAAAAAAAGCTGGACGTACGTTTATAAACCAATAATGTCAAAAATGGTTATATAATCTAAGGTGAAAAATTTGTAATCTGTAACACACATGACAGTTTCGAACTGCCATACGCTAAATAAATAATAAAAATTTAGTTAAGACAGTCGTTTTCATCAGAGTTCAGGAATCTGAGGAACAGCCAAAGAGGATAACAACATAACGGGATAAACACAAACAAAACTGAGGGTAATGGAGTGTTGAATTAAATAAGGGTATACTTAGAAAACAGGAATAGTTTAAAAGGCACTAAAATTACACGATTTTTTTTATATTTGGGCAGTACAACTGAAAACAATGTAGTAGAGGGAAAAATACGGAAGATGGTAATAGCAGCAAAACCATTCCTGAAATACGGTAATTTCACACAAATATTAATTTAAATATCAGGAATTCGACTGTGGTGGCATTTTAACGTAACCTTAACTTGGAGTGAAGAGTGATATATAAGAAAAAAAAGTGAACAGGAGGCTTAAAAAGTGTTCCTACATAGGTCTGGCGAAAATGACCTTGAGATAAGTATTGACTTCTAAAAGGGATAGCTTCATAAGATATAAAGGAATAATAAAAGTAACAATGGCTCTACTTCTGGGGACTGAAACATATAGAAGCAGAGACAGCTGTAATACAGTAAAATAAGTTTCAACGTTTGCCAGCTCAGCTATGATAGTTAACTAAGAGGACACTTTAACGGGGAGGCTGGCGCGGAGAGCTGCTTCATCGAGTCTGTAGACAATATAATCCCCACCGTCGACAGCAAGAAAATAAGAACCTCTACAGCTGTTACGGATGAAACTTGACCTCGCCCCGGAACACAGAAAGAAGAGATGCGTTGGTGTAATGTAAAACACTACCTCGACCTCCCCTTCCCTACCCTCCGCCCTGCCTCTCGCAGGCCTACTTCGTTCCGTAAATTTCATAACCCTATTGACCTTCTTTATTTGATCTTATTTTTCATCCTATGACGCGTCTTCAGATACGAATCTGCCCGTTACTTTAAAAACATGTAACAAAGTTCCAAGCAGGACTGCTCAATGGTTAGTGTCACCGCAACTGCTGTGAACACGAGCAAGTGAGAGGATATTTCCAAGTAACCAATTATATCCAGAAATTACAGTTCGCTTTAAGCGCTATTTCTGAACATTTTCTGCACTCGGAGGTAAGGTTTAATGACCGTGAAGGAAATCATTAATATTTTCGTTCTGTTAACCGCCGTTCCTTCGGATACATCACGAGGTTGTGGTTCGGTTGTAAGGGTTTAAATTCATGGCTACAGAACGCATCGTCTGCCACAGTTGACTCATTGGTGACTTAAATCAGCTGTTGACAGAGCTTCTCCAATTCCCGCAATAACGTGCTGCGGCAGTTTCCAACATTCCCCCACTTTACACACAGCCGCGCTTCTCTGCTGTATCGGTGTGGTAGCAGGCAACGTATGTGACATCACGGTTGCGGCGGGGATAAACGTCAACTAACAGTAATCAGAATTTACCCAACTATTGATACTTCAATAAATGAAGAGTGATTATTGGTCTTCGAATAGGGCTGATAATTTTTTCGTCAAAATGTAAGTGGTTGGTTACAATTTTCATGTTATGGTAAAGAAGTCAACAATCCGAAGATTGGTTTGAACACCACAGTGCTTTACTAGGCATGGTCCTATTTGGAGCTGGTATGCCATTGCCGTCCTCCAACCTTCGAACTGACTTAGCCAGCCAGTTAGTTATTGGGGGAACCACAGTTTAACGTGGGTTGCGATTCACGGTGCTAATCGGTATTTTTTACATGAGAAATGCTGCCAGAGGTGAAAGAAGTGGAAAGTGACGGATAAAAATCCTAGCACCTTTTTATAGTCTGGCACGCTACCACTGTGCAACCGAGGCGCACATTTTTCATATAATAGACTATCTTGAAGCACACTGTATCTTCTAGCAGAGATTGTTCGTAATCTCCTTGGACCAAATTTACTGCGGTTTTCGTTGAAAATTAATATTACGCTAGTTAGATGCCAAAAACGTGATAAAGATCAGTCACAATAACTTAACATTCTTTCGTCAAGAAAACAGCAGAGTGACGGAGTTTCGCGGTTTTCTTCTTGTGGCACACAAAGGTTTGCCTGACGTCAGGCGCTCTTTCTAAAGCCATGGTACCAGAAGCTATTTCAGACATTACATTTTTTTTTCTTTTAGAGGAACTAGAAGACATCGTCCGCAAGAGATGAGTTTCATCTTCAAAATTAATGAAGACGCCGAGTGCCCCAATGTTTCTCACAAGGGACACCATTGACTTTGTATGCTCGGAACCGCACGAAACCATGCTTGGAAGAACAAGCAACCATAAAGAAAACAGTGGTGTGCGTCATTTCCATGCAAAACGCTGCTAGACGGTGTCATAGTGTAGCTGCACTAACCAGTACTCCAGTTGCGTGAGGGGTATGGCTGCTGTACGTGCTAGTCTCTTGGAATGTTCGCAAGCGAGTTACTGTGTACAGTGCAGTGATATTATGAAAATTAAACCCATGCATGTGGTCCAAATAGTAGGGTCCAAGTTTGCGACGTGCTGAATATGGAAATGACATCGTGTCGAAGATAGGGAGTTAAGGGATATAACATATATAAGACAATAATTCATAAATTTAGTGGCGACGACACAGAAATACACGACTTTACGCTGGATAGGTACACGGAATTTGAAGGACAGGAGGAAACTGAACCTGAAGGTGGCTCTTATAGCAATGCACGACATTCATCTGTAAATCTATCGAACCAAACTGCGTGGTCATCAGTCCGTAGCTTACAAACTACTTAAACCTAGGTAAACTAACCTAAGGACAACACACACACACACACACACACACACACACACACACACACACACACACACACACATGCCCCAGGGAGGACTCGAACCTCCGACGGCGAGCAACCGCGCGCTCCGCAGCGAGGTGCTTTAGACCGCTCGGCTGACATTCATCTCCAGAGCAACAGGAACAGTGAATGCGAAAGTGATTTGGAATGTGATAACGTGGCCTTAGTGAGATGTGTACATTGTTTTCTCCCACTTCATCGAAATAACGCATCAGCAGTTTGAGGACTAATATAAGCACTTTCAGGCGTGTGGTACTGCTGTATGTATGTGTCTGTGTGTTTTGCGCTATTACAAGTACTTCAAAGCAGATAACTTTTGGCGCTGCTGATTGAATATGTAATAATACACTGACCCCATTAAATTATACACAATTTCCCTCCTGTGGTTTTGATATCGTGCTACTTTATTTCTGTTAAGTAATATTTTAACGTACAACGCAACGTTCTGTATGGAAATGACGCACACCACTGTTCTGTTTGATTGCCTGTTATTCCAAGCATGGTTTTCTGCGGTTCCGAGGTCAAAGGTGTCCTTGTCAGTGAGAAAACCATGGTCTGTTGAAAGGGGCTCTAATAATAGCCCATTGTTACTGTAACAATAGTACGGTACCCTTAATCTAAAGCAGTGAAATTGTATAGCCTTTCTTCTGGTCATAGTCGCATGTACTTGCGTCCCAAGGAAATCTCATTGAGCTGCTGACTTCTTTCAGATGTGAAATAGTATTATTGATGACTCCATTGATAAAATTGGTGTTACTTGTGCGACTCGCTAGATATAACAACTATTTTCGGTTTCCAATAGTTTTCGGGTATGCAGCCAGATCCCATTGACATTGTGCAACGATAGTCTGTTTGAAAGACGTCCGGCCGTCTTCAGGTGAGAAGACAGTTATTGGAGCTCAGTTGAGCCACGGTATGTGTTGCCCTCGGTGGTGGAAGAGAAAGTCTTCAACCATTCATTATCGATTGATAACATTAATTCCGTTGACTGGATAATTTTAAATTATAGTATTTCAATTTTTAAATAACTGAAATCCGCTGTCACGATTTATAGTATATTCGGCAAAGTCATTTCCACAGATTCTTTAATATTACTGAAACCCGAAAACTGGAAACTGGGGCAAAATCATTTGTTCTCTTAAATTCCATTGTGTGTCGTACGCAGAAAGAATGAAACTTAAATTAGGTTTAACGTCCCTCGACAGCGTGGGCATCAGGGACGTAGCTGACGCTCGGATTTTCGGTAAGGGTAGGGAAGGAAAGCGGCCGCGCCCTTTGAAAGTGCGATTTAGGGAAATCACGGAAAACGCTACTCGAGTTGGCCGGTGCTGGGTTTGTACCACCGTTCTCCAGAATACCAGTCCAGTGTGCTTGCCACTGCGCTACTTCGATCGGTAGGATAAGTCGGGAAAAATTCAGAAGCCACATGAACTTTGTCCTTACTTCGTTTCGCTTCAGGATTTAACAGAAACGACCCACTGCAGAGTTTTATTCATGGGAAACAATAACTTAAGTGGAGAAAAAAATAAAACTTCTGTCACTAAGTTGACTGTTAAGGTAGACACGCCAGTACTGCACGCTCTGTAAGGGGTGTTTCTCGACCACTGCGACACACGTCTTGTGCGTTGCGGCTGTTTACATCTGTAATTTTATTTGGGTCCTTAAAGCGTCACTTATAGGATGCAAAAGTTGCCACAAACATTCAAAGCTCCAAGCTTTTAAGGCCTTCACGAACGATGGGACGAGTGTTGAAATTTACTGGTGGAGTCAGCGGAAAAGTAAAGCCATTTTCAGGCTTGTAGCCGGCCGCGGTGGCCGAGGGGACTGTGGCGCTCCAGTCACGGTTTGCACGGCCACTACGGTCGGGGGTTCGCATCCCCCCTCGGGCATGGATATTTGTGCCGTCCTTAGTATTATTTAGTTCATAAGTAGTTCGTAAGTTTTGGGATTGATGACCCCGTAGTTAAGTCCCATTAGATATACAAACATTCAGGCTTGTAAAATCCATACTGGCGTGTCTCCTCCATTTGCTACTTTTTACCGACTCATCAGGAGTAGCATTTCAGTTGAAAAAAACTACTGAGGAATAGTACGCCACGGACCGTTAAAAAAAATGTTCAAATGTTTGTACAGTCTATGGGAATTTACTACGGGGTCATCAGTCCCTAAACTTACGAACGGCTACTTACGAACGGCTACTTACGAACGGCTACTTACGAACGGCTACTTACGAACGGCTACTTACGAACGGCTACTTACGAACGGCTACTTACGAACGGCTACTTACGAACGGCTACTTACGAACGGCTACTTACGAACGGCTACTTACGAACTAGGACGGCACAAATATCCATGCCCGAGGGGGGATTCGAACCCCCAACCGTAGTGGCCGTGCAGACCGTGACTGGAGCGCCTCAGTCTCCTCGGCCACCGCGGCCGGCACCACGGACCGTGCTGGTCGCGATTCGAGTCAAGCGCTGGGCAGTCTGGGAGACCAATTCCAGTTAGAGACATTCGAGCACCCACCTAGTAGTCGTTATCTTTCATCATGAGATAATCACCTGTTCGGTCCCTTAAAATGGATTTCTAAGTGTCGACGATTCTTCTCGGCCGACGATATGCTACAGCTGTTACTTGACAGATGTCAGTTACTGGCTTCTTTACGCAGCAGGACGCATTTTACCAAACGGGTATCATCAACCTCGAGCGTAGATGGGATGAGTGGTTCAATGCTCAGCGTCGTTTTTGCGTGATACGCCTAACCTCTTCGTACTGTGCGTTCCTCAAACGGAAACGTTTTGGTCGCACCTTATACTCTGTACCGTGCGATTTATACTGTCGTCCAAGAATAACGAAACTGTACGTACTGAATTATTGGGAATCACTGCTGGAAGTATTAAGCGCAGCAGAACGGTAGAAAGAAATGCTGATGTGAACGACGGTGCCAGGATCCGCGGATTAAGAGCGTTCGCAGACTAATTTGGCGGCGAAGGAAGTTGAGGCAGAGGGCGTCAATTTATTACCGCCAGCCTGCGGCTAATCCGCATAATGAGAGCGCCGTCTGCACCCGCGCCCCAAACTCAGAATCTACGTTTTAACAGCCCCAGGATCAGTGCGACTGGTCTCCCACAGGTTTCGCTTTTAATCATTTCACTTCCAATGAATTTCAAACAGACATTGCTAGCCATCATCTGGGTGCTTAGCAAGAGGATGCCATAACCGCACTATTCTCTGAATTACGAAAGAAGGTACGTAAGAGCTGAAAAAAGATTAACACGCAACTGACATGATGCTCCATTCAATGCGAAGTTTACTGCGTCCTCTAAATCAATGCATATAAATGCTAAAGAGTGGTTTGTGTGTTTTTTACCAACGTTACACGTACGTAATGGTGAAAACAAGGCACGGGTCTCGTTGGTTCGAATGGAATCAATAATTTTCTGTTTCGCTTGACGGTCGATGGCATGGTTCCATCTGATTTTTCTTTTCTAAGTGCGTTTACACGTCATATGTAACTTCCCGTGAGCTGTACACAACAGTTCTACTACAGAAACTGCCTACACCACACTATTTTGGAGTATTGATGCGCACTGTGGGAGCCACACCAGCTGGGACTGACGGACGAATTAGAGAAAGTTCAGAGAAAGTCAGCTCGTTTTGTATTAGCGCGATATCGGGGAGTGTGTGTCACGAAAATGGTGCACGAGTTGGGGTGGAAATCATTAAAAGAAAGGCGTTATTCAGTGCGGGGAGATCTATTTGCGAAATTTCTTTCACCAATTTTTCTCTTCAGAATGCGAACATATTTTTAGCACCCACCTATATACGGAGACATGACCATTATAATAAAATAAAAGAAATCAGATCGAAAACAAAGATTTAGGCGTTCATTTTTTCCAAGGTTCAATGTTTTAATGTTCGTAAGTCTATCGGATTCAACTACTTAAATTAAGGTAAACTAACCTAAGGGCAACACTAACACCCATGCCCGAGGGGGGACTTCGAACCCCCACGGCGAACGGCCGCGCGCACCGCAACACGGAGCTCCAGTGCGCACGGCTAATCCGCTGCGGCCTCCTTTTTTCCGCGAGCTGTTAGAGAGTGGAATTATAGAGCAATATCACAGACGGGAAACCTCCGTAAGGGCCCGGTCCCACGCTCAGGGGTGCGGGGAGGGAGGGCCCCAGCAGTTCCGTAAGATGTCCCATGATGGCGCTGCGGTCAGAAGCAGCCCTTTAGGCCCGGCGCACACTTGACGCAGCAGAGGCAGAGGAGAGGCCTCTGTCGGTCTGTAACGCATGCTTTCAAATGAGGCAGCGCACACTTAACGCAGCCGAGGCGGAGGGCAGGCGTTTCCTCGGTCACGCCTCTGTCCGGTTGTCCGAGGCGCACAGTTTTCCTGCGCCTCTGTTCCACCTCTTTCGCAAAGTGAAATTTCAGGTCATCGGACATGCTTCGAAAAAAATTGTTTTATGTAGACGAATATAAGCTTCATCCTTGTCTGTATTTAGTTTCTTTGTAACACTTTTACTTTCTGCGTAAAAAAATTAAAAATACTATTTTCCTATTTGTGCGTGTTTTGCGCTAACGCAGCTTCCACTATCGATTTTGTAGAAACTGTTCACTAGAAGAAAAATATTTTTCTGTATCATATAGGCAAAAGCCACCGCATGACGTTGGGGAGGTTTTATTTTCGTTATTGTACATAGTTATTTTTATAATAAAAAATAAAGTACAACGCCGCGCATATTTTGAAGAGTTTGCAGTGAAAAAAGTAGTCGCTGGCTAGTTTGCGTTCGGTGCTTTTTACACCACACATTACTGCGAACGAAATGTAACTAACATATCGAAATTGTTTTTAACGGTGGAAGGAGAGCTATATCTCTTTCGATTCTCGAGAAAATACGTGAGATACACGTTTGACGCGCCGCGGTCGGCATCTACGCGGCACACGCGCGGCTGTTGCCGCCTGCTGTGCCGAGTGCGGAGCTGCCTCGTGTCTCCCTTCTTCGTGTGCTGCCGATACAGACCCAAGCTGGAAACGAACAACTTACTGAAATAGAAAGACACCGAGATTCATAAACGGAAGATGCTGATTGTGTATTTTTACGGTCCATAGTCTCTGGTTTCCGTAAACTTTGTGGCAAGCATGAAAGCACTATATAAGCTAAAATTCCCGTTACTACTGAATAATAAGTTCGGCGAAACCAGAAGGGACGTGCAACGATGAATTTTTTTTTTTTCCCTGCCAGGGACTTTCTTCAATTTCTTGAAACACAATGTCCACCTCTTCGTGGAGCTTCAGCTCACTGCTGAACCATAGATGATGCTAGAAACAGCTCTCGTCAGTATTTCTCAACGTGAATTCTATACTAATTTCAGAAATTCAACATTTGCAAAAGTATTAGCATTAGCTTCACTAATTACTAACAAATATAATGGCTGCTGATGGTAATTATCATTAGAAATGATGACAGTGGCAAAATAGGAATGCAATGTAATAAAATACTGCATGCCATACACAGCTGCCGTCATAGAAGGAAAAAAGCAAACGTCAGTATCTTAGTACTCAGGAGCATGGAAGAGCTACGAATAAAGACCTAAGTAATGAAACACCTTGCGTGCAAATGCATTTAAACAAGGAAACTATGATTTTCAAAATTTTTCATATCGTTATATCTTTCAATCTAAGACACATAAAAAGCATACCAAGTGTCACCGAGAAGAAAAGTGTTTCTGATCGTATATACTGCGCCACAATCATGATTAAATATGTCAGTTGTATAAAGGTTCTTTCAATTATTTGCTTTGACACTTGTTTCACTGAATTATACAAGAAATGAAAGAAAAAAAATCTGACTTTAATTAAATTCCTAAAACATATCCCTAACTTTTCTTTAGCGGGTATGACGTGCCACACACTATTTTTCTTCTCTTTTAAGTCCTTCTTACTCAGCATGTGACCCTCTTTGAACTGTCGTCTGTTTAGTCGGAATAGCTCAAGAGCTTAAAATGAGCTTCCATGGACCAGAGAAGTTCAGCATGTATTCGTCACTTTTGCCTGTTGCTCAACAGACCTTGCAGTGCTCTTTTACTCTATCAGAATACACACACACACACAAATTAACTGAGTTTTGAAGGATCTCCAGGAATTAAATCTGATTGCATGGAGAGGTTTGCAGTGGACATGCAGCACGTGCTGTTGCAAGCTGCGCTGCCCTCCTCTGCCTGCGCTGCGTCAAGTGTGCGCTGACCAGCAGAGGCCCTGCGTCTCGCCTCTGCCTCTGCTGCGTCAAGTGTGCAACGCAGCAGAGGCAGAGGAGAGGCATAGGGCCTCTGCTGGTCAGCGCACACTTGACGCATCGCAGGCAAAGGAGGGCAGCAGCACGTGCTGCATGTCCACTGCAAACCTTTCGGTGCAGTCAGATTTAATTCCTGGATCTCCTTCAAAACTCAGTTAATTTAATTTGTGTGTGTGTGTGTGTGTGTGTGTGTGTGTGTGTGTGTGTGTGTGTGTGTGTGTGTGTTTGTTTTCTGATAGAGTATAAGAGCACTGTAAGGCCTGTTGAGCAACAGGCAAAAGTGACGAATACATGCTGAACTTCTCTGGTCCATGGAAGCTCATTTTAAGCTCTTGAGCTATTTCGACTAAACAGACGACAGTTCAAAGAGGGTCACATGCTGAGTAAGAAGGACTTAAAAGAGAAGAAAAATAGTGTGTGGCACGTCATACCCACTAAAGAAAAGTTAGGGATATGTTTTAGGAATTTAATTAAAGTCAGATTTTTTTTCTTTCATTTCTTGTATAATTCAGTGAAACAAGTGTCAAAGCAAATAATTGAAAGAACCTTTATACAACTGACATATTTAATCATGATTGTGGCGCAGTATATACGATCAGAAACACTTTTCTTCTTGGTGACACGATATGAAAAATTTTGAAAATCATAGTTTCCTTGTTTAAATGCATTTGCACGCAAGGTGTTTCATTACTTAGGTCTTTATTCGTAGCTCTTCCATGCTCCTGAGTACTAAGATACTGACGTTTGCTTTTTTCCTTCTATGACGGCAGCTGTGTATGACATGCAGTATTTTATTACATTGCATTCCTATTTTGTCTCTGTCATCATTTCTACTGATAATTACCATCAGCAGCCATTATATTTGTTAGTAATTAATGAAGCTAATGCTAATACTTTTGCAAATGTTGAATTTCTGAACGTAGTATAGAATTCAGGTTGAGAAATACTGACGAGAGACGTTTCTAGCATCATCTATGGTTTAGCAGTGAGCTGAAGCTCCACGAAGGGGTGGACATTGTGTTTCAAGAAATTGAAGAAAGTCCCTAACAGTAAAAAAAATTCGTTGCACGTCCCTTCTGGTTTCGCCGAACTTATTATTCAGTAGTAACGGGAATTTTAGCTTATATAGTGCTTTCATGCTTGCCACAAAGTTTACTGAAACCAGAGACTATAGACTGTAAAAGTACACAATCATCATCTTCAGTTTATAACTCTCGTTGACTTTCTGTTTCAGTAAGTTGTTCACTTCCAGCTTGGGTCTGTGTCGGCAGCATACGAAGAAGGGAGACACGAGGCAGCTCCGCACTCGGCACAGCAGGCGGCAACAGCCGCGCTTGTGCCGCGTAGCTGCCGACCGCGTCGCGTCAAACGTGTATCTCACGTATTTTCTCGAGAATCGAAAGAGATATAGCTCTCCTTCCACCGTTAAAAACAATTTCGATATGTTAGCTACATTTCGTTCGCAGTAATGTATGGTGTAAAACGCACCAAACGCAAACTAGCCAGCGACTACTTTTTTCACTGCAAACTCTTCAAAATATGCGCGGCGTTGTACTTTATTTTTTATTATAACAATAACGAAAAGAAAACCTGGCCAGAGCAGGCGGCAGGTAGCGGCTGCCCCCACCACCACCTCCCCTCAAACGCCGGACACAGCCGTGGCCTCGTGGCAGGCGGCACGAGCTCTCCCCTCAGCCTCCCCTCCACACTACCCTCTGGTGTAGAGATGGGCTAAACCGTGATTTTCCGATAACAGTGATTGCCGTGATTGCTACTTTTAAATCACTGTGATTCTAAACCGTGATTATTCATGGTTTAGAATCACTATTTTCGGTTTTCACGACATGTATCCCTCCGCGATTTCTACTCCTCCCGCTATTCTGTGATTTCAACTCTTTCTGCTATTCCGTGATTTCCGCTCTTTTCGTTATTTCCGTGATTGAATCGCCGCGATTCCGGCGACTTATATGATTTACCATGGAACTGACAAAAATTCAGTTAGATACTTTTGTTATAAAGTTTCATCCGCCAGTAACTAATTTATCGTCTCTTTGCTGTTATGAAAGTTATGTTGTGAACAGAGAAAAGTAAATCTCAACAAATAAGTCAATAGTAAGTATAGTTTAAAATAACTGTACAATAAACTTTCTAACCACATCAAGACAATGAAAGACTAGTAAATATTCTTAGTAAGTGTAAAAATTGTTTGCAAGGTAGGTGTTATTTCATTGTCAATGAATATATGCCCTCAATTTTAATAACTTGTTTCTTTAATGTAATTGATACTGCAGTTATTAGAGAGTGCTGTCATTTGAATACTGCTGCTGTTCCTGCTCGTCGCTACCCAACCGTGACCGTGACTGAAATCACGGTCAGATTCCAGATCGCCGCGACCGTGAAAACAGTGAATTTTGAATCACCGTGATTTTTCACGAGTACGTGATTTCTTGCCCATCTCTACTCTGGTGAGAGAGATACATTTGCCTGTGGGGAGAGGCATAAAGCTGTGTATAGGGAAAGTATGGCCAGCCTGCCATCGGCGGCCATGTTGGGACTATTCTGCTGCTGCTTACAACCGACCGCTACAACGTTCCCAGCGCTTAACAATACTCATCAACAGATTTTGAGAAAACTATTCAATGAAAAAATTTCATTTTTTCACATGTTGTAGCGTGATATATTCGCTCGATAATGACCTGATTTTCTATTCATTATTATTTATAGTTTCCGTGATACATCAAATTACGTAAACTACTGCGCAAATTTTTGAAGAGTTTGCAGAGGAAAAATCGCATTGCGTAGAATTTGCGTACGGTTGATTTTAGCACATACAATGCTGCGGACGAAATGCAGGTAAGATATCGAAGTTTTATTTAAGGTTGAGAGCAGAACGATAACGCATTTCATTCTCGAGATACAGAGTGTTACATCCGACGGACACATGTGGCAACTTCGCGTAGTACTGTCCATGCGAACCTGGCTGCTCTACGAAATACTTATCATCCGATTTTAAGAAAACAGTTTCGTCTGTGGCTCCAGATCTAGTGTTCACATATAAATTTAGATTGACCTGTACTGTAGCGAAATATTCCAATAGACCGCGAGCATGTCGTCATCGGAGCGTAGTGTAAATTAAGAAAACAAATGAGATTAAGGATAAGTCTTTGAGTATTTTCTTCCGTATTATGTACCTATATTTAAAATGAACTACGAAAAATGCAAGGGGATACCCACTACATGACTTTTAACAAAAACAGAAATTAAATGTGCCTTTACAACGCCAATTACCTTTGAATGTCTAATATTTGTCTTGTTTCAATTCTTTGTTTACCGTAATGATACACTTAACACATGAAAATGAATGTGAAAAGCTTGCTTCAGGAACTGTATATTAATTTCATCTCTAAACGAGAATCTAGTTCACTCACTAATATGTCCAGAACTTGTGTGTTTTCGGCAACTATCTGGAGATAAAACCAACGACGCGTGAATAATTTAACCTCACGACATTATGTAGGAATTTTCTTCACAGATTTATTCAAGTTAAAAATATATAGGTACCTGCTGCGTGATCCATCTTTAATCTATGAATTTACATTATGAATTAAAATCATCACAGTGCAAGAATCGAAGTTCGCGTCTGAACTCCTAGTTTTCTCTGACGTCTTTCATCAGACTGTTCACGTTCCTGCATTTCTGATATTTAATGGAAGACTATAATGTTTGCCTCTCTTCTTCGCTTCTTAAGAACACCCAAAAGTACAACACTGTGGCATTATTCAAACCCAAACATACGAATATTCACAAGGTTTCTTATGGCAGGCAAGCAACGTATAGGACCAAGATGGCGGAAAGAACCACATGACTCGATTTCAGCCAATCACGAGCTGTAGACGGCGGTAAGCGGCGCGGAAAAGGATGGCCATACTTTCCCTATACAGAGCTTTAGAGAGGCAGCCTCAGAAGCGCCTCTAGTGACGTCTACCGGTACTAAGCCAGGGAGGCTGCTTCTCTGTATATGTTACTCTGTGGCAATATCATGAAAGTGGTTTTATGAACCCTCTGCCATGCACTTTAATGTGATTTGCAGAGTATCCATGTACGTGTATGTGCAGGAATGGCCGCGTGCTGTGGGGTGCCATATCGCGAAATGCGCAACCACGCACGGTGTGTGCGTGACAATCACTAGGTCAAGTCGCGCACCCTCTAAAATCATCAGTGAAGCTACTCGGTGTTTATTTTTCTCTATTTATTTCTAATAACTAACCATTTAAAGATATCCACCTGAGCGCGGCGTCGACACCAACATTCACATTGGGTTAATATATTGTACAATTAATATTAAAGAAATATGTTGTATCAGTTCATCTCTCCTCAACCACATGATTTTGCCGAAACATGGTTGTACATTGGGCCACATACTCCGTGTTAATATATTCCAACACCGTCAGAGATAGGAATTGTTAACTGGTGGATGCGGATAAACTCTCAGATTATCGTCTTAAGTGGAGTTGTGACCCTGACACTACATGAATTAGATATTTAACCTTCAGTGTGAAAATTCTTTCAAACGGTAAGTGACTTAATGGAGATTAATGTGGTAAAAGTCGGCATTTTGGTTTTCACCTCAGAAAATCACTGTACCGTCTTCCTAGAAATTTGTCACAGTTATCACCCCGCCCCTCTCCCGCCCCATGGTAGTATACTTTGCTCTTAGCCAAAAGGCCGAGAAGCAAATGACGGATTGTCTTGTCAGGAAAAGACAGGGTTGCGAGGGAATTTAACAGCAATGTGCTGTTCAGTACCTCAGAGCAAGACGACCACGTGGACAGCGTCCAGAACTTTCGTACTGAAAGCCTACGGAATTTGACACATTTGAATGTGCCATATTGTTCCTCTAGCACATACATATCAGTTATTAGTAGACCTAAAGGACCAAACTGCCAAGGTCATCAGTCCCTACTTAAAATATGGTTTGTACTCCTTGTAGATATTGTAATTACCTGCTTTAAACATCTAAAATGTAATTTTCTTCTTTTATACCACAGAACTGATGATGATCTCGAAACGCGTCATGTGAAATAAAGCTAATTGCAACCGAGACTTTAAAAAAAAATCACGCAACTCGTCGATTGTTGGCTTGAAACTTTGACAGCAGTCACCGACAGTTTTTGTTAGGGCATAACGTCATGAAACCAGAAACTGTAACTGTCTAGTGTAGAGATAGGACTCGCAGGTCCGTAAACAGTGCGTCGTTTAAATGTATTTATCTTGTTCTCTCACAATCGAAAGTTCGTTTTCACCATGGATGTAAGAATATGGCGCTACGTATCCCAGCCGTTCTACGCTTTGAAACCATGGCCGCCATGACACTCGGACCAAAACACTGACCGTGTGTTACAGCTGTGCCTGTATTTACAGTCGCTAATTGCATGTACCGTCCACAAACTAGTTGTTTAAAGTTTTTGTTTAAAATAAAATCTCGAAAAACGAAAAAATTAGTGTTCGTTCTGTTTAAAAATATACTACAATATTACGAACCACAAACGTGGGTTCTTTAGCTAATGTGACGATCGTCAGATAAAATAATTCCACTGAGTGAACCAACGCCAGACTTGCGAGCACAGTAACGATATCTTTGTGTAGTACGTTTCATTAATATTGAAACTAGGTTTTGCTTTCGAAATCATTGACTTAATAAAAATAAAATTAATATTCATTATTCATTCGTAAATAGTAGGCTATGTTAAGTGGGGGAAATAACTTTCATCTTTAGGAAATCGAAAATCGCAAGAGAAAAATACGCTACATTACAAGGAAAGATGTTGTATAGGTTCGTTCACAATAAAAGTGGTAAAATGTAACGTTAGCGAGGCAATTTACACATGAAATAGTATTTCCTTCGATTTCGCGTTACAATCAGAACGATTCGTACACATAAACTTCACACACGTCACCATAACAGTGAAAAATCCTTCCAAAAACGAGCGACAAGCATACGCAAACAAGGTAAATACAGCAGTGCTTTGTTGGGATGAAGATGGCTACCCTTGGCTTCACAGCTGTGACGTCAGAGCGGCTCCGTTTATTCTTTCCTCCATAGTTTCCACCCACGGACAAATACTGCAAATAATGAAGACTAAAATACCATCATCAAAGAGTAAGTGTTCTCGATCGAACAACGCTAAAAAGACATACACGACACTGTAAAGTAATGATGAACAGTCTTCAATGTGTAAAAGCAACAGATCGAAATGTTACTTAACTGCGAACGAAGTATGATAAGGGGTGAGGCACTATCTGCAAGCAGCCAATTCACGTCTGCGCCTCATGCGTAAAACGACGGGTCAAGTTTATTTCGTACACGGTGTGAATTCAAGCTAAGTGACAAGTTTATGGCATCTGAGCGTGTGAAACGTGCATTGGCTCTTTCAGAGCGTTCGTAACAGTATCAAGCATGTAGATATTCTGGTTGCGCGATTCAATTCTGCTTTAGTAAAAAGAAAAGAAAAATCTTTTGTAACATGTAGAGGGTGCCTCTTCCTTTTCAAGTTTGATTTATTCTTTGTACTACTTCCGTCCGTACTTTAACCTTGTTGCATAGAAATAGGAATTTCGGCTCATTATAATAAGGGGAACTCTTTGTTACTTCTGTTTCATCAAAATGGTTAATATTCCCTGCAATTGCTGCCGCTCTGAGAGGTCATTTACAACTACACTACTGGCCATTAAAATTGCTGCACCAAGAAGGAAAGCAGGTGATAAACGGGTATTTATTGGACAAATGTGTTATACTAGAACTGACATGTGATTAGATTTTCACGCAATATCGGTACATGAATTCTGAGAAATCAGTACCCAGAAAAACTACCTCTGGCCGTAATAACGGTTTTGATACGCCTGGGCATTGAGTCAAACAGAGCTTGGATGGCGTGTACAGGTACAGATGCCCATGCAGCTTCAACACGATACCACAGTTCATCAAGAGTAGTGACTGGCGTATTGAGACGAACCAGTTGCTCGGTCACCATTGACCAGACGTTTCAGTTGGTGAGAGATCTGGAGAATGTGCTGGCCAGGGCAGCAGTCGAACATTTTCCGTATCCAGAAAGGCCCGTACAGGACCTGCAACATGCGATCATGCATTATCCTGCTGAAATGTAGGATTTCACAGGGATCAAATGAAGGGTAGAGCCATGGGTCGTAACACATCTGAAATGTAACGGCCACTATTCAAAGTGCCGTCGATGCGAACAAGAGGTGACCGAGACGTGTAACCAATGGCACCCCATACCATCACGCCGGGTGATGCGCCAGTATGGCGATGACGAATACACGCTTCCAATGTGCGTTCACCGCGATGTCGCCAACCACGGATACGACCATCATGATGCCGTAATCAGAACCTGGATTCATCCGAAAAAATGTTTTGCCATTTGTGCTACCAGGTTCGTCGTTGTGTACACCATCGCAGGCGCTCCTGTCTGTGATGCAGCGACTCCGAACTGATAGTCCACGCTGCTGCAAACGACGTAGAACTGTTCGTGCGGATGGTTGCCTTGCAAACGTCCCCGTCTGTTGAGTCAGGGAGCGAGACGTGGCTGGACGATCCGTTACAGCCATGCGGATAACATACCTGTCATCTCAACTGCTAGTGATGCGAGGCCGTTGGGATACATAACGGCGTTCTGTATTGCCCTCCTGAACCCGCCGATTCCATATTCTGTTAAGTCATTGGATCTCGACCAACGCGGGCAGCAATGTAGCGATACAACAAACCGCAATCGGGATACGCTACATTCCGAACTTTATCAAAGTCGGAAACGTGATGGTACGCATTTCTCCTCCTTCCACGGGACATCACAACAACGTTTCACCAGGCAACGCCTGTCAACTGCTGTTTGTGTATGAGAAATCGGTTGGAAACTTCCCTCATGTCAGCATGTTGTAGTGTCCCCACCGGCGCCAACCTTGTGTGAATTCTCTGAAAAGCTAATAATTTGCATATCAGATGCTCAGATTTTTGGGTAAGGGTAGCGAAGAAAAACGCCCAAGTCCTTTCAAAGAAACCATCCTGGAGTTATTTAGGGAAATAACGGGAAACCTAATTCTGGGTGGCCGGAGTTGCATTTGAACCACCGTCCTCCCGAATGCGAAGCCAGTATGTTACCACTGCGCCACCTCGCTCGGTGGAAGTGAATGAGACTAAAATTATACGGTATGCGAATTGAAATTCACGAAATAAGAGTTGTGAATTGTGTTGGTGATAAAAGGTCTTTTTCAACTTGTGTTTGAACATATATGGTACAAAAATTTATAGCTTATTACTGAGTTTGTACTAGCTCTCCTTGGCACGAATGGTACCTCAGACAGTAATCTCGCCGACCGCGGACCCAGTCCACCATACCGGCGTCCGTCTGGCCACTGGAGCCTTTCGTACGAGCCCTGTCTTGAGTCTTCTCGCAGAGGCTGGAGTCGCCCCATTGCGATACCGGCGTCAATACCTACTCGCCCAGTATGCTGCCCGAGTCCACTGTACCCCTCAGCATCCAAATAAGAGACTACTTTTTCCACGGGAGGTCATTCGTTTGCCGCAGAGGCGACCCCGGTCGGGACTCCCGATAGCGACGTGGGTCCATTAGCTTCTTTCGACCCTTGACTCCTGCCCTCTTCACCCCCCTTTCCGCTCCACTACCCATGCTCCTCCCTGGACCATTCCTCGACCGCGGATTCGGTTGGATCTTTCCCGTGAGCCGAAGAACTCCGCCTCTCCTCTGGTCCTACAGCAACGGTTTTATGCCCTGCTTAGTGAGTTCCATAACTCAGAGGTCCTTTATACAGACGGTTCTTTGGATGGCGACCACACTGGATATGCCTACATGCATGGCGCATATGTTGAACAACACTCTTTGCCACCCGGCAGCAGCATCTTCACTGCAGAGCTGGTGGCTATATACCGCGCCCTTAAACACATCCGCACATGCCCCAGGACCTCCTTTCTGATATGCAGCGACTCCCTGAGCGGTTTGCAGGCCCTTGATCAGTGTTACCCTCGTCATAGATTGGCCAGGGCCATTCAAGAGTCGATACTGGCTCTTGATGACTCTGGTCGCTCTGTGACAGTCATTTGGACCCTGGGCCATGTAGGCATTCCGGGCAACGAGAGCGTCGACCGGCTAGCCAAACAGGCTACCACTTGCCGCTCTCTGGCGATTGGCCTCCCAGAAGCAGACTTCCGCCCGTTGCTTCGCAATAAAATACGCGAACTGTGGAACGCCGAATGGTCCGCTCTGGACGTGCCCAATAAGCTGCGGACGATCAAGGATACAACATCTGTCTGGAAGTCCTCGCAGCTGGGGTCCCGTAGGGACTCCGTGGTTCTCTGTCGTCTCCGCATTGGTCACACCTGTCTGACACAAGGTCACCACCTCCGTTGAGAGGACCCGCCCATGTGCCAATGGGGTGCTCCATTGACAGTGGTCCATTTTCTACTTCACTCTCCCATTTTAGTCCCACTACGGCATTCTTTTAACCTCCCGAACACACTCTCTTTGGTGCTCGGCGACGATGCCTGTGTGGCTAATATTGTTTTACGATTTCTTCGTGCGGGAGGATTTACCAGTTGCTATGAGTCCTCTGGGTGGTCTTTTAGATCATTATCTATGTTCCACTTGACGCGTCTTTCGACTACAGCTATGTGGTTAGCTTTTCCCCTTTTATACTCATGGTCGGTCAACCACATTCATTGGCTCTATAATTTTTATCTCGTATTTGTTACAGTGTGTGTGGCGTCTTCTGTATCGTCTCTTGTTGACTCTGTCAATATTTCATTGGCAGTGTGTTCTTTAATTCTGCGCTATTTTAAATTTAGTTCGGCGCATTTATAGACGATTATGTTTTTCTGCGTGTCGCCTAGCTATGAAATGGGAGACTGATTGCCATAGTAGTCTAGTCCCCCTAAAACCCCCATACCAACCAATAGCCGGCCGCGGTGGCGGAGCGGTCTGCGGCGCTCAAGTCAGTTTGCACGGCTGCTACGGTCGGGGGGTTCGAATTCCCCCCCCCCCCCCTCGGGCATGGATGTTTTTAGTATAAGGTAGTTCATAAATAGTTTTTAAGTTTAGGGACTGATGACCCCACAGTTAAGTCCCTTGAGCTTAACACACATTTGAACAGTATTCTCCATCACAAATAGTTTGTGGAAGACTAGAACAACAGATTTAATGTGCAAACTGTGAAGGAAATAAATACCTATTTTCAAAATAGTTTGTGTTGGTTTTTATGAAATTCTCTGAAAATACCACTCACGAATGACATAAAATCCTACGCAAAATATATTTTAGAGAGAAATCAGGAAGCTGTTAAAATAGTAAAAGTTGTGTAACTTACTTGATTGAAGGTGACAAGTATAAAAACAAATTATTTATTTAATTAGTAATGTAGTTTATTTGGCTTTTTGTAGTAAGATTATGACTGGGTAATTTTTGTATCAGAATTTATACGTCTTCGTTATCGTGATTGCCGGACATTGTCTGATCTCTCCCAAAAAATACGAGAATCGCCAAATACGACACGTTATTTTGTGTGTGTGTGTGTGTGTGTGTGTGTGTGTGTGTGTGTGTGTGCGCCGCCGTCTCACTGCCACATGCTGCTTGCTGTCAAATTTCGCCGCCCATAATCCTCGCGCGTGCTAGTCGTTCAAAAAGCTTCTGCACTCCGTTTTCTTCTCCTCCATTGGAAGTTAATCTTGTATGTCGTGGATACTAGACTCGGTCGTGTGCGCGATTTAGTTGGTTCAAATGTTCAAATCTATCGGACCAAACTGCGTGGTCATCAGTCCGTAGCTTACAAACTACTTAAACCTAGGTAAACTAACCTACGGACACACACACACACACACACACACACACACACACACACACACACCAGTGAGGACTCGAATCTCCACGGCGAGCAACCGGATTTAGTTGGGTAATGTTTTTTTTTTTTTTTTTTTTTTTTTTTTTGGCAAACCGACGAGAACTAAGACTGAGAAGTATTCCACTGGCCGACAGCTAACTAAGAAAAAAGAACGAAGTGAACTTCCGAATTGGAAATTAGACACTGAAAAGTAATTCACACATTTAATGTAAAATACGGTGAAGGAAAGCAAGGCAAAATTTGGAATAGGGATTAAAGTTCAGGGTGAAGAAATAAAAACATCGCGTTTTGCTGATCTCGTAATTCTGTCAGAGACAGCAAAGGACCTGGAAGAGCAGATGATTTGAATGGACAGTGGGTTGAAGAGAGCGTATAAAATTAACATTAACAAGAGCAAAACAAAGATAATGGAATGCAGTCTTAGAAAATCAAGCGATGCTAAGGAATTAGATTAGGTAATGAATCAATGAAGGTGGTAGCAGAGTTTTGTTACTTGGGTAGTAAAATAACATGCGATGGTCACAGTACAGAGGATATAAAATGCAGAATGGCAATGGGAAGAAAAGCATTTTTGAAAAAGAGAAATTTGCTAACATTGAATATTAATTTCAGTATAAGGAAGTCTTTTCTGAAGACATGTGTGTGGCGTGTTGTCTTGTACGGGAGTGAAACATGGACGATAAGCAGTGCGGACAGGAAGAAAATAGAGGCTTTTGAAATGTGGTGCTACAGAAGAATGCTGAAAATTAGGTGGGTAGATCGCATAACTAATGAAGAGCTACTGAACAGAACTGATGAGAAAAGGAATTCCTGGCATACCTTGACAAAAAGAAGGGATTGATTGGTAGGACACATTCTTAGACACAAAGGAATCGTGAATTTAGCATTGGGGGAAGTGTATGGGGTAAAAATCGCACAGGGAGACCAAGAGATGCATATAGCAAGCAGATTCATATGGATGTGGGTTGCCGTTCTTATAAGGAGATGAAAAGGCTTGCTCAGGATAGAGTAGGGTGGAGAGCTGCATCAAACTAGTCTCTGGACTGAAGATCATATCATCATCTTCCACTCCATGGGGCAGTATGCAGAATATTTTGAATGAACACGGTCTTTGTGGCAGGATATACTTAGATTTATTTCGCGTTTCGCCTTGGTAGGGTATCTTTAGGTAACCTTCAAAAGTTTTCTTTGACGTCACTATAAAACATCAGAAGTATCTCCCGCAACTAATATTGCGTTCGTCTCAATTTTGTTCTAACCATAAGTTGTTGAAGTAAATTTGTCGGACAATGGATATTCTTTTTAACTTTAAAGAAGGAAAGTGTTTCATCACGCCTTCGAATAAGCTTTATGTCAAACGCTAACATTCGTAAACGTCCTCAGAAATACTATCAACAGGAGATGATTAATAATTGAGTTTTAACGTCACTGATGTGTTCACAAAACTTAGTTTCTGTAAGACCTAAATGGTAAGTTTACTAAAGTTTCTATATCTCAAACGGTTAGCGCCCATTGTATATTAAAATAAATTACTTTGCTATGTAAATCATAACTGTACTTCAGTTGAAGATAAGCGTTTGACTGTTCGATGTCGACTTGAACTTCTCAAACTAGCAGAATAGAAATTTAGTACTCTTAATTATACCAGTGTGAAATCATTGCAGTTTCTTTGTGTCACAGTCTCTTTCTAAAACTACATTAACTACTCTACATACGTTACATTTTTAAAAGTGTGGAAAAACTGCTCCAAGGTACAGAGGAACAAATATTCCTTCCAAATTTCAGTACTGCAATAGACAGTCTTGTAAGATCTGTGTCTAACGATGTTACGTTATTTTTCTGCCAAACGCCTAAAAACAGTTGAATGTTAACAACTTTTTGAAAGATGAGCATTGTCAACTAACGTAAATTCAGTGTCAGCACAGAGACGATTGCTAGAATATTATACTAATTTCTTTTCAAATATACCGTGTTTCATTAGAGCTTCCTCCGTCTCGAGGTACAAGATAACCGAAATAGTACGGTATAAACGTCTACACGTTGCAAAATTGTTAATAAAAGTTACCACATAACACTGCAGCTGAACTTAAACAATCCTAGAGTTATCTTCAGAACATTACACGTCAGTTAGATATGTGGCACTACTAACATTTACAAACACTTCACAAAACACAGTCCCACAAAAAAGTCAGTAACTGCTTTAGGTGGTCTCGTAATGCACATTCCGTCGTGCCGTTCTGAATTATATCACCAGATTGTAACAGCAAAAAGGTAACACTTGTTACTAGATACACGATTCTCCCGGTGCAACACTCTTCGCTATTTAAACAGTGGATCTTTTTATGTTACTGACACAAATATGGACGTTAAATGTTATATTCAACAATCTGAAATTACAACCTCATATTATAAATTCATTTCATCTACTTAGGTTATAAAGCTAAAATTAGTTAAAATTGACTATTTATAACACCAATAAGTAAGGTTGAAACTGAACATTAAAATACGGGATATTGATTCTGACCTGTTTTTCTAAGAAAACCATGTTGGATTTCAACAAAAATAGGCAACAGTAGGTGTTCCATTAAGTGGATAAACAGAAATACTTATAACACTAGACATATCCAACCTTGAATCAAACTTCCACTTTGCAGCGGAATGTGCGCTGGTACCTAACTTGGTGGCAGATTAAAATTGTAGGAGGGGAGGTATTGGCAGAAGGAAAGTTGACGGACCGTGGAGCGTGCCGGGATAGCTGAGTCGGTAGAGCGCTTGCCCGCAAGGCCCCAGGTTGGTATCCCGGTATCGGCACACAATTTTAATCTGCCAGGAAGTTTCATATCCAACCTTAATTGCCATCGACAACGCCTCCGTGGCTTATCGAAATTTACGTATTCTCTCTTTATTGCATTTATTGGGCTGTTTTCTTACTTTGTTTCCTTCTTTACACGTTCGCTGCGGCTAAAGCGTCGTTAGCAGCACTGAGCTCAGAGGCTCGTGTTCATATCTGTTCCTTATGTTTTCCTTTCAGATGAGTTCACGCTTACAAGGGTCATGAGCAGCGAACGCGTAAATGTGTACTCGTAGGGAAGTCGGAAGTCAGTAGGAGTGTCAGGGCGTTTGATCGGTCCTTTTCCTCTCCTCAAAAAGGGCGTTGCTGGGAAAATGTCACAAAATAAACCCATGGGTGAAAGCTGGGCAGTGGTCTGTTCTCATTTATGTTGACTGCAGGATAACGGTGGGACAAGGAATCCGAATTACTTCCTGTGCCCCGCGGGAGAGGCCGTGTGCTCCAAGACGCCTTGCTGCAGAGTGCAAAAGAAACAAAGTTCAAATGTTTGTTAAGCTTAAGGGACTAAAGTGCGGGGTCATCAGTCCCTAAACTTACAAACTACTTACGAACTACCTTATACTAAAGATAGCACAAACATCCATGTCCGAGAAAGGATTCGAATCCCCGACGGGGAACGACCTCGCGCATCGGAGCATAGTGCCTCTCAATGCGCTCGGCCACTCCGGCGCGACTGCGGAGGGCACGTCTGATCCCCTTGTGAGGTTGGAGTCCCCCCTCTGGCTTTGTGTGTGTGTGTGTGTGTGTGTGTGTGTGTGTGTGTGTGTGTGTGTGTGTGCGCGTGCGCGCGCGCGCGTGCCCGATTTGTGTGTGTGTGTGTGTGTGTGTGTGTGTGTGTGTGTGCGCGCCGCCGCCGGCCACGGACTCTATTATGCCGCGGGCGCTTAAATTGAGTTAGTCTAAAATACATTGCCATCTGAGTAACCTAAGTTTACCTTTATTTACAGTAGAAGTTCAAAATGATGTCCCTCTGTGGAAAGAGCTGCCTGACATCTCTTGATCACATTTGCGAACATTCGACGAATTTCGACTGCTGAAATCTGGGAAATGACTAGTCGAAAATTTTTTCACGAAACAATAAATTCTGACAGGTATGTGAACAATATCCTGCATCCATTTTTTTTTCAAGAAATTTCACCCAACGAAAGGGTGTACACTTATTTCATGCAGCACAATGCTTCTATGGCAGTAGTACGAAGTGTTTTTTGATGATAGGATAGTTGACTGGCCTCCTGTTCTCCAGATCTAAATGCCTGTGACTTTTATCTTTGGGGATTGTTAAAAGAGAAGGGGTATGCAAGCAGTCCCCATACACGTCAAGACAGGATGGTTATACAATTCTCAGTGTGTTTTAATCCATATTTATATATTACTATTACAGTCTAACATATACGTAGGCCTATAGCTGCGACAGGCACTGTTACGAAAGTTTATGTGGGACACGCGGAGCGACAATAGCGCCCGTAGGGATTTTTTTCTTTTTTTCTTTTTTTTCTTTTTTTTTCTTAGCCTCAGTAAATTGCCAAGAGAGATGAATGATTACGAAAGAAATAACTGATTCTATGACATAAGCTACTGCGTGTGGTAAATAAAATCTCTCGCTGAATAACCTCCCACAGTGCAGTAAAATTACATAAAAATATAATGGATAGTTATGGAACTTGGCTGGTAGGGACATTGGAGTCAAGAGATGGATTTGAGAACGTAACAGTTTAAACAGAGGATTACCACAAGTAATTTAGTTTTATTTATTAGAAGATTTGAAAAACAATATCTAGGCCGATTTGACTGGGCATGGACACGACTCAGATATGAACAGGCAAGGGAGGGGCTGGATTCAAGATTCAAATGTTTGTAGATTGTATAGCTTATGGGACTTAACTACGGGGTCATCAGTCCCTAAACTTACAAACTATTTATGAACTAGCTAATACTAAGGACGGTACAAATATCCATGCCCGAGGGGGGGATTCGAACCCCCGACCGCAGCGGCCGTGCAGACCGTGACAGGCACGCCGCAGACCGCTCGGCCACCGCGGCCGGCGGAAGGGGTGAGATGTAATTTCCTGTCTGACCAACATCAATTGGACGTGGGCGTCAGGAGTTGGGTTGGCGCGGCGCGTCGTCGGTGGCGGCGGTCGCGGCTGCGTCACGCACTTGCCCTGCTCAGCCCGGCCTCCGAGCGGAGGCGCCAAAGTCTCTCGTCTGCTAAGGCGGCAGCTGCCTGCATGTCTTCTCCGGTGACGGACCACGTTTCCTCTTCGGTGGTTTCTCACAAAGTCCCCCTCGCTCTCCAGCTACAGCTTGTGCTCGAATTTTGAGTGTCTCTGGCTCTGTGATTGGTGGGTTGGTTTTGTGTCGCCATCCAATAGCTGATCGCCGTTTCCACGACCACGCCTCTCAGTCCTTGATGGAAATTTTCTGTAGGCTGAGAGACTCGCAAACTGGCGCCTTGCCCACATTTCAAGCGTGTTGTCTTTATCTTCTGCATTCTTTCTTGGTTCTAAAATACAGTTCTATGTGGCCGCTGTCTGTGTTAGGCCTGCCTGGTAAGACATTTATCAGTGTCTTTCTCCCTGTCCAGAAACATTGTTTTGGTGGAACCACTTTATCTATATTGCAGGTCACACTCTTTCCCAGTCTCACACGTGTGCACTGCAGGGGTTTGCTAGTCTTCTTTCCGTCTGCAGGGGTCCACGTTTTACTTGTGATGCCGTCGCTGTTTATTGAAAACGACTCCTGTTGTCTTCAGATACGGGCTTTCTCTGTCCTGCGTCCGTTGTCGCCACTTATCTGGACGCTCCAAGCCAGGCTGGTTTCGCCAGGCTGCCCCCTGTCGGGAGGATGCGGGGACTCGTCCGAACTGGGCAACTTCTACCTGCTGGTGATAAACGGGACTCGAACTGGAGAACAGCACAGAGTAACATATACAGAGGAGAAGCAGCCCGCCCCCCAAACCACTGTCCTAAGCTGCCCTCGTAGTTCTGTAAGATGCTAGCAGCTGTCAGACGGTTCCCCGGCTTAGTACCGGTAGACCAAACTAGAGGCGCTTCTGACGGTGCCTCTCGCACGTCAGAGGGTAGCGTGGAGGGGAGGCTGAGGGGAGAGCTCGTGCCGCCTGCCACGAGGCCACGGCTGTGTCCGGCTTGCTGGCGTTTGAGGGGAGGTGGTGGTGGGGGCAGCCGCTACCTGCCGCCTGCTCTGCCCAGTTTAAAGGGCTGCTTCTGACCGCAGCGTCATCATGGGACATCTTATGGAACTGCTGGAAACCCTCCCACCCCGCACCCCTGAGCGTAGGACCGGGCCCTTACGGAGGTTTCCCATATTTATATATTTGTCTGAGCTAAAAGTTTCCCAGTTGGGGTTTGCCCGGATGCAGGGAGGCGAGCGGTGCTGAAGGTGAAAGTTGGGCTGCTTCCTGCTGGCTCCCTCTCCATCCCTTGGGCCGGCGGGCCAGTAAGGGCGCTGGAGTGGCATGCGCGAATGTTGCCATCTGCAAAATCCCCCCAACAAAAGCCTCACTGGCCGAAATATTACAAGCATATTCATGCATTTGTACCTATTCATAACATGTTTCGCAAACGTATTAACAAAATAGTAATGTGGTCAGCTGCAACATTCTATAAGCGAATCATGTCATCTTTTACACACAGATGAATGAGCCTTTTTAAAGGATTATACCCAGATTCTCTAAAAGTACAAGAATGAGGCAATGTTGTCAGTTAACGTACCACTGACTGAGATTCATAACTGTTTCAACTGGACTATATATGAGAGTTTAAGTTATTTTCATGAGTATTTTTTACTTATTTCATTCTATGAGAATGTAATTTCAGAATGTATAATGAAAAAGGGATTCATAGTAACAACATAAAATATGTACTTCCCAGTTACCAGAGGTGTACATTTCCCGCATTTAGCTTGCTTGTAGGCCAGGCAGGCAGACCACCGCGCGTTGTCCACAGAACGGGCAGGCTGCTTCACTCCTGGCCCAGCCAAGCTGAACCCAACACAAACAGGCCACAGGAAACTTGCTTGCCTGCCAGTCTTAACGCTGCGCTACACTACGTAGCAGTTTAGTCTGCGCGCAACATTGTCGTGTTAAGGAAGTTAATGAAAAGTTCGTACCTATTTTATCTGGGCTTCAAAAGACGAATGTCAATATTATACATACTGTATTCACTTCAGGTCAAAATATGAGATTCTTTCCTATATTTTCGGCGTATCTTGCTGTTCTAAAAAAGGCACCGATGGCTTGTTTCAAAGATTTCATTTTCTGAAAATACATTTTTTATCAAAATTTAAATTTCACAAGCAGTTAAGATATTCAGATGGAAAAAAATTGCGTACCTTTTCATCGTCATCCTGCAGAGTACCATGAGCTTTTAAGGCACAAAACCACGGTAGAACCAAATGTAAGGTTGGCTCCTTGTCAGACTCTAAGTCGATTGTGGCTTCCTTAAATAGCTTAAGAAATGCTGTAAGCTGGCCCGTTACATGGTGGTTATAACACAGCGTCTTACCACAAGCACCTTCGCTATCTCCGACTGCCTTCACTGAATCTATCTGTGAATCCACTAATAACAGCATGTCAAAATAATTATTCAGATTCAGATGTTCGTAGAACTTATTGGACTTAACTACGGGGTCATCAGTCCCTAAGCTTCCAAACTACTTATGAACTAGCTAAGACTAAGGACGGCACAAATATACATGCCCGAGGCCGGGATTCGAACCCCCTGACAATAGTGGCCGGGCAGACCGTGACTGCAGCGCCTCAGTCCCCTCGGCCACTGCGGCCGACCCACATTTTCCCCCATGTCGATAAGTGTCTGCCCTAAATTTAGAAAGCCTTCTCCCTCTAAACTGGTAAATGGCCTCAGGTCCTTAGCACACATTTCCTCACACTTATCAGTCACTAACTCTTTGTCCTCTTTCAAAATATTATTTAATGAGGCAGCTGATGGACAAATTTTCAAACATGTAACACATTCGAGGTTCCGGTATGCGTACTTAATAGCTTTTTTATACCGTTTACATTGTGACACTCCTACCGATTTATTCGAAGCTGCCTCATAAACACACAAACTTTTCCCATGCAGCACTTGTGCTGTGTTTCGATACTTGTGTGTATTCACCAGTTGTTAATTTTTTCTTAATCTCGCTAAAGTTCGACTTGTTGCTCCCACTGTTGCGACAAATGCAGTCTAACTAGCCGGCTGTTCTTGTCACGCTAACTTGCCAGGCTTACGGGAACAGAAGTCGGCCGGGGTCGCCTTACCCAGAGTGCCTCAGTACACATGCACTCCTGCGTTTGTTGCAGTGGAGCTAGGGGCAAGCTAGAAGCGTAGACTTAGTAAATAAAAACTAGACCGCTCGCTGGCGCTAGTGTCGCGTCCCCCTAGAACGCCGTAGCGGAGAAGCGAATTGAAGCAGCTGATCGCCGCCATTTGCAGGGAACAATCCCAGTACTGGGGTATGATACGCAATAAGAACAAAATAAAGCACTAAATAAACGCATGTTTGTTTAAAACAATTATTGATTGTTGCTGTCTGTTTAGGAAACTTCATTTAAGAATACTTTTTAATTTTCGAAATAACGTCTGCATAGAGACACAAATTTAAGAATGTAAGGATCTTTTATGATAAGGTGGAGCGAATTTTCATCGAGATATTTGCATAAGATTCCATGAAACTTGTATACTAGCAGAGAGTGCGATTATTTTTTAATTCACGCAATTTTTTGTCAGGGTCTGTTTACTTTTCGTCGACTACTCTGTACGTTTTTCACGCTTGTTTTTGTACATCACAATTTTGTATACATTTCTTTCCATATTACAAAGAATTTTTCTTTAAACTTTCTCGAATTTGGCTATGAATAATTGTAATAGGTCATAAAATTTTAAATACGCATTTCATTCGCACATTACTTTCTAACAGAGATAATACCTCTCAAAGTGGTTGAGTATGCAACATTCGATCAAATATTTGACCATTTACGAACTACAGTCACCACCTGTTAAGTGTATAAAAACAATTATTCGACATACTTATGCCTCATACTTGTATATGATAAATACCTCTTATACGCCTAGTTAATCATTCAGCTCAAATTAGTATTTTTAGTAATTTATATGCAAATAAAATATAAGTACTTGACATGCACCGAATTGAGTTTCTCAGTTTTAGAGAATCATTTGCAAGAAGAAACCTAAACAAAACGAACGGTCATGATTTCTTATTTGTCCATGAAAATACTACAAGGTGTAAAAGTGATGACTGATCTGTGAACTGTAACATTGTTTCCGTCTTCGTCTTTGCTTCCGTTGTCACTGTTGCAATTAAAAGCAGCACACGAACGAACTATGTTTATGCACGGTTGCCTGGTTTCTGTCACGTTCAGCACCAGCGCCAGCGAGCGGTCTAGTTTTTATTTACTAAGTCTATGGTCCCCACATTGAAAGTGGTACAAGTCGCCATTTGCCAGGAAACAGTACGTAAACATGGTTCATGTGCTGCTTTTATTTGTAACACTAAGAAAGGAAGCAAAGACGAAGACGGAAACAATGATACGTTTCACAGATCAGTCATTACTTGTATAGTATTTGCATGGAGAAATAAAACCATGAACGTTAATTTTTGTTTAGGTTTCCTCTTACAAATGAGTCTCTAAAATTGAGAAAAGTACTTTGTTCCATGTCAAGTACTCATATTTTATTAGCATATAAATTACTAAAAATGCTAACACGATTAATGTCGTAAGGTGAGGTGAATGATGTAGCCATATGAGATATTTAGATTTTTAATCATATATATTATATAAGTATGATCGGACGTAGGTTGAATAATTAATTGCTTTTATACACTTAACAGGTGGTGACTGTAGTTCATAAATGGTCAAATATTTCATCGAATGTTGCATGTTCTAATTTTTAACAGAGAGAATGCCTCGTAAAGTGGTAATATGCGAATGAAATGCCTATTTAAAGGTATGTGGTTTATTACAATTACTTATACCCAATTTAGAGAGAGTTAAAACTTCGTAATATTGAAATGAATGTAGATAAAAATGAACTATACAAAAATAAGCGTGCAAAACGTACAGATTAGTCGGCAAAAAGGAACAGGTTCTGACAAATTTACGTGGACTAATAACAACCACCCTGTTCTACTTTACAAGTTTTATGGAATCCTGTGCAAACATCTCGATGAAAGATTGCCCCACCTTCTCAGAAAAGAGCCTTACATTCTTAAATTTCGTGGCTCCATGCAGACGAATTTCTGAAATTTGGACACTTCCTTCATTTAAGAATACTTTTTCAACGGATTTCGAATACACAGTAATTTTTTAAACATGCGTTTATTTTGTGCTTCATTTTACTCTTGTTGCGTCTCATATACTTCAAATCATATCTCCAGTACAATATAGTCCCGAAAACTAGATATAATGTGGACCGAAGATTGGTAGAGTTTGTGAAAATGCCGGGTTTTCGGGAACGGTGTTAAAAAAGAATAGGTAATATTTTTATCTTATAAAATCCTTTCTATTGTTACTTCAGAATAAAATACAACTGATGGAATACAGTAACACAAAATAAATTTAAGAAAATTTCTTAGAAATTATATTCGTTACTTACGAGTATGTACTTTAAGTAGGAATGCAGCCTTAACACTCTAACAGCTAAACCCGTAAAATTTACGGGTCTAGGATCGCGCGAAAATCTCCAGAGCCGTGAAATTTACGGGCCGCTACATTTAATTTAATGCAAAACACTGCCACGTTAATTGTACAGGTTTGGCCAGCGTTACATGTTCTGCAGATGTTTAGCAAAAAAATTTTCCACAGTAAAAAGCAATATGATTGTGTATGCAGTTACTGTAGACTGACGGAAAGATATGATGTAGTGTCATACTATAGGTTAAAAGTAAATCAAAATTGCATTATCTTATATGTATGACATTTCTAATTTCTCAAAAACATCTAAGTAATTTCTTTAACTGTACCTTAAAGTAATGCGTTCCAAAGTATTTCCTTTCGCATGGAATTAAAGCATAAAAGTGCAGCTTCAAAATACTACTAAATTTTCCACAATCCTAACAGATTTCATTCAGTGATTTTTTTTTTCTTCAATATTGTGTAAAATTGCTAGATTTCTATGGTCAGGTACATAAAATAGGCTTGGTACAGAGAGTGTTAAACAATGAAAAGTATGCACAACAGTGATTTACTTCATAAACATATTCCACTAAAATTCCCATTACACTTAATCTTTTTCACACCGCCTTTTAAAATCACTTAACTCCCATAATTTTGATCACGACTGTTTTAATATGAAGACGCATCTACATACTACATTAATGAAACTCAAAGGATTTTTAAATAAAGGGTAGGTGGCACAAGAAAAGATGTCTAGGCCCATTTATAGCATAGCCTGTAACTGCTACACGCTACGATTTCAGTTGTATCTTGCATTCTGCGACCACGGAATAATTCCCGAGGGTGTGCAGGGGGGGGCGGCGGAGTTACCTAGTGCCGAGTGTTGGGGACTCCACTGTACTAGGATTCTTCCGTGTAAACGCCGGCGATCAGCTGCCTAGCTTCTCCGCTACGGCGTGCTAGGGGCTTGACTAGAAGGGGAATTTGTACACATCTGGCAGTTGCTATTAAAGTATGCTTACTGTTGTGGTACTGCAGTTACCTACTTTAAAAACACTAAGCATATAACCGTCATTCTATTCGGATGCTATGAGTTTCGTTAACTTTTTTAAAATTCAATTCTTTCAGGAAGACAAGTTTCCAAACCAAATTAGTTATAAAAACTGTCAACTTCTGATGCATAGCCCGCTCCTGCAGAAAGAGAAAAGGAAAAAAAAAAAATCCTGTGTACGCCCATGAAGTGTTCAACATCTTGGCCTCAACGGAGGATGCTTGGGGGTTTGACTGTTGTCATGCTGAAGCTAACTTCCTGGTGGAAGTACGAGAGCTTCACCTTAAGGTCATTTCCGTGTCATACAAAATACACACTACGCGCTCGTCAAAGATCGCAGTGTCTTCTTACATACTGTTCGTACTTGTTTTGCTAAGTAGCAGCTCGAAAATACTTCCTCCCTAACTTTCAGTAGAATGAACTCTTTAGTGCAATTTCATGATTTATGAATTTTCACTGCTGCTAGGTGTTATATAAACTAATTAGTCACTGTTAAGTTTACGTTCACTCTGAGGAGCTACTCAAATCAAAAATGTTCAAATTTTTGTATAGCTTAAGGGACTTAACTACAGGGTCATTAGTCCCTAAACTGACAAACTACTTATGAACTACATTATATTAAACACGGCACAAACATCCATGCTCGAGGGGGGGATTGGAACCCCCGACCGTAGTGACCGTGCAGACCGGGACTGGAGCGCCTCAGTCCCCTCGGCCACCGCGGCCGCTAAGAGCTACTCATCTTAGTGGAGTTTGTAAATACTGCAATTCCCTTTCATCAGACCCAGGCGAGTAAGAAGAGCGTCTGCACAAGGTGCTGCATTCCAGCTGGCCTTTCCCACAACGCAAGATGTAGTTAGTGGCTGCTTGCCGTGGGATAGCAGAGCCACGTTACCCAGTAATTACTCAAGACTCCTATTTGTGGAAACCTATTTTTTTTTAGTCTAGGCTCCTAATGTACGGTATTACATAAAAAACATACTACTATAGCAGTTATGAGAAGTAAATAAATAGTGAAAACAACTGAACTGTTTAGTGCAAAAAGTTGTTGGAGAATACCAACGAACCTTAAAGTTAAATTAACGAACAATTACAATATCTATTTCAAGAAAATGGAATACATTTACAATTTGTATGAAAGCGAGCACAAGATTAAAGAGCGTAATCGTCTAGTGTTTCAAGGGCGTGAGTCCATTTAAACTATTATATATACAATTTTCTTCCGAAGCTTGACGTTTTCACGAAACATAACGTGCATACTGAATTTGGTTTTTAAAAGAAATAATTGAGGCTATTAGCTCTTATTACTACTAATATATTCGCTTATACGGTAAGGCATATCACTAATGTACAGCCGCGTCGGAGTGGCTGAGCGCATTGAGGCGCTATGCTCCGATGCGCGAGGCCGTTCACCGTCGGGGTTCGAATCCTCCCTCGGGCATGGATGTTTGTATTGTCTTCAGTGTAAGGTAGTTTACAAGTAGTTCGTAAGTTTAAGGACTGATGACCCTGCAGTTGCGTCCCATAAGCTTAACAAACATTTGAACATTTTTGAACTAATGCACAATAACTCGGTGAAAAATACTTCTGTACACTGTACGTGGGACGCCTCGGTATAGTACTAAGTTTCAAAAATTAAGGGGAAAAAAAAACATGACAATTTGCTGCGAAGTTGCGCTTGAGATTCCACTGATACCATCTACTTGGCACAGTATGTATCAAACGGTCACGGACTTCTCCTGAAGAAAACTGTTTATTGCAGAAGATATATCGTTGCTAATAAAAGACGGCGCCAAGACGTAAAGAGCCTCACAAAATAGCCTCAAAAGTCTACGTAATGAAATGATATTTGCACCTAAATAAGACACACTGAAAATTCATTGGAAAGAACGCACAGATCTACTACATAGACACCGTTCATGTACCGAAGTAGCATCGTCTTGAGTACGTATACAGGAGGAAACCAAATTTCCCGTGAACAAATGAACCATGCGTCAGGAAAGTAAAAAAAAAAAATCTCAGTAATTTAATACACTTAGTGTACTCGCATTAAATCACAAGGGGGCACAACGTGAAAACAGGTTGCTTTCAATGGCCACTTACCTCAGATGTCACGTAATACCGTGACCTTGGGATAAGATCCGTAACTACGCCAGTTCTTTCCTTGAATAATAACTAGTTACCTAGTTAAACATTGAGTGCGGGTCGTCCATGCCCCTTACCCTTGCCGTACCAACTTCGCTATATACGACACCCTCATCCATACAACGGTTTGTATCTAGTACCAGTCCTATAGTACTAATGCTTTAGCATTGGCTTGCTTACTACGTGCAGCCATGGCTGAGGTTATGGAATGGAATGGCGAGCCACTCCTAGCTGAAGCTCGTAAATGAAACGATTCGAGAAAACTCATAGTATCAGGCAAATTAAGGTGTCAATATAAATGACTTGCAATGAAAACTGCTTGCATAAGTACTCGAAAACACAAGATTTCATTATCATAATAGTCATCTTTCCATTTCTTGCTCTCTAAGAAAGTTTCGTTGAGAGTGTGCCTAGAAGGAAAATTTTTGCTTGTGGTAATGTCGGTAGTCAGCTTACATTGTTTAAATCATTCAACTAATTATTTAATATTGTGTTAAAAAGTAACAGGAAGTTTGGGATTTCGCTTGTGGTTTTATTCAGATTGGCGTGATTTTGTTGGTAAATATGTGTGAAAAGTACCTGCGCAGTGAAACGATTACTAAAAAATACTAAAACATTTTTGGTAGACGAGACGCCTGTAAGCTAACGTTTGGTACTGATCTAAATTTTTTACCATCAGTGGTAATAAAAGGCAGCTGTAATTAAGCAGCACAGTACAGCCAGTTACGCTGTCTTAGGGAGAGTATAATGCTTAACAGATTGTTCGTACTAATTCGGAAATTAGCAAAGTTTACTTTGACTAAATGCGATTCTTTCACTGTGCGGGAGCGAGCGCTGGCCTTTTAAATGAATGGAACAGTTTTTGTATAGTCTTCATTTCCTCCCCCGAATACTAATATTAGCGTATAACGGGCGAAGCGGCAGCTGAATCGGTGGCGAGTGTTATAATACCAGTAATCCCGCCACTATCTGGGCGGAAAGCTGGCAGCTGGCGCCTAACTAATGCGCCCGCTGCGGTGTTGGCCAAAAACTGATTAAAGCTCGTGTGTGGAGCGGAGAGAGTGCACTGACCGTGTGCTGAAGCTCAACGCGCGCCTATGTGAAAACTCGCTGTTGAATGAAATTGAAAACGGTGGTGCCACACTACCGTTAAAATGACTTTGTGATGGATAGATCGCAGTGGTGGGGGCAGTGTTACTGCCATACGACCAGCCACGAGTCAGATGGCTGGGAACACGTGACAGTTAAGACGGAAACCGAATCGGTGTTTGACCCCTACACGTGATGAGACGTCAGTCACTAAGTAATTTCAGAGTATAAATACATCTTAATAACTAAGCTGCATTAGCGGTGTACGTCTTGCATTTTCACGTTTGAAATTAAAGTAGATTAAGGTTTTAGCTCTCGCACAAAAACGACGAACGCCCGGAGGAGGCCTCGAACCTCTGATGGGGTTATCCGCAAAATCCGTGGCATGGCGCCTTAGTCCTCGCAACCATTCCCGTGCAGCCTTAAAAGTTTTTCACACATGTGATGGGGCAGATCCTCTGACAAATGATCAACATACGAGGCTCGTCCAGAAAGTAAGTTCCGTTTGGTAATAAAATGAAATTGTACAGATACAGAAGAAATTTTTATTGCACACAATTCTACAACTCTTAAATTACTTTTCCACATAACTGCCGAAATTTTGCAGGCATTTTTCATAGTGTGGTACCAGGTTTTGTATACCTTCTTCATAGAAATCTGCCGCCTGTGTCTTCAACCAGTTGGAAACAGTGAAATTTGGGGGAAGACCATAGCGAGAGCACTAATTGTAAATCTACGGTTTTCGTGGCTCTCGTCATCAATCGCATGAACCAGTTCTTCTGTAACCACTACGCCCGCCATTGAACTGTCGGACCCATCTTCTCACCATCGAATCACTCATCGCATTTGGTCCGTAAACATCGCAAATTTGCCGATAAATTTCACTTGGTTTCACTTTCCTTGCATTCAGAAACCGAATCACCGACCTGATTTCACAGGCGGCGGGATTTTCAATCAACGCCGACATTTCAAACAAGCACAACAAAGCGTACGTAACTGACAGCGATCTCCAAATGGCGCACCTTCTCCTTCATACACATCGTCTACAGCGCATGTGCGGAACTGCAATCGCAGCGCTGCAGCGGAGATAAATTGAAACGGAACTTACTTTCTGGACGTATCAGCAGCTGCTCTAGATCTGGCGGTGCTTTAGGGAAACCAGCCGCATATTCAGTATTTCCACTGTGTCCTGCCAGAAATGATATAACCTATTCATTTTAGGGCAAGATCTTACGGAAGGACACCACTGGAGGAACACATCGCCCGAGAAATACTTTTACTTGCTGGATTGGCAATCATCTGTAAAGTGAGACACGATAATCACACATTGTCACAGCATGTTCAGCAAAAATAACCTCCTCCCTCTCCTAAGTAAATACACTTTTTTTCCAACCACGGCAGCATTATGTTTCTCCATGCAATTTGTTCATGATGGTATGTGGATACATACTCTATTTTTTAACTGCTGCAAGTATTGACTTTCTTCAGACGGATTTCATGAAGTTCATTCATTCTCTTAATAGACTATCAGTGTAGTTGACGTACGGGCCACAAACTGCAAGTTCGTTACTGCTGCAAAAGATGCATCTAACATGTATCATATACAGTAAATTACTAATATGAATGCAGGAACATTATATCACAAAAAATCGCCCAAAGCCGTCATGTACGTATTTCATAATGTCAGTTACCTCTTTGAGCTTTTAACAAATCGTGATAATGCCCGAAAACCGTCAGCGACAGAACAGTACTAACGCGGCATCAGACTGACGAATAATATAAAAAAAATCCATATACCACTCTGATTTTGCTGATAATATTCCTTCTGTGGAACTCGAAAGAAATTTTCCGGCACACACGCTCTAATCGCTAAACACTAATAACGAGACCTTTCAGTCTTAGAACTCCAGTTTGGGATGACACTTCGCGTGTTAGTAGTATATGTGAAGGGTTTTAAATCATAGACGTTTGCAACGCATTATCCGAAAAAACTCGGAGAGATAGGTCTGTAAGGTTTAAAGCGTTTAAAGCGCAGCACATACACATGTTACACACGAGTCAGTGAAGGTTGTACAGCAGTATGGCGAAGTAGGTCAGGCAGTAACGTGCCTAACAATCATACAGATGATGCGGGTTGAATCGTACATACGAGAAACATTTTGTTTTCATAATTTGTTTTAGAAATTTGTGACGGTCTGCCTAGTTGTACATGCAATAGGGCAACGGCTATACTCAGTTTTTCCATGAATAAAGCTTAATTTTGTAATAAAATTTTAATGGCATAATGACAATAGTATTTAACACTTCAATCAATCTACATTAATTGGAAATATATATGGAATTATTCAATTTTTAAAATGATTTTTAATTAACTGCAACCGTAGCGTTACAAAAAAATGGTTCCTTATGATCCGATCGACAATACGAGGCGCGTCCAGAAAGTAATTTCCTTTTGGTAATAAAATGAAATTGTACACAGATACAGAAGAATTTTTTATTGCACAAAATTCTACAACTCTTAAACAACTTTTCCACATAACTGCCGAAATTTTGCAGGCACTTGCCATAGCGTGCCACAAGTTTTTGCATTCATCCTTCACAGAAGGTTGCCGCCTGTGTATTCAACCATGTGGTAACAGCTCTTTATCATCGTTGAAGTGTTGACCACCAAGGACAGATTTTAGGTGTAAGAAGAGATGAGTCACTAGGAGAGAGGTCCGAGCTGTATGGGGGATCAAGCAGGTCCCATTGAAATTTCCGTAAGAATTGTTTGGTCACATTCGGTGTGTGAGGTCAGGCATTATCTTGAAAAAAAAAAAAAAAAATCTTTTCACAGTAATCCTCTTCTTACACCTAAAATCTGTCCTTGGTGGACAACACTTCAACGATGATGACGAGCTGAAAGAACATGTCACCACATGGTTGAATACACAGGCGGCAACATTCTATGAAAAAGGCACACAAAACCTTGTGCCATGTTATGACAATTGCCTACAAAATTTCGGAAGCTATGTATAAAAGTAGTTTAACAGTTGTAGATTTTTGTACAATCAATATCTTTTCTGTATCTGTACCCGTTCGTTTTATATAACCAAACGGAACTTACTTTCTGGACGTGCCTCGTATATAAAAGCACGTAATAATAAATATTTGCCACCACACTGCGTAAGTAAAAACTATAAGGAGGCCGAATATTACATTTATATATTTATGCGCTGATATCAGCTTGTTTATAGCTACCACTTCGAAATCAGCAAAACCTGAAACCTGTAGCTCAGTCAGTTAAATTACAATACACGCAGCTCTTTTGGTCATATAATTATAGTTCATTTCATTTAAAAAATTGTTATAGTTTTTAAATAAAGAATAAAATATCTTCCCAAGTAGAATCGAACGTTTTCATCTCCATTAGATACGCTACTACCTGAGGTATTTCACCGTACTATAATACAGGCCTCATTGACTAAAACGCACACGCACAAAATTATATATACAAACTTTAGAGGGCTTTTTCTCGGAATTTGTCTGGATACTGCGCTATTAAACTTCCATGAGTGGATACCCTTCAGATACGCCAGTGACTGCGAAGTCTCACACCAAACATTAAGATTCCTTTAGACGATTTGTTGAGAGCATCCGAAGTGGAACATCATTGATAAGTGGACCTCCAGATGGCAACTAAGTAGCGTTACTGTTCGTCCATGTGTCATTTCTCCTCATGAGGCCATATGAGCTACTGCATCTTCGCCCAGAAGATACGATAAGAGGGGAGTAAAGCATTAACTCATAAAACCAGTAATGTTACAGCAGCAGAGAAGTTATTGTGGTATTGAGTTAAAAATAATATTTCATTGAAAAATCTGTTAGCTACGGAAATTAAGTTAAAACATAAATCGAAATATTTTCCACAATGATTAATAAATAAATCTTTTAAACGAAAAATTATGTAAATTTATGTGGACGTGGACAAACACTCGCCCATTCACGTGGTATGCCAGATGACTGCTTTCCTATTCCCTTGTGCTTGTCGCCGGAAACACAGGGGTGATAAAACCTTGTTCACTACCGTCTACTTTGAGCCAACTTACCGGCAGTTGATTTTTATTATTTTAACACTGTAGTAAGTTACCGAATTTTTCAGCACACAAGAAATAAATCGTAATGTACTCATCCCATGAATTTCGACTGATACGTAGAAGAGTTTTGCCTTGTGTGAATAATTAAAAAAAAGTTGCTGAAGAAAAAATTGACATTTTCGTAACTATGTAACTACTGTCGGTGACTGTTTTTCTTCCTTTTTCTCCGTTGGCTAGAGGGAGGTTCAACAGAGGGAAAAACGAAAAATGTTCGAATCCTTGTAAAGCTGTTGGAACCAAAACTGCAATGGTCATAAGTCTCTAGACTTACAAAGTTACTTAAACTAACTTAGGCTAGCCGCGGCGGAGTGGCCGAGCGTATTGAGACGCTATGCTCCGATGCGCGAGGACGTTCCCCGTCGGGTGTTCGAATCCCCCGTGGGCATAGATGTTTGTGTTCTTTAGTATAAGGTAGTTCATCTGTAGTTTGTAACTTTAGGGACTGATGATACGGCAGGTAAGTCCCATAAGCTTAACAAACATTTACCGTACGCTTAGGATAACACAGAGGCCACTGAGCTACGCTGTAGTGACGTGGCATGAGCGCGCCTCGGCCTTTTTTCGTCACGGCCCAGTTGCAGTGCGAACATCGCAATTCCAAACAATGTTTTCAACATCAGAATGTTCGCGTAGGATCTCACAGATACGTATTCCCTTAATAGGAAACCCGAGCATCACCAGACCTAAACGTTCTGTAATTAATTTTCATGAAATAAATGTTCAGTTGCCGCTTTTATGATACTTTATTGGATTTTTCCGTCGCTTATTTTACTTCCTCACTGCAACATCTGAGGTTAATTAAAGCTATCGGTGTAATGGTAACCTTGCATCTCATAGATAGAACGCGACCACCAATGTTCCTCCTAGTGACGCGCCCATTGCAGTGTTAACGTCTCGCTTCGGCAACGCCCGGCCGGCAGTGTGGATAAGCTGCTGGACCAAAAAACCGCAGCCAAGCATACAAGGCTTGAGCGAATCTACGGTTTGACAGAGTGTGACTGTTACGACCTAGCACTGAAGGCTTGACAAGATTCGGGGTAGTCTTGACTCGTGTTAAGCGCATTAGACGGAAAGAAATGTATAACTTACACATTAAGCAACTTAAATATCGACGTCCACAATAAGTTTCTGTTGTCTTTTGACGGAAACCTAACATGTCTGACAAGGGGAACACGAAGTATGGTACCAACGAATTTTGGTGAGTCGCAGGTATATTGTGCGGTAACTCCTCCAGACCACCAAGCTAAAAGGATTTGTTCCAATGCGCCTTGGTTTCCACGAAAATCGCGATCAAAGTCCAGCGCGTAACAACTATACCTGTACCGAGTCACCAGGAGCACATGAGCCGTGGTGTAATTAGCAAGGCGCTAGCCTGTCGCGCATACGACCAGAGTTCAAATCCTGCTTGGAACCATTTTTTTTTCATTTGTCCGACGATTGATTGTGCATAATTATATGCTTCAATAGCCACTCTTATGTTAATGTTTTAGTAATTGGTCGCCATAAGACTTATGTCAATTGCTCAATATGTTATGTATTGAGCACGATTATTTTATTCGTTATTTCGAAGCATAGTTTTACGGCGACTGAAAGATTAATAAACCGTCTGTAGTCATCAGCTGTAACATTTGTGAAGCATTTGTTAACTGCGCGTACAGTCCCCGGCCCCACTGTTGTTACACCGTCAAATGCAGTGTGCGCCCACTTGACGCGTCCTAGCGGATTATTATGCTGCGGCCAGGCGGATAGTCATTCGTAGCGTATCGTTCACATGTAACTGTAATTACCTGATATAACTATCTTTACAATAAGAAACATAATTATACACAATCCCCGGACAAGTGTAAAAAAAAAGGGGGGGAGCGGGATTTGAACTCGGGTCGTACGCGTGACAGTCGAACACCTTGTTAATTACACCACGCTCGCTCACGGGCTTCTTCTTACTCAGTACAAGTATAGATGTTACGCGCTGGACTTTGGTCCCTATTTTCGTGGAAACCAAGGCGCATTGGAACAAAACCTTTTAGCTTGGTGGTCTAGAGGAGTTACCGCACAACGTACCTATGGCCTATCAAAATTCGTTGGTACCATACTTGGTGTTCCCCTTGTGAGACGTACCATGCGTAAAATTTCCTAAATTTTTGGTTTCCACGTGGAAAAACAGGTGACAGAAATGCCACACACATGTATTTCAGATATATCTTTGTAGTAATAAACATAGTATGGCAGTATCTGTTACACTAACAGACTATTTTTACAGGAGATGCAAGAGATAAATCTGACACCTGATTCTCCTACCTGATAAAATTATAATTACTTCCAAACTCAGCACCGACAGAAACACCTCTCAGGATGTCCAATGCAGCTCTGGAATAAACTTTATGAACAGAAATGTTTCATAGACAACGACCATACAACCTGGAATAATCATCAACAATTACGATATCCGGTTGTGAAAGCCTTAATTGTATGAACTAAAGATTGCTGTGTTGTTCTGGCCGTTATTCTGTCATATCAGTAAGCTTGACATATATGAAAACCGGGAAATTCTTAGCAGTCTGTCACAAATGGGTGCAAGTTATGCAGGTAGAGCATAAATTCTCTGGATAATAGTTGTCGTGCAGTTTGTTCGTTGTGTCTAACAGCCAAACTGAAGATATGTAATTCCTGTAATATTTCATCGACCTGAAACACTCTCTATTTGGTTATGGCTTCATGATTTCCACATGAAACCTGTCATTCGTTTCACTTCTCTCTCTTTTATCACGGGACCTTCCCTATGCCTTGTCGCCACCTAGAAACACATTACGGAGTTATGACCACGCAGTTTGGTCAGATAGATTTACAAACGTTTGAACATTTTTGAAACACATCTTTTCGAGGATTGGAAGAATAACGAATCCTCCGCAGCAGATGAAATCGATCTGTGTACTTTAATGCACCCTGGAGATCATATTTCGAGGTGGTGGGACAGACATGAGAAGGCTCTCCCAGGACTGGTTTTGAAGTTCCAAGACTCATGTTATGTATCCTGGCAACAAGCACGCCTAGTGAACGCCGTTTCAGAAGTATGGGTACTGTTCAATCGCCGCAGCCCGTTAAATATTGCGCGCGTCAGTGCTCTGCTGCTGATTCGTAGTAAATATAAATATTTCGTTACAAAAAGTGAAAAGCTTTGAGCGCTGCACCTGCAAATATATTCTTTGTCTATTTTCTTTATAAATAAATCTTTCTAGGTTACAGGAATAGTACTCATTACAGGTGCGCGTCTTGACAGAAAAAAATTTGTTTGGAAATAAGTCCTATTCTGTGATTGAACATAAATGTGTTTTCACACGCTATATGAAGTTATTTGCGTCATGTAAATGCATTCAGAATCATTACTTTTGTGTTAAAAGAAGGCAAGAATAACAGGCAGGCGAGAGAGACATGGGGTCCGTGGCGTGACTGATGGTGAGTGACGGGCCATGCTCGATTATTCGCAGACCTGACAACAGACGTACAGCGAGTACGAAACAGAGCTGTGACGTGGTCCCGGACTCGGGAGGCTCGGTCCCCTCCTTCACCGGGGGAGTCGAAACCGCTCAAACATGGCACGCTGCACCACTTGGATGCTGATTTCTGTAACTCCAACGTCAGAATTTATATTTATACAAAATTAAAATGCAACGTACCAGAATGTTTCAGTGCGAGCGCGCAAGTTTCTCTGTTCCGCCGCCTGCAGCAACTGATGACGGACTCGTTCGCAAGTGTCCGTATTGTTCTGTGTACCTTGGCAGGCATAAATTTATTACCAAGTTACTGATAGTAGCAAAACAATATCCTGTTTTTACTAAAAAATAAAAGTATTGAATGTCAACGTCCTTCATGCTCATTGCTGTAAATTAAATACGCCGACTAAATATTTTTAAAGGGAAAACATTTATCGGTTCTGTATGGTTAAAAACAATTTTTATTAAAACTCCTGAAAAATTTAAGTAATTTACTTCATTAAACGTTATTTTCATTAGATACTGAGATAGCAAAAAAGAATAAACAAAGAAAGATAAACACAAGTTCTTCGAAGACCCTTTTTATTACACACTTAACAAAAATCTAAAATTATTCAATAGACTGGAAGTACTACTATTTAAAAAAAAGCCTAAAACCGTTATTGTAGGTAAATTGCCTGAGAAAATCTAGTAGATTTTAGAAATGCCCTTGTTCAAAAAATGATTCGCAAAACATGATATTTTTTAATTTTTAAAAAGAGCACTTTTTGACAAACCGCGGGATTTATTTGCTGTAAATAGCAAGTTTGATGTGTAAAGGTTAGCCGCGGCAGATTAGCCGTGCGCACTGGGGCGCCGTTCTGCGGTGCTCGCGGCCTTTCGCCGTCGAGGGTTCGATTCCTCCTCGGGCATGGGACGTTTGTGTTGTCCCTGTGTTAGTTTACCTTAGTTTAAGAAGTTAGTAAGCTACGGACTAATAACCAAGCAGTTGAGTCCGATATTTACAAACATTTTAACATTTGTAAATGTTCACGACTTAAACCAGTCACGGTCTGCACGGCCACTACGGTCGGAGGTTCGAATCCCCCCTCGGGCATGGATATTTGTGCCGTCCTTAGTATTAGTTAGTTCATAAGTAGTTTGTAAGTTTAGGGACTGATGACCCCCGTAGTTAAGTCCCATAAGTTCTCCAAACATTTGAACATACAGAAAATCGGACCTCTAAAATGATGTATCGGTTTTTTTTTTTCGGTATACCTCGAAACCTAAGAAAGGTATCGATCCTTAAAAAATTTGAAGAAAAACATTGAAAGTAAAAAAAAAAAAAAAGTCAATAGCGTCTTCAGACCTAAAAGTTCCTAATTCAACACAGTTATAAGCTGTTACTTCATTACGAAAAAGGTTTTTCAAAATTACAATTTTTTTTATTTCATTATTTATTTGCTATATTCACCATCTTGAATAAAGTTTCATACAAAATGAACTTCCTATGAAATTGAATTTCCTCAGTTTCTTTTTAGCCGCGGCGGAGCGGCCGATATCATTGAGGCACTATGCTACGACCCGTCGGGTGTTCGAATTCCCCCTCAGGCTTGGATGTTCGTGCCGTCTTTAAGCCAGTTCATAAGTAGTTGGAACGTTATGGGACAAACCCCGCAGTTACGTCCCGAAAGCTTTACAAACATTTGAACATTTCCTTTTCTTTTTGTTTTCGTGTAATTTTTGCATTCGCCTCACCCTAAAGCTTGAACTACCGCTGTTGGCTGTCGCGCGACAACACAGAAACTAGTTTGAAATGAGACGTGAGCAGACGTAGCGGTGGCGCTCAGCTATACTATACTTGCCGCCGGGTTTTGTCACCCGAGGCGCTCTCTCGCTGCCAGTCGCTTCTATCGCTCACGTAGAGAGGCCAATTTAACTGCCCTTGTATATATGCAGCCTCCCTACCTCCACACGCACCTCGCTGCTGCCGGGGAGCCTTGTTCAATTTATATTGCAGTCTCGCTAGTGGCGCATTTCACGCCGGGAACCTTCATGTCGTTAGTTGAATACATTACTTGAAGCATCGTCTGGCGTCAGTAATAGTGCCTTCTCATGCCAAAAATATGGTGCTAAAAAAAGCGGACTTAAGAAGAGACACTGATACACTGAATGTAAATTGTTGACAATGCAGATTTGTTCACCTGTTCCATGAACAATTCAGTAATTAAACAGGAACTTGCATAGAAATGTAGTATCTTCAACTATACTGGTCGAATAAGTGTTAAAATGAACTGTGCAACATTATGCTTCCTACAGCCAACTGAGGGAGTGAGAAAGATGAAATTCTGGCCTTTCGAGTGGCGGAATGCCCTTTCGGAGAACACAAGTTGGACGTGTTGCTGCATTTCACCCGTACCATATTTCTATGCATCAAGATATGCATGGCGAAGACTTTGAACGTCGTGTTCAGTTTTGCCACTGGGCACAAAATAAATTAAGGGACGATAACAGATTTTTCACGCGTTCTGTTCAGTGACGAAGCGTCATTCACAAACAGAGGTAACGTAAACCGGCATAATATGCACTATTAGACAACGGAAAATCCAAGATGGCTGAGACAAGTGGAACACCAGCGACCTTGGCGGGTTAACGTATGGTGCGGCATTGTGGGAGGAAGCATAATTGGCCCTTATTTTATTAATGAAAATCTAAATGGTGCAATGTATGCTGATTTCTTACAAAATGTTCTACCGATTTTACTAAAAGATGTTTCACTGGATGACAGAATGGCTATGTACTTTTTGGTAATCACGCAGTAACGGCATGCGTTCTCATAATGTGTGATAATTTCAGGAAAGTACGTGTATCACAATGGAACAACCAAAATAAGTACCTACGTTCTGTGTTTCAAATTGAAAAACCTACCTCTTACCCATTGTTCGTCTAAAATTGTGAGCAATATGTGATAGATTGCGCTGTAATATTCACAAAGTGACAAGTGTTCCAAACAAAACATTAATATTTATTTACGTATTAGACGAATATGTAATTAAAAATGGGGGGTACCTATTTAAAGGCCGGCCGCGGCGGCCAAGCGGTCTGCGGCGCGCCAGTCACGGTCTGCTGGGCCACTACGGTCGGGGTTCGAATCCCCCCCCTCGGGTAATGGATATTTGTGCCGTCCTTAGTATTAGCTAGTTCATAAGTAGTTTGTAAGTTTAGGGACTGATGACCCCGTAGTTAAGTCCCATAAGCTATACAAACATTTGAACATTTTGAACCTATTTAAAAAAAATGCAGTTGATGACCGTTTGACCTATGGCAGCACCATCTTGCGGGCCAACTATAGCGCCATCTGTTTTCCCCCTTCAAGCTAGAAAATTTTTGTTCTTTGTGGTTTTTTCGTTTGATGCTTATTTCGTGAGATATTTGCCCAGTAACTATCAATGGACCACTCTGTATAGTAATTTCTTCTGTAACCAACTTCAATAGAGTGCTTGTAGATCTGCACTGACGATGGTCATTCTGACTCAAACCGATTTGCTACTAATTAAGCAAGGATTGCGACCAATTCTGCTCATTCCATGTGTTACATAATGGTCGTGGTACACACCGATCCATGATACGGAATCGAATCTCAAGTTAACGTAGTTTTGTTACGGTTCGAGAGGATGTGACGAGGTCGCCAGAATAATTTTTACTTGGAAGGGGGGTCGAATATTCGAAAAGGTTGAAAAACACTGCGCTAGGGGAATGCGGGTCTGAAATTTGTCTTCGGCTCATGCCCAACACCACCTAGAGAGAAGGCCGCGGCGCTCTCACGTGGCGTCGGGCAGTGTAGGCATCGTTCGCGTAGCTGACTGGCTAGCTACCGGGGTATATTTCTATGGTACGTGAACTTCAGAACTTAAATAAAAATCAGCCAAAATCATTCGACGCAACTTAAAATTTCTCGAGAAAATGGCCCTTGACGTTTCGCAAGTACACGTAAGTACCAATAATTAAAACACTTTGCAGCATCTGTCGGTGTAGCTCAGGTGGCAACGTTCTGGCCTTACCACCATAGGATTGGTGGTTCTAATCCCGCCGTGACACATGATTTCCGTTTTCGAATTCAATTACATAAAAATTTTGGGATTTCTAATTCTATGTGTTGTCAGTTTTTGTTTATGTTGACGAGCTGAACACCTAGTCGTCACCTAAAACGATGGTTGAGTAATTTAGCTGCTTGGAAAGCCATTAGTAAGTATGGAGATAACTTTCCAAAACCAGCGTCGCAGCTCTTCACAAAGTGAACAATCAAAGACTACCGTCGTCAACTAATAGTGAAGCCAATACTGTAAAAAATGTATGTTTGATTGAAAACATCATTATTAACATTTTATAAAATATATAAAATTACGAATATACAAAAAACACGGCATTTTTCTTAAAAATTACCATTAGATATTAAAATTGTGCAAGTATTCGAATACAACGAAAAAAAACTAAAAACTACGACAGGTTTCGGGTCATCAAGCCACAACGCAACCACCTGAGCTACAGCGACTAATGTAATTATTAGTACTTACGTATACTTGGAAAACATAAAAGTCGATTTACTCGAGAATTTTTGAGAGTTGCGTCGAATGGCTTTGGCTGATTGTTATTTGAGTTCTGAACTTCACGTACCATAAATATTAAAAAAAAAAAAAAAAACTTAAATCCGATACCCATGTAATCTCCTTGTAAGATAAATTGCCTTAACGTTTGGTGTTATGGAGGTAACGCAGAATGTTGTAAAACACGTTCTTTTTCCATTCTTGTTCCTCAAGTGGATGCCATAACCAGCATCTTCATTGCAGCCTGTGGAGGCTACTCCACCTACTAACATAGGTGTTACAGCACGGATCGACGACTGATAATTAAGTTGGATACACTAAATAGTCTTAACTGTATTGGAAACCAAGAGCGTCTGCAAATTTTTAATGTACCAAGTAGGTACATAGTTTAAAAGGACCCGTTTGAAGTCTGAACAGTGGACAGATCATTTTAGTATCTTTTCAATGTATTTTGTACAACTGTCATAAACTTCAGATGGTATCAGTGAATGTTGTTTATTTCCACCCTCAGATATAGTATACGCATTTTGAAGGTGCTAAAAATCGGATCATTCAGGCGTCCCAGCCGAACCCTTTGGGGACAAGGGGACAGGTGTCCACAAACTGGAACTGCCCCAGACAAATTGGAAGTCTGGTCACCTCAACGTACATTTGCTTTTGATTGGTCAGAATTTACTGCAGGGTCTTTGGGTCGTACACCAACTGTACGTGTACCGGGAAAATGGGATCACGGTACGTTCAAACTTAGCTGCCTGTGTATCGTGATAATGGTAAACTACTTCCACAAAGTTAAAGATACCAAGTATCACGATGAAAATTATGATACGACCACGGACTCCTTCCATACTATGTACGACACAAGCTTTAAAGTTCAAAATTCGATTTTGTCGAAAATAGACAAGTTGGGTCTTCGTCTTTAGATAGGTTGAAATCTTAGCCAAGTGCTACTCTATTTGAATCAAATTGGTTGAGGGCAAGTACGTACGGTCGTCTAGCACCTGGGCTTGTTTAATTTTCGTCGTACCATCAGTGACATGGCAAAATATAAAAAGCTGAGAAACATCCCTTAGGCTGTGGCTCGGCGATGTCTTCACCATATCTTTTCTTCCAGGAGTGCTAGTCGTGCAAGGTTCACAGGAGAGCTTCTGTGAAGTTTGGAAAGTAGGAGGCTTGGTACTGGCGGAAGTAAAGTTGTGAGGCGGGATCGTGAGTCGTGTTGGGATAGCTAAGTCGCTAGAGCGTTTGCCCGCGAAAGGCAAAGGTCCCAGGTTCGAGTCCCGGCACGCAATTTTAATCCGCCAGTAAGTGTTATAAAAAGCTGCTTTTATACTGCCACTTCGCTCTGCGCCTCATGGCAAATGATACGGAGTCAGTCAACGCGTTTCACCTACCAATTTAACCCTCCGTCGCCCTCGTGGGGGTTCTCATGGACGGACCAGGGCGCACTTCCCCCCCCCCCCCCTCTTTTTTTACTTCCGCAGTCGATATGTATTGCCTCCCTTTACCCACTCCTCGAATAGCCTCCTCCTGAGTAGTGCTCGAGGCGTAGGCGAGAGTGTAACAATTCAGCAGCTGAGTAACCCTGTATTTTTCCTTTGTAGAAAAAGCGTGGTTTGGGGTCCGCATGACCCTATGTGGGCGTCCTTTAATTTCCAAGAATATAACGGTTACTTTCGTTGTCTTTCTCAAACAATGTTCAAATGGTTGTAGAGCTTATGTGACTTAACTACAGGGTCATCAGTCCCTAAGCTTACAAACTACTTATGAACTAGCTAACACTGAAGACGGCACAAATATACATGCCCGAGGGGGGGGGGGGGAGATTCGAACCCCGACCGTAGTGGCCGTGCAGACGCGCCGCACTACGCTCGGCCACCGCGGCCAGCTCGTTGTCTTCTTAATAGACAAAACTGCGAATAAGGAACTGGTTTTTTTAGGGTTTATATTTATTTGTGGAGTATGTGAAATACGTATTTTTCTACTTCAGATTTTGAATGTCAGTTGGTTATTATTTTACTTCTGTCGTCAGTTATCAAGAAAGTTCCGGATAAGGTACCCAATTCTTAATTTCTGAGGTATATATGTGATTTTGTACATATCTCTACTTGTCATTACATGAAATAAGATTGTTTTCAAATTAAGTGTTCCCTCAACTTAGTATGTTTTTCTGGCGTCAATAAATGACCATTCAAGGTTTCTTCGTTTTGTTACAGTCCTTCAATAAGGTTCCCAATTCCGTACCGGTTTCTTGGCATTGCTGGTTTATGTAAATGACTGAATTCCTTTTACTCGTTTTTCCATTCTACAAGCCAAATTTCAGTTTTTTTCCAGACTTATCATTTGAAACATGGACACGAAGGAATAACTGAATTTGTTGTACGATGGCTTGACGCTGGTCCATTGTAATTACACAGCGGCAGCGGCAGAAATGTATGTGGGGTTGGGGTATACGCTCTGTCTGTGGAAAGTAGCGCCATTGTTGAGCCAACTCCTCCTAGAAGACGCGGCCTCACAACAGGCCTTGCCACGTCACACAGAGAGGTGGGCGTGCCCCAGCGGCCGGCCAGTCGGCGTTCGCGGCCTCTCCGTGTGACGTGGCACGGCCTGTTGCGAGGCCGCGTCTTCCAGGTGGTGTTGGTTGAGCCTTGCAGTTCGCGTGCTCCCTTAGAGTAGCACAGGGCCGCTATGTTAATAGTGTTTAGAATCACTTTATGACGGAAGTGAAAGTGCAGATGGTATCGTAATGGTAAAATTACATACTAAAGTACAGTACTGCTTCAATTAATACTAGAGACAGAACAAGGAATCAACACAACGGAATTCGTAATCCGTCTGCTAGAGCAAGTACGTATACAAAGGCCTTCATTTGCTTGGCAGCAGAAATGAAATCGTAACTATATGTTCAAATGAATATTCAATAGCTTCCTTAAATATTGTCAAACACTTTTTAACAAGCATCTGTTATCGTGAAATTGCGTGCGGTAAGACAACCCTTGCGGAACACTAGGTTAATGAAATAAGTCAGGGAAAGATAGTAATGAAATACGCAGATAACGATTTTGTTAATTTTACATTATGTATTAGTAATAAATCGATATAAAGAATGGATGGAAAATCCAAGTACTAATTTTAATGTTATGGCACTTACCATGTTCAAATATTTACAAAATCACTTTGCATTTCTCATCCTCGTATTCTGTGTTGTAATAACTTTCTGTCGTCAAGCCGTTTGTTATTTTGAAAGTACTTAATCAGCGCACCTAGAATTGCGTGAGAAGCATCTGTTTGAGGCCTCGTGGCTCAGTCTCATGCTACGGAGTTGGCGGCCGTCCCGCTGGAGGTTCGAGTCCTCCCCTGGGCATGGGTGTATAGAGAAATAAACATTAAAGTGGTACATGTCTGCAGTATACGTAAGGGCTAGGTTGGCCCAGGAATGGTCGTCGAATACCACGTGCCGTGCAACTGTCCAATGGTAAGACCCGATTGTCGTCAGTCCACCCATAAAAGTTTGTCGCTACTAGTTATATGCAGGACTTTAGTGCGAAACAGTGTTCCACTTTCCAATGAAGGGTGAACGTGCACCATCACTGCTCGCTACCCACCTCTCAAGGCGATATCATGCTGATTTGTGTTTGGCGCCGTGACCATTTATGAATGTCCTAAAGCTTCATACGTAATCATCTGATTCAAGGCCACTCACTGTGCTGCTAGCCATGTGAACAGGTACAGGCTAATGCTGCCGGCTCGCAACGAAGCAGCGAGGCTGAAGCATAAATGCAACTATACTAACAGCGAGCAGCCAACTGCCAGGGGGCGAGGCAACAGCATAAACGTACACTTTGGTTAAATGGGGTATAAGACCCTGAGTCAGTTGGGCTCATTTCATCACCGCCGGCAGGCAGTGAGCAGCGAGGCGGCAGTATAAACGTAGCAGTTAGAGTTGGGCAACACTATTCTTTTTCAGGACTATGTTGCGATTCAATCCCACATTGTGAATAGAATCCTAAGATTCGTTCACGATTCATTACAGTCAACGACGGCACGATTCTTACACAATGCCAAAAGGAGACAATATGGGTATCGTATTTTGTAATATTTATGGTGCGTAAAGTTGAGACTTCAAACAATAATAACCAGCCAAAACCATTCGATTCAACTCCCAAAAATTCTCAAGAAAATAGTCTTTGAAGTTTTGCAAATAGATATAAATACCGTACATATTATGGTACCAATTATTTCTGATGTCGGCGTAGCTCATGTGGTAGCGTTGTAGGTTGTCAAACTATTGAATGTAAGTCACGTAGTTCGTATCTTGCTGTAAGCTTATAATTTTTGTTTTCGTTCTGTTCGAATACTTTAGCCACCTACATATAAATTTCATTAAATGTATGGTAATTAACACGCAGCCTACCTAATCGTTATAAAATACTTACGTAACATCACGAAGTTCCAGTAAACACGTGTATATAAATAAAATTTAAAAATCAAAATCCGTCTCTAAATACAAAATTTTATTCAAGATAAAAGAAATTAGCGTTTGTATATAAAATGTTTCCTTGTGTAAAATTGGTTTCTTTCAGGGAAGTTAAACATAAAAATAATAAAAAAGTTTTAGAGGTGGTGGTAAACATTTAAAATCGCGTTTGTATATAAAAAGAATGTCTTTGTAAAATTCGATATTAAAAAAAAAAACCTACAACTATGTAGATAAACTCAAAAAGCAAAAACCTCTCTAAATACAAAATACAGTAAAACTTATGAATAACGGACACCAATGGGGAAAATAAAACTGTCGGCTTTTAAGAAGTGTCCGTTGTTAAGAAAAGGATAAAATACAAAATAGTAAACTACCGTTTATCCGAAATGATCGGTATGGCGGCCGGTTCGGATAACGAAAATCTCGGCTAAACCAAAGTTTCCTGTTTTCATGCGTGAAACACACCGAATTGCGTGAATACCGCTAAGTATGATCGTAAAACTTGCGAACGCCAGCGCCGCTTCTTGAACCGATCCAGTCAACCATAATTTCCGTGAATCCTTACTCCTTTCCTTCAATGAGCTCATAAAAGTCACAGCTTTTTGAGGAAGTAGAGGACCTTAACTAGTACACCTTTGTCTCTTAGTTGTTCATGTCACAAAAATAAAGCCTCTTCTGACTGAGGATGTGAACCTTTTCTCATTCTTTTTCGAGATTTCATTGCGCTGCTTGACGCTTGAGTGGAACAAAATGTTTAAATTTCTGACCAGTTTATTTTTCAATCAGTAATCGCACTCATACCGACGTTCAAATCTGCAGCAACTCTCGCGGGTGGCTCACCAGCATCAATTTTCTGCAAAGTGCGAAGCTTTTGTTACAACATCACATTCTTTTTTTCATTTCGCGCCCGTAGTAATATTTTTGCTTTTTTTTTTACCGGCACTCGAATGATTCCTTTCTGGTATTTGGCCACTTTTATCTCTGGGCATTTTAAAGCATGTAGCGCGAGCACGACGAACACACAGACGAACGACAAGAAAACACTCAAGACGCATTCGATTAAGTTCTTGACTTTTAAACCAGGCTGTGGCAGCCATCGAATGAAAACATTCGATACACCCCTGTCCTACCCAAGCCCACGCTGCAACACAACAGTGCGTTAACTATTGAACGCTTGGCTTCGTCTGATATGCCAACAGGCGGAAAGTGGCGCCACACTCTCATTGTCTGTTTCTGCACTGCATGTTGTTTGTATAGTTTATGGGACTTAACTACGGGGTCATCTGTCCCTAAACTTACAAACTACTTACGAACTAGCTAATCCTAAGGACGGCACAAATATCCATGCCCGAGGGGGATTCGAACTCCCGACCGTAGTGGCCGTGCAGACCGTGACTGGAGGGCCTCAGTCCCCTAGGCCACCGCGGCCGGCTCTGCACTGCATTAACCAATTCTATACGTACCGTACTTCAAAGAAGTTCCAACAGATGGCAGTGACACGAAATCACGGAATACGAACAAGAAGCACGCTAAATCTTCAATCAACACACGTTAGAATTGACAACTCGGACTTTTGACACGCAAGAGTGCACTGATTCTTCCACGCTATCCGTTATTTGGAAGTTTTGATTGTTGTTGGGAGACATATTATGGTGTCCGTGTCCCTTATTGAGAATGTCCGCCATTAGGAATAATTTTAGCCTAAGGGCTAATGTTGTTTTGCAGGGGAATTTTAAAATCTCCGCTATTGAGAGGAGTCCGCTATTGGGAACTCTCCGTTAAGTGAAGTTTTACTGTATAATACAAATCGCTAGACCCGTTTCCGGGATAAGCGAATTATAAATGTGCAACAACTGCTCGTCTTAAATACGTTACATGTAAACTGTATAAACGACGTATGTTTGTTGTACTGCATCTGAAACTCAAGAGGTTCGTAATTTATCATCATACTTTGATTTCTTGATGTTAATCGTGTGTATTGGCAACTTTCTATCTCTGCGTTTCGTTTCTGTCAACAGTAATTCGTGAATAATAATTAACGGCTCACGATCTATGTTATGTGCTTTCCTTGTCCACACGCATCCTCCTCCTTCACTGCTTTCTGGCTTTCGTAATCATTCGGCACGAATCGGCAGTTGCCTTCGAATAATGAATCGTTGGATCTTGGAATCGTAACAGAAAGACGATTCTTTTGAACGACGATTCGTTCAGAACGCGATTCGATTCTAAGATTCTTTATATGTGTTCGTTCATATGAACGGCTCATTCACGATATGCCACAATTCTAGCGCATACTGCGTACGTTCTCAAAGGGGATAGTAGCGCAGATAAGTAAACGTACACACTGGTCAGGAGAGTTATTTTAGAAATAGCGCTAGAAACTGTTTTCGTCCAGTTTGAAACGGCGTAATTGTATTGCGACTTCAGATAGAATAATACGACGTATGGCTAATAGTTCCGCGGTATTTACAGTGTGCTGTAGCACAATACCGTAAGTTCACCGGCCGCCACTTGTGTGAAAGTCTCAATTGGAAACGTTTTTTTCCACGCACGATGCGTAGTGCGGCGTTTATCGGCGGGAGCGAGAAGTGGGCCCGGGTCGGGTGCTGTGGTGGGGACGGCGTCAGCTGGCACCCGCAGTGCGGCGCGCGCCTGCCCCACTTGACGCTCATCGCTCTCCAATAACTGCCGCCGCCGCTGCGGCCTCCTAACCACTGTCCCGCGTCTAATAAATGTCACCCAATTAAAGGTCGCGCAAATCTTTATATATACTAATATGGAGAGGAGGCATTTAATACTGCTGTGATACGCTTTTCATACGTTGCGCCTTGAAATCGAGCTGAATAACGAACTGCATCGTAATCACGAACAGCTGCTTTTGCTCATATTTTGTGGGCGTGTTTGATAATCCTCGTGACTAGAATGAGGATGTTGAGTACGCTGTAGACACAGCAATAGTCTTTTATTTGTAGGAGTTCTGTTAACGTGGTACGAGTAAAATTAGTTATTTGCTAGTAAAGTAAAATGCGTCCTGGTTAATTTCCAGTATTAGGTTACTCATCGCCCCGTACAAATTCCATTGTTTTTAGCTACTATTAACGAAGATGTTCTTGAATTTTTTGTCGGTTACATTTGGTTTAAAAAATAGTGTATGTCATGTCTGATAGATCGTTCAAATGTTGCAACATTGATTTTACACGAATTTTATCCTTAGTCTCGGCATAATAAGCCGTCCTTCTGGAACGAAGTAAAAATGAGAACACTGTAACATGCTAGATTTGACGTTTTAATTGTAAATCCATCCATATGTTTCTGAGTAATAGAAATAAAATTTATGTGTAAGTACTTAAACACATAAAATCATGAGTTAACTGATACGTTTCTTGTGAATCCCTATCAAATGTTCAAATGTTTGTTAAGCTTATGGGACTTAACTACGGGGTCATCAGTCCCTATACTTACAAACTACTTATGAACTACATACGAACTAGGACGGCACAAATATCCATGCCCAAGGGGGGATTCGAACCCCCGACCGTAGTGACCGTGCTGACCGTGACTGGAGCGCCTCAGTCACCTCGGCCACCGCGGCCGGCGAATCCCTATCTTCAAAGGGCATTAACATAGATTAACGTGGTGTAACAATGATTGTTAGTATATGCATATCAATGATCGACATTCAAATGACAGTCCCATGCGGAAGAAAGTGTTTCGTGCCAAAAGGAAACAATTTACCTTAAATGTTTAAAAAAAAACGAGACACCTTCCTTAACCCAGATGATCCTGACGTCCTTCCAGAAGGAAGAATCGACAATCGTCATATTACTCCATCAAAGGCTCACAATACTTAGTAGCCCGTAAATTCCTCACCATCATGGGAATGACATTCATTTTTCTTGTCAGCACCTGTCTGCCAGTTCAGTAGCTGTAGGAATTTGCACTCGGTCGCAAAATATAATGGTTATGGAGCAAGTCTGAATATTACGAGGCATGTATCAGGCCGGCGTAATACACGTTTTGAACCTTCCCCCTAAATAGCACAAGAATTCAACAGAATCGTGCTGGATTTTTATCCCCCTCGTTACATTTTGTCCATAGAAGATATCGTTTGATTACTACAGCCCACCTTAATTTAATTTACCCGAAGTCCGGACGACAAAATAAATATTTTTCGGTATAGTTCACATATGTGAAACCAAAAATTGAGTCAACAGCGCATTCAAGAAATGTGTATCTCTAAAGTACCGGTAGTGGAACAGCAGCTTGCACTGTCACATACGTTTATTACATGCGTAGTGTGTGGGGAAAGCATTGGTAAATAGACGACAGGGCAGGCAGAAAGGAGATTGGAACGATGCGATATTGTTTGTACCGACGAATCCCGATTCTGCCTGCCTGCTGGATAGAGGGTTATTTTAATTGAATTTCAACGGCAGTAAACTAAAAATCTTCGCCCATAGTCTAGTATACTTGCGAAGCTACATTAATAGTCGTTTTTGAAGTCTTCATTACTTCGCCACATAACTGTGAGTCTCCCATCTGGCTGTTCCGTTACTAATAATTGATGCAGAAGGATGAGTAGGTACCAAGCTGTTCGCAGTCACATCTAATCTTGTAAAAAATGTTCCTTACTTACAACAGATTCAGCTCTCGATCGTTGGTTACATTTGTGTATTCAGTTATTTTTAATGGCAAAATAATTGCGGTATCGACTGATTTTTTTTAAAACGATTCCGGCAGTTGCCACGTCCACAGTTATTATGGCATGGAACCAATTATGTATTTAATTAGTTTTATTCGCGACAAATGTTGCGCATTGTTCGTTACGTGCGGAATTTGACTGTCGATTAAGCGTTTCCATTTGCACACACAAATTACAAATACAATATTGTACACAGTATTGACAACATTTAGGCACGTAACTGAAAGCCACGCCTCACTCTCGTGACATGCATATACTACCGAGATGCGCGCTCGCTAAATAATTTCTGCTTTAAAGTGCTTGATAGTATCAAGTTGATACCCCACTCAGTCTTTTCCCGCCCGTGCGGCAAAGTGTAACTGGGGCTCTGCAGTGTGTTTTCCACCACGAGTCTTTCATGGAACAGAAGTTACTCCAATTCAATGTAAAGCAAGTTAGGAACGACCAATGGGATAAAAGAGCGTTTGGCTGCGTGCGTTTAATGTGACCTTCCACGCATTTAGAATATGACGACTTGCATAACGCACAAATGTAACCCATAGTTTCCATGTAGGTTAGTGTTTTTTAACATTTAAGAACCCGCGACCCTCTTTGCGAGTCAAGAATCTAGCTACCCCCCAGGCTCGTAATAAAGCTATGTAAGTGATCCCCAATTAAAATTATTTAATTTTATTTCTTAGATGTATCTAAAATCTTCGCAACATTTCATGTCTACAGTAGAGGAAAGGAATCAATAACGAGAGAAAAGACTTTCTGACCACAAGTACCTAATGTATGATTTTGCTGTCATGAATAATAAATCTCAATGTTTAATTCGTGGCGAAGTGTTGTCGTGTGCTAGTAAGAAACCATCAAAGGTGTTCTATCATTCCTTAATATTTCTACGATGCACATAAACTTCGGATTTCTTCGGAAGGATACTGAAAACGCTTAACCTGCAGCAAATTACTATAATCCAGTAATAAAATGGTATCGTTATTAACTGAGTAAAAATAATAATGCATTGAAAACGCGTTACCAGCTCCAAGCTACTATGATCCAATAGTCAAAATGTGTTGCAACATATTGATTAAGAATAAGTTACTGTTTGATTCTCTGACAATAGTATTTGAACATGACATACATACAAGAAGATTGCGACAATTGTAAATAACTGTAGCAGTAGTAAAACACTAATGTAAAGTCGCTTAAAAATGGCTTCATTGTTTTGCGTTTCGGTCGGCTCATCATGAGATATCAAAAATGCCTTAGGTACATCTTATACCTGTGCCACTTACCATGTCTGATAAAGGGCCACACGAAACGTCACAACAAAGCCAATTTTCCACCAATGGGTGACTTCAACGAAACCCTGTCATTACTGTGCCATAGTATCTGAATGTCACGAAATGTAGATTTGCCATCGAACATGCTGCTTCTGCATCCTCGTAAAACCGCGAGCCCCTAAGCAAGACTTCGCGACCCTCCCCCCTTCCCCCCCACGGGGGGGGGGGGGTTGAAATACACTAATGTAGGTAACTGCACTTCGTATCTTTAGCAAGACTTTATAGTTATGTTGAAAGCCAACATTAACCCGCGAGAACTCGCGCCTTTAAAAGTTACTCGATCGATCGCGTGTATAACATTTTTCTGACAGTCAAAGAACAGTTTGTAATGTACTTAATATGTCTAAATAAGTTTCTAGTTGCGTTCATAAGAAAACACATATTTCACTATTTAAAACTGATAAAATGCCGATTGTTTAAAAATTACTGTGAGCAAAATGCTCACGCGCGAGTCCTCGCGGGTTAAGCAACAATCCGAATCGTCCTCCATCAAAAATATTTTCTGTCGTATCCAATGAATCCGATTCGACGTTAGGATAAAATGTTCCCGCGTATTACATACTGCTATTTATAATTTAATCGGTCGGTGGAGAAAGGAACTGTCACTTTTTTGTACTTTTCAGGAGAGACAAAAATTGTTTTATTGTTCAACTATTTAACAGATTGCATTGAAAATTTCGTCATTTGCTGTACTCTAACCATACATACTGTGAATGAAAATAATTTTTTATATATTCTGCAAAGTATCTTCTGAAAAATAAATTTGAAATTTGTAACATAGTTCCTTTCTCCAGTCAACGAAGGAATTAGTACATTTTGAGAGTATAATACATTCAAAGATGCAAATTTCTGGATTAAAGCTGAAATTTATTGGTAAATTATATTCATCTGAACATGAAAAAGTCTATTTGATAGCGAAGATGGGAATAGTTCATATCACACTGAATTATGACTTGAAGTTAGCCATTTCAAAATCTCTTAATAAAAAAATCTCAGTGTCTTCTCCATGAATGTGTTTCATCAGTTCCTGAAAATATCTTCAATTCTTTTTATATAGATTCGCACTACTAGAAATTATCATGAACATGTTTCCTATAGAAGTCGTATTTCACATTTACGTCTGGATATTTCTTAAGAAACATTTCGTGCAAAGTTTTCAGATCCACGCTTGCATCTAGGTATTTCATTTCCTTTCCAGAATAGTGAGTTTCTTTGAGTGGGAACACTGTGATACTGGGTACTTCAAATTTATTACATTTTCCGGAATTTTGTTGTGCATGGATTTCTTCCACACACGTCCTTTTGACATTTAAAAAGACGGTATTCAATCATTTACAACACTCAACGATAATCGTTACACCTGACGAAGTTGGCGCCAAATTTGTTGCGCTTTCTACACCTGCCTGCCGCAGACCAACGCCATCTAGCATGTAGCCGGTGTAGTACAAGCTCGCGACAGTCAAATCTACTGATGGGATGCGACATGCGGCAGAGAAAGGAACTAAGTCACTGACTTGATTCCTTTCTCCTCAGCACGTTTAAAATCGACCTCATGTTATTCCCACAGGAAGAAGCCAAACATAGTTCCTATCATCACAGTAATGTGTATCTTGGTCTGTTGACTACAATTCTGTAAAAAAGTGAAAATCACCAAAAAGTGACTTAGTTCCTTTCTCCACCGACCTATTCAATTTTAGTATGTTGTGCACATATTTTGTGTTAGGAGTTAAAATAGCCGATTTGTGTAATGTGCAGCGTGTAGTGGGGCGATGAGCGTGGCACATGGCGCGCCGCGACACTGCGGCTGTGCCGCGCCCTGGCCAATCAATGAGTTTGGTACACTGGCGCTCCCCCCCCCCCCCCCCCCTCCCGCCGCCCCTGGTCCCATTAACTCACCAGCCTCGTTTGAATTGCAGTTCTTCCTCCCCCTACACATCCGACCATTAAAATTGCACCGCTATGAAGGCGGCACGTAACAAACGGCAAGTTGTCACGAACTAATCTACAGCTGCGTACACCCTCCGCAAGCTAGCGTGCGAGGCTGACACCCAAACTTGCAGGTGTCAGGTAATCAACCAAAACTCCGATATAATTCGTGCTGTGTGTTGTCGTCCAGGAGAACGTCCATAAACCAAACCACCACCACCTGACTTAAGAAGCAGAAAAGCACAACTGAGAGAGAATATCATACCGAGCTCCAGTGAACAGGTTGGTAGACAGGTGATCCACCAAAGGTCCTAGGTTCAAGCCCTGCTCATGGCACATGCCAGTACGCTGGCAATTGTTACATGGGGCAATGTGTTCTTGACATGCACGTAACGAGCATCAAAACGGAGACAGGAATTAGTAAACACAACGAGATTGAATATCGAAAGTCCCAAAGTTGACAAAAATTGACGAAAACCATATTTGTTCAGGAAAGCAGAGCCGGCCGCAGTGGCCGAGCCGGCTGCGGCGCGTCAGTCACGGTCTGCACGGCCACTACGGTCGGGGGTTCGAATCCCCCCTCGGGCATGGATATTTGTGCCGCCTTTAGTATTAGCTAGTTCATAAGTCGTTTGTAAGTTTAAGGACTGATGACCCCCCCCCCCGTAGTTAAGTCCCATAAGCTCTACAAACATTTGAACATTTGAACATTCAGGAAAGCAGATAGAAATGCACTAGCCACGGTGGAGTAACGGAGCGGTCTAAGGCGCCTCGTTGCGGAGCGCGCGGTTGCTCGCCGTCGGAGGTTCGAGTCCTCCCTGGGGCATGGGAGTGTGTGTGGTTTGTAAGTTAGTTTAAGTAGTTTGTAAGCTACGGAGTGATGACCACGCAGTTTGGTCCGATGGATTTACAAATATTTTCAGAAATGCAATACATTGCTTCTTGACAGTTTCCACTCGTTCCTAACACTAGATGTAAGTGTATACCAGATATGGCTCAAATTAAAAAAAGTGGTATCGACAGCTATTGACATTTTTATACCATATAAATTAATAAAAGGTGATCCCCATTGTTATACAACAGGTCAGGACACTGTTACAAAAACAACGGAAAAAGCATGCTAAATTCAAACGAAAACAAAATCCCCAGGACTGTCGATCCTATACAGAAGCACGAAATTTAGCGAAGACTTCAATGCGAGATGCCTACAATACTTCTCACAATGTAAGTCTTCATCGAAATTTGACTGAAAAGCCAAGAGATTTTGGCCATATGTTAAATATACTATGGACAAAACACACACAATACCCTCACTACGTGATAGTAATGGCGATCCTGCCGATGATAGCGCTACTAAAGCAGAGTTACTAAACTTAGCTTTTATAAATTCGTTCACCAAAGAAGACGAAACCAATATTCCAGATTTCGAACTACAAACGGAGGCCAGAATGAGTAACGTTGATGTAGATGTCCTTCGAGTAGTGAAGCAACTAAAATCACTCAACAACAAATCTTCTGGTTCGGACCCATTAGATTTCTACTGGATTATGCGGAAGCGATAGCTCCTTACTTAACAGCCATATACAACCGCTCGCTCAAAGGAGGATCTGTACCAAACGACTGGAAAGCTGCATAGGTAACACCTATATTCAAGGAAGGCAGTAGGAGTAACCTCCTAAACTACAGGCCTATTTCATTGACGTCAATTTGCAGCAGGGTTTTGGAACATTTCCTGTATTCAAATATTATGAATTATCTCGAACAGAATGATCTACCGTCCCAAGGTCAACACGGATTTAGAAAATGTTCATTCGAAACACAACTAGCTCTTTACTCACACGAAGTGACGAGTATTATCGACAAGGGATTTCAAATTGATTCCATATTTCTTGATTTCCAGAAGGCTCTTGACACCATGCCTCACAAACGGCTTTTAATCAGATTGCGTGGTTATGGTATATCGCCCCAAATTGGCGACTGGATAGGGGATTTGCTGTCAGAGGACACCGTTCGTAGTAATCGATGGTAAGGCATCGACTAAAACAGAGAAAGTTAGTGGAGTTTAACGAGCCATGATGCCCGCTACTGCCATTACACACACCCATTCAATGCGCAGCGTACTTTCATACCAACTTCAGGACAGGAATTCTTGCGTCCTGTAATTAAAATACTTAAGAGACGATTTTCTCTCGATAAAGACCGACGTCACGCCAGAAATTAAATTTAGCAACACTGTTACAGTACTCCACAAATAAAAGACTGACACCGTACGACTGAACTCCTCAGCCATGGCACTCTCAAGTCCAAGCACCTATCGTATGCTGCCCACCTGCCAAAGCACGCCATCCCCTCCACCGATGAAGATTCGTTGCGGGTCTCGCACTCGAAAACAGCATCTTTGCTTCTCATAATTAACTAACACTTGGAGACTGTCTGCATCCAATTACATTCATTCATACATACATACATAAAACTTGTTTTACATTTTATGTCCAATTGCGGTTTCAACATAACAAAAAGGCGCTTATAAAGTCTAGCATTTACCTCGATATAAAGCAAAGCACATGGGACAAAAAAAATACAAAAAAAAAGTTACACACACACACACACACACACACACACACACACACACACACAGAGAGAGAGAGAGAGAGAGAGAGAGAGAGAGAGAGAGAGAGAGAGAGAGAGAGAGAGAGAGAGAGAGAGAGAATCATAAATCGTGGAAATATGCCTTAGACAACACAACCATTTCCGTGCGGGTGTACTTACATAGTTCTGTATCTACCGCTAAAATTAACACTGATGTCAAGGTATCCATCAATTACTTCATGTCGCGTTTGAGGTGACAAACATACAGGTTTTGTATTTACAGATCGCGTCAGTTCCACGAAGTAATTTCGGAAACAACTGGCTGTTTTTTCTGACTCACTAAGCTGGTTCTCAGAAGTCTGTCGCCCGTTACGCTTTATTCAAAACGACTGCTGCTTCTGCACCAAATTGGGATTCGATTATTCTTTTTCCGACCGTGTAAAACATCAGCATATAAACGCACGCCGGGTACCGTCACGGACGTACACAAAGGGCGCAGTTGTTTTGTTGCTTGCTGCTCTCGATGGACTGTAGAATTTCAGAACGTTTCTGTGACGTCAGCCGCGCTTTGCAAAACGCGAAACAGCAGACGACGCAGAGTACTTGCGTAGCCTTACATTTCGTTTCAGCGCAACGCTTACAAAAGTTCGGAAGTCGAGACTTCGTGTGAAAAGTTGTACCCTGCTTCTGTGTGTGTTTAGCTTTGCCCGTACGTGCACTGCGGCACAGAACTCTAGCTGCTTCTATAATGTTCACCATTTCCGTGACCTGTTCGCATTAACAGAAGTCAGTTAAAGAAACTGTGACGGCGTACAGTGTTGCAATACGGTTTTTTCCTTCCGCAGCTATATTTTTTCAAAAAGTATCACCAGTGCTTGAAGACAGTTGTAAAGTGTTAACTTGTCGTGAATGATTAATATCTGATGTTATATCGGTAAAAAAAAGGAGTGTGTCTTCCTAGTCTGACGATAAAAAATTCTTTTGAAATTTTTAACTAATAAATTTTTTGTAATTACAGAACGGAATATACTCCAACTCGCTTTATTACTGTTATTGATGTATATTTCCGTTTGAATGTGTCATGAAATTTAGTGTAAACTTCGACTTAAGATCATAATTGGCCCATGGTGTAATTCGTTTACTATTACAGTCGATGTCTTTCAAAGATTAAGAAGAAATGGCTAGAGACGACCATATGTTTGCCGATCGTCAACTTACATTAACTTTTTTTATGATTGAGAGTAGTTTTATTCACAAAATGCTTGCAATGACTCAATTTAACAGAAATATTTATGTATAGGTATTATATGAAACGTAATTTGTTAAAACCCTGAGATTTGTGTGTCACATAACTTAAAGTAATTTTCACTGTGCATTATATATAGGTGCACCAGTACAGCGAACACAGTCAGTGTGTGTTGTCATAAAGTTTATATGCTGAACTGATAGAGCCAGTGAACAAGCGGCACATGTATTTCGTCAGTATAGTGATAAGTTTATTTAAATACTGTGATAATGGACTCAGCGAGTAAGAGTAGCCTATTGCTATGTGGAGGGATGTCTACATTCAAAAGGTATGCTACGTGAGCTAAATTAGAAATCAGTCAAACCTTAAGGTCGTAGATTCTACCAAATACCTAGGAGTTACAATTACGAACAACTTTGACTGGAGAGAACACATAGAAAATATTGTGGGGAAGGCGAACCAAAGGTTACGTTTCATTGGCAGAACGCTTCGAAGATGCACCAGCTCCACCAAAGAGACTGCCTACATCACACTTGTGCGTCCTTTCCTGGAGTACTGTTGCCCCTCGTGGGACCATAACCAGGTGGGACTGACGTAAGACATTGAGAAGATTCAGAGAAGTGCAGCTCGTTTTGTTTTATCACGTTACGGAGTGTAAAGCGTCACGGAAATGTTGCACGAATTGGGGTGGAAATCATTAAAAGACGTTATTCATTGCGGCGTGATCTGTTTGCGAAGTTTCAATCACCGACTTTTAGTTCTGAATGTGAAAATATTCTGCTAGCGACCACAGACTTAGGAGGACATGAATTTCCTAATAAAATAAGAGAAACGATTTAGGTGTTCTTTCTTCCCGCGCGCTATTAGAGAATGGGACGGTAGAGAAAAGTTTTGGAAGTGGTTAATGAACCCTCTGACAGGCACTTGAATGTGATTTGCAGAGTATCTATGTACATGCAGATGTAGAATGTTTCACGTTGTTAGTCAAATGGGTGACGCGCCAATGCTGTGAGCCGTTACCTGATGTCAAAATTCATATGAAGACTATTTTGGACTTTCAAACGGAGGTAATATCTCAGTGCGACTTCTTTGAAAGGCAATCACTTTAAAATTGTAATTTGAACCAAACAAAGAAAATAATTTTGATTTGTGTACTATTTGTGTTTAAATTATAGTTGTCTCGTGAAGAGTATTTATGAGTGTAGTGTACATGGAAGAACCTAGTAGTTATATCCCAATTTATAAACATTTTTAATAGTTGATTTTTTGCGAGTGTTTACAGTTCTATTTGCACGAAGTGTTTAGCTTACAGGCTGAGACATTTAATTACAATTCCGATAAGCATTCCACACTCTTGTACCATATCGCAGTGTACTGTCGAAGATAATAACAAATTGAGACTCTTCGCAGACGAGTCACTGGCTCCATACACCTCTCTCTTGCACCAACATACAGGGGGCCTAAAATACCATGCAGTTTACTACGTCCTGTTCCAAGTTGGTTCCATTGCGTACATACTATCGTTGAGACTCGATCACATTGCACATTGACGTACGAAGTTTCGCACGGTACCTTGCGGAAATTTTACGTTTTGTTCTTAGACAGCATAAACGATAAATGAAAGGCATAATCCGTCTCACTTCCAAAGATACCAGCTGGGTGGTGAGCTGTTAGTAAGAAACATCTTTGACGAAAACAGGTGCATTCCTTAACATCGTACTAGCGAAAGTATCCTCGGCAATGACAATTACGCTTAACAAGTAAAACACCATCAGTGAAGAGAAGTGGACGAAACCAGAAGATGACAACCGATGAGCATTATAAACGATTGTTGCCAGACAACATGTACCTACCACGACAAAACTCAACACTCGATTGAGTAATACTGTTTGGATAAAAACAGTACGGCTGGAACCTAGCATTCATGGAGTGGCTGCAGTTGCTAAACCTTTAGTAACGGAAACCATCGCAAAGGTGCGGATAAAGTGGTGCCATGATGATAACACCTGGGCACTTGATAAGTGGATGTATATGGTACGGTCCAACGAATCATAGTTTTCATTGCTCCCTAAAAATTTTCGCGTACTGAAAATTCTAAAAGAAATGTTTCCCATTTTTATAATGAAATGTTACTTAACCGACAAAATATTCAAGATCCCCAAGTATGACGCAGGGTATGCAGTATAACTTGTGAAGTTTCCAAGATAGGAGAAAAGGTTCTAGCGTAAGTAAATCTGTGAAGGCAGATTGTGATCTGTGTCTGGATAGCTCGAGCGGTAGAGGATTACTCGCGAAAGGCAAAGGTTACAGGTCCGACACACAGTCCAACACAAATGTTTATTATGCCACGAAATTCAATGTTCTTCCTAAAGTGGTCCGAGTACCATTCTTCGAAATGGATTTTTTGGCCATTTCTTTATAATATAACGAACATTGCAAACAGACCTTTCGTCAAGGGGAGACCATGACTACTGTTAATAGCTGTTTTTACTAACACAACACTTAGTGTTCACTAACAATATTTGTCTGTTGAAGTATTGTATTTCTTAGCGATTCAGGACTTCTTTGCGCATAAAACTCCAGGCATACTTCTAAAGGTAACGAAATTGACAGATGTAAGAGTAATTTCAGGAGTATCCGAAAAAAAAAAACACGTGATTGAAAGACATCCTTTACATTAGATAGAAATGAGACAGTAAAGTCGGAAGCAGACGAGGCTGTCCGTACATGACGGTCTTCTGTACGAGAAGAGGAAAATGTGCAGAGGATCGATGTTGTTGTTGTTGTTGTCGTCGTCGTCGTCGTCGTCGTCGTCGTCGTCGTCTTCAGTCCGGAGACTGGTTTGATGCAGCTCTCCACAATACCCTATCCTGAGCAAGCCTCTTCAACTCCACATAAGAGCGACAACCTACATCTGTCTGAATCTGCTTACTGTATCCATCTCTTGGTCTTCCTCTGCGGTTTTTACCCCACACACTCCCCTCCAACGCTAAATTCACAATTCCTTCATGTCTAAGAATGTGTCCTACCAATCTATCCCTTCTTTTAGTCAAGGTATGCCAGAAATTTCTTTTCTCCCCAATTCTGTTCAGTACCTCCTCATTAGTTAGGCGATCCACCCACCTAATCTTCAGCATTCTTCTGTAGCACCACATTTCAAAAGCCTCTATCCTCTTCCTGTCCGTACTGTTTATCGTCCATGTCTCACTCCCATACAAGGCAACACTCCATACAAATGCCTTCAGAAAGGACTTCCTTAGGCTTAAATCAATATTCGATGTTAACAAATTTCTCTTCTTCAAGAACGCTTTTCTACCCATTGCCATTCTGCATTTTATATCCTCTGTACTGCGACAATCATTTGTTATTTTACTGCCCAAGTAACAAAACTCATCTACCTCCTTTATTGCTTCGTTTCCCTATCTAATTCCTTAAGCATCACCCGATTTTCTTACACTGCACTCCATTACCCTAGTTTTGCTCGTTACATTTATTAATTCTACGTCTAAAACATAGGTCACAACTCCCTGGGAACACTACCATAAATTACAGAAGATTAATTGTCGTAAATGACCTAAAGTGGAATGACAGCCGTGGTGCAGTGGCCAAGGGGTCCAAGGCACCTAGTCAACACCACCTAGAAGACAAGGCGTTACAACAGGCCGTGCCTACGTCACACTCAGAGGCCGCGGTCGCGACCTCAGTGGCTGTTGGCTGGGGCACGCCCACCGCCGTGCAGCGGCCGGCCAGTCAGATGGCGGCCGCGGTCTCTATGTGTGACGTAGGCACGGCCTGTTGTAAGGCCTTGTCTTCTAGGTGGTGTTGACCTAGCTGCGGAGCGCGAAGTGCAGGCCTTTGGAGGTTCGAGCCCTCGCTGGTGTGTGTGTGTGTGTGTGTGTGTGTGTGTGTGTGTGTGTGGCAACCCGGACGGTCGCCCGGGGCGCCGCGTACCAGAGCCACCTTTTAGCCGGCCGAGCTCGCCTGCGTCCGGCCGCTGCGCTCTGCTGCCCGCACCAAGGGTACTACAGCCCCAATGCACCGCGTTCAGCGAGCGAGCTGGAATGCGCTGTCGAGACCCCAGACTCGCAGGGCGAGCGGATACCCGTCGGGCCCGTGCAACATGAGAGATTACCGTCCACATAAAATATAAGACCTAAATACACTGCAGACATTGTCCATGCCAATGCACAAAATGTTTTATTTTCTTTCATTTAATGGTAGCAGTATATGTATTAAGTAAAATAACATTAATAGTGGAAGCAACATTTACAGTTAGGCCATGGACAGAATTTTCTCATGTTGGCGAGCGCTGTGGGCTTGAGGCAGAGGAGAGGCCAGTAACACAAATATATGCAGACGGGAAACCTCCATAAGGGCCCGGTCACACGCTCAGGGGTGCGGGGAGGGAGGGCCAGAGCAGTTCCGTAAGATGTCCCATGATGGCGCTGCGGTCAGAAGCAGCCCTTTAAACTGGCCAGAGCAGGCGGCAGGTAGCGGCTGCCCCCACCACCACCTCCCCTCAAACGCCGGACACAGCCGTGGCCTCGTGGCAGGCGGCACGAGCTCTCCCCTCAGCCTCCCCTCCACGCTACCCTCAGAAGCGCCTCTAGTGTGGTCTACCGGTACTAAGCCAGGGAACCGCCTGACACAGTGACACGTGCTAGCATCTTACGGAAATACGAGGGGAGCGTAGGACAGTGGTTTAGGGGAGGCTTCCTCTATGATGTTACTCTGTGCCAGTAGGTAGTGGTTTTTCCCGGATTAGGGAAGTCCAGGCTAAGTTCTACCAGGGGGAGTGCTGGACAATGGCAGCTACCGGCCGAGGTGCAGCGTCCAGCACAGTATAAAATATTCAAACATTACTTGAATTTGTAGCAATACTGCCGGCCGCGGTGGCCTTGGGGACTGAGGCGCTCCAGTCACGGTCTGCTCGGCCACTACGGTCGGGGGGGGAGGTTCGAATCCCCCCTCGGGCATGGATATTTGTGCCGTCCTTAGTATAAGGTAGTAGATAAGTAGTTTGTAAGTTTAGGGACTGATGACCCCATAGTTAAGTCCCATAAGCTTAACAAACATTTGAACATTTTTTGCATATAAAGTTGTTTTAATAATTATTTCATATAATATCCCTGTAAATAGTATGTAAATTTTATGTTAAATGTTCATTTAAATAGAATACCAATTGTATGTGCACGTATAAAATTTAAATAATTTATGCAAGTATGTGTATGTTCAGGTAAGTGTATAAGCAAATATTTCATGTATTTCATAACTATTGCAATTTTAAAACAAATATTTGAAATGTATGTGGCTGAACTCTGTGAGTCTTGTCTAGGCTTTGGGCAGTTCACGCTGGGAATTTGATGACGTAGGGGTAAAACCAGTTAGCGCGCATAAAAGGGCGCACGCGGCCTTTGTACGGGGCAGTCGGAGGGTAGCTTACCTGCGTGGGGGCTGCGTCGGTCTGTGCCTCGAGTTGGCACTGTGTTTGTTTGTGCAGACGAGTCAGTGTTCCCAGCACTTGGCCGGAGGCTCTGTTATTCGCCGCTACGACGGCAGTATTTATCTCGATTCACTGTATGTGTGTCAGAGGTGGGCCACATCAGACAGTGCAAAGATTTCAACGTGTGTAAGTTTACCGATGTGGAAGACTTTCTGTAGCTGCAATAAGGAGTGCATGTGTTTACTTGGAGGGAGCTTGCTGAAGAGCGTATTGAAGTACATGCTGAGATATTAGTTCAGCGGAAAGTTACCGTGTGAATTTGTGTCTTGAAACAGTGCTAATTGTGGAGAGACGAAGTGAATAATAGAAGTACTTCGGTTTTGATAGCGCCAAGACACTAAAGCAGTCAGTGACAAATAACATTTTATTTATGTGGGCTCACGAGCTATGAACAGTGTAAAATGTTCCAGGGGCATCAGCCCTCAGGAATTAATGAAATAGAAATAAACCGAACTACATCATTTGAACTGAAATAGTGTTGATGTTTTGATTTACACACCCTCATCTTTCAGAACTTTGCATATACAACAAATAAATAAAATATTCAGGGAAAAGGCAGGAACTGTGCACAATCATACCCCTAGGCTAAATTACAGACAGTACAGTAGTTTATGTTTTAACGTGGCAGTTTTCGAAGACGAGACTTTATTGTGCATTTGAGCTGCAGTTTTGGTTCGTTTGTCGTTCTGTCTCTAATCTTTTTGCGCTTTCCCTTCGCATACAGCGCTACAGACGGCGCTGCGAGCGGTGGACTGCAGCGCTGCGCAACACGTGTTACTCAGAGCGGAGGCATCGCAAACATTTTTGATGGCCTACATAGCAGTTTGTACGTTATCGTTATGTCTGAAATAAATAGCGAACAGGACAGGTCATACCAATCTGCAAGGAGTAGACGATCCGAGGAAGAAAAAAAGACGTTTCCAGGAAACTCGCGGACGGAATCTACACGCGTTTACAGAATCGGACGTTTCCTGGCTGCTTTTACCAGATGCGTTACTGCGCACGTTTTTTTTTTTTTTTTTTTTTCCTCGCAATTGATAATGCACCGACATTTCAGTCAGTGGGGAAAAATTAAAAGTGTTTTAAAGATACAATGTCCCCTCTCGAATAGTGGTGACTGCTTCGGGGTTTCAGCTCCCCCAGCCAAAGGGAAAAGAGGAAAAAATAAAACAATCCACACGCGTATATCGAAGGACAGCAATTAGTTTACTTACCTTGGAGTGGCTTAGCGTAAGCTGAACCTTCGAACATTGTACCAGTTTATCGTTTTTGATGATCACGATTGCAACTGAATGTAACAACCCAATCTTTTTTTTTTTTTTTTTTTTTTTTTCATATAGCAAGGATACATCAAGCAATGTAGCGAAATGTCCACAGAAACGCTGTTCGAAGACGCTCCGAGTACATGGCCTTGCTGTCGCGGCACTGATACTGCCCATTAACTCGCAATTACTCGTGAATGAGACAGCTCTTTCACTCGCGGTAATGTATGGTCCACAATGCGTAGGGCAACAAGCTACCCGCTATCTTTTTCACTACACGATTTGTAAATGACGTGGACATACTTCACAAATGGCGTCATTTTAAAAAGACACGAATTATGAAACGCTGAATGCTTGGTTAGAAAGCTAAGATGATGTATTATCTATCACATGTCCGAAAAATCAGATATTTTTAGCCAAATAGATTGTTCAGAATCGAGTGAGAAGCATTATGAAACTAAAAACTCACGCGGAATGAAAATTGGACATTTTTTCACATGCAAGGTAAACCTTGTAAGGAAAAATCGAAGCATATAAAACGATGTGGGATGGTGATATGTAACGTGAACAGTTTCTACAGCGTAAAAATCTGAATTGTATTTCCCGTTAAGAGTGTACCGGCTGGCGGGCGCGTGCCCCAGCTAATCAGCTGTAGTCGGGGCCGCCGAAAGAACGACCCTGACAGTTCGCACACGTGGGCCGCACTCAACACTCAACCACCAACCTGAGCTCTGGAATTCGTAAACGTTGCCAGGGTAACGGTGCCGCGTTGCCACCCTGCCACTCAAGGTCGCACAGGGTGGCGTGCTTCAGTCGCTGCAAAGCGTCTGTATGGTGTTCATCGTTTGTCTCGTTGTGTGACACAAACAAAAGCCGAAAAATCATTTATGAAATTGATAAAATTGCTGAAAAAAGTGGTCATAGTGTTGCGTCTTCCACCATATCATTGCCATTTCAATGCAATAGAACTCGTGTGGGCTCAGGTGAAATTGTACGTTGCAGAAATAATAAACGTTTTTCATTAACAAAAGTAGAATTCTTAGTTCGTGAAGTATTGGGCAGTATTACTTCCATAAAATGGAACAATGTTGTCACACATACGTGGCACATCTTAGAAAAGGCATGGGAACGAGAAGGTACACTAGAAGAACGGGTAGAAGAATTAATAATAAGATTAGGGGACGATAGCAGCAGTAGCAGCGGTGCATTGCACATGATGCTGGCCGCGACTGTCGAAACTGATCTGATAATATTACTCAGACACTATACTATGGCAGTCAACAGCGACCATAGACGAATGAGACAAAAACTCTTTTTATGTAAGACATTTCACTAGAAGAGGCAGTTTTACTACTTGTAAAGTGATAGTCCTTATTTGTTTACCCTCTCGGCAGACTGCCACAATAGAGTATCCGAGTAATAACAGCGAATCTGTGGAAAATAGTTATAGAAGATGAAATATATAAAAAAAAATCTTGAACTAGCGAACTTTGGCTAAAGACTAAATGATACATTATATTTAATGGACTACTGGAACATACGAAGCTTTAACTCGACATATATTTCTAAACCTTTTCTTTTTAACTGAAAGAGTTTTTCATTGCTTCGTGATTGTTCTCGTTCGTTCATGCTTTAATAGTACATAGCAACGGTCCCAAAATTTTCGGACGTGGTATTCGTATGCTGGCTACCGACACGGCGAAACGACAAACAGCCGCGTAGCAGCATTGGCAACATAGCCGCTAGCTGTCAGAGTCGTTCTTTCGGCGGCTCGACTATAGCAGCAGAGCTTCACGGGCGGCCGTGCGGACCGGGGCTCGGCGGGTAGTCGGGTACCCGCGCTGCGACGTCCGCCCGGGAGGCGCGGCTACGGGCCCGTTGCACGCCTCTGCCGCGTGCGCCAACGCATGAAAAAAAAAAAAAAAAGCCGGTACCGTACTATACCATCAGTATTACAATTATCCACCTTGCGAAAATATTTTTCAGTCTCATTCAACATACGCCGTTAATCTTACAAATGCGCGCTGAATTCGGGATATCAGAAGAGAAAACGTGCTGAATACAATCTTCCTATTGGCTGCATCCATCCCCGTTCCACGCGAGCTTTGTCTGACGTCTGGGAGACGGGTCTATCACAGGGCCTCCGTTATTTGTTTCAAGAACTGCAAAAAGGGAGCGCCCATGCAACCGCACCATCTCTTGTGCACTACAGAAACTACCAGCAGCTGCCGGTGCAAATAAATGAAAAAACGGACTATGAAACAGTCATTACATGTGGAATTAATTTGAATGGATTTATATGGAATATTAGTGACTTAATGACTCGTCTTACAGCAGTTAATATATGATGCACTGCATTTATGGAGAATACTCCCCTAACGTACTGAAATAATACAGCGCCACCCAATGCGTGTTGGACTGCATATGTTCGCAGCGCTACTGTTTTCACCCACATCTCAAACTGTTAGTATGAGGCGGAGGCAGGGTTCGTGTTTCCGTGGTGAATCAAAGTGACTGAAAAGAGTGTCGTGACGGGGACAACGTTTCAATTCTCTAGTAGATTTAACCCTTAACTACTATAGACGTAGTTGTACTATGGAGAGGTTTTTCAGACCGCTATCTTATTTTCCATATATTAAACTAGTGTTTTGCTAAGTATATATTTTGCTGTGGTTCATTACACTTCTTAGAGGTGGCATTAGTAGAAATTTGACTTTTTTTAACAATGTAGTATGAGTAACATGACAAGTAAAACACAGCGCAATTTGCAGTACATTTTATTTTTTGTGCTACGAAAAGAACAGCACGTAATTATTTCTCTACACACCCACAGATTATCATTATAGAGATTATATTACAAATTCGCAGCGTGATTAGATACAAAAATCCCACGAAGTCGACTGGCCAGGCGTGTGTCTCAAAATTTTCAAATGCTTGTATGGCTTATGGGACTTAACTACTGGGTCATCAGTCCCTCAACTTACAAACTACTTATGAACTAGCTAATACTAAGGACGGCACAAATATCCATGCCTGAGGGGGGGGGATTCGAACCCCCGACCGTAGTGGCCGTGCAGAACGTGACTGGAGCGCCTCAGTCCCCTCGGCCACCGCGGCCGGCTATCTGGGTACTAGCTGAAAACCCGGCTTTCCCAGGGTAATTATTTATTTATCCCTGCTTTGAGTTAGTACTTCTATTATCTCTCCCGATTTTTGTAAAAAGAAAAAAAAAGAAAAAAAAAAAAGGAAAAAAAGAAAATTGCTCTATCAGAGAATAAATAAGAAATAAGACTGTCTCGCATAATGTACAAAATTATAATTATCCAAGCAAAGAAAGATAGTAATCAAAACACAAATGACATACAAAACGCGTACGATCTCATATTTATTGAGTTATATGTTGTATAATTTTGCAGGTATGCATTCATTTGTAAAAGTGCTCTGTCTGTATTAAAAGAAATTTCTTTTTTACCGCTTTATTTATTTATTCTTATATTTCCTTATTCTTATGCTTATCCTTATAGAGAAAGAACTGAAGACGTTGTAGCACGCATAGACCAATGCAGTCTCCTCGGCGACCGCGGCCGGCTAGAACAGTGCCTACGCCATAATTTTCCAGATTATTAAATCATGACAGAAGAGAGGCAAACTATTAAGAAGCAGCTTCAATCCTTGAAGTAGTGCTACAGTAACTAAGTAATTATAATAATAATTATAATAATAATAATACTTGTGAAATGAACGCTGGTATGGCTGTAGCCGAGCGCATTGGCCTGGGCTTCACGCAGCGTGAGAGGCGCCCGGGCGGCCAGCACTGTTGCTGCCGCGAGTGTTGCGTTCAAATTCCGACTAAAACGCGCCTGGGGGGGGGGGGGGGGAGCGTCGTTTATCCTTAGAGAAAAATCGACGGGCTACTATGTTACTATGTCATGTTTGCATAGCCGCGATAAGCATTGTGTAGGATTTACCCACATTATACAGGGTGCCCAGAAAAGGACTACCTGATTTCAAAATTAAATATCTCGAAAACAAAGATCGATAGAGGAATGTAGTAAACGGTATGTTTATTGTGAAAGCTGTAAGAAGTTTATACAGCAGTTTGAAATAATAGTTACAAAAGCTGCTAACAGACGGCGCTGTAATCGCCATACGTAATGCCTAGTATAAATAGTGATCCGAAGCCCAGAGCGATCAGTTCCACTATTGAAACGTGAAAGGTTAGCGTACCGAAGGAAGAGATTAAAACCATGTACTCCATTGAACAACGCGGATTTCCTGGTGCTAGAGTACCGCAGGTTAGAAGAGTGTCCTACGGCAACAAGGCAAAGTTTTCAAGCACGATTTAATGTTCCAAAAGGACCCGATGCAAAAACCATTCTTACGCTCTTCGCAAAATTTCAACGAACAGGCAGCGTAACTGATAATCTAGTGGGGCATGTTGGCCGCAAGCAAACCGCACTTACGCCTGAAAATATCGCCACAGTTTCTGGAATTATTCAGCGAAATCCAATGTCATCCGTCCGTAGAATTGCATCTGAGACTGGTTGGAAGCGTTCCAGCACGCAGAAAATACTGAGAAAGAGCCTACACATGTTTCCATTCAAAATTCAAACGCACCAGGCCATACCCGTACGAGCTGTGCAACAAAGGGTTGCCTTTGCTAATCAGATGCTCACAATGATTGATAGTGAAGAATTTGATGTTGGCTGCATCTGGTTTACAGATGAAGCACACTTCCACCTGAATAGATACGTCAATAAGCAGAACTGGCGATTTTGGGTTCCGAAAAAGCCATATTGGTGTGAAGCGAAACCCCCTGTATTCTCCTAAAGTTACTTTGTGGGCTGCAGTATGCAGCAGAGGCATTATTAGCCCTTTTTTCATTCGAGAAACGGTCACTGGTGCACGTTACGTTGGAATTTCGGAACAATTTGTCGCCACACAGCAAGCGTTAGATGATCGACCAGGTACTGAATGGTTTATGCAGGATGGAGCCCGACCGCATCGGACCGAACAAGTGTTTCGCTTTCTTGAGAAATACTTCGGGAATCGAGTCATTGCTTTGGAATATCCCAAATTTTCTGGTGCAGGCATGGATTGGCCTCCATATTCGCCGGATTTGACTCCTTGTGACCTTTTTTTGTGGGACACGGTGAAAGACATGCTCTACCCGAAGCATCCCGCCACGCTGGACGAGCTGGAATCGGCGATCTCTGTGGCATGTGAATCTATTCCGTTTGAGACACAACGAAATGCGATGTCGAATTTCATTCTTCGTTTGCACCACCTCTGTAGTGCCAATGGCGAACATTTTGAAAACATTGTGATGTGATTGTTTGCAAAGAGTGCGCGTGCGGGTGCGCGTGCGCGCGTGCGCGCGCGCGCCCGCGCGCGTGTAACTTAGTATAAGTAGTTTGTATGCTTAGGGATTAATTAGCAAAGAAATCCCATAGATTTAAAAGCATTTGAACATTTTGTCCAATGACGGCATAGAACAAATCATAGGAAGAGTAGACACCATACGCATATTAACTGTGCGCAACCTACGGAAATTTATTTCATCCTCTGTTTCATTGCCTATACAATACTAGTTCTGGGGAACGCCTACCAGGCTGGCTTAATAGTGGTAGAAATACAGCGAAGAGCGCCGCGTTTGCCATGGGATGGCGAGGGCATGACGGAGCTGGTGTCCTAACTGAAGCGCTAGATAGAAGCAATGTGCATCTTGGCAAACGGTACCAAGTGTGTGCGTACCGGCAAGAGTCGGGCAATATGTGACGCAGTACTTGGTTGTCGTGATTGTCCTCATGGAGGAACGTCTCTTATGACCACGCTGTCGACGGGACGTTAAACCCTAAGCTTCCTTCCTTTCTTCTTCTCCACGAGAAGCTGTGAGAAACAGTCTTCTCACGCACTGTGGTCGAATGGAAAGGAAAGGAGAAGAGATTTCAGTAGCAGAGGTGACTGCGCCAAGCAGTTACGTGACTTGCGAAGTGTAGATACAGATGTGGGTCAGCTGTTAAAGAAACTTAGAGCACCGCGTTGCTGGGCTTGTTAAGGGAAGTCAATTAGGCCAGTCTGTTTTCTAAAGTCTTTCTTAGCTGTTAAGAGTGACCAATTACAGCATCTTCTGTAAAAAGCGTTTATGATCTTCATGAAAGAGTACCTTATTTCGTGTCGGAATCAAACAAGATAATATGTATCACATATGGGCCGCCAGGATGATTTTAAATAAAAGGCTGTTTGGGAAGGGCAGGATCTAGTACAACTTACTGTCGTATCATGACACGTTGTAGCATGGCACTGTGGCCATACGATAACGCAGGGTGTAAACGATTACGTCGCAACCATGTTAACACATCCGACATCTAATAATATTCTCACAAGTCGATTATTTACTACATATGCTCCGTACAACCATTCCTCTTGCTGAGTGCAACTAATCTAAACAATTAGCAAACTAACAAAGTAATAATTATTCAATGCAGAACACCGAAGTAAGCAAACTTTAAATATATTTAACAATTACTTGTTCAGAAACCTAACAGTTCTCCAGAAAGAGTAATTTACTTAAATAACATTAAAGGGCATAAGAATTAATATTAAACGTATTGCATGTGCAAGGAAGACATGTCAATTAACAGAAATTACTGGCCTAGCCTTTGTAGAATTTTTTACAAAGCACAATGCTTAAAAACTGTTCTATTCAGTTCTGAAATTTCTTAATTCTGAACCTTCAGTAATGTGAAGTGTTCCCGTACATGATCCAGAACTATTATATTGCACTCCCGGCTAAAACGCTACAAGGATAAAACTTCGTCCTACCGAGCTGTTCACTCTTTACTTAAATGACAAACTTGAGAAATGAAATAACTTCGTTTAATATCCACTGGTGAACGTAAGCCGGAGGGAATATTTGTAACGGTTCCTTTCCTTTTTGCGTAACTTTTAGGTGCGGGCGCTGCGCCATGACATAGTTGTGATATAAACCACCTCAGAGTTCTTCCATACGGCAAATTGAATAGCATGTTATAGTGATTCCGAAACAGACAAGTATTATAAAGAAGTACTACAAGGTATCACTGATGCATGCGACCTGCACAAGCAATTATGAACCAAGAAAGAAACGACCACGCTTTGTACACGTTTCCACGAAATGCCTTTCTCACACGTAGAAGACGGATACCACTCCACCCTCTAAATTAAACTATACAATAGTGTGTACAATATCATGTTGAATCTCTACGGCTTCCCTAGGACATAAACTATATACGCACAAGTGCATGATTTAACAGTAAACTACTGTATAAGAAAAAATATGAAATGACAATACGACCATCAGTAAACATTATCAGTACCTGAAAGAACTGAACGTTTCGCGCAGCCAAAACAGCTTCTGTGCTTCTGAAGTACTTGCGTTCCATAAAGGCACAGTGCGTTTGTACCAAACATACACGATGACACGTTTCCGTGCTGAAGGACACGGTCTTTTTCGCTTCTGCACAGCCATGTAAACTGTGTATCCCCGTCAGCCGTTTCCTTTAGTAAGAAACGGCTTCCTGCTTACACTTTTACTAGCCGTAACTGTCACTTTTCCGGGTTGAGCTGTCACAGATTAAACATAAGACAGAAGCAGCGTCGATAAGGAGTATGATCAACATAGGCCATAGTACTGAACATTAAATTATTAATGTTAGGTTTGTCCAACATTCCATTGTATAAAATATTTATCTCCGATAGGGGAACTCCTTCAGTGACTAGTGTGAATGTATGTACAAAAATTATAGACCCTTCTTCCTCAGAGGCCAAATGAAAGCAATGATGTTGCACTCTGGGGGACTGAAGTGGACTTCCAAACATGCCGAAGGTGTTTCGTTAGGCCTGGGTCGAGACTTCGTGCTGGCCACTCAGTTTCAGGAATGTAATTATTCACAAGCTAGTTCAAAAGATGTTTTTTGAGCTTATGGGACTTAACTACGGTGTCATAAGTTACAAACTAACAAACTTACAAACTAACAAACTACTATGAACTAGCTAATACTAAGAACGGCACAAATATCCATGCCCGAGGGGGGATTCGAATCCCCGACCGTAGTGGCCGTGCAGACCGTGACTGGCGCGCCGCAGACCGCTCGGCCACCGCGGCGGGCCACAAGCAAGTGTCTAACAGAGATCTCGCCATTGATGTCAAGTTTACTGGCTCCTTTAAATAATTTATCAGGCAGTTGGGTATTAATCAGGGTCATAAACTTCCCCTACTGTGACATGTTACTGTGTCGCACATGCTTACAGCACATACTGTTCCTCTTCATTTATTGCGAACGGAGGTTTATATTGACTTATAACTGGAAGGTCCAGCAGACGCGTTGCATTCTCGATTGCTCATGAGGTTTGCTTACCTTGTATCCTGTAGGCTTTGCGCTACCTTCATGTCCCCATTGGTTTACTTCTCCAATTGTGGATCTGAACAGCCCTACAATCAACTGAGTGATAGAATGGCAAGTGGGAAAGCCAAAATGCTACTCCAATGAAGGTCTCAAAACAAGTGCCACCTTATTAAAATTAATACAAAATTCATTAGGTTGTCTGCATACCCATACACTACCATTCGCTTGATACAATGGGAAACGAGACTCTTCAGGTATTTCCAGTCATCAACAGTCCAATGTTGGGCTGGCAGGCCCAGACGAAGCGTAAAGCTGTGTATCGTGCAGTCAGATACGCAATACGAGTGGGCCTCCGGCTCCGAAAATCATATCGATGATGTTTCGTTGAATGATTCTCACGCTGTCACCTGTTGATGGCCCAGCACTGAAATCCGCTACAACTTGTGGACGGTTGCACTTTTGTCACGTTGAACGTTTCTCTTCAGTCGTCATAAGTTCCTTTCTTACTGGATCTTTTTCCGATCGCATCGATGTCGGAGATTTGATGTTTTTGCTGGACTCACGATACTCACGGTGAAGTCGTGAAATGGTCGCACGGGAAAATTATCACCTCATCCCTACCTTGCAGATACTGTGTGCCATCTTTCGTGCGCTGGCTATAACACCATGTTCAAACTACACTTGTGCATAACAGTTCGTGATCGGGAGCGCTCACTTTAGTTCGTGGCAGAGCCGCGAACTAGTTCGTTCTTTTAGTTCGTCCACTCCCAGTGACGGCTGAGCGACGTGGTCTGCGCATGCAGGTGGAGGGAGAAGTTCCCCCACCTAGCTGCTTCGTGCGCTTGCTGCTTGAGCCGCTAACGATATCACGCAAACCAAAAGAAACAGTTTGTGGATAATTTCTGGCGTTTAAGTTTAGAGTTATCTCTATATCTTTGCAGTATGGAATTTATTAGTCAGATATTGCAGAGTGCAGAATACTTCGAAACAGAAATTTTGTAGCACTGAACTATGTATTCCAGCAGGCAGACGTTCACCTCGAAATGGCTCTCATCAGCAAAAGGCAAACACATGGTTTTTAATTCTGCTGCGCGCCCTCTCGCTATTGCCCGTCGGTCTTCGGAAAAGAATCCAGCGAACTACGAAGCGAGATACGTTTGGCATAATAGTTAGTGACCGATCGCGCATATTTTAGTTCGTGACCGGTATCTCTCCTTTTTAGTTCGTCCGCTCTTTATGGCTTTTGCTACCGCTACTAAAAGAGCTCTCTTTTGTTATGACAGCTTGTTTATATAATGATCAGTGTTGCCCAAGCATCTGCTGTTACCCGTATTTTTGGGCAATTAGACATGAAATACTTAAGCAAATACACCAGTTATTTAGTTTACTATGGAATGAGGGTTATATTTAGACTCTGCTGAATACCTTAGAAAAGAAAATTTGCGGCAGTGAAATATGAAACTACAGCTGAGCTGCATCTCAGCTCGAAATGACGGTAACTGCCAGGAGGGAATCACGCGAGTCTGCGCGCTCTCGCGTCCTCTCGCTGTTCCCCGTCAGTCTTCGGAAAAGGAGCGTACGAACTAAGAGGCGAAGGATCTGCGAACTAGTTCGCGTAGTTCGCCTGTGGGAGCGCTCTTTCGAACTAGTTCGTTCGCGAACAACACAATACGAGTTCAAACTCACTTAAATCGTGATAACGAGTCATTGTAGCAGCAGTAACCGATCTGACACCTGCGTCAGACACCTGTTGTCTTATAAATTCGTTGCCGACCGCAGCAACCTCCTTTGTTCAGATATTCCTGTGTTGGCATACGCATGCCTATGGCAGTGTATTTGGCTCTTCAGTGTATAATGCCCAAACACTGTAATTCAAGGTACAATAATTAGCGCTCTCTCACGCACTTACTGATTTCCAGAGCTTTTATGGGTGTAGGGATTGAAAGAATGGCAAGACTGTGTGTTCCCAGTATTATTTTTACGCCACGGTTTTGCCGAATTACGCCTGCCGTTGTGGTGACATTGCAGGAGCTTAGCACGTTTTTGCTTCGTACGAAATTTGGACAACATGCCTCGAACTGGGGCTCAGTGGACAGGTACTGTTGCTAGAGCGGACCCTCTTGACGACTTCTTCCTGACTTCTTCCTGACTTCTTTTGAACTCGAGCTTCCTCGAGTGAAAGCGATTAACATTGAAAAAACGAGGACTGTAGCGAATGTCAGACGTATTCGTTAACAGCGCGCTGACGAGCGGCTGTAACACGCCAGGGCAGAAGGGGCGCGCTGCCCTAGGCGGTAACAATTTATCGCAGGCTTGACGCTAATGGTCAAGCTTACTCCTCTATTCGGGCCAGACGTTGATCGATGGGGAGACTCTGGTAGGGCGAGCTACGGCACGAGCGGCCTGGCATTAATGAAATCACGCACACTCTGTGATATCTGATGACTACCTAAGTATCGGGCACATCGTCGTTTCTCCAATAAAACCTTCCACAGTTAATACAATCTCATTAAAGCGTGCAAGATTTCTCCGTATCCGCCTATATCTTTCCCTCTCTACAAAAACAAAGAAACTAATCGCTCACTGAATTTATCGCATTTTTCTTTCACTCCAGTTTCGGGCAGTGCAAGTTCATAGAATCTGTTACTTATTGACATCTTACTGGTAGGTATATACGTAAAGTAAGATTTGAACAATTGTTATTGAGAACTGTAAATTTCTGCACTGAACGTTTGACAGATAGGAATTCCGTGGTACACTGAGAAATATGTATTTCAAGGCTAATTGATCATTGAACGGAAAGATAGCTGTGCACCAAATATGTATTATTGAATAAAAAGAATTTTTTTTGAGATTGTTTCCACGTAATCCCCCATAAACTTCTCTGCGATTTTTCTGTCTTAAGAGTATTTTAGATCTTCAGCGTGGAATTACTTAAGTCATTTGTTTGCAAACTCTGGAGGGGGGTCAGCTGTCCTTTCGCAGATAAAATCCGACTCATTTGTGAAAATTTTGAAGAAAGAAGGAAAAACCAAAAACGAAAAACGTAAAGACATTTCGTTATTAGGTGATGCCAGATGTAATCAACTTCATAGGTGGTAGGACAGTGATCATTTAGTCATTATTTCTTCAAACCTCTGAACAAAACTGGAATTTGCGACTCGCATTTGTTTCTTACCAATCGAGGTGGCGCAGTGGTTACACAAAGCTCGCCTTTGGGAGGGCGGCAATTGAAACCCGCCTCCAGCCATCCTGATTTAGGTTTTCTTAAATGACTCCTGTCCAATACCAGGATGGTTCCTTTGAAAGGGCACGGCCGACTTTCATCTGTCTGACCAGAATTATCCGAGCGTGTGCTCCGTCTCTAATGACGACGATGTCGACGGTACGTTAAACTCATTTTCCTGCTCCTCTCTTTCCCGGTGTTAATACGTGAAGTTACTCCTGCTTCACCAATCTCCAAACGACACTGATCAGGAGTCGAACTAAGGTTTCAGTGTGGGGTCTAAACAAATATAGGTAATTTGTTCTTCTGTGTTGATGGAAGTTACCTACTTAAATGGCATTTGATAAAGTTGGATTAATAAACTACTTCTGGAAAGTATTTCAGACAGAAATCATTGGGCGCATTTAAATAAATACAAATACAAACATCAATATTTCATTATTCAGGTGTATGTTGTAGTCTTGCAAACCTGTGGGAAAGACAAGTAGAACATAATGTGCGTCAGCCAAGTTTCTTCTGTTACAGTAGAGAACAGCAGTCTACAATGTTGCCCTTGTGACAACCTTGTCGGGCTGGCGGTCTTGGGGTACAGCGCTCTACTGGAAACCGAAGGATTGCGGGTTCGACACCAGGTCGGAATGGGATTTTTTCAGTCTGCGTTTTAACCCAACCTTCACCTCTCAACGATGTGAAGAGTCGGTAGAAACGACCCGTGGTTCGGATTCCACGTTAAGCTGTAGGTCCCCTTTCCCCGGTTGGATAACTGGGGTAGGCTAAGGTCACGCAAGTAGCCGAATTGGCGTCCAACTGAAAGACTTGCACCAGGCCAATGAGCCACAGGAATTTATTTTTTATGTAACAACCTTACATGCTCGCCCACTAGGTGTGTCTAATAGTTAACCCTTTATTCCTTTACTCGGAAAGCACGTAAATGAAATAATTGTTATGAAGCCACCGTGATCCCTACTGTGAGCATGCAACCATCATACGAGCAGCAACGCATCTCAAACAAGTTGTGTACTTCGACATATTCGTTGGTTTTAAAATTGATTGGACGCAAAAATCCTTTCATTGGATCAAACTTGTAAAGTTTTGTCACAGGATAAAAGCAAAAACACAACAGCTACGCTATTCAAATGATATTTTAGATGGGTGCAAATTTTAGTCTGTTCTTTGCCAGCAACTGTGAGCTCTCTGGGGAGTTTTAAGCCCAAGTGTTTCTCTTGATTCAGGTTATTTAGAATGGCAGAGTGGGCTGTTCCATAACTTAGTAACATTTTAAGCCTTTATTTCAAATGTAAACGGTAGAAGTGAAGCAGTAAGAGATCGTTACCGGATGTTGTAGCGTTGCTGGGTTGGTCACGCTTTTACGGTCACTTCAAATTTTTTTCCGTCCACTCGTGCACACAGTTCATGCAACCCATTACACTGAATCAGAGTAAAATCCTATTACAAAACCGTATTCTTTAAAATTAAAATAAAATGAAAAATTTTAATGGAGTGGGCTTTTTACGTAAATATTAGTCCAATGAATCAGTTGCAGTCGCGGAAAGGGTGGCAAACATTAAAATTTCACAATTTAAATAGAGGAGACAACACCAGTTACTTAGTTTTCATGGGTAGCATAATGCGTTTAGAGAATTTCTTACTTAAAGATGTGTTTTTGTTACATGATTATTTATTGTGATCATTTGTGGTGTTCTAACTTGTCTGAAGCAGCAACTAACAAAATCAAATGTATGGTCAGCAATATCGTACGTAGGTAACATTTCAGAAAAATAGGAAACACATTTGGATCTCACAATGTGAATGTAGCTTTCACCACAAAACAAAAATCATATTAGTACGCACATTAAGCAAGGAAAAAAAAAAAAAAAAAAACCGGGACGCTAGAATATACAAAATCAAATCTTGCCCATGGTTCTAAATAGCAGAGACCGACAGGAACTTTCAAACTAGATGCAAGGAAAACCTCAATTGTTACACAACCGAATGGCAAAATCAGTGTCCTTTGTGTGTGTTGCTATTGTTGGACAACATTTTAAAAAACATAGATATAACATATTCCACCACTTTCAAATTTCACATCCATTGAAATTAAAAGAACTGAAATTTTTTATACCGTGCAAAACGAAAGGCTGGGGGTGTGGGGGTGTGGATACTTAAGAAACAACTAGTTCGCGAATCCATTAATTCCTTCAAAAGTTTTTTTGTCTTTTATCATGAATTTCCATATTTCCTTGCATGTAACTGACAACTTCATTTAATTAACACACCACTACAATTTTAACATCTGACTGTACACAAACTCTTAGTAAATCCAGCCTACAACAATATCTGGACAATAGTTCCGTTTTCCGTGTGTGGGATTCTGCACAATGAAGAGGCGCAGTACTCGTTCGTAGGAGGCAAACTTACGATACACAAGCATTCACACGTCATCACAATATATTACATTATCACATCAACACAACCACACTACAAAACAGACAAATGTCGATCATGTAACCAAAACGTATCTGAAGATTAGAATAAATTCTCGAAGCGCGTTATGCTGAGCATAGACTTTGTGTCTCGTTTCCGCCGGCTGTCGTAGGTGTCGGTGGCCGAGTGGTATGAGACCGACACAGGAATGAAGGATGCACGAGTGTGCAGGTACGGAGGCGACCAGCCAGTGGGACAGCAGAAACTAGAAACACTAGAGTAAATTAGAACGAGATATGTATTTCACAGAATTTATACAATACTTAACTTGGAGAGCAGCAGACTAGTAGAATGTTGATAAATAGTTTAGATAGAGGCCTGCCTACTGATGATTCCTAGTGCCTACCCGATAGCCAAGTTTTATCTGGTGCCTATCTGATTCCCAAGTGGTCGATGCAGTTCAGTGGTGGCCATGAGCGGAGTTGCAGCAGAGGGCGCTCGTGGCTGACGTCGTAAGAACGCCGCGCCGTGCGTGTATGGCGGCGCACGGCGAAAGTACGTGGCGCGCACTTCATACTTGTGCGACACCACATAGACATAGTCAATGGTGCTGTTTCCTTTATTAAATGGTAAATAAAACAGTCACAGACTCAAAGAATTGATTCATAGTAAACGAAATTAAGTTATTAAAATTTAATTTAAATGCGGTAGGCATCTCCTTCACTGTAAAAGTTTGATTATTGTATATGCCTTGTATATGATGGTGCAACATTTCCAGTATTTTCAAAAACTTTTTGTAGTTGTCAAAGATTTGCTTCCTCTCATCCACAACGCAATATAGCGAGTGTGTCATGCGTTTTACTGCTTTTAATGCAATCCGCGTTTAGGCAAATCCTCTCTACCTATTTAAACAGCAAAAAAAGTTGCTGCTTTTGAAGACAAGCTTTTCAGAGTGGCTTAAAGTTGTATCTTACCACATTATTTGTTGTTGCGTGAAAACATTGTCCGCTCCGGTAATAGAGCCGCGATGAGAGACATCGGAGAAATTGCTCAAGTCTCATTTCATTGCGGAATAGACGAACAAACGCTGTTGAATTTAATATACGTCAGAGTGAGGTGTCGCATTTGATAAAGCATCAATGACGTAATCCAGTCGACCAGAGTTGCACGGATTAGAATTTATCCATGGTTTCTCGTTGCCTGCCGTAGAAGGCGACTAACATAAGGCACAGAGAAAGTAACATTACGAATTTGTAGTAAAAAATTGTAAGTTGTATCGGGAGTTTTACTATTTTTTAGGTTTTGCTAAGAGTACTTTAGCCTTCGAAAGTTATTTTATGATAGTATTGTTAATAATTTTTCGGTTTTTAAGGTATAAGGGACTGATACCTAATACTTAGTGCGGTCCCGTCAATCATTTTACCAATCAACCACTTCCGATTTTTCCCTTAAAAGTGGAGTGTCGTACACCGTAAATTTATTTGGGCACCACGTTATTTCAATCGGCATTATCTGTTGGACAATGTCTTACCGCCTGATGATCTTTAATCTGACTTACGTCGTATTCTAGGTGACTTATAGACTGAGTTTGACATTTCTGATATACACTACCTGATCGAAAGCATATGGATAACTCTCTGTATTACAGAATTAACCACTAGGTAGCGTGGAAGACGGTTCCTGTAAAAGGACGCAAGGAGTAGGGTTTCGTAAGTAGAGAAACAGCACTTCTGTAGTAGAACGGATCGACGAAGAGAGCAGAGACTTACAACGTGGTCTTGTCACGAGACGTCACTTGAGTAATAAATAAATAGGGCTCATCTGAGACCCTATGAAGATACTAATTAGACTGTTGGAGAAGTGGTTAAGTGGCAACACGAATTAACAGCAGTGCAGGCAGGACTCAGACCTACTGACGTACTGCGACAGACGAGCGTTGTGAAGGTTTGTTGTAATTAATCGCACGAGATTACCTGAAGGAATTACCGAGTAAAGATGGCTACCAGCAGGCCTAGTAGCACAGTGGTTGTGCGTACAGTGTTAAAAACAATTGGGGTGCAGTTGTGTAGCAGCTTCTCAGGCGCCTCAAATTTCTGTAGTCGGTGCAAAGTGACTCTTGACGTGTTGTATAGAGAGTGACAGCACTGGCCAGTAAAGGACGGAAAAACAGGAATTTGTAGTCCAGAATCACGCTATACTGCCGGCCGCGGTGGCTGAGGGGTCTGCGGCGCGCCAGTCACTCTGCACGGCCACTACGGTCGGGGGGTTCGAATCCCCCTCGGGCGTGGATATTTGTGCCGTCCTTAGTATAAGATAGTTGATAAGTAGTTTGTAAGTTTAGGGACTGATGACCCCGTAGTTAAGTCTCATAAGCTATACAAACATTTGAACATTTTTGAAAATGAAAGCGAAGTTTTCCATAGATTATGGACGTTTCGCGAAGAAAAATACAGGGAAGTAAATTGTGCTCTTCATCTATCGTCGCCCAATTATTGCTCTAGTAATACTACTAGTAGTAATACCAGTAGTGGTAGTAGTAAAAAAAGTGCCAGGGACAGTCCGGAGTAATATTAAGTGGCACGACCGCGCAAAACAAATTGTAGGACAAACGGCGTTAAGCTAAAATTAATGGGAATAATCCTAAAAATATGCAACGGACAGACGAAATAAGGTGGTATATTGAAGGCACAAAGAATCGTTTCACCGAAATAGTTTGAGAGAAGCTTAAAGGCGGTGATCAGATAATTCCAGCAGTAGCAGCTACAAGAGGTTTTAAAAACCACGGAGTGGTTTTGTGGTTTAAATATTAACAGTGTACATTGTGAGACCCACCAGGGAATAAATCGCTTCTTTCCTCAAACATATCACTCGTGGCAACATTTCAGAGGGGCGTTTATTGCGTTCACCATTCACGAACAGAACACGAAAGGGAGTTAAGACACCGGTAGACGTAGTCTCTGACTGTGCAGAAAACCATGTAGAAGTACTCATAACTTATTTTTACCAAAAATAATACTTGTCTTCAAGGCACAGTCAAGTCCGAGTTGGCTAACGGAACTAATAACAGTATTCCCGCCGGCCGCGGTGGCCGAGGTGACTGAGGCGCTCCAGTCACGGTCAGCACGGCCACTACGGTCGGGGGTTCGAATCCCCCCTCGGGCATGGATATTTGTGCCGTCCTTAGTATAAGGTAGTTCGTAAGTAGTTTATAAGTTTAGGGACTGATGACCCCGTAGTTGAGTCCCATAAGCTTAACAAACATTATCATTATCAACAGTATTCCAAATTTGATGTAAACGTAGTTTCGGCTTCCAATGTAAATACAGTTAATCAGTCTATGGTTTAAATTTTAGTTTCTGCTACGACAAGAAACTTGGAATTAAACGTAGTATGTGGCGACTTTGGACTCGGACAGAAATGGGCTTTCGTGCAGGAGTTGTCGCTTGCGTAAAAGTTTTACTTGAGAACTCCAGTTCAATAACAGTGGCAGGTGTAAGCGCAGAGCCTTGTTTCCGGCAGGACGGCAGTTTCGAAGTAAAACTTTTAACGCTTATTAGTTACTCGTGCTTTAGGTAAGTCACTAAAGGCATTTAAGTTTTAAGTTTGAAATCAGCTCTGCACAAATGTGCTTTGTAATATCTGCAGATAGAAGAATAAGTTACTATCATTACAGTTTTTAACAATTTCCTTTTAATGATTTCGGCAAGCGTTACTTTATAGCATTGATACGAAAACCTGTAATCATGTGATGTGGCAAATCATTCGTCAACACATCACTGAATATTCACAGAATTTATCCGGAAAATCCTTGTTTTGATATTCCTTCTCAACTAAGACCGTGTATCAGAACTTTATGCTGGCGACTGTCTACAGTTCTAAGTATTTTAAATAAATAATTTCAAACAGTAAGCTGTACATTATGCCACTGCATTAGTCAACCGGTTTCGCATTTCGAAGCGTCAGGATGATTTAATTACCGATTATTTTAGCAACGAGCGAAACCGGTGGAATAATAAATTGGCATAATGTACAGCTTAAGGCCTGACATGATTTATTAAAAAATGGAAAGTCATAAGACACTGCCCCCAACTATGTCACTTTCTGATTGTAATGTTGCCAGACAAACTGGTCCTCCGCTTTACTCCTTGCCATACCGTAGGCGCATCAGAAAAGGAAGACGGGTATTTTACTCAAAGATACGGTAAAGCTGTGTACAGATGTGATGCGCAGTTTCCTACAATGTCCTTGAATCGTGCCACATCAGTTACAGCCGTGAGCGCAAACTTAGACATGAAAAGATGCGTGGACCAGGGCCGGCCACGGAGGGCCAAGAGACGCTCGGGCTGCCTCGGCTTTCCTCGGCGCTTCTCGGGCGTACCCGCAACGGCGAGATATTAAATATTGCTGGGCGGTGCGGCAGTGTTTCTTCCGGTTCATGGTGCGATATTTTTCCAGTTTTCAAAAAAAAAAAAATGTTTGTTAAGCTTAAGGGACTTAACTACGGGGTCATCAGTCCCTAAACTTACAAACTACCTATGAACTACGTACAACTAAGGACGGCACAAATATCCATGCCCGAGGGGGGATTCGAACCCCCGACCTCCAATTGTCAGTTTCTGGTGCTAAAGAGAACGCAAATTTTGTAAAATTTGTTTTGGAAGAAACACAGAAGTATTTTTCAAATCTTCTTTCAGTATACTTCCAACTGATACAGCAAATGGTTTTGGAAACGTTTCAAAAAGTAATATGACGGAAGTCTCCCCCTGTCCATTTCCAGATAGCAGTGATAAAGTAGCAACGTAATTACCGATTAAAAGACCATTTTTGTTACGTTAAAACTGTCCAGCTGTTCCACGAAGTATTTCCTCGAGGATCATTTGCATACTTACGCGGCAGCTTGAGTGACGACAGGATGAAACAACTGCGTACATATGTGTACCAACAGTTAGTACCAGACATAATTGGTGCCACACCTTCACTGAATAAGAAGTAATTGAATACATGCTTATTGTACTGGTATGGTGTCTGTTCTTTCAGACATGTCCGAAAGAACACACCACACCAATATAATAAGTATTCACACGCGAAGACGCCGTTAGCTTCTATTACTTAACCGCAGATGTGGTAATACGTTAGAGCTCGCACGGGAATCAGTAATGGCGAGTGTAAGACGGCATGGACGGTAGGGACGCTACACCCATAGCGTGCGACTTGTCGGAGTTTGAGACGGACGGGAGACTAGCACGGGCAACACCGTCTAGATACAAGCCTTCACAAAAAGTCCGTGTCACGTCACATCGATAGACAGCGTGGCCAACGAGACAGGTCGCGGCGCGCACGTCATATTACGTGATCAAGTCAGACCTGAGCCGGCGCGTCGCTAGCGGATTGGCTGGCCGGTATGAGACAGTGGGCTGTGCCCCAGCGGTCTGCCAACCCGCTCAGGTCTGACTTGATCGCGTAATATGACGTGCGCGCCGCGACCTGTCTCGTTGGCCACGCTGTCTATCGATGTGACGTGACACGGACTTGTTGTGAAGGCTTGTATCTAGACGGTGTTGGCACGGGTAACCAAGTGGTTAAGGCGACCACTGGCCCGAAGCGGGAAACCTGGGTTCGATTTCCGACCCGGCTCGCATTTTCACTTGTCGCCATTGTTTACTTTCAATGCTCTAATCCAGCCACTGTCAATCCTTTCCTTCCTAATCCTTCCTTCCCCTCCTTTATCAATAATTTGCGAATATGTTTTTAATGTATTTTGTTAAGAACTTAGTTACGACTTTCTTCAGATAAGAGCTAGGAAGTTTTCTCCCGCGATTAGTTTGGACTGTAATGACCATGATATCAACAGAACGTTATACCCTTCTTGTCACGCAGTTGTCTTCCTCTCCATCAGGCCGTCTGGTACAGAAACCAATACAATTTCTAAAAAACACAGTCTTGTTGCAATCTCCAATTCTTCATTTGTTCTGTACCAGCAGTCAGCAACGGTATAATATTTTTGTGATCTACAGCTTACGTTTGACGAATTTCCTATTACATCTACATGGGATACTCTGCAAATCACATTTAAGTGCCTGGCAGAGGGTTCATCGAACCACCATTATACTATTTATCTCCCATTCCATTCTCGAATAGCGCGCGGGAAGAAAGAACACCTGAATCTCTCTGTTCGAGCTCTGATTTCTCTTATTTTATTCTGATGATCATTTCTACCTATGTAAGTGGGAGTCAACAATATATTTTCGCATTCGGAGGAGAATGTTGGCGATTGAAGTTTGGCAAGTAGCCATAATGTGAAACCAGGTCGTATGCAAGGCGGTCTCGTGTTCCGAGAGCGGCAACTCTGCAGTTTGTTCCTTCTCTGACAGCACAGCGGCGTGGTGGGGAAAGTGTGCCACTAAGCGAGGAAGAAAACAATGTTCAAATGTTTGTAAATCTATTGAACCAAACTGCGTGGTCATCAGTACGTAGCTTACAAACTACTTAAACTAGGGTAAACTAACCTAAGGACAAACACACACACACACACACACACACACACACACACACACACACACACACACACACACACGAACGGGCGCGCGCGCGCGCGCGCGCGCCCGTTCGTGGGCAGCCCTGGCCTAGACATCAGGGTCTCCTAACAAGTGTCAAATGCGTTTTGTCATTCGATAATATTACGCTGACGAGTTTGGCCTTATCTAATAAGGTCCACATACTGTAACTGCCAGGTGTGACATCAAAATGCTGCAATTTTAAGGCAGTGCGTATAGATGATGGTGCAGGCAATCACGAAGGGAAGCGAGTGTCAACCGGTGACAGGCAGTTCAGAATATACCAAGAGGAAATCTTTTTATCAGCTCTTGCCTTTCTCCATGGCAATGCTCACTCGCACACTGTAGCTGCAACACTTTTGATTTTGACTGAAATATTCTCTTAGCGACCAACCGTATCTTTAAAGACGAGGGCGAGAGGATCATCCATCAACAACAGAAGTAAGCTTTCCCTGAGCGGCAGTTTTAAATCATGACCGGCTTGCGCAGACCGAAAGCGGTATTACAAATTCAGGTGCAAAATATGGGTAGTAATAATGTTCATCCAACTGCAGAGCTGATTGTGTACAGTCGTGTAGCTCCGCCGTTAAAAAAATAATAATAATAATAAAAAATTGTGAACCAAAACAACTAAATCACGTCAATACATACGATTAGCACTACCAAGAGTAAATAACATTCAGCGACCTATCATAACACACTCTAATACCAAACAGGTAATATACTTAGAAAAAAAACGCGCGAACATTGACCACAACACAAATAACCCAATTCAAAAATACACAGACAGATTAAGAAAAACTGTATCAACAGCCTGGTATTTCATTAGATACATGATACATACCGGGGCGGGACTAATGACCTAGCTGTTTAGACCCCTTCAAAAACAATAACAATCCAACGTATCAGGACATCGAAGTGTGTTACAAAAATCCATTTACAGACCATTTCGAACTTGAATACAACAGACCGTATACAAACGACATATGCGTCATAAAATCAGTAGACAAACACCTCTTACCAAGATTACTGTATACGCAATGCATTAACACACAAATGACCAAACAACTATTGGAAACTAGAAGAGCATCAAGTAATTACGGAAATGACATAGAAATAACGCTGTAGAACACATCGCCTACCCCCATTTCACTTCAAATCTTGCCCCCTCACCCTCATCCTGCTGCTTTCTATTAACTACTTTACAAAAATGTGCAAATATTTGTAAATCTTATGGGACCAAGCCACTTTGGTCATAAGTGCCTAGACTCACAAACTACTTACATTAAGTTAAACTAACGTAAGGACAACACACACATCCATGCCCGAGGGAGGATTCGAACATCGACGCGGGAGGCCTCGCGATCCGCAACGTGGCGCCCCAGACCGCCCGGTAGCTACTTAACATTTAATATTCACGCATCTTCATCTCCACCTCACTACGACATGAATTCGCTATAGCTAGATTCATTTTCCTCTTGCCTTTCCCTCTTGCAATTAGAAGTGTGAGCCCTGAGTTGTAGGAGGAAATGAAACCTCTTCTGAGGTGACAGTGCACGTAATTCAGTCTTCTGTCGTTGCGAATGAGACGCTGTCTTGCAACTCTTTTCCTAAAGATACTTTCAGATGTAGCAGCAAGCGTATTTATCATTCATATCCTACCTTGTTCCGCTCGTTTACTTGCGTGTAATTAGCTGTAATTTCTGTTCTTTTCGTGGCACTCAAGTTTCGAAATATGTGAAGTAGGACGTAATATGTTGACTGGCTTCTCTTAGAACGTACATTCTCGGAATATGAGCAGTAATTTCTGTAATGCACACCACGTCTCCTGTTTATTTTGCCTCTCCGGAACGCATCATATTTTCTGAACCAAGCTGCGGCGGAACGTGCTGTTGGATTTTCTACAGCTCTACATGTAAAAGGTCCCTGCCTGTGAAGCGGTACTAGAGCATCCTGCCAAACAAGAGCGCTGTAACGTAGAAACTGCAATTATATTTCCTGACGATTCTTCTACTACCGGTATTGCAGGTCGTGCTGAATTTCGCTGGTACTGTGGCGTTCCATCTTCCCAATGCTGCATGAAGCCGAACTCAGTTAACATTATCTCGGCAGCTATACCTAGATAATTCCTGAATATTTTGGTGCAAGGCCATGTGGCAGTAAATTAAATTGTAACGTATCTGTACGCTCCAGTGGCTCACCATAGAGCACAGTGGATCGGACGAAGATGCCCAACTTACGGTCTGAAGTATCGTATACTTTACCAAAATTGGGAGTTCAGATGCGGGACTGAAGAGGTTATGGCTGAACAGCCTTTTCTACGTAAATGCCAGTTGGCGTTCGCCATCATTAGTAAGTTTCAATTTTTAATGAACAGTGTAGTTCAGGCATCTCACCCTCGAGCATCCTAATGATGTTACTTACGAAGGAAATTCTAGCTCTAGGTTTGTGCATTCATGATACTCTATATATAAGGAAATACATAAATTGTAGATAAAATTTAATTGAGCATAAGGAATAATGTAACACACGGTAGGATTTAAAAATAAATTAATGATATTGTAGGAAACCTGTGCGGAGGAAGAAAACGTGTAAGTGTGCAAAAGAACTCTTTGTTTTATCTCGAAGCAGTCATTTATACAAAACTACACACTAAATCTACTCCACCAATGGGTAACTTCAATTGTAGCATTTCATGCTACACTAACCTCGATAGTCACATCATGATTTTAGAAATAATACTTATGATGAGTGTCAGCGAATATGAAATATTCAAAAAGGTTTGTTAACAGAAGTCTGGATCTCATATTACTTAAACAAGCCACCGATTTCTGTCGGTGTTAAAGCATTTTCTGGACCCATTTCTCCAGCTGTTAACGATGAGCAGGCTGGACTGACAGATTCCACGGCAGCGTAGCAACATAATCAACAACAGCTGGAGTCATGGCGGCCTCAACATCATTCAACACACTGACCGAAACTGGCTGCTTATAAAAATAAACATCATACTGCGATCGAGATCTTTAAAAATATGTATGGAACCATAGTAACTGTCATTTTCTGACATGCATCGATCGCTAATCATTCATTGAAGTGCGTGTCTTGCTTTTCGTTCCCTGTGACCTCTTGTACACTAAAAGGAAGGGAAAAAAGGCTACTGTGGACAGAACGGCAATAAAGTCTGACAGCTGACCATTTGGTAGTGGCAGTAGTAAAATCTGGTCCAGTGACTGTTGTCAGACTGCGGAATTGTGTAACTGATACAGGAAACGCGAAATATCTGATGTTCACTCTGAGTTCACCTGTTGCTCGTCCGCTAAATAGAGCTTACTTCTGAAATTAATTGTGTCCCTGACAACGGTCAAATCACGGAAACACCAATTGGATTCCAATAAATACGAGGCACAAAAACTAATAAAAACATTTAAGACAATAGAAGGTGGTTATAATAAAAATTAAACTTTCAAAACGCTGTAAAAATATCAAATGACGTAAAGTTGCAACGGAATATTATCGGAGAAGACGGAAAACGCATGGCAGAAGAAAAAATGTGTGAAAATTGATAAATAGATGGCTCTATAAGCATCGTAATTTAGTAGTGGTAGACTACAAATGACAAATGAACTATACCACAATGCCTAAGGTGTAAGTTACACAAACTGTACTACTGAGTGTGAATGGGTATACAGGTGTGATAATGTTAGTTATGTAAACCCATCGACCGCGGCAAGGTCATATCACGTCGGATGGGATAAATCGTTTTTTGTTCAAATTTAATGTTCAGTTGTTGGTAATGCTATGGGACTAAACTACTGTGGTCATCAGGCCCTAGACCTACAAACAACTAAGTTAAACCAACCCCCCCCCCCCCCCACACACACACAACACAAACCTGAAGGAAGAATCGAACCTCCGACGCCGGAGGCCGCGCGATACGTAACGTGACGCTTCAGACCGCTCGGCTGTTCCCGCTCGGCGATTTTTACTTGTCCTGAGGCCAAAAACCGCAAACAACCGCATCAATGTTAAATCGAATTTTTAATTTCCGAGCGACTGGCACAAAACATTTTCAATATGCTGTCCACAGTTTTCTGCGGCAAGTTGAAATAGAGAAACAGCATGTTCTGTAAGTGAAAATCCTAGCATTTCTGGAATGGCGCTTCAGCAGCTGCTTAACGGGATTTGCTATGTGCGGAGGTGAGCCATGTTGCATAGAAGGAGCTTGAATTATGCACAAAAGACATTCGTAGCAATTATCAGTGACGGTACAGGTAACAGGACCGAAAGCAGCTGTATCTTCGAAATAATATAGTCCTATGACAAATGATGCCGCAAACCCTAAACACACAGTGAAATTTTCAGGATGAAGCGGTACAGGTTGATTTGCGTGTGGATTTTCTGTTGACAATTTTCGACAACTCTGTGTACTGACATGTCGTATCAGATAGAAATGGGCTTCGTCCGTCCATAAAATGTTCCACGGTCATTCATCGTCCACTTCCATTTGAGCATGAAATTCTGAACCAAAGTCTCTCTTGCTGCTAGGTTAATAGGAAGCAATTCGTACACGTAAGTAATTTTAAAGGATGTTTCGTAGGATTTTACCCGCCGTGTTCACGGGTTTGTCCAATGTTCGGGCGCCGCGGTGAAGTGGCCATACGCTTCGAGGCGCTATGCTGCGATGCGCGAGGCCGCTCCCCGTTGGGGGTTCGAATCCCACCCTCGGACATGGATGTTTGTGCTGTCTTTAGTGTAAGTTAGTCCATAAGTAGTTAGTAAGTTTAGGGACTGATGACCCCATAGTTAATTCCCATAAGCTTAACAAACATTTCTCCGTGCACTACACGTTTGCACCCAACCACTTCACTTTTACATTGCTGTGGCAACTTTTCCACTGACGTCGAATCAATTCGTATCCTCCCTCTATCAGGTTTCACACCGAAGGAACCCATTTTTCCGAATTTAAGAATCATTTTCTTCAGACCTACGGCAGTCATAGGACCAACTCTTTTTCTCTCCGAACCCTTCAGGGCCATGAACTTCTGCAGATCGACGTGTCCACGGTCATCATTCTTATAAAACAGATTTACAAGCAGAGCGCGATCCTGCATTGAAACAGCCATGGCGAAAGTCTCAGACGCGAAATGAGGAAAAGCCGTGTACTCGGTGTGTTTATACCAACTTCAATGACAGTTGTTTTCATTCACATATTGTAACACATTCAGCATCATCTATAGATGAGTTTCCCACTATTTTTTCTGCCATGCGTTTTCCCCCTTCTCCAATAATATTCCGTTGCAGTTTGACGCTATTCTGACAAGTGTTACTGTTACGGCGTTTTGAGATGGCGGGTCTTACTGCTCACTGTCTTCGCTGTAATTCAAATATTTTTCGTTAAAAAAAAGATAAAAGAAACTTTCTAAACATGGTGCTACAGACGAACAATGAAGATGGGTAGATGACGTAACTAATGAGGAGGGGCTCAAAAGAATTGGGGAGAAACAGTTTCTGGCATATCCTGACTAAGAGAAGGAATAGATTAGCGGGACACCTTTTGAGACATCAAGGAATCGTCAACTTAGCATTAGAAGGAACCGTGTTGTGTACATATTGTAGAGGGAGACCGAGGGAAGAATATGGTAAGCAGATTCAAAAGGATGTAGGTTGCCAAAAGTATTCTCAAATGAAGCAGCTTGCACAGGACAGGGTAGCGTGGAGAGCTGCATGAAACCAGTTTGCGCATTGAACAAAAACAGCAACAACAAAAGTTAGATATAGCTACGAAAGGTATGATACGCAAGAGAAATAAAGGAACCGCAAGGGCAATTTATGACCCTATTAAAAACCTCAATACGTTGCTTGACTTTATTACTTCATGCCTCGTTATTTTTCAAATGCAATTCTGCATGCGATTATATCGTCATGAAATAGTACGTTTTTGTCAATTACAGTGATCAACTATAGAAGGCTTTACTGCCGTTGATCATTCCTTACTGTAAATATATGCGACAAACTGTGAATACCTTAAAGTGCATGCTCCTTAGCAACCACAAGCACATGGAACGTGTTGATTTTGGGAGAACTAAACGCTCATAGAAAAAGAGAGTAAAGATGTTCATTCAGATTTCAGTCAGCTAATTGCCCCATAACAGAATTGAAGTATAACACATGTAATGATCAGCATTGGTCGTAATCCTTGCTTTATCAATATCAAATGGATTTAAATTAGGAAGTGACAATCGTTAGTGAAGATCTTCAATCATATGACTGCTTGAAGATCCTCACTGATGGTCACTCCGTGATTGAAATAGAATTTTTTTTTAATAAAGCAGGGATTACGACCAACGCTGCTCAATCCATGTGTTTTATTAATCATATTGATCCATGAAATGGAATCGAATCTCAAGAAGTGGATGAAAATTTATATCGACGGTGTCAGAAAACGTCTGCGAAGGGGAGGGGGTGCGTTACTGGTATTAGACAAGTTTAGTCAAGAGGAACTACAATGAGTACGTTAACTTCATATTGGTCCTACGTGACGAACAAAACCAAAAGTCTTGTAGTTGACGGTCGATTAGAATACCTTCCGAGGCGTTTGTATAATGAAGCAGCTATGTATTGGCAAAGCACATATCGATGAACATAAGAACAGCGTACTGATCCAGGATTGCGAGTAGTCTAAACTTTGTAAAAGTTTTCTTCTTATTTCATTAAGGAATTCCTTTTAACTGCACTTTTTTGCGCAAGCGCGAAACGACTGCCTTGAAGACACCTCTTGTATGAGATCTCATTCATTGGTATACTGATTTGTGTGTTAAAGATGAGAATAGTTGGTATTTATGTGAAGTACAGCAATTGTGAAGTCAAGCAATTAAATTTTCAGTCGTTGCATCTCTTTATAGCACAAACCAAGGAAGTGGGAAGTGAGTGCCAAGTGGATTTAGTGAGACAATATAGTGGTTAGATAGCCTAAGATGGATAAACAATAGTAAATCTTAATGGATAGCTGACAACGTCCTGACTGCTGATCACGTCCTGATACAGAGCGCTCTCTGTGGAGCTGCGCTACCAGACGCCGACCTAACCAATGCCACGCACCAAATGCAGATAGGATACTGAAAAGTGATTTTCAGTTTTGCCCTGTTCGGAATGCGACGAAAGCTTGTTTTAACAAAACGTCAACGTGCTTAACGTCCGTGTCCAAGGTCACGTTGTCTGTGTATTGACAAAACTATGCTGTATTGGCCAAACACAACTTTCACGTGTTGGACTATGTAAGGTTATGTTCAAGAAATATGGCTCAATGTAGTGTCAGGGTCGAACCGCTCATGTCTGCTTACGTGCCTAGCAACTACATTAGCTGCAAATAATACATTTTACCTGTGATCGTGCACTCAGGCGCTTAATACAGAGGCTATCAATTGTGAACAACAATTAAATTAAAATAAGGATAAATAATAAATTACTTCATTCCAGCGTTTGGAAATTATCTAGGATACGCCAGATAAATCAGCTGAATAATGTTTATTCAAGCACATGTATTGATTGATAACGTAGGGAGTGGTCCTACACAATCAACAGTAATAAATTAGAAATAAGCTGCCTCGTATTATCAGAACAGATACGTTAACCACTTCATGAGAATGGTAGCAGAATCCCTAAGTAAGTAATCACTGACAATGCTCAGATACTAAGTCCATTCCGCGATCACCTAAGACGAAATAATCGTCAACTCAAAATAGTTCCAATCTTAGTCCAACAAATCACACATCAAACACTCGTAAATTGTGTAGAATCACACACCCTGTTCAGATAAATTTCCGTAATGGACCGGGAAAAAGTTAGTTCTTAGACTGTCACCCATTAGCCCTTTATCAAAACTAGACGTATGTTTAGAGTGTTAGCACGACCCTAATTTGAATTAATACTTCACTGTCAGTATTTAGATCGCTTATATTTCATACATAACACGTTTCGGACGAGATGCCCATCTTCATATCTGTCAACAACAATTAGGGTACAACTGATTGTAAGAAGTGTTAAAACTATAAAACATACAAATATTAAAAATGTATAGAAACATATACAAATTTTTAGTTACACAGTAAATTGTCCCTCGCGTAACACGATGTTCACTGTCGTAACGAAGTAGAGTAGAATCTTAGGACTTAAATATTACATTTTACATTCGTCTGATAGGTGGGTCCGCGGTGAAGCAGCCGAGCGGTCTAGGGCGCCTCGCTGCGGAGCGCGCGGTTGCTCGCCGTGGAGGTTCGAGTCCTCCCTGGGGCGCGCGCGCGCGTGTGTGTGTGTGTGTGTGTGTGTGTGTGTGTGTGTGTGTGTGTGTGTGTGTGTGTGTGTGTGTGTGTCCGTAGGTTAGTTTACCTAGGTTTAAGTAGTTTGTAAATTTATGGGACCAAACAGCGTGGTCATCAGTCCGTAGCTTACAAACATTTGAACATTTTTGATTTGATTGGTGGACATCTAATGTATAAAATCGTTTGTAAAATTAACGTATGGAATTGATATATATGAGTGAAATCAAGTAGGTTTTTAAAAGTTAAAAAAAAAAAAAATACATAAAGCTGGCTTGCAGTAACTTTTTAACTTCTTAATTTTTATATGTTCGGCTGTTATTTATTCAAACATCAACTACATAAATAAAAACTGTAACAATCTGGATTTGGTAGTATTCCACCCATCGTAATGCCAAGGCTGTTAGTTACTCCGTACAGTCAAAGAATAAATAATTGAAATGGATAAATGAGTGAATTCACACGCTTGTACACACTTAAAAGTAACTATGCCATTTAAAGAGCGTCAGTGTCCGATGTCTTTTATTCGTTGGTTTGAAAGTTAAAAAAAATAGTTAACACAGCGACACACACAACTGCCCTCGCACGTAGCAGAGCTATTAGCAGCCGTGTGGGCTGGAGTCTGGGACTGTAGCCACCCGGCGGAAATAGTAGCTTTATGCATCTCGCCCTGATGGACATCTCCCCCCCATCCACTCCATTAACGCAATTACGCTTTATTCTGTTTGTTAGGCCACAAGCTTTTGTTGCCGTGGAAGTACCTGTACAGCCGCGCCAGCGCATGTAAATGCAATAATCAAAACGTTAAACATAGAACTCGGAGTAATGAAACTAACCTCAGATGCCGAAGTGCTGTGATGTGGTTACCGCCAATATGGGAGGACCTCAGTATAGCATTACCCGCTGCTCTTCCATTGTGTTTAATCAACCTTCACACATTGGCCAATTCTTCATCAATAAATACAGCCATTCTGCTGGTATAGTTACAAAGGACAAACGAAACTGCATGAAATCGAACGAGAGATAAAATAAAGCGGTACTGAAAGCAAGCATGAAAATCAAGGGGAGCAGCGGGCACCGTGAGTGCATACAAATATTCCGATACATCTACGAAAAAACGGCGTTTTTCAACGGCGCGCTTGTTCCCACCTTCACCCCCTCCCCCCACATTCATTCATTCATTCATTTGCACATCCTATTCGGCCATTAACTTCATGGAAGGTCTTGACGGATGTGTAAAGATTGAAATTTCACATTTACAGGGAAAAGTAACCACTTTCGACTATTTCTGTAGTGTATAGTAACAAATTACGACTAACGTTAATCTATTAAAATTATCAATGTGGCAATATCAAAACCATTTAAAAATCGCGCTCCTAATCAGACACGCCGCCACACAAACAAATGCAACACCATACAGCCACCACAACAAGAAAGATGGCGATGTAAACAGTGCTGGTTCACAGAAAAAATCGCACTGAAGACCATGAAACATAACAACACGCCACAAACAGACAAGCAGCAACACCACAGCTCAAATGTAATTAAGCCAAAACAGCCACATACAAAAAAATTCAATATAATTTCCAGGCTAATGTAGGCCTACAATAAATCAGTTTCCGTAAACAAAAACGTCTTTTAGTTTGCAGATGACAGGTTGTCAAAACTTGTCATTCCACAATTACTGCACATGCAAATCCTGCAAATGACACAATGTAAGTACTTTGAATAAATTAGGCCTGAAACATCTAACAAAATTGCCAAACCAAACAACTTGTGCAAATGATTGTATAACCAAAATATGTAACATGTTATTGTAGAAAATAAACACCAGAAACCCACGGAAGATGGCATAGTAAGTGCCGAAACTAGTTTGGGCATTAAAACAAAAAAGTGTCTTGCATAAGGAGGAATCAACCACAAGTTTAATATCACTGTTTGTATCCGTATGAGGATAAACAGTTAGTTCTATGATAAAAAAGCACAGCTCTTCCTATAAGTCTGTAATTAAATATTTCAATACAGGAGTCTAGGCTATTATTAGCTGTCTGTTTATTGGAATAATCCGAATGCTTCTGATTCAAATAGTAAAGACGGACACAATTCACAGTTATGATTAAAAGTATTCAGGTACGCTGCAGGTGGCATGCGAAGTTTTCTGTAAATTTGTACCGAGCGAGGTGGCGCATTGGTTAGCACACCAGACTCAAATTTGAGAAAACGGCGATTCAAACTCGCCTCTGGCTATCGTGACTTAGATTTCTCGGGATTCCCCCAAATCGAAGTAAATGCTGGGACGGTTGCCTTCGAAGGGCACAGCCGATTTCCTTCCCTATCGTCCACATAAATTCCTAACTTTGGCAATGTCTTCAGGGTACACGCTGGCGACAGGACGTTACACACTTATCTTTTCAGTTTAGACAAGTTTCTGGGTGCGATCTCCTTTCTTGCGGTACCTTTGTTTTTCAACTGATCCCGCAGTCATCAGATCTATAAAATATCACTCACCGTACCTGCCACTTCCTACCCATGAACGCTAAAAATCACAGCTTATACATTTTATTTTTGAGATATACATACAACCCCACGCAACGCCGTATAGACGGAGCTGCATATCATTGGTATGATTAGATACAACACTGTTCCACATGTATGTATGCAGGGTGTTACAAAAAGGTACGGCCAAACTTTCAGGAAACATTCCTCACACACAAAGAAAGAAAAGGTTACGTGGACATGTCTCCGGAAACGCTTAATTTCCATCTTAGAGCTCATTTTAGTATTACGGATGAGGCTTCATTTCAACATGATCAAATTGTAAATTTTCACAATCAACATGTGTGGGTTGAAGAGAATCCGCACGCAATTGTGTAATCACGTTCACAACACAGATTTTCTGTGATCGTCTGGGCTGGAATTATTGGTGATGTCTTGATTTGGTCTCATGTTCTTCCACCTACGCTCACTGGAGCACTTTATTACGATTTCATACGGGATACTCTATCTGTGCTGCTAGAACATGTGCCTTTAGAAGTAGGACACAACATGTGGTTCGTGCACGATGGAGCTCCTGCACATTTCGGTCGACGTGTTCGTACGCTTCTCAACAACAGATTCGGTGACCAAGGGATTGGTAGAGGCGGACCAATTCCATGGCCTCCATGCTCTCCTGACCTCAACCCTCTTGACTTTCATTTATGGGGGCATTTGAAAGCTCTTGTATACGCAACCCCGGTACCAAACGTAGAGACTCTTCGTGCTCGTATTGCGGACGGCTGTGATACAATACGCCATTCTCCAGGGCTGCATCAGCGCATCAGGGATTCCATGCGACGGAGGGTGGATGCATGTATCCTCGCTAACGGAGGACATTTTGAAGATTTCCTGTAACAAAGTGTTTGAAGTCACGCTGGTACGTTCTGTTGCTGTGTGTTTCCATTCCATGATTAATGTGATTTGAAGAGAAGTAATAAAATGAGCTCTAACATGGAAATTAAGCGCTTCCGGACACATTTCCACCTAACATATTTTCTTTCTTTGTGTGTGAGGAAAGTTTCCTGAAAGTTTGGCCGTACCTTTTCGTAACACCCTGTATATCAAAATGTATAAGCTGTGATTTTTAGCGCTCATGGGTAGTAAGTGGCAGGTACGTTGATGGATATTTCCTTTTATAGATCTCATGATGACTGCGAGATCAATTGAAACCGGTCATTGTCGTAAATAAATAAATAAGCGAACTTGGTAAAACAATAAAAGTACCACAGAAAGGGATATCGCACCCAGCGACATGTCTAAATTGAAAAGATAAGGGTTTAACGTCCGTGATTGCTATAAATCAATGGAGGCAAATGCCGGGATGGTTCCTTTGAAAAGTAACGGCCGACTTCCTTCTTCATCTTTATCCAAAAATCCCGAGTGTGAGCTCCGTCTTATAACATTTATATACTATTTAAGTAATTAACAGTTCCTTCTACCACTTTTAAGCAGAATACTGAGCTTTTCAACGATGTATGGGGGTTCTGCTTGCTGCAACATTATTCTCCTGGGGCGTCGTGGTAGAAATAAATACTCGTAGATACAATTTTTCACTTCTTGTTTAATTTGAAATCAAACTCCTCCACCCAAACAAGATAAATTCTAAATACATACAAAGTATCAGAACGGTAGTACTTCCATTTCAAAACAACAGACTGACATAGCTTCCAGAGCACTTGACAAACGACTGAAACTCTAACTCCCCCACGCAAGGCGGTGAGGCAAATATATAACATCGGCAATAATGACATTCCTTTATCCATTGGTCATAACAATATACTGATTTACAATTAACAAACATAACAGAAAAACGTTTCATGTACACAAAAATAATCACAATATAAAATGAAAACGCTACATACAATAATTTTAGATGGTACACGTATTTTTAAGACGAAATTTCCGATCTTTCCGTTGACAACAAAGTGCGATGTAAAATATCAATTAGTTAACGAGTACATCATACATGTTCCTAACACACATTGAGCTATCAATTATCTTGGCAATTCTCAAACTATATTCTAAATCTCGCATCAGTCAATATATACAAAGAATTCAATATTGATCATTAATGTAATAGTCGAAATAACACAATTAGCTGATCAACACAACTTGTTTATGAGCCTAACATATATACAATGCTATTTATTTTCATTTTTTTATGTTTTACACAAGTTTTTACCCTTCGTCTATCTATTTATTTGAAATAATGAACAATGACAAAAGTATTGTTTATAGAACCGTCTGGAAAGAAACTATATGAATCTCTTAATTAATAAAATGTATCACTTGTTTTAATCACAGTATCACAGAGACACTGTCCTACACTGATTCCTAAGCTGGCTATATCGTTTTTAACTAACTTCACACGCAACTTTTATCACTATTTAACCACACGATTCCGGGTCCGACGCAGATGGTATCGTACGGTAACATTGAGATGATGGGGGGGTCAGCAGTATCGTTGCAGTCTCCAGTGACGACGGTGTCCGCGGGACGTTATGCCTTGAGATTCCTTCTTTGTTTCGAATCTTAGAATAGTGGTGACTTAAGGGGGGCAAGGAGCTGCAGCACCTCCCCCAAAGTATGAAAAAAACCACCTGTCATGCACTTCAATGTGACTTGCAGAGTATTTATGTACGAGTAATATGTGTAATACAAGTTTTCTTTTTTTTAATTTTATTTTTCTATAAGCTCAGCCGCCGCCCCTCCCTCCCCAATACTAAAATCGTGGATTCGCCACTGCTAGACACAGACATATAATGAACACGGAAGTTCTGCTTGTGGTATTGTGGTTGTGAGTTGAGCTTCCCGCGCCGCTGATGAGCAGACCGGCGAGTGCAGGTGAATGTGCGAGGCGTGCGCCGCGTGAAATGAAACGGCCGGCTGTGGCGGGCTCGCTCCTGCGGAGGTATGCCAGGCGCGCCAGACAGACGCCACGTACGACTGCCCGCCTTTAATTGCAAACGTTTGGCCACCCGGATTAATTATCTGCCGCGCCACTCGCATTGAATGAGATTCGTCAGTCTCACTTCGACCCGCCGGCCGGGCTTAAACTCCCACCACTCCCAAGTCAATAATTAAAAATCATAAAGCTCTCCATCTGCTTTCAGGAAGCATTGCGGAAACTGGCTATTAGCAGTTTCCATTGATAATAGCCGGCCGCGGTGGCAGAGGGGACTGAGGGGCTCCAGTCACGGTCTGCACGGCCACTACGGTCGGGGATTCGAATCCCCCCCAAGGGCATGGATATTTGTGCCGTCCTTAGGATTAGCTAGTTCATAAGTAGTTTGTAAGTTTAGGGACTGATGACCCCGTAGATACGTCCCATAAGCTATACAAACATTTGAAACATTGATAATACAACTAACCAAATCCAAATCAATTTTGACAACTAAAGGAAAAAAGGTAAGTTAGAAAATCTGATTTACGCGGAAAACAGTGAAATTGACAAGAAATAATCCCCATCGATGTTTGTCACTTGCTCTGCAACACTCCTTCCAGCTAGTTAATGGCTCCAAGATAAAGTCGGAAGCCTCTGATTACCAAATAAGTACTTAGTCATTAATTCACAACACTTCCTAAGAAAAGAGGTGAAGTGTCAAACGAGATATCGATGCCCACACTCGGTACACTCACGCCCGGTTCATTTACACGGCACTCACATATGGTTAATAACACGACATATCACCTACTACCGACGACAGAAACAAGCAATCAAGACACGACGGCCGAGCGCATTGAGGCGCTATGCTACGATGCACGAAGCCGTTCCCCGTCGGGGGTTCGAATCCCCCCCTCGGGCATGGATGTTTGTGTTGTCTTTAATATAAGTTAGTTCATAAGTAGTTTTTAAGTTTAGGGAATGATGACCCCTCAGTTAAGTCCCTTAAGCTTGACAAACATTTGAACATTTTTTTTTGAACACTACGTCCTACCCAAAGGATTCATGTTTAGTCACTGTTACTCCTCAAGGGCTCCAGGCAGACTTTCCTATTCCTTGAGTTTCCGTACAGCTTCCTTCATCGGAACACCCCCCCCCCTCTACACCCATACTGCTAATGGTCTTCGAAAAGATTTAAAATAAAGTCCTTTTAGTCAATAAGAAAAAGGTCTCTAAACTTACAAAACATTTAAATTAACTTACCTTAAGACCAAAACACACACACACACACACTATACATATATACGTGCGCGCGGGAGGACTCGAACCTCCGACGGCGAATGGCCGCGTGCACCGCAGCTAGACGCCTTAGTTTGCACGACTATTCCGCCACGGCTTTGTTGTTAGATAACATTAACCTGCTTATAGCATTCCTTCAAAGGGCTACCTCCTACGACAAGTACTCTCCTTGCAGCGACTGACATGGTGAAATACCCCTCCCCGTAAAATATGACACATCAACATGGGGGACATGAAAATAAAATCCTAAAATGCAATATTGAAAAGTGGTATTAGTGGTGCACTTCTTGATACATTGCGTAGATTGAATATCTAAATACAGCATTGCAAATGGATAGGGAATAGATACGGCATGCGGGCTCGTTTATATGGAAGGTGAAGGGTAGAATACGTTTTATACGGGAAAATGTAGCACAGTGTAGCTCATCTGTAAATATGACGTTGCATTTAGAACAGTGCAACCCATCCTACATTACTGCTCCAGTCTTGGGTCTCCTCACCACGACGGACTTCTTCAAATCAGTTCTGAGGTGCCGCGCGAGAGTGGTCGTGCGTTCTAAGGCGTCCTGCTGTGGAGCTCGCGTCTGCTCCCTTCCCTCTGGCACGGCTGTGTGTGTTGTCATTTCCAAAAGTTAAAGTAATTATAAGTTTAGGGCCTGATGACTACTGCAGTCTAGTCCCATAGCTTTACAAACAATAGAGTTCTGAAATTTCGCACTATGTTTATTTACCGCTAGGTCTGATAAAGACGCGAGCATTACGTAGATACTTCGGGAATCCCTGAAGGGAAGGCCAATTTGCTTGTGACATCATTAATAAACTTGAGAGAAGCTAAGTGTTCAAAGACTCTATTGCAGCCAACGTACATTTCGCGTAAAGACGGCGCAGATAAAAGATTAATTAGTGCTCGAACGGAGGAGTAAGGCAGCATTTTTCCTTTGACTCCCTTTGGAAGTAAAATGAGGAGGAAATGACTAATAGTGGTGGCTGCCCGAGTATGTTTCTACGCGTAAAAAGTTTCTCGCGTAAATATAATGCTAATATTTATACACTTCATACGGATAGAAAGTGCTTCCAGATATAAAACTTGAATGCTAAAAGAAACATAATACATCTACCTTCTGGCTTAAAAATGGAGATTTTAGGTATCAGATTGTTAGCACGTGGGCAGTTAATAAGAAGAGTTAATCTGCGTGCGCTGTGTAAACAAAGCCGTGGCTGACAGGCGGCAGCTGAGGCCTGCGACCCCGCCTGCTCTCCCGGCCAGCTCCCGCGTTTGTTCGCTATCGATTTTCTATCATCCCCCTTCCCACCGCAGCCAGTGTGTGTCCAGATAAAGATACGTCCTTGCAATACCTCTAAGTGTTTCTCTGTCCATTTTACCTCCTTGTATTCGAATGCTGACATCGCATCAGCGGAAATTTCAATCAACTAAATTGGCCCTTTCCTCGACTGAGGTGCATATTTTCTTCGATTCCCAGATTTAAAAAAGATTTATGCGGCTGACTCCGAACATGCAGTATTCAGTGACTTCCTCACGGCTTCCGTTTCCCTGTTCGTCCCCGCCTTTCTGGAAAGAACGAAGCAATCAAAACGACGTTAGCAAACATTTTCTTTTCTTACCTGTCCGTAACCTACAGTAGCTTCTTTAAAGTACCTCACTAAAACGTAAAGACTGACGAAACTTGTGAAATACTTCAGAAGCGTGCTACGTCTCGTGGCGGCATCGTTGGACGAAACCCATTGATGAACAAATACTGCTTTAATGTCAGTGATGACTTTCTTGGCACTTGTGACATACATGCAAGAGCGCAGACTGGGCTCACTCCGACCGGTTTACGCAGTTTATATATAAACTATTATTTTGTTTTTTTTTCAAGCTTATTGGACTTAACTGCGGGGTCATCAGACCCTGAACTTAGAAACTACTTATGAACTAACTTACACTAAAGACTGCACAAACATCCATGCCCAAGGGGGGATTCGAACCCCCCACGGAGAATGGCATCGCGCGTCGGAACATAGCGCCTCAATCCGCTCGGGCACTCCGCCGCGGGTATTTATTACTAACGTAAACTTCTGTAACATTATTTCTCAATACAGCTAGAAGGTACAAGAACTCTATATTAAAATTGAAATGTACAACAAGGATGGATCTCCGTCCCAGAACCGTTTGCTGTCTTTCAACGCTTCATTTGTGACAGTATAACACTAAGTGTATTGGTGGGTCTTTTCAATACCAATTCAATACGATAACGCAAGTTTGTTAAGAGGTAGATTCTAACCTGAAAAATGTAGTAACCGAGAAGTGTGGATTGTAATTTTTTTATGCTAGGGATAATTTTTTGCGTTTCATATATCGCTTCGATGCCGAAGTAACGAGCGTGTGAATCGCTGATGATTCCAAGCGGGGAGGTAGTTGTACTACAGTTAGGTTTCCATACATTTCTCGCCAATTGCCTGTGGCCCTAGATTGATTATCTTACGGGCATATAACTTCATTGTGAAACAAGTCAAACAAATTAGTTTCTCGCTTTAATGTGTAACATATCTCCAAGATGTGTGGAATCGACATCTACTGTTAACATTTAATTCTGTGTTATTCTATCAAATGTTTGTAGAGCTTATGGGACTTAACTACGGGGTTATCAGTCCCTAAACTTACAAACTACTTACGAACTACCTTATACTAAGGACGGCACAAATATCCATGCCCGAGGGGGGATTCGAACCCCCGACCGTAGTGGCCGTGCAGACCGTTACTGGCGCGCCGCAGTCCCCTCAGCCACCGCGGTCGGCCCACCTTCACCATTGCAATGAAAGAATTCTACTGTTGTTAATGAGGTGAAATCGATCTATCGAGAAAGCGTGTACTGTCTGAGTTTACACAGCCCTCCCAGTTTCCACCGGAAAGGTAACACACAGTTCTGCGTTTTTCCTGAGGTACCTATGAGCCAAAATTTGTGGGTATGGTGATAATGATACACAGCAACTCCTCCAGACAAATTATAAGTTGTTTGAATTTGACAGTATCGGGTGGATGTTGGAATGACGTCACTGTGGTGCGTGTCAATTCGACGAGTGGTTCCTCTGTTGATAACCTGCCTAAAGTGACTGTGCACCAACTGTCTACTCGTGGTATTTCCCTTAGAGACAAATGACAGACTATACAGCTTACACAAGCTGTATTGTACCCTTCACGATTCGAGTCATATACCCTTCTACTAAATTATACTGAGAATGCAGTTTCAATTCTCTCTCCTTCATGTCGCTGGTACTATGTATTTTCTGTGTGGGGAAGTGTATCGAAAGACAGGTTTCCGGTATATAAGAGTATTTCCATACGAGTGTTCTAGGAAGGGTTCCACTACCTTCTTAGCATCGTCACTTTCATGGTGAAAACTCGCTGACGATGAAAATGAACAATCGTACTTGACAAAGGAGCTTGTGTTTTGTTGCGGGAGCAGCAGGCTTTCTCTCCTTCCTATTCCAGACTCGTGTGCGCCGGGAATGTGGCAGGACGACTTGGGCGAGTACTGCAGAAAGTATTAACTGGATCTGGTCCGTAGAAAGCAAACCCTGCTGTACAGAGCGCTCAACAACTGGAATCGGAACAGCCAATTAACAACTGCACTCATTACTTCCGCCGGCTGCGTACTGCCTTCAAGGTTAACCAGGGAAAGTGGGTGTGTTGTTTGAAATACATGCCAACAGCTTCATTTTGTTCTCGTGCATGTGTCCGCGCTCTCTTCGTTTAAAACAGGATTATGAAAAAAATCTTAGTGTTTTCACAATGTACCCTAAGGTGGAATAATATAATCTCGCTCTAACCTAAGCGAAATTGGGTAGTTAAGATACATTTTTATTTATTTATTTTTTTTTTTTTTGAGGGGGAGGGAGTATCCGGTTACTTGTTGGTGTCTAAAAATAGCTCGAAACTGGTGAAGTTATATTTGTTACTTAGATGTTCTTTGATGTTTTTTGTTCGGCCACCTACTATTCGATGACGCAGAAACACATCATTGGTTTGAACGGTCACCAAATCCTCCTCCCCCACCCCGTGTAATGTGTGTATTTAAGCGCACCGTCGGTTTGCGTCCTCCGTGGATAAATTAGGGAACGGAGCTCCTAAACGATCAGTTAAACTTACTTTAGTTCTTCACATTCACGGAATATGACATCAACTGCGAACGGGTCAAGTGGAAAATGCGCACGCAGCCGGGATTCGAAGCGGGGTCTTCCGTCTGCTAGGCAGTTGCGCTGACCCATACACCACTGGAGACACAGCAACAACCATACCTGCACGGACTACTCAAGCACGCCGCCCGACAGACACCAACTCTTAACTTTCCCCTGCCCACTATTACCAAACTCGCCGTTTTTTCAAACTGATTACCATAAGAGTAAGAGCTTAGGAGTGCCTCCGCACTCAAGAGTGGACTATTGCTCGTCATCGGCATGTTCTAAAAATTTATATATGTGGTTGTCTTATTTCGGAAATAAACAAGACATCACATATCCATATATACAATATGTGTGTATATATAGATATATAAAAAGTTGTTTAGTTCTTGTAATTTGATTTCATAATTCAGCCTAAACAAAAAGTAGTTAATTGACGAAAATCTTCGCAAGAGTTGACTGCCGGCCGCAGTGGCCGAGGGGTCTGCGGCGCGTCAGTCATACTCTGCACGGCCGCTGTGGTCGGGGCTTCGAATCCCCCCCCCCGCCCCCCTCGGGCATGGTTGCTTGTGTCGTCTTTAGTATAAGGTAGTTCATAAGTAGTTTGTAAGTTTAGGGACTGATGACCCCGCAGTAAAGTCCCTTAAGCTTAACAAACATTTGAACAAGAGTTAACTGCATAAATTCTTCCTTAATCAAATGAGAAGTGACGTAACTGACTGGAACAGGGCACTGCAACACTACTCCCGGTGAAAAATTAGAACAATTTACTGGCTGGTATAGAGAAGGAAAATACGCGCATGGAAAAGGTCGATGTATAACAATGAACACAACCATGAAATACTACCAAACTGTTACTGCAGTATTTTCATGCCTGTGAAATATGCTGTCTGACATTGGAGTTAAAAAAAATCAAATGTTTGTATAGCTTATGGGACTTAATTACGGAGTCATCAGTCACTAAACTTACAAACAACTTATGAACTACCTACAACTAAGGACGGCACAAATATCCATGCCCGAGGGGGGATTCGAACCCCCGACCGTAGTGGCCGGCTTGGAGTTAGAGAGATTCTTCGGAAAGTAATTAGGAATTACTGCAGGGAATGTAACTACGTAACAGCGTCGAAACACGCTCAGGGAGTGACCTTTGCAGATGGCGTACTGCCGTAATAGCTAATACTCCGGGCTACTCACTACGCGGTACATGCAGATGTTGTAATTGGAAAGTCTCTCTTGTAGAAACCGCTGGCAACAACTCAGTACCTCATTTGACTGCCCTAAAATTTACTGTGAATATTCCGTTTAATTATGTAAAATTCATATAATTTCAGCGACGTTACAGCAGACAAAAGAACTGACGTACAAGTGAGACCAGCCAGATAGTCCTGAATGTGTGTGTGTATGTCTGTGTGTGTGTGTGTGTGTGGGGGGGGGGGGGGTCAAATTCAGTCAGTGGACTCTAGGTAAATGCCGTTACGCACCGTCGCTGATATACCAAGTGCGAGCAAATGGAATATCAGATCAACTTTGACATGCTCCTTTCTGTTAGCTAGAAACGCCTTAATCCAGCCTCATTCTCAAAGCAGAGAAGTCTTCGGACAAACTGATTTCAGGCGTGCCTCGGGGAAGTGTTACAGGACTGTTGCTTTTCAGAGCATATAGAAATGACCTCGTACATAGGTAACATCGGAAGTTCAGTGAGGTTTCTTGCGGATGATGATGTAGTTTATCGAGAAGTCGCGACTCTCGAAAGGGAAGTGAAATTCAGGAGGATCCGCAGCGTATTGACGCATGGTGTAGGGAATGGCAATACAGCCTCAACGTAAAATTCTGCATTTTCAAAGGGAGAAAGATCCTTCACTATATAACTACGCAAAAACAGTTCGAACACGGGTAGTAATTCTATGAAATATCTGGGAGTAGACCTAAGGGGCAGTTTGAAATGGAACGACCATAAAAAATCAATTGTGGGCAAGGCAGATGCCAGACTGAGATTCATTGGATGAATCCTCAGGAAGTGTAATCCGTCAGCAAAAGAAGTAGGATAAGACAGAGAGAAGATCCAACAGAGAACAGCACGCTTCGTTACGAGATTATTTGGTAAGCGCGAAAGCGTTGCGGAGATGATTAGAAAACTCCAGTGGCAAATCCTGCATCAGAGGCGTTCTCTATCGAGGTACGGGCTTGTGTCAAAGTTCAGAGAGCGTGCGTTTCATGAAAAGTCGACTAATTTACCAGGGTTGGAACTTAAATAGTGTTAACTATGTATTCACAACCGATACAAAAGCGTTACATGTTTGCACTTGTTACTGTACTTCAAAGTAGTCACCAGCGTTGTGCAGAACCCGTTGCCAGGGATGTGGAAGGCGTAGTATACCGTTAGCAGGCCCTGTTCTGTTGGTGGTGCGAATGGGGTGGTTTACTGCCTATCTATTCTCTGGAACAGTTATGAAGCGGGTGGCACGAAGTGGTTCCTTCATCTTCGGAATCAAGTCAGTCACAAGGACTCACGTCACAGTCCCATCGACCGAAAAGAGCATCGATAGCTTGCGTTGTGTGCGCCCGCGCATTGTATTGCAAAATGATGGGTGGGTTGCGCAGGAAGTTTGCCGCTTCTTTCGCAAAGCTGGTCGCAGCTGAAGTTACAAACACGAACGGTAATACTGTGCATTGACGGGGTGCCGTGGATGGGCGTAATGCATTAGGATAACGCCATCACAGTCGTACACGAGGATCACCAAAACTTTAAACATACTGGGGTTCAGACGCACTTTCGACGTTGGCAGTGACCCATAATGACGCCATTCATTGGCTAGGCGTTTCAGTTCTGGCTCGTACGATGTGGCCCACGTCTCATCAAGTGTTACGATAAGACATAAGAAAGCTGCTTCTTCTCTCTCATTGCGCTTCAAATGCGTCTGAAAAGCGTTGTAACGCATCCATTTCTGCATTTCCGTCAAATCATGCGGAACCTATCGTGATGCTATTTTTCGCATGCTCAGGTGTGTGTTCAGGACGCGAAGCAGTCGTATGCGCCTATCCGGTTTCGTGCGCGAGCTCACGAAACGTCAGGCCACGATCACTGTCCCCTAGAGTTGGGCAACACCATTCTTTTCTTAGCAATCGATTCTTGCGATTCAATCCCACATTGTGAATCGATTCCTATGATTCGTTCACGATTCTTTCGCGATTCTTTAGTCTGCATTGGTGCGATTATTACTTCATCTTGCTCATAGATGGCAATACATGTCTGTGTCATGGATGTTGGAATCTTAACCTTTTGCATCTGTTCCTAAGATACGTTCACGATTCTTTCTGGTCGACGACGGCACGATTCTTAAAAAATGCCGAAAAGGTGACAATATGGGTATCGGATTTTTTAATATTTATGGTGCGTAAAGTTCAGACTTAAAATAATAATGAGGCAAAGCCATTCGATTCAGCTCTCAAAAATTGTCGAGAAAATAGTCTGATGTTTTGCGAGCGGTTATAAATACATATTACACTACCAACTATTTCTGCTGTCATCATAGCTCATTTAGTAGCATTGTAGGTTTAGTGAACGTAGGTCACTTATTTCGAATCCTGCTGTAACCTTATAAATTTGTTTCGTTCTGTTTGAATACTTCGGCCATTTAAATATAAATTGAATTAAATCTATGGTAATTAACAGATATCTAATCCTTATAAAATACTTATGTAAAATCAATTAGTTTAAGGAAACACGAAATAAACATTTAAAAATAAAAATCCGTCTCTAAATATTAAATTTCTTTCGAGATGCAAGAAATTCACGTTTATTAAAATGTTTCTTTTTTGTAAAAATCTGTTTTTTCAGGAAAGCTGACAACGTAAAAACCAAAATGGTAAAAAAAATTGAGATGGCTTTCAAAACATTTAAAATTGCGTTTTATATAAAAATAATATTTTTGTAAAATTGAGTTTTCACAAAAACTTCAACTACGTAGATGAACACGAAAAGCTTAAACCTCTCTAAACACAAAATATAATCCAAATCGTTACAGCCATTTCCGGGATACGCGAAATATAAATGTGTAAGGATTGCTCTTTTAAATACATAGTGTCAACTGTATAAAAGACATATTCGTATGTATTGGCAGCTGTGTATTTCGCTGCGTTTTGTTTCTGTCATCTGTAATTCGTGACTAGGCTGTTAATTAACAGCTCACGATCTTCGTTCTGTGCTTCCTTTGTTCACACGCTTTCTGGCTTTCGTAATTATTCGGCACGATTCGCCACCTTCTTTCGAATCATGAATCGTTGGATCTTGGAATCGTCACGAGACAGACTATTCTTTTGAACGACGATTCGTCCGGATCACGATTCGATTCTTACGATTCTTTGTTTGTATTCGTTCAAATGAACGACTCATTGACGAATCACCACAACTCTACTGTCCACTAACGCGGCAACAGTATGCACTACTAATTCAGAGACTCTAGGACGACCTGCCCGATACATGTCTGCCACAGTTTGCCGACCTTCGTTGAACGTGCCACTGTTATGTACCGCAATACCGATTCCCCGCACTCCTCTTGTAGACATCGATGACACTTTCGTGCTGTACGAACTCTAACACATACAATCTTGAGCCAACTTCGTCATTCCTGTTTCGAAAACAGTGACACCGTGACGTTAGACCGCTCGCTCAAAAGTGACTGTTTCCCTCGATTGTGCGCACGCTGGTGACGTGGAATGGGCAAGTCCATTTGCCTTGAAGTATGGTAGGAATGTCAACAACGTGTACAATCACCGACAATAGTAGTTTCCATTTCATATTGTCTCCACAGTATTGTTGTCACTAATTTAGAACCCTCGTACAACTTCCTCGTTCATATATCTCGCGAAGCGACCAGAAGGATAAGATCAGAGAGATTAGGGCCTACACGGAGGTATAAAATCATTTTTCCCGCAAACAAAACGCGAAGGAAATAAAAGGAAGTGACTGGTACGCAAAGTACCCTGCGCCGCACACCATGAGGTTGCTTGCGGAGTACGAATGTAAATGTAGGTGTTCTCCTGTGTGTAGCGTACAGCTGAGCTTGTGAACTGAAGGATGTACACGGACTCTATGACTAAACCATAGAGTGTAGCATCCACAAAATACCTAGGAATTACTATTACTTCAGACTTAAATTGGAAAGAACACGTAGATAATGTCGTGGGAAAGGCGAACCAGAGACTGCGTTTTATTGGTAGAACCCTTAAAATATGCAACAGAACTACAAAAGAAACAACATACACTACGCTTGTCCGTCCATTTTTCGAGTATTGCAGCCCAGTGTGGGATCCTTATCAGGTGGGTTTGACGGAGGACATCGAAAGAGTCCAAAGAAGGGCAGCTCGTTTCGTATTGTCACGATACAGGGGAGACAGCGTTACGGAAATGATACAGGATCTGTAAGGGAATAATTACAACAACGGCGCTTATCGCTGCGGCGTGGACTACTTATGAAACTCCAATCGCCAACATACCTCTCCGAATGCGAAAATGTATTGTTGACTCTCACTTATATAGGTAGAAACGATCATCAGAATAAAATACGAGAAATCAGAGCTCGAACAGAGATTCAGGTGTTCTTTCTTCCCGCGCGCTTTCGGGATGGAATGGGAGATAAATAGTATAATGGTGGTTCGATGAACCCTCTGCCAGGCACTTAAATATGATTTGCAGAGTATCCCATGTAGATGTATATATAAGAGCACTGCTAAAAATACGAGGGGGAGTTGGAAACTAAGTTTCTCTTGTCGACTGTGGGCAGAGTTGTATATGAAAGGAAGAAAATACAATGAGATATTAAAAATCAGACATACCTTAATTTTTCTACATATTTTCCAAGTACATTGAAACATGTGTCAAACCGCATTATAAGCTTCACAAAATGCCGCCCAGGAAAAAATTAGGGCGTTTACTACGGTAGAAGCGTTGAAAGTATAGGGGCGAAAGACAGCGCAGCAGGTGAACGCGCACGTGCAAGACGCCGCTACACCTTTGGGTAGAGGGCGGCCATGAATATGGCAATGACTCGTTTCGGATTGTGACGGGGGATGAAACGTGGGTCCACCATTACACGCCCGAATCGAAGACTGCATCCATGGAGTGGAAATTATCCGTAATCATTTGTCCGAAAGAAGTTCAAACGCATTCCGTCTACAGGTTAAGTGCTGCTCACAGTTTTCTGGGACGCCCCAGGAATTCTGTTGCTGGACTTTTTGGAGGATGCAACCATCAATGCTGCGCGGTACTGTGCGACTCTGTCGAAATTGAGAGAGGTGATTCGGAAAAAGATGCCTGGTCATCTCACATCTGGATTTCTGCTGGTTGATAACAATGCGATACCATACTAGGTTGACGGCAACGCAAAACCATTTTGCAACTCTTGGTTGGGAGCGCCTACACCATCCGACATGCAGTCCTGATCTCGCACCAAGTGACATCCGTCTGTTTACAGCTTTGAAGGAAGACGCTTTAGAAGCAGTGCTGGCGTCAAACAAGCCGTTCAACGCGTCTTCCGTATGCAACTCCCTGATTTTTTTTCTTGGACGGCTATTTCAAGCTTATAAAGCGGTATGTCTACATCTACATAGATACTCTGCAAACCACATTTAAGTGCCTGGCAGAGGGTTCATTAACCACTTTCATAACCTTCCTCTACCATGTTTCAAATGTTAGTATAGCTTATGTGACTTAACTACGGGATCATCAGTCCCTAAGCTTACAAACTACTTATGAAGTAGCTAATCCTAAAGACGACACAAATATGCATGCCCGAGGGGGGATTCGAACCCCCGACCGTAATGGCCGTGCAGACCGTGACTGGAGCGCCTCAGTCCCCTCGGCCACCGCGGCCGGCCTTCCTCTACCGTTCCATTCTCGAATAGAGCGCGGGAAGAACGAACACCTAAATCTTTCCGTTTTCGATCTGATTTCTCTTATTTTATTGGGATGGTCATGTCTCCCTATGCAGGTTGTTGCTAGCAAAATATTTTCGCATTCAGAAGTAAAAGTCGGTGATTGAAACATCGCAAACAGATCACGCCGCAACGAATAACGTCTTTCTTTTAATGATTTCCACCCCAATTCGTGCAACGTTTCCGTGACGCTTTCCTCACCGTAACGTGATAAAACAAAACGAGCTGCCCTTCTCTGAACCTTTTCAATGTCTACCGTCAATTTCACCTGGTGAGGGTCCCACAAGGGGCAACAGTACTCCAAGTGAGGACGCACAAGTGTGATGTAGGCAGTCTCTTTGGTGGAGCTGGTGCATCTTCGAAGCGTTCTGCCGATGAAACGTAACCTTTGGTTCGCCTTCCCCACAATATTTTCTGTGTGTTCTCTCCAGTCAAAGTTGTTCGTAATTGTAACTCCTAGGTATTTAGTAGAATCTACGACCTTAAGGTTTGACTGATTTATCGCGTAATTGAAGTTCAGCGGATTTCTTTCAGTGGTCATGTGTATTACTTCACACTTTTCTTTATTTAGTGTCAATTGCCAATTTTGCAGAAATTTTGTCTAAATCGCTTTGCAGTTGCTTTGTCTTTTAAATCGTTTATAATCACAAGAAAGAGTAGGGGACCTACAACGCTTCACAGGGGAACGCCAGATATCACTTCTGTTTTACTCCATGACTTAAGTCCTGTGAAGTTGGCACCCCTTTTTTGGAAAATGTACATTTTTTTTCGGAGTTCTAGACAGATATACAATAGTTCTGGAGTTCTCTGTACAAAATTTAAATAGTTCTGCATAATTTCGCCGAAAAAATAGGAAAAATTACCACAAAATTTAGTTTTTTCAAAATAATTTTCTGCCTAATTGTTCAAACATATTTCTGATCACAGTTCTAAATAGCTCTCAAAGAGTTCTACAGGAAATCCTAATGACATTTTTCTGTGCAGATTATACTTCATGAGATAATTGCAATAATGGGGAATCGATTTACACGCTACTGTGAAGTTGGCACCCCTTTTCTCAAAAATGTGCATTTTTTTCAGAGTTCTAGGCAGATATGCAATAGTTCTGGAGTTCTCTGTACAAAATTTAAATAGTTCTGCACTAATTCGAGAAAAAATTACAAAAAATTGTAACAAATTTTAGTTTTTTCCAAATAATTTTTTGCCTAATTGTTCAAACATAGTTCTGATAACAGTTCTAAATAGCTCTCAAAGAGTTCTGCAGAAAATCCTAATGATATTTTTTTGCCCAGATAATAGTTCACGAGCTAATTGCGTAAATAGGGAGAAAAACTACACAAAATTGCGCCTGAGTCGTGTGAAGTTGGCACCCCTTTTTTCAAAAATGTAAATTTTTTTCAGAGTTCTAGACTGATATGCAATAGTTCTGGAGTTCTCTGTACAAAATTTGAATAGTTCTGCAGAATTTCGCCGAAAAAATAGTAAAAATTACCACAAACTTGAGTTTTTTTAGTTTTTTTAAAATAATTATTTTCCTATTAGCACAAACATAGTTCTGATCACAGTTCTTAATAGCTGTCAAAGAGTTCTACAGGAACTCCTAATGATATTTTTCTGTGCAGATTATACTTTATCAGATAAATGCATTAATGTGGAATCCATTGTCACGTTACTGTAAATTGGAACCATTTTTTTTTTTTTTTTTTTTTTTTTTTTTTAGAAATACACATTGTTTTGGGGTTCTGTGTACATATACTATAGTTCTACAGTTCATGTGAATATTTCTATGTAATTGCCCGAAAAAAAAATTGGAATATCTGATAAGCTGTCTTATTTGTGCCCGTTATTCGAGAAATATACATTTTTCTTAGGTCTTGACAGATATTCTATCCGCTGCACATTCAATTTGTTGTTTTTACGTATGAGTGATTACTGCTTATCGTAAACAAGAACTATTGCACATGTCCCTAGAACTCTGGAAAAAAGTCTATTTTTTTAGAAAAAAACGGGTGCAAATTCCACAGTAGCATGTAAATGAATACTTCATTATTGTAATTATCTCATAAAGTATAATCTTCACAGAAAAATGCTATTAGGATTTCCTGTAGAACTCTTTGACAGCTATTTAAAACTGTGATCAGAACTATGTTTGCGCTAATAGGCAAATAACTATTTTAAAAAAACTAAAAAAAGTTTGTGGTAATTTTTACTATTTTTTCGGCGAAATTATGCAGAACTATTTAAATTTTGTACAGAGAACTCCAGAACTATTGTATATCTGTCTAGAACTCCGAAAAAAATGTACATTTTCCAAAAAAGGGGTGCCAACTTCACAGGACTCATGACTTACCGTCAATTACAACGAACTGTGTTCTTTCTGATAGGAAATCGTGAATCCAATCGCACAATTGGAGAGAGATTCCATAAGCACGCAATTTCATTAGAAGCCGCTTGTGGGGTACAGTGTTAAAAGCCTTCCGGAAATCCAGAAATATGGAATCTATTTGAGATCCCTTGTCGATGGCACTTAACACTTCATGTGAATGAAGGGCAAACTGTGTTTCGCAAGAGCGATACTTTCTGAATCCGTGTTGACTGTTGGTTAATAGGTCGTTCTCTTCGAGGTAGTTCATAATATTCGAACAAAGTATATGTTCCAAAATCCTACTGCAAATCGACGTCAAGGGAGATTGGCCTGTAATTTTGGGGATCACTTCTATTGCCTTTCTTAAATGTTGGAGTAACTTGGGCAACTTTCCAGTCTTTGGGTACGGATCTTTCGCCGAGTGATCGGTTGTATATGATAGTTAAGTATGGAACTATTGCATCAGCATACTCTGAGAGGAATGTAGCTGGTATACAATCAGGCCCGGAAGATTTATTTTTGTTTAGCGACTTCAATTGTTTTACTACTCCAGGAACATCTACTTCTAAGTTTCGCATGCTGGCAGCTGTTCTTGAATTCTGGAGTGACAATGTACTGAGAAATTATGAAGAAAAATATAGATATGTTTTAATGTTTTTTTTTTAGTTTCATACTAAACTACATACGACAGGGGAAATTTATTTTTCAGCTCCCCCTCGTATTTTCAGGGTAGATCTATAAGAATGTTGTAATATGTGGCGATTGCCTTTATAGTTGAAGAACGAACAAATACATAAATTAATCCTGTTAGAATTAATTATGTTGTGTGAAATGTCATTTGCTGGATGGATGCAACTTAATAACGGCGGCGGTGGCGGGTGGAGGGTGGCGAGGTGAGTGGGGCATTTGACCGGGCAGATGGCCGGCCGGGGCAGCAGATGGCGTCGCGGGGGATTGCCGGAGATGGCGCGGCGCCCTCTCTAACTCCGCTGCCAGCTGCAATCTGCCGCGCCGTAATTTCCCTGCAGGCCGCGTGCTGCGGCAAATCACAAAACCACACCAATTTCCCAATAATCACCTGCATATAATTGAAACGAGATAAAAACTCAAATTGGGCGAACAACGTTGAAATGATACGCTTCTGAATGCAGTGTTAATTACTGGTAACCTGGTAACTTTCATACGACCAGACATTTATACTAAACGATTTTTTGAGATAGTAGCATTTAAAATTTAATACAAGGCTTTACTCGTCAACGACTCTCAGCGTTCGCCTATAATTTTGTAGATTCAGTTTAGATCATAAGAAGAGGAACAGAATTCTCTAGTCGTAATACTTAACGCGTGTTGCACGGAAACTTTTAAAAGACACTGATAAGCCAAAACGTAGTCGCGGTGGAGTGGTTGAACGTTCTAAGGCGTCTTGCTACAGAACGCGCGGTTGCTCGCCGTCGGAGGTTCGAGTCTTCGCTCAGGCGCGCGCGTTTGTGTGTGTGTGTGTGTGTGTGTGTGTGTGTGTGTGTGTGTGTGTATTCCTTAGAATAAGTTACAGTAGTATGTAAACCTAGGGACTGATAAACGCAGCAGTCAAGTCCCGCCGGCCGCGGTGGCCAAGCCGTCTGCGGCGCGTCAGTCACAGTCCGCACGGCCACTACGGTCGGGGGTTCGAATCCCCCCTCGGGCATGGATATTTCTGCCGTCCTTATTTGTAGCTAGTTCATAAGTAGTTTGTAAGTTTAGGGACTGATGACCCGGTAGTCAAGTCCCATAAGCTCTACAAACAGTCAAGTCCCTTAGATTTACAAACATTTTTGAGTCAAAACATACTCACTATTCAACGACTATTGCATGCCATTTGGTGATGTTAAAGACGTGATTCGTTCTGGAGTATAAAAGCGAAACACAGACGAATAATGAATCGTCAAGCGACTTGGACAAAGGGGAGATTGTCATGACCCAACGCTTGAGAAAGAACGTCTGCGATGCGACTACACAAATAAAATGTTCATATGTTTGTTAACCTTAAGGGACTTAGCTACGGGGTCATCAGTCCATAAACTTACAAACTACTTATGAACGAGCTTATATTGAAGACGGCACAAATATTCATGCCCGAGAGGGAATTCGAACCCCCGACCGCAGCGGCCGTGCAGACCGTGACTGGCACGCCGCAGACAGCTCGGCCACCGCGGCCGGCGCGACAACGTAGGCCAGGTGTTCGCGTGGTACTGTCAACATCGAAGCAAAGTGAAAAAAATAACGGTAAAAGGAAAGGTAAGCGACGAGGTATTTCTCGTGCACACCGCATCGCAGATCGTTGACGTCGCAGCTTTTCCCGCTGTGTAAAATGTGATAAATGGCGACAGTACAGTGCTGGTGTACAAGCAAGTTTTTCCAGACACTCTTCATTGTACATTATTTACGTGGAGCTCCGTGCTACTCGACTCCTACGTATTCCCATGTTGGCCCAGAGACATTGAATGGGGACACACCTGGGATTACATGGGGTATGGTGATACTGATCGAAGGTACCAGTGCAACTTGCAGACCGCTTGCATCCCTTCATGCTTGATAGCTTCTGCAGTACCAACGGCATCTCCCAGAAGTATGACTTTCATTCACACTAGAGGAACGTGCTACATTGATTTGAAGAGCATGGCGGCGAAATGTTAGTGTCTAGATCATCAAGGTCGCATGATTTGAATGCAGTGGAACACTTGTGGGACGGACTGGGTACCAGCTCCGCTCTCTAAAACGACCAACAATGATTTACGGGAATTAGGTGGCCTCTGTAGTCTGTACGCACATCTGGTCGACTTGAGGTTCCACGTAACTCTAGAAACCTCTAAAGGATTTGTTCAATCCATGACTGCCAGAATCGCTAATGTTTTACAGTCCAAAGATTGATCGACACGCTGTTAACTAGGTGCCCATAATATTTTTTATGATCAATGTATGTCATAATAAATGGAAAAATTGGGGTAGATGCGAAATTCCAACTGATGTTATGTGCGTATTGCAGGCAGTTGCCTCAACTTGTCAGGCCTCTTTCTTCACCAAATAAACACTCCTTCCACGGGTGTATGGGAGTAGCACCCTCATAGGAAAGGATATATTGCTCGCTTGTGGTTTAATCTGCTAAGAGTATACATCAATCGAATGACTGGATGATCAAAAAGTCAGTATAAATCTGAAAACTTAATAAATCACGGATTAATGTAGATAGAGAAGTAAAAATTAACACACATGCTTGGAATGACATGGGCTTTTATTCGAACAGTAATAATAATTAAGTATTGTTAGACGCGTGACAGATCTCTTGCGCACGTCGTTTGATGATCGTGTGCTCAGCCGCCACTTTTATCATGCTTGGCCTCCCAGGTTCCCAGACCTCAGTCCGTGCGATTATTGGCTATGGGGTTACCTGAAGTCGCAAGTGTATCGTCATCGACCGACATCTCTAGGGATGATGAAAGACAACATCCGACGCCAATGCCTCACCATAACTCCGGACATGCTTTACAGTGCTGTTCACAACATTATTCCTCGACTACAGCTGTTGTTGAGGAATGATGGTGAACATATTGAGCATTTCCTGTAAAGATCATCATCTTTGCTTGGTCTTAATTTGTTATGCTAATTATTGCTTTAAGCGCCATCTGTCGGACATTTTGAACTTTTTATTTTTTGTTCTAATAAAACCCCATGTCATTCCAAGCATGTGTGTCAATTTTTAACTATCTACATTATTCCGTGATTTATTAAGTTTTCAAATTTATACTGACTTTTTGATTACTCGGTATATTCACTGAAGTGAAAAGAATCCATTCACAATAAGCCAGAGACCCACGTTAGAAAACTTATTCACGAAATGGGTCATGCACAATTTCTTACATTCCAGATTTGGCCTTCAAAATACTAATTCAGATGTATTGTTTCATGCCATCCTTAGTGACAGTTTCATTCCAGGGAATGAAGTCGATGTTTACTACTGATTACCCGGTCTCCACACAGTTATGTCGTCGTCATTGAATAAATGTTAAAATAACAAATCATATACCTGTGGACTAGAATGGCGAGTTACACACCACCATATTGTAGCCTCGGATACTGTGACGATAAAGGTGGCGACAAATAAGGAAAGCTTGATTAAAATTACATTGTTTCGGTAGCAAAGGGATCTGTCGTTTCAACCGTGGCGTGGACGTGTTGCTTTCTAACAGAATATGTTCTGGATTTTTCACGCAGTCGAGTAGTGCGTCATGTTCATTCTTAGATTTGTCGTAATTTCTTTTAGCGAAATATTGACTTTGACAATCGGCTACCTTACCACTACTGAACGTGGGCGTGGCCGATGTCCATTTCTTAAAGTGTAATTTCTCACACGCCATACGTCCCATACGTTGAGCGCTTCAACTTCAAGACACGTTTTATAACACTCTAATCATGCACATGGGGAGTCATCAGCAGATAATATTGTTCCTGCTATAACTGTTGGTACACTACTTCCAAATTAACTTTACTACAGATTAAAGTTGACCTCTCATTCAACCGGTTCCTTGTTAGATTTTCTCGTTTCTTATGTGGTTATGCGTGTTTGGGATGTAACTTAATTCCACTGTGGATGCTGTACCGAGGGTCTGGTTTAGTTTACTGATATTTGTGTGAACTTCAAAGGTGCTTCGCTGTGAAGCAACTGGAGCTTCGGGCAAGTGGATGTTAGGCGAACTAGCCAAGAAACATACCTTGTGCTAGCAGTAACGTCCACTTGGCGGGCTTCAATTTTATTGAGAAGCAGCACCATCTATTAAACTGAAGGGTGGCGCATCAAGGAGGATAAGATCTCCTATAGAAGTAGTGTGACCGAAGAGCACAGTGTTCGGCCTCTCAATCAAATCAAATGTTTGTACAACTTATGGGACTTAACTACGGGGTCATCAGTCCCTAAGCTTACAAACTACTTATGAACTAGCTAAGACTAAAGACGGCACAAATATCCATGCCCGAGGGGGGATTCGAACCCCCGACCGTAGTGGCCGTGCTGACCGTGACTGGAGCGCCTCAGTCACATCGGCCACCGCGGCCGGCTTCGGCCTCTGTCGAGGTGTTGTCTGAAATAGAGAGTAAACTTTGATTGAAGAGGGTGCAGAGGGGGGGAGGGTCTATACATCCTCGGCAGTAGGAATACACGAGTGATGGCACCCCTTAGGGAACATAGGGAGGGAATGGGGAAAAGAAATATGCGCGCCGTGCGTGTTCCTCGGGGACACATTCTGTATATTGTATAGGCCACTCGCGCAGCTGTTGACGCCGCCACGTGTCGGTCGCGTGGATTCTGACAACGTAAGTAGCACGTTCGTTCAACCACAGTCTAACATATACAGTCACGACACTCACTGCTGTAAAAGTTGTTACCAACTGACAGTTGCGACACTAGCGCTCCTAGCGGTGGGCAAGCTGCCGAAGTAGTGATGTTTGTTTATAATCGCTTTTGTAGGTAATTAACCAAATACTTACTATAATTGTTGCGTTACAAGCATTATTAGAATATCGAGAGACAAACATAATACGCAAATTAATATAAAAACAGCCTCATTTAAATGATTCAATGGTATAAAGAAAAACTGTCATGAACAAATACTTACGAATATGTGTATAGTTGCAGCTTATTCTGCTAAAAGTAAGTTGCATATAAACATTATGGTATAATAAATTTCTATTAGGGTCTGTTCTTACTATGACAGCCAGTTTTTGATGTGTATCAATTTGGTACGCAGTCTTATGATTCTCACATTTTTATGTGTCACTCGTCTTTTTTATACGTGCATATTCTTTTAAGTGCACTTACTTTAGCTTTAAAAAAACTAACGTTTTGATGATTCTTGCCATTTGTGGTTCAGGTGTAGCAACAATTGTGGAATTGGGTTCTTTGTTGGAAAACAGTTTTGTTGCTTTTATCGCTATATTGCCATGTCTGTGACGTTTTTCCTTCATCTATAGCTGTGATGGTTGATTTGGTATGTTAAATACAGGATTTATTGCATTCTATATATGTTTCCTATGTTACACCCTCACCGATTTTACTGGAATTGTAATGAAGAATACTTAACGTTCCTGCATAGAAATGGACGTCTCTCTGCTAAAGGGCACGTCTCCTGGTGTTTACTAGGCATTTTTATTTTAAATAGAAAATGAAATTACTCATTTAAAGCCTGTATGTTACAGGATGATTGTAAATCATCTGTCCTGTAATGTACCGTTTCGTACCCTATCAGGGATCTTATGAAACCTAAGAAAGACAAATGGGGAACTATTTTTAAAGTATTACCTATTTATAAGGCACTACATACGTTCCCTAATGTAAAAAGTATGCTGAAGTCAATCTAAACGATACTATTCGTTCTCGTCAACTATCGTATTCAGAAACGTAGCGTGCCGGCCGCTTGGAGCGCTGCTATCACAGCGTATAACAAAAAATCTGTGGGAGTCTCGTGACTATATGTTAGACTATGGTTCAACTAACAAAGGGAAAACACACTGCCGCGGCCGAGCGTATTGAGGCGCTATGCTGCGATTCGAGAGGCCGTCGGGGGTTCGAATTCCTCCTCGGGCATGGATGTTTGTGCTGTCTTTAGTATAAGGCAGTTCATAAATAGGTTGTAAGTTTCGGGACTGATGACCCCCGCAGTTAAGTCCCATAAGCTTAACAAACATTTGATTTTTGAAAAAATACGCATTGCACGGTTCGCTTATTTTACTCTTTATATATTTTTTCTCTGTTGGACTTAAGATAGCTTTTAGATACACACACACACACACACACACACACACACACACACACACACACACACACACGTTTTCCTTCAGTACCATCACAGATGATCAACAGATAAATGAAAGGCACCAGAGTAACAGAAACGCAATGTATGAAGCCCCCGTTGAGTGCCATTGAGAATAATTATTATAGTTTCCCATAAGATACCAAGAAATTTCAACGTAAAGGCGATCAGTAGTCCAATAATTAACTTCTAGACTCGAGGTTTAGACGCTAAACAAAACAATGAATACTGTCTGAACCATTCCTCAACAAAGGTAATCAAATGCACGTCGTCAGTACAAGAGTGCCATAGCACTTAACATACAGTAAAGTCACAGACACTAAAAGTTTCCAAAGCGCTGTGTGTTTTTCTATAAAGCCAAAGCAATTTCTTTCACATGTGCATATCTGAAGGACGTCCCATGGACTGAATCGTGAAAACGCGGACACTGCGCTCTGTATTTCCAACTAAAACATGTCCAGCGAAAATACATAAATGCCTCGTCCTGTACGGAATTCAGATACCGTCTGAGCACTAGAGGCAGTAACAGACGTGTGGCATATAGAAGTTCCGGTGGGTTCGGGATCCGCGTACGCATAGTTAAATGGTTAGGAGTCCGCTCTTGAAAAGTGGGAAATAGGGATTCGCGTTGTGATCCGACGCAAATTTTCGTCACCAAAAAATTGTACAGCTGATGGTTAATCATATTGGAAACATTGAATATATTTCTTGCACCACAGATGTGCCACTATCATATTCTAGTGATTAAAAAAAAAAGTGATATCACTTAACACAAGTAGAGCCCACTATACTGTCTGTACCCAACTGCTTGTGGAATTCGTTTGGTAAACACAAATCAGTACCAATACACTCTGCAGAGAGAAACTTTGTTATTACCACTATTTCGGTTGCCGTAATGTAGTTGTTTCCAGTCCGTAGAACCTACAGAAAGATCTCTAACTATTTTAGTTCATTCTGCTGATGACAGTATGTCAGATCTAGGTATCTCTACTGACCCCCCCCCCCCCTTCTTCCAACTTGGAATTTGTTTTCAAATCCCCGTAAAACCATTTCATATTTACAAGAGGCAAAAAATTTATTTCCCTGTGATCTCTGACTAGTCTTCGAAATGCGGTATTACTAGGAAACTTATTGAGAGCGCATTAACAACTTACATTGTGAAGTCACTAATTTCTGACTGTGCCCCTAGACCAGGGGTGGCAAAAAATTTAACTTTTATTTCACGTAAAACTTGCAAAAGAGCATTCCATTTATCGTCTTTCGTATCATATCGAATAACAATAGGTATGTTTCATTCCACTAATTCAACATTCGTTAAATTTACGTGTATACCTTTTTTTAAAACAGTACTGCATGTTGCGCGGCATGTGGTGGAGGCGATGGACGTGCGAGACGTAAGAGGACGGGAGAGGCAGTTGGTGGAGCGTCGGACGTCGCTTGACTTTCCTCCCGTTGTAAATTTCGTGGCGGCCAGTTTGCTGGGGGGTGAGCGGCTTCGGAGCTGCGGGCGGTCGTTGGCAGTGGCGACCGCCGGAAAGCAGTGCAGCTTCGGTACCTGTCTAGCCTCCTGGCCTGAGCAGAACAGGGAAGACGGCACTCTGGTTTAGGAATCCGTAGCATTCGGTTGTGGTGACTGCAGGTTGGACTCACGTAGCGTGCACCTTCGCCGCTGTCACATCAGCCCCAGACGATACACGACGGCGTCTGCAGCTCTTTTTCTACCTGAGAGAGGGTAAGAATTCGCTGCACCGTGCGACAGACGATCCTTCAGACTGATGTTGCTTTCTTTGAACCGTAATCGCTTCAGCTACTGCTTTTGCATTGAGTATTCGGAAATATAATTTTGAATCATGTCCAGCCACTGAAGGCTACTATCAGTCGTACAATGGGAATTACTATTAAGTGAATTTTATCCATTATGGATGTTGAACTCCGTGACTGTTCCTTATAGGTTGTGGAAATAAAATCCGCTACCAGTCACAATTATTGGCGGTTTATTAAAACACTACCGGTTTCGGGCTTGTGCCCATCTTCAGGTGTTTACATTCAGTGTTGTTGACTGTTTAAAGAAAATGTAAATTACTTTGTGACAAGCACGCAGTTAAACATACACAGGTATTATATAGATATACATATACATAAAACAAGCATGGTATGTGGTGGAGTGATTTGTGATAAGGCTCTAACTGTACTCACATATAAGTAAAGTATCGAGTTCATGTTCGTAAATTTCTCATTGATATTAGTTGAGAACATTGTAGTAACAGTAACATGATGGAGTGTAAATTAGCATCATGTTACTGTTACTACAAAGTTCTCAACTAATATCAATGAGAAATTTACGAACATGAACTGGATACTTTACTTATATGTGAGTACAGTTAGAGCCTTATCACAAATCACTCCACCACATACCATGCTTGTTTTATGTATATGTATATCTATATAATACCTGTGTATGTTTAACTGCGTGCTTGTCACAAAGTAATTTACATTTTCTTTAAACAGTCAACAACACTGAATGTAAACACCTGAAGATGGGCACAAGCCCGAAACCGGTAGTGTTTTAATAAACCGCAAATAATTGTGACTGGTAGCGGATTTTATTTCCACAACCTACTATTAATTTATTGTAGAAACAGTTTAGTAGTGAGTACCGCTATTATCTTTATCTGATCCACCGAAGAGTTTACATGTTAATTTTTTTTTCCATTTTTTGTTTAATATGAGTAAATTTACATATGAATAGGAAAATAAATCAGAGAGTGAAACTTAAGTTGCCTTTGAAACGCCCATCATTCATGCATTTCAAAACTATTAGCTGACTGAGTTGATACTTCATTTCATTGGATGTCATATAAGAGAATAAATAATGTGGCTCATAATATGGTAATAAGGGCACTATTAGTCACATGTGACTTTTAACAGAGTAGTCTTTCAAGTAAAACCCGTCTTTTCCTTTTCATAATTGATCTATTATGCTCGAAGACTTGCTTGTATTTTATGTAATCAGTTATGGAAAGTACGTACACCAATTGACATTACCATTGGTTTCTGCCTCAGTACCATCTTTTAATTTCAGTAGTACAAAATAAATGTTTCATTGTAATAATGTGGTTTTACTGATGACGTTTGATTCCGTATTACGAAGTTAGCGATATGTCCCGCCTAATGCATCTTCATCCACCTGTCTGTGTTATTTACAGTAACTAACAGACTTGAATGTAGAATACTTTTCAGTAACAATCATAACTGTCGAAATTTTAAAGTAAGGCTGTCAGGTTAAGTAAAGAATAAGCAATATTTATATTTGCGATACATAACGTTCAGAACTAAAGTATCTATTTCCTAAAGCAGTTGAATACTACTATCCAAAATTCTCGAGAGAACAGACTATGAGTTTCCCAAATACGTATAATAATGTACTTAAAAGAAATACTGGTAATTCGGTGAGCAATGTACCTCTGTGGTATCGCCATTTAGGCTGAAAACATGTATCTCCCCCCCCCCCCCTCTTGTAATAAATCCCTGCCATGAACACTAAAGCACAGTAAAAACTAAATGCGCTGTTAAGCGAATGTAACAAAAGCACTGTTACCTTACGCGTCTACTAAGGCTGCTGAAATTTTATCAACTATGACGGGTTTTTGATAAATCTTCAAAGTGAACCTTAAGGGAAGCTTTGCGCATGCGCAAAGCAAATAAAATGAAATCAAATGTTCAAATGTTTGTTAAGCTTATGGGACTTAACTACGGGGTCATCAGTCCCTAAACTTACAAACTACTTATGAACTACTTACGAACTAGGACGGCACAAATATCCATGCCCGAGGGGGGATTCGAACCCCCGACCGTAGTGGCCGTGCTGACCGTGACTGGAGCGCCTCAGTCACCTCGGCCACCGCGGCCGGCAAATAAAATGGCCTTCTACGAGAATAAATAGAAGAATCGTAATTAAATACATGTCCACAAAGTAAGTTCCGATTGCTTCTATAAAACAAACGTGTACAGATACACAAGTAATATTTATTGTACAAAAATCTACAACAAACTTCTACATAGCTTCCGAAACTTTGTACGCACTTGTCACAACGTGGCTTCTTCATATGTTGCCTCCTGTATATTCAACCATGTGGTAACGTTTTCTGTCAGTAACAATTTCGTGAGTTAGTGATCGTGAGATTTGCGTAACTTACATAGCAAGGGCAGTAAGTGTAAACTTACGGTTGTGCATAATCTTCTCTTCAATTCTGCCAACCCTGTTCATCGGTAACCACAGACGGGCGTCCACTTCGTTCTTCATCGTGCAGTCGATCATGTCCTACATTTAAGTCTGATCCATCTCCTAACCATTGAATCACTCATAACATGACATAATAAAGATGACTACAAAGCACACGTCGACAATAGCGATCTGAAAATGGCGTACATGTCTCCTCCTTCAGTGAGAGTAACTGCCGCGTTTGCTCGGAACTGCGTTCGTAGCGCTGCCGCGGATACAAATAGAACCGGAACTTTGTGGATGACCCTCGTATACAACTTCATTTTTTACATGGACAGCTTCTTTTTCGGCGCTTCACTGAACCATTGAACACGCAGTACGCACCGCCAATGTTTTGCGGTGTTAAACAACTTCGGGGAACTGTAAAGCAGATTTTGTAGGGAGTTTTTGAGAGTTGCATCTAACTACTTTACGTAATTGATATTTGATTCTGAACTTTACGAACCATATATATAAAATTTTAAATCACAGTACTTCAATTACCGTTTGGTCTCCCTGGCAGTGTGACTAATGGGGGAAAAGTCTGTTTCAGTTGAAGACGTAAACTTCGTATGGCGTCAACTAGCAAAGAAGTATGACCCAAGAAGAGGAAGGCTACAGAGGAGTTGAGAACTGTTCAAGACAGATGGAAAGTTAACTATTTTTTTTGTGGCATATAAAACAAAACCGATATGTCTAATATGCAAGCAATCCATCTCGGTTCCAAAAGAATATAACATAAAACGTCATTAAGAGACTAAACATGCAGTTACGTTTGGTAAGTACAAGGGATCATTTTGACAAGATAAAGTAAACGACTTAAGAAAGAAACTTAAGACTCAACAGCAGTTATTTACAAGGGCGAATACAGAGTCAACTTATTATGTAAAAGCGAGTTATGCAGCCATATTCAGACGGCGAAATTGTAAAGGAATGCTTGAGACCGTCGTCGAAATTGTGTGTCCAGAAAAGAAACAGGATTCCTCAAAAATCAGTCTGTCTCGTCAAATTATTTCCAAACGTGTGGACGATATTGGTAGACAAATTGAAGGTAATTTAAAAAATTGTGCATATGAGTTTTATGTTTTATTCAATAGCTTTGGCTGAGTGCACAGTTATGGTGGATACCGCCCAAGTGGCGATTTATGTCAGAGGTGTTGACACGTATTTCAATAAAGCAGAACAACTAGCGGCGTTGTATCCACTCAAGGATACCACGAAGTGACCAGATTTGCTGGAAGCAGTTACATCGACGTTAAGTCGGTTTTCGTTAAAGCTTGACAACCTGTCGGGGCTAACATCGGATGGGGCTCCAGCAATGGCTGCGAAACACGGTTTAGTTCAGTTAATTGAAAACGAGGCCCGCATAATTAGTAATACATCGATGTTAAATCTTCATTGCGTTATCCATCAAGAGAATTTATGTGCCAAGTCCCTCAAAATGGACCATGTCATGAAGGTAGTTGTGAAAATAGTGAACTTTATTAATTCGAGAGGTCCGAATCACCGTCAGTTCAAAGAATTTTTGAATTTTTGGATTCAGAGCATAATATTTCGTATTATACGGAAGTAAGATGGAAGTAGGGAGCAGTGGAAGAAAATAGTTAGACACCGTACGGGGATATTGTTTGGTTCACTGACGGGTCAAAATCAGACCAAGGCGTTGGGGCCGGACTATACGGATGCAGCCAAGACTGGAGGGGGTCATCTCTTTAGGAAAACTGGCCTCGGTATTCCAGACCGAAACCACTGCCATCGGGGCGTGTGTGGAGGAGAATTTGCGTAGGTGCTACAAAGATCGTAGCACGTATATCTATTCAGACAGCCAGGCAGCCCTGAGATCACGGCAGCTCCTGCAGCAAGGTCTAAAATTGTTGCAGAATGTCACAGGCGTCTGGTGGAGCTAGGGGAAAGCAATAGAGTAAACCTATTGTGGGTCCCTGGCCACTCGGGGATCAATGGCAACGAACATGCCGACAGATTAGCCAGGATGGGGGGCAGAGTCTCCATTTATTGGACCGGAACCTGTCCTGACAATCACCAAGGCAATGATCAAATTGGAGCTACGTAACTGGCTCAGAAGACAGCACGTAGAATATTGGACCAAAGTCTACAACAAAAACATGGCAAGGTAATAATGCCAAAGCCATGTTTTAAAAGAAGCTCTGCAATCCTGGGCCTGAACAGGAGAGAGATTAGACTCGTGGTTGGATTGCTGACAGGCCATGGGAATTTCAGAAAACACCTACATAGAATTGGAATAACAGAAGAGGACCCTAAATGTAGGATCTGTGATGACGGTGATGAAACTGCGTCACATCTAATCTTCGAATGCATTGCATTGTAGAGTAAAAGGCACAGAACATTTGGGACAACCGGACCCGAAGAAATTGTGTCTAATAAAGAACTGGTAAAGGGACTCCTTGCACTGTTCAAGGGCATTGGTTGGCTTTACTAGATATACAGGGAGCGATACCGCACAATAAACTTAGTTTCGGTGCGGGCAGTGGCGGGTTGGACCAAGACTGTTTTGGCTTCCCTGGAAAAATCAAATCAAATCAAGATGGCTAACCCGTGGAAAAATGTTGAAAAGAGTGTTTGATTTGATGCATGAAATAAGATCATTCTTTGAAAGCAAGTCAGAGGCTCCCGGAGTTCCGACTTTGCGTTCTTGGTCGATATAACTAGCCACCTGAATGATCTTAATACTCGACTCCAAGGAAAAGATCAGCTAATTAATGTCATGCATGATCTTATTTCCGCATTCCAAATGAAACTTGGGCTTTGGGAGCAACAGTTACGAACAAAAAGCTACACACACTTTCCTGCACTGTCAAAGCAATCGGACGTCACACAGGCAGCAGCGATTAAATATGCTTCTTTAATGTCTGACTTGATACAAGAATTCGAAACCCAATTTAAAGATTTCAAGAAACATCTGCTTTTTTCTGCATTTGCTACGCCACTGTCGGTAGACATGAGTTCACTACCGGGACATTTGCAAATGGAATGCCGCGAAATGCAATGTGACACACAATTAAAAGAAAAATTTCATCAGGTTGATTTGGAAACGTTCTACAGAACATATTTAGACGAGAAGAAATATCCAGCCTTTTACAAACAGGCCTTAAAATGATTTCATTATTTAGAAATACATACGTGTGAACAGCTTTTTAGTCGGATGAATTACATCAAATCACACATGAGAACACAACTTACTGATGTTCATGTGGAAAACTCTATGCGTGTAGCAACAACTTCACTTGACATAAACATTGATTCACTTACTTCAATGAAACAAAGCCAAACATCCCACTAGTACTATATTTCATAAAATTGTTTAATAAATTGTATAGTAAAATTGTATAATTTGTACAATAAATATTCACATTTATTACATTTTGTAATTAAATTAATATTTATTACTTTTTTATTCATAAATCAAAAAATGCTAATGCGGCCTGCGGCGTAATCCCCTCTCAGAAATTTGGTCCGCCTTTCGTAAAGGTTGGCCACCCCTGCCCTAGACTCCCATAATCCGATCGCCTCTCTTCAGAGACATGTCCTCCTTGCGAATATTTCTATTCCTCAGTTTCTAATCGATTGGTGTTACATGCACGGGACACGACTCCGGCTACGTCTTGCGCGAATTAAACGTTAGACTTGTCCCGATTATTGTGTAGGAGATCAACATTTGTGTCACAGGCAGTTACATTTCTAGCGACTTCAAGTTTGAGACTTCTAATTGTGCTTCTCCCCGTCCCGTTTGTTGTTCTAGGCCATTGTTAAATGCTTGTTGCACGTACCTGAACCAATCTTTTAACCTTCAAACTAATTATTTCCCTCTTCGTCCCCTTCCCCCCAGGCTTGTTTTTGCGACTCCCGCCTCTCTGTTGTCATTTTGTGCCCTTATTAGTTCTTTCCTCCCTCCCAAGTGTGCCAAAAATTGCGTTATTGTGTGTTACCTGGAGTAACGGCTTTAAATTTCCTTCTTGGTTCCATACTGCACAATACCGCATTAGACACGTTTAGATGTTCATTCACACTTCAAATTTTGTCGGTTACAGTCGCAACAAAATCCAATACTTGGACGCTGTAAGAGAAAAAGGGAACACCAGCATAATACCTCGTCTAACGATAGCTTGAAACAGCGATGCATTGAGCCATACGACTGAGGTGGCACAGGTTTCTCTGTTCCAGCTGCTGAAGATGAAATCTGCGCTGTAGTGTCTCAGTCCTGGGGCGTCGACAAATCAAACGTTTCTCTTCGTCCGCCGCCCGTGACTTCGGTAGCGCCAGGAGAAGTTCCGGTGGCCGAGTCGTCTGCGGCGCGCCAGTCACGTTCTGCACGGCCCTACGGTCGGGGGTTCGAATCACCCCTCGGGCATGGATATTGTCGCGTTGAAATGGAAACAGGCTTGGCTTCGAAGGCACTTATACTCAAAGTTTTGTGTCCCAGCCTCGTCGCCGTTTTCCTGTCTCGTTTCCGTCGTAGGTGTCGGTGGCCGAGTAGAAAGACCGACACAGGAATAAAGGATGCACGCTTGTGCAGGTAGGAGGTGACCAGCCAGTGGGAAAGCAGAAACTAGAAACACTAGAGTAAATTAGAACGAGATATATATTTCTTAGAGACTTAGTAATACTTAACTTTTACATAGCTCAGTACTGCAGAATGCTGATACATAATTGAGCTAGAGGCCTGCCTAGTGCCTGTTCGATATCCAAGTCTTCACTGGTCCCTATCTGATTTCGAAGTGTTAACTGGTTCCTATCTCAGTCCCAAGTGAACGATGTCGTTCAGTGGTGCCCACGAGCGGAATTGTAGCAGAGGGCGCTCGTGGCTGACGTCGTAAGAACGCCGCGCCGTGCGTGCATGGCGGCGCGCGGCGAAAGTAGGTGGCGCGCACTTTAGACTTGTGCGACACCACACAAAGCACGTTTATTACGAACTCAACATACACGCAGCACTGTCTGCCTCTCAGCCAGAGTGCTCTGCTATTTATACACAGACAGAATTTACCAGAAATTAGAAGAACAGTTAACATAAGAAACAAGTAGAATTTACAAGTGAACAGGTTTCAGAAATTACTGCAACCAGTCGCCTTTTGTTTCTTCTTAATGAAGATTTATTTAAACCATTACCGGTTTCAAGCTGCCTAGCAGCTTATCTTCAGATGGTATACAGTTATTTCAAATTACATTTGTATAGTTATGCGCTTCACATTTAATTTGTCCATATTTGGTCCGCTTATGGATAGGATTTCACTACACTTCCTTTCCATCAACACACCACAGCACCTCCTACGACTTTTAAGTGGTAAAATTAACAAACATTTCACACACATTACGGCTTTACAGCCACTACCACAACTTTCAGGTTTTATTTTTTTTTACAAGCTTAAAGTTGTGGTAGTGGCTGTAAAGTCGTAATGTGTGTGAAATGTTTGTTAATTTTACCACTTAAAAGTCGTAGGAGGTGCTGTGGTGTGTTGATGGAAAGGAAGTGTAGTGAAATCCTATCCATAAGCGGACCAAATATGGACAAATTAAATGTGAAGCGCATAACTATACAAATGTAATTTGAAATAACTGTATACCATCTGAAGATGAGCTGCTAGGCAGCTTGAAACCGGTAATGGTTTAAATAAATCTTCATTAAGAAGAAACAAAAGGCGACTGGTTGCAGTAATTTCTGAAACCTATTTCAAGAAACAGTCGCAGGTTCCAACACAATGGATAAAAGTATTACAAGTGAACATTCTGGAATTGTTAATTACAAAGAAATAAATTTTTGCCGGTGGGCGGGATTGAACCGGCGACCTTCAGCACCGCAGTCCGTGACGCTATCCCCTGCGCCACGCCGGCAGTCAGTGTTCGTGGTCTCTCGCGGCAATATTTGCGACGTCCTTAGTGTTAGCTAGTTGGTAAATAGTTTGTAAGTTTAGGGTTGATGACCCCGTAGTCAAGTCCCATAAGCTCTACAAACATTTGAACACATTTGAGAAGTTCCACTCGCGGCACTGGCCACAGGCATCACACCACGGCGATGCGCGAGTGTCACTCGACCTATAGTGTTCTGCACACTTACTGCGGAACTACTGTTGTTGAATGTTCAGGAGGAGGAAAAAAAATGTTCAAATGTTTGTACAGCTTATGGGACTTAACTATGGGGTCATCAGTCCCTAAACTTACAAACTACTTACGAACTAGGACGGCACAAATATCCATGCCCGAGGGGGGGATTCGAACCCCCGACCGTAGTGGCCATGCAGACCGTGACTGGAGAGCCTTAGTCCCCTCGGCCACAGCGGCCGGTCCCGCGGCTCTCGTTGCCGTTGTAAACGAAAGGTAATGGATGGGTGTGACTTAACCAGACGTGCAAGATGCTTAGCATATGTGTGTGTGTGTGTGTGTGTGTGTGTGTGTGTGTGTGTGTGTGTGTGCGAACCATACCGTCAGATCAGTTAGTTTTAAGGCGACGCATTATTGACATGACAGAATGTGATGGATCCACCTGGGAAATTGTGCTCCTGTGGGACTAAATGTTAATGGGCGTGTGCAGAAAGGATTACGGAAGGCCGCAGAGCACGACGAGATGAGTGAGGCGCACCACCCAGACATCCCGCGAGAAGCTGGACACCTCATCCGAATGGAGGAGCTATCCCGACACGACTTACGGCCCGTCCTCACAACATTACAAAGTAGGAGGCGAGGTACTGGGGGAAGTAAAGTTGAGGACGGCCCATGTGTCGTGTCCGGATAGCTCAGAGGTAGAGCGCTTGCCCGCGAAAGGTAAAGGTTTCAGGTTCGAGTCCCGGTTCCGGCACACAATTTTAATCTGCCAGGCAGTTTAATCTCAGCGCACACTTCGCTGCAGAGTGAAAGTTTGTCATCTTTGACATTAATTGTATCAAACTGAATGACTTTAAAACCCAGAGCTACTATAAACGATTCATTCATTTCCGAAGTTTTGAAACTGCCAAAGTACATGTACTGATCAGTAATGGAGGAATAGAACTGTTAACTCATCAAGTTTGCATTGTGCCCACCATTAGTGTTTCTAGTGGAATGTTTCGATAAAATGGTGAGAAAGCAAGGGGAGGTCTTCGCTGCCTGTTCAGAAATAAAGCAAACGTCAGTTTATCTGGAAAGGTTAATCGCCACAATGTGAGCGTGGGGCACTGAAAATCGACATTAAATTATGGCTGGTGAACTAGATTCACAGAAGTTTAATATTTTGTGTGCAGTGCCATACACAAAGCTGTATGCACCGTTCTTCTGTAAGAATTCGGTGATGGGTACCTCTTACCTTGCAAGGCTGCTGTTGTGGGAGGGGGGGGGGGGTCCTTAACTTATCCGGTTTCACAATGTAATTCAATTACATTTCCGGTACCCCAGTATTATACATAAATTTTAATTTTCATTCTCCATTTTTGTCTATGCACAAAATTTCGCCAGTAGATATTCCTCTGATTTCTGAATTCCTTGAAACCATTTTGTGGGCGGTCTCCTCTTTCCTGGCGGCTCCCATTACATAACTCACTGTAAAAACCGACTCCTGATTCACACAATGTCATCTAGCGACAAGACGGACAACGTTTCATTGGAGACAGGTATTTCCTATAAATGGGTAGAAAAAAATCGCACTGACGTATTTTACGGACCACTTTACATTTGTAGTTTTATAAGTTTTTTGCAAACATTTTGGACCAAAATAATAATGTAAATAATAAAAAAAATTAATAAGAGTGTCTGAAACCCTTTCAGGAAAAAAAAAAAATTAGGTAGTGACGGGTTCCGAACTTTTTTTTTTTTTTTTTTTTTTTTTTTTTTTTTTTTTTTTTTTTTTTTTTTTTTTTTTAATAACGTTTATTAAAATTTGATGTACAAATAACAATATTTACACTGATTTTACATGCGTGAGTTTGTTTTGTGTATTACATTTTATCATTTTTAGTCTCCCTGAAAGAAAAGAAACCCACCGACCTTTGGCATCATAGTCTAACGCCTTGCCCACTACGCTACGGCTATCAATCAGAAGATGAGTCCTACAATCTCATACTATTGATGGCCGTTGTTAACTGATGCTAATATGGCACTTGTAGACACTAGATTATCATTTATCGTAGCAGAACGATGTTTTTTTGTTAATTATTCAGTGCGCCATTGCTTTGAAATGACAACGTGTAAGTTACAATAAGAAAATCATCAAATACGCCCAAGATGGCGTATGCCAGAAAACTGCGCGAGGAATGTCACGTGACATCTCCTAACGGCTGGTTTTCGTTATTTCAATGGAGGGTGTCAAAACTCCATTATTTTTGCAAATATCTCTCAAACGATACGAGATATGAAAAAACATAAGGGAGCTAAGTTGTAGAGACGTTTCTCCTCTACAAATTAGGTTATTCAATTAACGTGTCAGAGCATGGTTAAGCCGTTATTTTCATTTAAATTTCGAGCTGTCAAAAGACGATCGCAAAGGCCCACTTTTAGTTTTACTACCGTAACCTAAAGTGGGCCAATACTTATTGATAATTTCTGAAGTGTACCACAATGGTCCAGTAACGCTGGTAAGAAAGAATGGCCGCGCGGGAGTGACCGACTGTTCTAAGACGGCTTGCTGTAGAGTGCGTGGTTGATCCCCATCGCACGTTCGAATCCCCCTTCGGGCATTGGGTGTGTGTGTGGGGGGGGGGGGGGGGCGCTTGTTCTTAACATAAGTTAAAGTAATTATTAAATTTAGGGAGTGGTGAGCTCTGCAGTTTGGTCCCGTAGCTTTACAAACATTCGAACATTTCTGTAATAAAGAATTACGTTTTGTCACAGATCTCAGCAGACTTCAGATTTGTAGTTAAGCTACTCCAGACCACTAAATCAGCTGCGTCAATCTTTTTTTAGATTGCGTTACGGAGGAGGAAATCGAAATCAGACTGCAGGATGGTCTAATTAATAGAGATATCGGCCTTCAACCGAGTCAGGCTTGGAAACCTGCACTTAGCCAAGGGAGGAAGAATCACTCCCAGAGATGGAGCTCCGCGCGTGACGACCGCAGCGCGCAGACTGCGCCACGAGTCGGGACGCGGCCGCCGCTTCCCCCACCACCGCCACTGCTGCCGCACCGAGCGCCAGTGGAGGGGGGAGCGCCGGACATGCGTAGCAGCCGAGAGGGCGGCGCAACGTCATCTCCCGACCGCGTGCTCCTATTCTGCCGGACCTACCATCACCCCGCAGACACCTTACCTGCACTACGTGCTCCCACACAACGACTAATACACGAGGCCATAAGACAGTACTCAATACACTAACACAAATGCGACATATGACGAATACAAAAGAAACGGACAACACAGGAGGCAACCACGTATGCCGCGAGCAAACATAATGCATAGTGTAAGAGCAAAGGAACTGAAATTGCCGGCCGCGGTGGCCGAGGGGACTGAGGCGCGTCAGTCACGGTCTGCACGGCCTCTACGGTCGGGGGGTTCGAATCCCCCCTCGGGCATGGATATTTGTGCCGTCCTTAGTTCATAAGTAGTTTGTAAGTTTAGGGCCTGATGACCCCGTAGTTACGTCCCATAAGCCCTACAAAAAAGGAACTGAAATACGGACAGTGATCGTCATGTAATAGAAAATAATTAGTGTAAACATAGTAGTAAAAACAAATTTGTAAGTGTAAGCGAACTATCGCTTTTTGTCGTGGGCAAAAAGCACTATACATCAGTCAATAGACATTAGCAAAGTAGATGATATGGTCTTCAGTCCGGAGACTAGTCTGATGCAGATTTCAACCCTACTCTATCATCACCTCATAAGAACGGCATCCTACATCTATTTGATCTGCTTACTGTATTCATCTCTTGGTCTCCCTCTGCGATTTTTGCCCCCACACACTTCCCTCTAATGCTAAATTCACAATTCCTTGCTGTCTAAGAATATGTCCAACCAATCGATCCCTTCTTTTAGACAAAGTATTTCAGGAATTACTTTTCTCACCAATTCATTAGTTACGCGAGCCACCCACCTGATCTTCAGCATTCTTCTGTAACACCACATATCAAGACTCAATCCTCTTCCTGTCCGCACTGTTTCTCGTTCATGTTTCACTCCCATACAAGGCAACACTCCACACAAATGCCGTCAGAAAGGACTTCCTTAGGCTTAAATTAATATACTAACGATGAGTGAGGGTTGACGACTTAACGAGCATACGAAGTCCTCGACCCTCAAGCATCACAAGGTATCTGGCTCCATTGTCTAGTAATCTCTCTTTCCTGTCAGCTTTCTTCTATTAAATATAAATTTATTCTTTCACTTTCCAGTCCACCATAAGCTATTAGGTAGAGGCTCATAACCTATAGCAGTCAAATAATAATTTGGTGGGGTCTTCAACATAAATCTCTCTACTTGTCTCCGTTGTTTAATTTTTCTTTAATGTATATATCAGCATAATTTAATTTCTGTTAATATTACTTATAATTTACTCCATTAGTTAGTTAAGCTCTATATTGTTAAACTTAGTTAGAAATGAGAAGTAACTATTCTGAGTATAAGGGAAATTAACGGCATGTCTGAGCATGCAGCTGGTAGGGCACTATAGATGATAGCAAATAAATAAATAGATAAATAAAAATCATCAGGAACCTCTGGACGATGACACCGTGTACGATTGACGAAATATCGTGGAGGAATTACGATGCCACCATGTTGGCTACCCGAGAACTGTTTAACATTGAAATACGGCGGGGAAACTTCCGATGGCATGAAAGATTTGCTTTACAGGTAATTCAGAAGCTCAGAGTGTACCGAAAGCAACCGATACTACTCCAGTCATCAGTTCCTAGGCTTACAAACTACGTCCAGTAACTTAGGCTAAGGACGACAAATACAGCCATGCCCGCGAGAGGACTCGAACCTCCGACGGCGAGCAGAGGCGCGCACCGCAGCTAAGCACTTTGGAACGCTAGGCCACTCCACCGCGACGATGAATACTGTGTCTCTATATTAAGGAAACAAAATCCCAGAATCATTTTCTAGGGGAGGAGGGGGCCAGTAATGCACTCTGAAGAAGTGAGTCGTCATTTTGAAGCGATCAGATGGCAACCTTCTTAAACTCCCTGCTATGGTAATTTATTCTACGGTGAAGTATTCTAGTGCTGCAATCGTGGATGATGTGCCGTTTCACACCGAAGTAACTTATCATGTATAACTAGCTAATGCACTAAAATTTTTGTGGATCAAAATTAAGTAAAAAAAAAAAAAAAAATCGCACTGACGAGTTTTACGGCCCACTTGAGCTTTGCTTGTAGTTCTAGGATTTCTTGCAAACATTTCGTACAAGAATAATGAAAATGTAAGTAATAAAAAGTTATAGGCGATGCGATCACGTCTTACTATTGTGATATCTATGCACCCAACACGTACTATTCTTTCTGACCGTATTTTATCAAACAGCCAAAAGTATTTGATATTTGACTTCAGCTTTGACAAAACTTAATCTTTTTTCTTAACTTCCCTATTTAAACTATTATTTTAATCTCTCTCCCCCATTTTCATTATCTTTTTCCGTTAAAATGTCATCACCTGTCTTGCCTTGGAAGTTTACTCAAAGTTTATTTACTTTGCCTGTACTGGCTACGAATGAATATGCCCTGGAAGGAACGTTGGCGTTCGGACGAGTGACTACAGACTGGATGGAACACGGCGTACATTTGGCGTTCGGAAGTCCGTCACGTGACATCCCTCGCCCAAAACACATTTCTGCATACGTCATGTTGCATTCTGTATTTGATGATTTCCTTATTATAGCTCAAGCGTTGTATTTTAAAAGCAATGGCGCACTGAAAATTATCAAAACACGTCGTTCTTAGGACAATGAATTATAATCTAATGTTCGTTAGTTAACACCTGCCATCGATGGTACCAGAATTACGGGCTAATCTCGCAGCTGTTCGCCGTAGCGTAATGGGCGACGAATTAGTTTGTGATGTACGAACATGTTAGACGGTGGTTCGAAACTTGCTAGGGCGCGGTGGCTCAGCGCGCTCGGTCAGAGGGTTGCCAGCATGGTAGCTCGACGTCATCTGTAACGAAAAAACTGAATGAACAACGAGACGATCAAAATAGAAGAAAACATATCAACGTCCACAAAGTACCGATCAAACCGAAGAACCAATGAAAAGGGAGAAGAGAGTTCAACGCCATCTATAATAATAAAAAAATTAATAAAAAATAAAAAAAAAAAACTGAGCAAAATTCTCAACGAACAACCCAGGACGAAGATGATCAAACGACCACGAAGCATCTATCTCCCCGAATACAAAAAATATAAAAAGAAAAATATATAGCCACACTTCCGTTTCGTTAAGGAACGACAGTTGCCACAGACATCTAGGACTCCATTTATATATGAAACCACCAGTATCTCCACGTTGTTCAGAATAGGCATTAAGGAAGTATCCTCCCCGTTGTGCAAATACTTCAGAAGACCCGTGTTCAGTTCATTGTTAAGTATTTCACGGCATGTTCACGAAATAGAACAAACGCACATTTGAGAAGGAGCACTCTTCTATATGCACAATTCTAAACATTGCAGAACGTAGCTTTTTATAATTAATAAGGGTGCCCGGATTCCTTTTAGGAGCCAAGTCAAAGAGATAATAGTAGTGACGGGTTTTGAATTACCGACCATGTGCATCATAACCTAACGCGCTGCACACTACACTACGCCCGACAGTTATGAAATGATTTCTTAATCCTCGTACTATTGCTGGCAGTTGTTAATTGCTAATATGGCATTTTAGACAGATTTTTATAGTACTAAGAACGACGTGTTTTTAATTATTCAGTGCGCCATTGCTAAGAAATAAAATGGGTAAGTTGTAATACGAAAATCATAAAATACGGCAAGCAAGATGGCGTATGCCAGAGAGAGTTCTAGGAGAGGAATGTCACGTGACATCTCCGAACGCCTGGCTTACGTAAAATCAAGTTACGGTGTCAAATCGCCGTTATTTTTGCAAATGTCTCTGTAACGGTGCGAGTTATAAACAAAATATAAGAGAGCAAAGTTGCAGGGAATATTCTTCTCTACAAATTCGGTTATTCAATTGGCGTGTCATATGAACGGTTTATTCTCAATTAAAATTACATTGGAAATGTAACATTAGTAATGTATTTGTTGCCCTAAATATTTGAAAAAGGGAGGTTCTGGTCTCTGGCGGCCAACAATTGTGTGTGTAAAATTTGGTGCCGATCGAACGGTTCGACCTAAAAATTCGGAACACGTTAAGGAGAGACGGACGTGGTCAAATCGCTTTTATTTTTGCAAATATATCTGAAACGATACTAGTTATGAGAAAAACATAACAGAACAAAATTCTAGAGAATTTTCTCCTCTATAAATACGGTTATTCAGTTTTCGTGTCAGATGATTTGTTAAGCCGTTATTTTCATTTAAATTTAGAACTGTCAAGACGATCGCAAAGGCCCACTTTTAGTGTTACTACCGTAAGCTAAATTGGGCCAAAAAGTTACTTTGGTCGCTACAGACTATGGTTAACATAGTGTGTTGCATCCCAGAGTTTTTCGACTCGACATATAAAAGCTTCATTTCAGCCTCTCATCTAAATTCGTTGGTGTGTTAGCAAAGCCACGCGGGAGTAGCCGAGCGGTCTGGAGCGCCACGTTGCAGATCGCGCGCCCTTCCACGTCGGAGGTTCGACTCCTCCCTCGGACATGGATGTTTGTGTTGTCTTTAGTATACGTTAGTACATAAGTAGTTTGTAAGTTTAGGGACTGATGACCCCGCAGTTAGGTCCCATAAGCTTACCAACATTTAAACATTTGTGTTAGCAAAAATAGTTCGGAATCCGGCAGAAAACCTAGGAAGAATGTCGTAACACTTCTAATAACCCGAAGTAGTTCATTGACTGTAAAGAACAAATTTCCGTTCTTCCGTACTCAAGATAGTGCTTTTATTCAATATGATTATTCATCCAAGAACCGACGTAAGTATAAGTCAAAATGAAGAAATCTAATACCCTTTCCTAAAGATAAATATTATGATGCACTAATGCAGCGTGAAAAAGTCCTTGTTGTATAACCTCAAACACATGTACAGTCTTACAAAGAAAATGGCGTAGTTCGCAGCTACATTAAAAAACTTTCTCGCGTTCGTTTTAATCTGAGGTGCACCGCAAGCTTAAGCGCGGTAGCAAAGTGTATAAGACGGTCTTCTGTTTGCCTGCGGGCGAGATGAAGACTGCTACGGCTGAGGAAGTGCTGCAGGGAGAGTGAAATGTTTCTTCTTGTCCTTGCCTCGGAGCTTCCGCAGACCCGCCGGCTGTTGAGGCCAGAACGCACGCACAGTTCAAGGGAGCGAGACGAATTACGGCACGTTCTGCTCCGCAATCTGCTTCAGTGCAGTTCACTGGCGGACCGGAATTAATTCTCTGTGTTGCCTAGACAAGTGTCTAAATCACTAGAACAATAACATTCACTTCAAAAGACTTTAGTGTCCGACCAGTGGACTGGAAAGAGAGCTGTGTGCGAGAATGTGCAGAAAACTTAATTCCGCGGCTGGGCCTCGTGTCTTACAACCTGCTGTATTGGTGGCACGTTGGCTTAAAAAAATGTTTGTAAATCTAGCGGACCAAACTGCGTGGTCATCAGTCCGTAGCTTACAAACTACTTAAACTAAGGACAGCACGCGCGCGCGCACACCAAAGCCCCAGGGAGGACTCGAACCTCCTACGGCGAGCAACCACGCGCTCCGCAGCCAGGCGCATTAAACCGCTCGGCTACTCCACCGCGGCCGATGGTTTCAGATATCACGCAATTTCTCCTGATCGGCATACCGATTCTGGAGTTTACAACGCTGTTACGGAAGTATCTGATGGTTCTTATACTTTCTGTTGCATGCTGATTAATGACAGGACTCTAGAAAGTGTCTTTCTCAAATGGCGTTGGGAAACACCGAGAATCCTGTGGAAATGTATCGTAATTTATCTGATCTGAGGTAAGACCAGCTCATTGCTAGGAGACTGAAGAACAGTGCCCATTTCACGAAAATAGGGAAAACGTGAATGGCGACCTGAAAGAGCCTGCAGGTGTGACAAACAAATGTCAAGAACGTTTCCATTTAAACACTATAAATTTTAATACCCTTATGATGATCTTATCAACCAGCTAAGTAATTCATTATAAAATACATGTTCGAGCTATTGCTAATTCTAACATGTAAACAGTTTGGTGTACCTATCTGACCCTATATTAAACGAGGGCGTGTGCAGTAAATGATTTATTCCTATGCAGTATTACTGTTTTTGTATTTTTTCCCCCCTCCCCCCCCCCCACACCCAAAGTTAAACGGCACCAGCTGCATTGAATAAATGCTATGTTTCTGCATACGCAAGGTCTTTTTATGTTTTCCATGGAAAAACAAACCTCGCCAACACTTCTAAAAACCTCTCTTACATCCGATAATTTGGAAGCATACTGTACATAACGCAGCATTTCCTTAAATATCGGCGCTGATAATTGGTCATGCAGTATTGAGTGTGTTGTAATAGCGTCTTCACGAGTAGCAATTTATCTTTCGATTAAATACGAACAATTTTGAAGACGTTTAATGAAATGTTTAACTTGCCTGTAGAAATAAACATCGTACGGTTGGCAAACTGGCGTGCATTTCGGAGGTACGACTTTAACCGTACATGTTCCAAGTCCTTCGTCATCGGTGAAAAATTTCGTCGTACAAACCAGAATTCGTTTGACCCCTCCCCCCCCCCCCCCCAAGACTCCATTATTAATAAGAATTTTTCTTTCTTCACGTAGGGAAGTATGACGCTAGATAAAAATGAACACTATAATTGTGTGGTAAGTTTCCTGGATTTCGAACTCGTTACTACGACATTCGGAAGGTCTATCGTTAATTTGTCAACGGTGTTTTTAACCTTTGGTCCAAAGCTCCTCGTGCCCTCTCGCAAACAAATGAACACTGCGGCAATAATTCGCTACACAATGTTATCGACTTATCGCATATTGTGCTGTGTAAGAGTGCGTGACCTTATTCATATCGCGCCTTCTGACACACGGTCTTCGAATTTCTTTCGGCGAGAATTCTGTTGTGTGTGGAATGGTACTGGCACCCTGTCTGGTTTGTATTGATAACACTGTTTTCGAAATTCCAGATGATTGGGATTGTCTGCAATTGCAAACTTTCTCGCGGCTTCCTGCGTTTCTTCCGCAGACACACATTCCCTCAAACTCGCGAACTGCGTGATTTCCTCTGCCGAATCCTGTGCCGTAGTTTGAATTTTTATATCCATGAAAGCGATGCCTTGAAGATGAAGTCCTCAGGTTGGAATTGTCCTGCGGCAGCCAAAGCCGCTGTAGGTTTCTGGTTGTTACCTGAAAAGTAAAGCCGAAGTTTCATTTTTTTTATATAATTATCTATTGGAATGAGGCTGTTAAGGATGTAGATAATTAGATGTAGAGTGATAAAAATGAACACTTACTCTCTGATAATTTTGGCGAGAATCCACGAAATCGTCATAGGTCCACGAATCAATTATCGAATATTTCTACATCTACATACATACTCCGCAATCCACAGTAAGATGCGTGGCGGAGGGTACATTGCACCATACTAGGCACTTCCCTTCCTATTCCACTCCCAGATAGAACGATGAAAAAAAGAATGCCTATATGCCTCCGTACGAGCCCTAATTTCTCTTATCTTGTCCTTTTGATCATTACGCGAAATGTAAGTAGATGGGAGGAAGATCGTTCTACAATCAGGATCAAATTCCGGCCCTCTAAATTTAATCAACAGAAATTCACGAAAAGAACGTCGTCTTTCCTCCAGCGATCTCCATTTGAGTTCCCAGAGCACTTATGTGACACCTGCGCATTGGTCGAACCTACCAGTAACAAACATAGCTGCTCGCCTCTGAACTGCATCCATGTCTTCATTTAAACTGATCTGCTGCGGGTCCCAAACACTTGAGAAATACTCAAGACGTGTGGTAAAAGCGTTTTATACGCGGTCTCCTTTACAGATGAAGTACATCTTCCCAAAATTCTCTCAATAAACCGAAGTCGGCTGTCCGTTTTACTCATAATTGTCCTTACATGTTCGTTCCATTTCATATCGCTCTGCAACGTTACGACTAGATATTTGAACGAAGCGACTGCATCAAGAGCCTCTCTACTAATGCTGTATTCGAACATAATGGGATTATTCTTCCTACTCACGCGCATCACCTTGCAATTTTCTATATTAAGAGCTAGCTGCCATTCTTCGCACCAACGAGAAATTTTATCTAAATCATCCTGTATGCTATTACAGTCAGTTAAAGAAGACACCCTCACATACACCACAGCAGCGTCAGCAAACAGCCGCAAACTACAAGTTACTCTGTCCATCAGATCATTTAGATACCGGGTGATCAAAAGGTCAGCATAAATTTGAAAACCTAATAAATCACGGAATAATGTAGATAAAGCGGTAAAAATTGACACCCATGCTTGGGATTTTATTAGAACAAAAAAAAGTTCAAAAACTTTACGACAGGTGGCGCTTCATCTGATTAGAAAAACAACAATTAGCATAACAAATTAAGACAAAGCAAAGATGTTCTTTACAGGAAATGCTCAATATTTTCACCATCATTCCGCAACAGCAGCCGAAGTCGAGGAATAGTGTTGTGAACAGCACTGTAAAGCATGTCCGGACTTAAGGTTAGGCATTGGCGTCGGAAGTTGTCTTTCAGCATCCTTAGAGATGTCGATCGATCATGATACACTTGAGACTTCAGGTAACCCCAAACCTAATAATCCCACGGACTGACGTCTGGGGACCTGGGAGGCAAGCATGACGAAAGTGGCGGCTGAGCACACGATCATCACCAAACGACGCGCGCAAGAGATCTTTCACGCGTCTAGCAATACTTTTTTGTTCTAATAAAACCCCATGTCATTCCCAGCATGTGAATCAAGTTTTACGTCTCTATCTACATTATTCCGTGATTTATTAGGTTTTCAAATTTATACTGACTTTTTGATCACCCGGTATATAGAAAATAATAGCGGTCCTACAACACTCTCCTGGGGCACGCCTGACGATACACTCGTCTCTGATGAACACTCGCCGTCGATAACAACGTTCTCAACCAGTCACAAATCAGTGAACCTATTCATATGCTTGTACCTTCGTTAGCAGTCTGCAATGAGGCACCGCGTCAAACGCCGTTTTGAAATCGAGAAAAACACAATCCGCCTGTTGCCCTTCATCCATGGCTCGCAAGATGTCACGTGAGAAAAGGGCAAGCTAAGTTTCACATGAAAGATGTTTCCTAAATCATGGAAAGAAGCTTTTCCGTTTCAAGGAAATTTACTATATTCGAACTGAGAATATGCTCCAAAATTCTACATGAAACTGATGTCAACGATATTGGCCTCTAATTGTATGGGTCAGTTCTCTTTCCTTTCTTTATAAACGGGAGTCACCTGCACTTATTTCCAGTCATTAGGAACTTTGCGCTGAATTAAAGATTCGCGATAAATGCAAGCTAAGTAAGGGGGCAATGCCCCAGAATACTCTTTGTAAAACTGAACTGGTAATTCCTTCCGGACCTGGAGACTTTTTCGTATTTAGCCCTCTCAGCTGCTTCTCTACACCGGAAACACCTATTACTATATCCTCTGTTTCGGAGTTAGTACGATGATCTAATCGTGGTACATCTGTGCGCTCCTCCTTCGTAAAAGATTTCTTAAATGTTAAATTTAGAATTTCAGCTTTCTGTTTGCTTTTTTCTATTACTGCCCCGGAATGATCGAGTGACTGGATAGTGGGCTTTGACCCGCTTATCAGTTTTACATTGGACCGTAATTTTTTTTCGGCTTCTCGGAAAGATCTTTTGCTAAGGTATGGCTGTGATAATTATTGTATGCATCGCGCATAGATCTTTCTATAGACGCATGAATTTCTACTTACTTTTGCCTGTCATTTGCATTTTCTTTTTTTAAACCGAGAGTGCAACAGTCTTTGCTTTCTCAGTAGCTTTCTAACATCATTATTATTCCCCGGTGGATCTTTTCCATCCTTAATCGTCTTTACAGGCACATATTTCTCTAACACTTTAATTACAATGAATTTAAAAATAGTCCACAATTATTCTACATCCATTGTACCGGAACTAAACGATGTCCATTTTCTAAGTGCGATCCTAACAATTGCTTATCGGCTCTTCCTAATAAAAACACGCTCCTAGCCTTCTTGATAGGGTTATGAAATTTGGTCACCATCGACGCTATGACACTATCATGATCACTAACTCCTGTTTCTACACAGATATCGTTAATAAGGTCAGGCCTGTTCGTAGCTATGAAGTCTAAAATATTGTCACGATGAAATGAATGCAGGCGTGACTTCCAAGGCAGGGTTGTCAACTGAACACAGCACGTACACTGAAAGCAGCACTGTCTGCCTCTCGGGCAGGGTGCTCTGCTATTTATACACAGACAGAATCTACCAGAAATTAGAATAGTCAACGTAAGAAACATGTAGAAATTACAAATGAACATAATAAACTTGGAGGACATTCTGGAAATGATAATTACAAAGAAATATACTTTTGCCGGTGGACGGGATTGAACCGGCGACCTACAGCACCGCAATCGGTGACGCTATCCCTTGCGCTACGCCGGCAGTCGGTTAACTCGAGAGGCAATATTTCCAATTCGCGTGTTCCATCCTGTTCCATCAAACGAGTTACTGCAAACATTTACCCTTGTTCTCTGAGTGGCCTGCAAAATGGTTCGTGGACATATTGCGTGATATATCTCTTTTTCCCGAACTACTGTATTACCTCCCCAACATTTACGAAGTAAAAGCTGATTAATTCATCAGTTCTTTATAATTACGCTACTCTTCCCTAATGAAAGAACTCCAAGCCAGTGGGATAGTAACATTTCATAGCATCTTCGCTTTTCTTACTCACTTCTTCGTCTACTTTCCCCTTGTACCCTCATACTTCCATCCATTCCTTCCGCGCACCAAAAGTAGTAGATATGTTTGTGGTAATACTGAACAAAAGCTTTCTGTCCTCTGGTTAATCATTGCAAAAACAATCCCTCTAAGTTTAAATTACTATGGGCATTTCTACTTGAACATTAATCTTTATGCAAATTTCACTCCATTGGTAGAATGGCGTAGTTTACTATACAAAGCTGTATACACACATCTTCAATTTCTATATAATTCGCAGTAAGAGTATGATACTACACTTCCGAGCACTTATTTTGTCCGAAAAAATATCAGCTTTGAAAGTTTAAGCAAATACTGTTGCACCAAATGTCTTTATAACTGTAACTAAATCACCTTTTTGTTTATTTTCAGGTAAGAATGCGGTATGATGAGTGACAGTATCCAGCAAATAAGGCGAGATCAAAACTGCGTATTATGGCTGTTCTGTACTAGTTGTGAAGGAGTTAGCATACATGGTAATTTAAGGTAAGTAACAATGTTACAGCAAACTAAAAAATTACACTTCTTGAAGTGAATCAACATTTTTATTTGGAACAGTAATTTCAAACACCATTTCTTAAATTTTCATGCTAATAGCATGTAAAGGCCGCGGTGGAGTATCCGAGCGGTCTAAGGCGCCTCGCTGCGGAGCGCGCGGTTGCTCGCCGTCGGAGGTTCGAGTCCTCCCTGGTGTATGGGTGTGTGTGGTGTGTGTGTGTGTGTGTGTGTGTGTGTGTGTGTGTGTGTGTGTGTGTGTGTGTGTGTGGTCCTTAGGTTAGTTTACCTTAGTTTAAGTAGTTCGTAAGCTACGGACTGATGACCACGCAGTTTGGTCTGATAGATTTACTAACATTTGAACATTCAGTGTGTAAAGACACAACTTTTGCTGATAGTTGAAACAATGAGCAAAGCTATTACATATTTTAATTAAGTATTCCGGCTGATTTAACGTTATGATTCGTTTTAAGGGTTTCCTTCATAGTGGAAATAATAAAGGTGCTGCCACATGGACATTTTTTGTATTTAGGAAAGTAGTAAGTTACTATGAATTATTATGCTCCATTTGCAGCAAAAAGGTTCGTTGTTAAATATTTTCTTCTCTGGTTGATCCGCCAGCTGCTGAAACCTTCTCATTGCCCCATTTAAGGTGTACTGTTCATTCAAACTCTTCCTACACTGCCACCATGTTACTGTGACGTCAACAAAATCACGAAGCCACAAGAGTTGAGATAGCTTCAGGTCCACATACTCAGGAGCAATGTTACGTCTGCGCCCTAAGCTTCAATGCGATTAAGATCTGATTTTGGGTGCCACGCAAATACCTGGAAATCGTGGTCTTCGTCATGGTTTTCCAGCTTTCGAAAAAACTTTTCACCCATCACTGCTTGTCATCTAGGTGTGAAAAATATAATTTTGCAGGAGAGAGGAAGTAATTTCTTACGAGTGAACTGGTGACAGTTCGGTAAAGAATGGCTTCCAGATGTATTGCTCGTTAAAGAAAACAACACGATACATTTATCTGAAGATGCAACTGTTCCCTCTGTGTTAATTTCTTTCAGCTTTAGAGCAGGGAGAGTACACAGTTGA